>CM031694.1:11105953-11705953 GCA_018466805.1 Hippocampus abdominalis | reverse complement strand
ATTACAGTGAACACCCTGCTAATTCGCGGTTCATTATTCATAAATCCACTTCTTTTTAGTTTTTTTTAATCCCTTTGGATTTAATCCCTTTGGATCCCTATTGTTAGCTTTAGTCAGAAAAAAACAAATCACCAATTCACATTTTTTGCTCTTTCTGTAACTGCTATAAGATCCCACAAGATGGCGCTAAAGGCAATAGGTGAATCAAAAAGTAGTAATTGTGATTGAGGAAATACAGTGGTGCCTTGAGATACAATTATAAAAGAATTTAACAGTATTTGCCACATTTCTGCTTCAATTCACTGGACATTGTGCGGCTCCTTCTGATGTGTACGCCTTGGCCTCCTCGGGGCAATCTAAAATGGACACACGAAGAAGAGGTTCACAACCGTGTATGTTTGTGTGTGTATGTGTATGTGTGTACACATATATAGTGTATGTGTGTGTGTGTGTGTATGTATATGTATATAGATGTACGTACATCTCGCATCAGCAGCACAAGCTCAAACAGACACACGCATCGTGGCGAAATAAAAACTAATCTGAAATAAAAAAATATAGGACTGTATCATTGCGGTCTTAGGAACTAAGAGTTACACAACATAGCCAGCTTCCAATCGCGGCCGAGACATAGCCAAAAAGGACCAGGCTTGGAGAATGGGGAGCGAGGAAGTGCCTCACACGTTAGAGCAAAACACGACCAGATGATGTCGCTTATCTCGAAAAATATGAAAGTTGGGTCACTTGTATCTCAAGGCACCAGTTAGAGAGACTCTACACAGGCACTTCTGGTGCATATTTTCAAAATCTGTCCGCTTTTTTTGTTTTCAATGGTATTCAAGTACTTATCAAACGTTGTGGAGTATTTATAATTCAATCTGTTAATACAAGCATTAGGAATATTTTAATACTGGAACATCGGCTACTCACTATTTGGTTCTCCCTATCTCCCGCGAATAGCAGGGGTTTATTGTATCCCTACTCTATGATCAGTGCTGACATTATTGCTCTTGTGGTTTTTGTTTCCGCCATTTGTGCTCACTATTTAATATTCTTGGCACTCTTTCCTTTTGCATGGGTTGCATGTGGCAAGATGAGCGATGAATAGTGGTGCGTGCATGGGGAGTGGAGTGCCAGTGGCCAGGACATGTGCCTTGATTTGACAGCAGCCCTTCCCTCCCCATCCCAAGTCCACAGGCACTGTCAGCTGCGTCGCTCTCAGCTCACCACCACAAAATGCATCTTAAGGGGTGCGCAATTGCTAAGCTGTATTCAGTAGTGATTCTCAACCAAGGTCCCGTGACAGGTCACTCACTTTTTTGTTTATTCCTCGCAAATTGATCTTTGCCCAGTTATCTATGCCAGGGACGTTGGAGCAATGATCTCTTCCGTGAGAGGGCGGAAGGTACAAATCAACCTGTTGCCATTCATGCAGCAGAATGAACCACCCTTTGAAGCGGCCCGCATTTCATGCAAAGCCAATTTGCGAGTAAATTGCGATGAAGTCTTTATTTCAGTAGCCTCATATTGCAGAGGTGCAGGGTTAAATTCTGGCTCCGGCCTTCCTGTCTGGAGTTTGCATGTTCTCCCCGTGCCTGTGTGGGTTTTCTCCAGGTATTCCAGTTTCCTCCCACATTCCAAAAACATGCCCGGTAGGTTAATTCAACGATTTAAGTTGTCCCTAGGTGTGATTGTGAGTGTGAATGGTTGTTCTTCTCTGTGTGCCCTGCAATTAGCTGGCAACCAGTTTAGTGTATCCCGCCTACTGCCCAAAGTCAGTTGGGATCGGCTCCAGCATGCCTGCAACCCTTGTGAGGACATTCATTTCTACTGAGCAGTATTCATTTGGCTCAGACTGGTTTGATCTTTCCAGTTTTAGCTCTTGGATGTGAGGTCACTTTGTTCGTCAAGGCACCGTATGGATGTGTGGCTGATGATTGGTGGAGAAGCAGGAAGCCAGCCAGTGGTGCGCATGGGTGCTTTTCTTATTGGTGTAGGTAACGGTGGGTCATAAAGTTTTCCTGACAGACCGTCTAGAGATAAACACGATGTACAAAGTCAGGTCTTTAAAGAGGATCTAGATCTTAAATTGGATTTCGAATCTTAGACCCACACGGGACTCTCTGAACTGACCATTTGCCAGCTTGTGTTGTACCTTGAGTAGTTGTTCATAAGAAAGATTTGATCAGAGTTTTAGTTATGTTTGTATTCGAACTGTCCTTTTTTACAAGCCGACAACTACCAACTCCTCACTTGCCTGTTCAGTTCTTTGTACATCATGACTCACTTTACTGATGTCGCAGTATTTTTTTAATACACAACTCACAAACCTGCATGCAGCCGAAATACTCTATGTCACAATTAATAATGAGTGATTTCATGGATGGATTTTTAACACGACTGTATTTTGTGCTCCATGTTTGTCTGTATCTGCATGTCCTCTCTCGTGGACATTATTCTGTGTCTGTCTGTGTGTTGTGTATATTTATGTATCTGTGTCTCTCTTGCTCCCCGTTATCCCTTTTGGTTTTTACCCCAGTCTCATTATCAGACGGCCGGTCAGCTGGTCAGTCGTTCAAAGAAATGAAGGAGGTGACCCCGCATCCAACTCAGTCACGCAAAGGACGATTCCATGTATGGTTTTGATCTCACCGTTCATTTGTTTGGACAAGGTACACAATGGTGATGTTGCCCCTCATCTGCTCTCAACAGGTGACCCCTGTGCCCCAGTCCTCCCCACCCAAGAATGCGTCATCAGGCTGCGGCGGCACTCACAGAAAAGTGGGCCGCTTCTCCGTGACAAAGGCCGAGACGCAGGATGAGCAGACGGACGGCTCCCCGGTGGCTCCTGTTCTGCTCCGGGAAAGGAGGAGATCTCGGGCAAAGGAGGCCGACAAAGAGAGGACGCCAGCGATGGCCCATCTTTCGAGAGGGCACGGGCATAACCGCTCCCCCGTAGATAGCAGCGATGATGATGACGACAATGCGAGTGAGTTGGAGGATGACGACCTGAGGAGAGAACTTCACAAGCTGAGAGAGAAGTAAGACAGGCTTTCTTTTCACTCAACCCTCCTTTTACATTCATTTCTCAGGCACAACAGTCATATGCCTGGATCATTCTGACCACAGACCTTTATTGAAGGAGCATAATTCACTTTTTATTTTGAATGAAAAATACATTTAGAAATCCACTCCCCCTCCCAAAAGGTTCAAACATGGCCATTTTTAGTAGCCTATTTCAAATGTTGAAAAAAGCTTGAGAACAAATGAGTCTTGGATGCTGAACTGTCTAAGGCGGTGATTCCCAACCAGTGTGCCGTGGCACATTAGTGTGCCATGAAAGATGGTCAAGTGTGCTACGGGAAATTGTCCACTGTCAATTATTTTCTCCACCCCGCCAAAATGTTTTGTAATCAATCCATGCCAACCACATATACATGTATAGTAACTGTCAGAACACTCAAAAGTTCTTCCACCAGATGACAGCAGGCACATTTTTAATCTGTGTATCCATCCATCCATCACGGGCGTGCTATCCCAGATGTCTGGGAAGATGTGGAAGCACAGTCATTTGCTCTTGTCAAGTATCATGTTAGCACAGATTTTGGCATGCGTGCCTGCTGCTGCTGATGTGCTGGTGACGTGTCTTACCATTATGATCGATTGCAGTGTAATACAGCAGTGATTTTTGTTTGATTTAGCCTATTACATTAGTGATTCAATTTGATTCTGATATTGGTGCGCAAGGGTTCATGATAGAAATTAAAGTTACATGACCAACTCGAGTTTGGGGATTAGAAACCTGTATTTTGTTGTTGTTTTTTAATTTCCTGCAAAGTGGACATTTGGGAGATACAAGCATTCCACTGTTTATGTATTATTTCTATCTTACCTCAGCAACATTTTAATGTTATTTATTACCATACAAATGCAAGCAGAAGATAAGCATTAAAAAAAAAAAACATGTTCCTACAATCGTAATTGATATATGGCAACGCTTAATGTCTGAGCTTAATATTGCATTGACTGTGTTTTGGACATTCAGGCACATCAAAGAAGTGGTGTCGCTTCAGGCCCAGCAGAACCGAGAGTTGCAAGAACTGTACAGACAGCTTCGTTCCCAAAAAGACCAAAGGCAAAGTCTCCCTGCTTGTTTTTCTCTGAGCCCCGCCCTTCCCACAGCGCCCCCACCCATCTCCCCTCGGCGACCCAGGCCAGCCAAAATCAAACTGCGGCCGCGACCTCACTCTCACATGGATAACAACGGAGTCACACATGCTGGTAGATACATTGGCTGTGCTCATGATTTCTCGCTGGTTTTCGCTGTGTCATTATTTTTGGTACTCCTTGTCCAGCATTCCAGCAGTCGAGCAGTTTTTCGGGTACGGAGCAGAGTGGAGGACCTCCTCATTGCAGCTCCAAGGATTGTTCCTCATTGCCTGTCAAAAGAGGTATGCCACCAGAGGTGGGAGTAAGCCACTTGTGTCCAAGTCTCAAGCCATAACCTTCAAGTGTCAAGTTACTGTGGGGGGAAAAGAAAAATCTCAAGTCGAGTCAAGTCTGTACGTAGTTTAAGCAAGTATTAAGTCAAGTCATGTTCAATCTTTTTCTGTCACAATATATACCGGAGTTGTAAAAATATATTGTACTGATCAAAACCCAAGCAAAACATTTATACAGGAGCACTAAAGATGAAATGAACACATAAGAAATATATTTACGTCTCTAAAAATTAAACAAGAGTGTACGATTAATTTATGTATATAGACTGTTTAGAAAACTGTTTTGTTTTTAACTAATGTTTGCATGAGTCTTTACAGATACAAATACTGTATATCTAACTGTGACAATAAATATTGAATCGTTTCCTGTGTATGGGAGTAAACGTACCGTAGTCATCAGATTTAGAAACTGCATCGTTATGTAAAAATAAGAATTGGTTTTGAGACCAATCTGTTTGCCAAATCTATCTATGTAAATGGATGAATGAGAAGCATTAACTTTGTGCACTTTATGACCGCTTTATGACGTTTAAATCAAGTTGATTTGCATTCATTTACGGGGCCCTGCCTCATCAAATATGGCAGACATGCTTATGTCCAGAGAAGCAGCTCAAAGTGGAGTCTGTGTTTCCACTTGTATGCTTAAACCGTGTATTAAAAGGGAGAGAGAGAGAGAGAGAGAGAGAGAGAGAGAGAGAGAGAGAGAGAGAGAGATTTTCATGTAAACAGAATGGTAAATGGTCTTTCACTTCCACCAATGAAGGCGCTCAAAGCACTTCGAGCTGATTTCACATTCACAAACTGATGGCGCAGCATCAGGAGCAATTGGGAGTTCACTATCTTGCTCAAGGCCACTTTGACAACCCACAATCTCTGGGTTGGTTGAGACTCCCATTCTACCCTGAGCCATGCCGCCCGCAATGACTTAGCAAGTCATTGAATTCAAGTCAAAGTCGCGCCTTTCAGAAGGTTTTGCCAAGCAAGCAATACAATCAACGACTCAAGTCGTCTCAAGTCCAAGTCATGCGACACGAGTCCCCCATCTGTGTGGTACTGTGATTTGTGGCCGTAGAGTTAGAAGTTTGTCATAGCAGTGGGTTTATGGCAAAAGGAGGAAGTCAACTATCTGGGCGCTTAATGACGGGAAGTCATCGTTGTGTCTGCATGTTTAATTTGTTGTGCAGATCAAAGCCCTGCCAGGAAGAGCACCTTCACTGATGAATTGCACAAGTTGCTTGACAATTGGACAAAGGAGGCAGTGGGCCAGAACATGCCCAAGCCTTCTCTCAATCAGATCAAGCACATTCAGCAGGTGCAAGAGTTGGGAGGCTGGACCCAGCCAACTGAGGTACCACCAACGCGTGCGCACACACACACACACACACACACACACACACACACACACACACACACACACACACAGTAAAATGAATACAAGCCATTCGTACTCTGCGACACAAAGACAAAAATGCTCTGTGCTCATCGTCATTCTCATGAAAACTCCCAGTTACAAACAGAGGTAGTTTAAAAATCTGAATATTTGCCTGTAATAGGTTTTGTTGCTCCTTCAGGATTGTTATGACAAACATTTAAAATTAAATTGACTACACCTTTGAACGTCATGAGATTTGGACTTGATTGCCAGTAAGCATGTGGATAGCGGAGTCGCTGTGAAGTCATGGGTGGCTAAACTATGGCCCGGGTGCTGTTTGGCATGATTAGGACCAAAATGATAGTCACAATTCTTTTGGATCAATATTGTAATTATGATTTTTAATCACGATTATCCATCATGTCAAGTATATCATCTGTATTTGTATTGCATTACTTCATAGGTGTCAAACTCAGGTCCTGGAGGGCCGCTGTCCTGCATGTTTTCCAAGTCTCCCTGTTGCAACACACCTGATTCAAATGATCAGATCATCAGCAAGCTCTGCGGAAGCCGGACATTGAACCTGCTCATTTGAATCAGGTGTGTTGCAACAGAGAGACTTGGAAAACATGCAGGACAGCGGCCCACCAGGACCTGAGTTTGACACCTATGCATTACTTTATTCTCTTTACCATTTGTAAACAGTTTTCAGTGCAAAATGACACTTGAAAAGAGAATAAATGATAAATAACTACAAAAAATTATTTAATTTAGAAATTACAAAGGGCTAACTGAATCAATATGCAATAAATGTGCACTCACAAAGTCCAGACAACAGATATAGGGTACAGAAGGACCCTTTATCACTTTCCAGGCACGAGCACCTCATCATGATTCTCCTCATCTCTGATTTTATCTGTACTTTATTCACTTGACATGGCTCGCTCTTCTGAATCCACCGAGAGGCTCCCGCTGCAGGCTGCGCTCGCTTGTTATTCGGGCAATTTAATGAGGCCTTGCATTTGTCCCCCGGTGGACAGCTGAAACGTTGACAAAGTGCTCGATTAGATATGCAGCAGATCAGGTTAGTTTAATTGTGGCAACCAAACTCGCGATCATGATTAAAGTTTGATTAATTGTGCAGCACTCAATAAAGTACAGAAGGACGCTTGGTTTGACGCACCAGTATACAGAGCAAAGAGTAGCAACATTACCACAAGATGTCTTTCCCCGAACAGGTGGCTTCACAGGGTTGGTTTCCGTTGGTCCCACTGAACCCACAGGTACCCCTGGCCGCTGCCATCATGCATGTGTCAGCGCTTCCCCAGAACGCGGCAGGGGAGGGCCTTCCGAACCCCCCCGGGTCTCCGCCGCAAGCGCAAACGGCCCAAGTACCACAAATGCAGCCCAGTTTACACCTCCAGCAGCAGATGACCTTTCAGCAGTCTCCGCTGGGCCAGCCTGTACATCATCAGCCCCGACCGCAAACCCCAATCCGGCCACAAGCCCCCATACGGCCGCAGTCTCTAGCGCACACGCCGGCTGTCGTCCAGCTGCCCGGCTCGTCACATCAAACCCAACCGCTGCTGCCTTCCCACGCCGCCGCCTCTCCGACGGCCGTGTCCTCGCCGCCTGGCGATACTGCCTCTGCGCCCGCGGATAGCAGCGTTGCCGGTGGGGGGGCATTGGGCACTTGTTCCTCCTCATCCTCAACTTGCTGCTCCTCCTCCTCCTGTCTGAAAGCTGCTGTACCTTCCAGTGCCAAAAAGAATCACCCCACAGACACCCCTGCCTCCACGCTTCCTCTGGGACAGGAATGAAACCAAGGTTGGTGTAATTGTGAAAAAAAAAAGGTACCAGAAAAGCAATAACTGAGTTGCAGCAGGATGTAGCACAGATCCATTTGGAGTATTCAGCTGGATTTACACTACAGTATTCTTCTGCTATCCGCAGATGATGGGGAATGAGCCCATGTCGCAAATACCAGGGGAAAAAGGGAGGACCTGACCCACCCCTTTAAAAATATTTAGAATTGCCTTCATCAATCGTTTTAAGTAACTGTACACATACATACTCAGAAATATGCCCCCTAAAACACAATTTTAAACTCATTTTACAAGACTAGGCAGGAAATCGACAGGTCGATACACAGCAGGAAACTACTGCGAAAAAAAACATAGACCATTAAATAGGGTGTAAATTATGCTCACTTCGAAAAATAAAAACATCTTAATTGCAACCTGTTGAGGTTATCTTCATTCAAACCAGTGACTGCAAAAATCAGTTCAGGCCAACTAAATACAATGTAATATTTTTTTTTTTTTGTTACTTGAATTTATTATTGTGGACCTGTTGTTTGTTGCTACCCAGGTTATACAGTATTTTCAAAATCTGACATTGGCGCTAATCCCTAAATGGGCGCTCGGCCCTGCATTGTAAATCCAGTCTTAGATGGATTTACGCACGAGGGGGTTTTAACCCCATCGGAGAGTGACGCAATGGAGTGTGAACGTGAGATCTGAGAGGTTCCAGTATGGTCAGATTGAAGGTGAAATTGAACGCATCACCTGAGCTTTGTCAGTAGCCAGACGCATGTGTCTCGTTTTTCACGTTTGTGTTTGTGTGGCAGGGAATTTGCGACGCATGCCCGACAAACATTTACTTATCCAAACGTCACCATCGTACCTCCCAAAACAGAGAAAATATATGTTGATGATGTGTTTTGTTTCCACTTGTCAATGCTTGCAGTGAAAGGACTATCAATTTTAAAAGTGCAATTAGTAATGATCATGGAAATTGATCAGCATGTATTCTCATGATTTGTCTGTATGTCATAAAATATTTTTGTAAAAGTGAAGTGATGAAACTTTTCAAACTGTTGGCTTCAAGCACAAATTGCTTCAGTGGACCATAAAAAAAAACAACAACAAACAAAAAAAGTTAGCAGCTTCCAGAATAGCCTTTATCCAGTTGTGCAACTCAGATTTACCAAAAGCAACAATGAAGAATTTCTGCTGTGTGGCTCATCAATCCCAGCGCCAAACTCCAATTTGCGTATTTTCAGACTAAAAGTCCCTCCGAAGTCGGCTTTTTTTTTGGGGGGGGGGGGTAATATTTTACTTTTTACTTCATCCATTTCTTGCCGATGGGTGCACTAAAAGAACGTCAATATAATTAGAGAACAGGGATTTGGGGTGACAGTCCGAGCTCTGATGACAATAATAAACTGAAAACAATTTGCACCTGAGTATAAGTCACAGTTCCGTCTAAACTATTAAAGAAAAAAAAAAAAAGCATGACGAGTCTGAAAAACAGGGTTATTACATGTAATTAATACCATCCCAGCTCATGTTACTTTTGATGTTCAATGCTGCTTTTGTATGTAAAATTGTCACGTCGGTGTGTGACATCTTGGCTTTTATCAATTTTGGAAAGCGTCATGATACTGCACCTGTACAACATATTGTCACTGTCCGGCGGAATCGGCGCAACTCCAAATTCACCACTTTTAGGAAATCCCCCCACCCCCCAAAAAAACAAAAACTCACAACTGCTATCCAATCCTGTTCCCGTGCTATCCCACTCCTATACCCCTTCCATTTTTTAGGTCAGCTACATTAAAAAAAAAAAAAAAAATGTATGTGACTCATTTAATGAACACTTTGTTACCCCCTTTTTCCTCACTGACTCTCTATTTCGTGCATATTTGTTCCTACTGTATAATCTGGGTCCCGTCTGCTCCCGTGAACTTTTTATTTTGTACTGTCCCAATCTCGTGATTCGATGTAAAGTTGAGTCCCATCCCAGAGGAATTCCCGAGAAAATGTGACAATTGTCTAGTGGTCTGCTCAATGAACAGATATTATATGTACCTGGACAATAATTAATTCATCAAATTAATTATAGGCAAAATATGAACCTTTTACTGCTGCAAATGGCGTACATACTGTATGTGTCCTTTTAATAATGCCTAAAAATAATGGGACTTATCAGATTCCGCACGACAGCAACGATATGTTGATTTGGAGCTGCAAGTTTGGCATGTCATGATTAAAACAGAGTTGCACCCTGCTCAATGATGCATTCAAAAATAGTTTTCGAGCGCGGCTAACCGCAATTTGAGGAGCGGCTCTCGGTGTGAAGCATGGCAATGCACACAACCACAAACATAAACAATGCATAAAGCTCTACCATTGCCATGACTGATCTATTCAGAACCTCTCATTCCAGAGTCGCAAAACCTTTATTTACTGTACTGGCAATTTTTTTTCAGGTAGCGTATTAGCATTGTGAGTGATCACAGGTATCGCATTCAATCAACCGCTAATGTCATGCCAATACAACATAAACACACACACATCGAACACTCGACCCTGTGATCAGAAATGACCAACATATGGCAGCTAATGTGTAAGAAGCATTTCCGTTTCATTGGGGAATTGCTCAATAAAAACGGTTCAAGCCTCTGCAATTTGACATCTAATGTGACTGCCCCAAGGCACAATCAGCTGCTGGTGAAATTCATCGGCTTGGTAAAGCAAACCCACAGCAGAAATGTTTCCTTCCACATTAGCCGTCACATATCATCAAATATTGTGGTGACGTGCTTTGGAGTAAAGTGCAAACCGTGAAGCAACTGCCAAGTTATTGTGACCTGGCAGCTCGTTTAGAATAGCACATTTTGCCTTTTGCATTTTTTCAGTGTGTAAGTCGTGTTTCTCCTTTTGACTCGCATGAAATCATTCATATGCTCAAATGAGCCTCTCCAGGATGACTCAACCAACTTTCTTTTCTTCTTTTTTTAATGTTAATTGGTGTACTAGACCGCAAACTGTCATAAAATAATCTGTGGGCAATTCATGTGTTGAATACACACTGCCAAAGGTTCATGATGAAAGACAACCCAGCCCTCAATGTTATGCACTCATGTTCTGTGCAGCAGTATGCAAGCAGATGCATTACACTGGACTGGCTTAGCAGCATACTTAGCCGTGCAGGATGAAACTTTGCGGTGTTTCTGGACTTCATTCAGAAGATCAAACATTGAGATGATCAAATAGTTGGGTTACTTTGGGCATCGTTTAGAATTGACCGGTGATTTTCTGGATCCTTCGCAGTTATGTCTGATACTAACTTGAATACCACAAGCTTGATTGTCACATTGCACAATGTGGAGCTGGCTTTGTGTTCCCAAAATCTAAAAAAAAAAAAAGAGAAAAATATTATTTTTGTATTTTTTAATGGAGACGCTTCATTAGAATATTGTGATCTTAAACAAATCAAAACGCTGGTTCTCTAACGTGTTCCATGGGACTCGCCCTGTTTTTTTTTTTAAACACATCTTTCTGTCCTGAAACAGAAAATATTTGCCTTGTCGAACTTAATTCCTCACACAAACATCACACCTCTTGACTTCACTCTCCGATTGGATGCCATCAAAGTCAAGTGAGTCCCGTTCATGCATGACTGAGAACCAACGATGAAGAAACACATTTGGGAAATCCTATAAAGTATGTTGCTAGTGATTTGCCCTCTGTACATTGTAACACAATCAACTTTTGCTTTTATTTATCTTTTGTAACTAATACAAATAAATGATGTCCAACATCCACATTCTTTTCTGTTTTTATAAGACATGCACAACTACCCACTGCATCATCATTACATTATACATTGTATTAAAGCTGATCTTATAAACAAAACAAACATGTATTCTGTTTTTTAAGCATTCAAAACATGCAGTACACTCTCAAGTCATTATTGGCGTATTTTCATATTTTAAAATGATCTTCAATATGTTTTTTTGTTGTTGTTGTACTGCAGAATATACATTTTGAGCATTGAACTGTACAATTTTGAACATTGAACTGCACAATTACATCCAGCAGTTTCGATGAATTTTATTTTTGGCCACACAAGAAAGAAAGGGGAAAAAACTTGGGGATTTTTTTTAAATATATAATTCCTGAATAGATTATTGTTATTCTTGAGAAATTGCAGCATTTCTTGAAAAACACTGCTTTAGATTAGTAAGATTATAACAATATTCTCATATTATACTGTAGTATATTCTAATCACTCAGGGTACTGCGTGCTGCTCCGGCACCCCCGCGACCCTAGTGAGGATAAAGTGGTTCGGAAAATGGATGGATGGATGGATATTCTAATCACTCTACCGTTGCATGTACTGCATGTGGAAGATCCTACGTTTTTTAATAATTGTCATTTTAGTTTGTTCTTCACAAATATGACTTTGTTTATATGCCATTGGCGTAAAGTGACAGGCAGAACAATGAAATGCTCTTCCATTAGATGGCAGAAGGTACAATTAACATTGACAGGTGCTTCATACAACAGAATAATAAATGTGTGGGTCCATATTTCACACAGGAATTACAACTGGGAGTATTTTGAGACAAAATCGTGATTGCACTTGACTGTATAGTACGATATACATGTTTGTTTTGCAAAGTTACGTGAGATCATCTAATGTACAGGTAGGTAAATATGTGGCAAGGCTGAAATCATTTGGTGACACTGAAAACCTTTTGACTTTTCCCCTGTTAAAGTACTTTTTTTTTTCTTGTAAACACTACGAGTATTTTCCTTGAATTACTATCAATCAAGAAAATAACTTGATTGATACTTCAATCAAGTTATTTTCTTGATTGATAGTTACAACCTTTTTCTTTAAAAGATATGGATTTGTTTTCCTAAAATTGCACCTTTTTCTCAAAAAGGGAACTTTAAACTATTTGGGCATTTAAATTTGCTTGATTGGTGTTCGGATCATGAAGGGGTCCTTAGGAAAAAACGTCTTCGTTGATGATTTGAGAATCACTGCTATAGTACCGTGAATATGTTGATCCAGAAGTAGGGCAACATTTAGGAACCTTTTTTTGCAGGGTCGCGTGGGGGTGTACTTAATATTTCTTTATCACTTTTTTCTGTCTTCAAGAGATTATAATGATATTGATAATGCGAGTATCAGGGTGACGTTGGTTTGAGTGACTCAAAACATTAAAAAGAAAAAAGAAAAGAAAGGACTTTAAACTAGGTGGACCCAAAGCCAGAGCAATTAGCTTGCAGATGCCGTTTTTGCTGATCCAAGTAGCTGACTATTTTTTTCCTCTCTCCCTCTGGAAGACTAGAGGATTTAAAACGTGTCTGTGATAAAACTGTTTGAACCATTACAAGGAAGGCATATCAACGAAGTTATGCAAAAAGTATAAGTTATATTTGAGTTGGTCATCAGGGGGGCCGGAGGGAGTTACTGTACAACGGGAAAAAGTCATTTGCGGGACTGTTCATGCGCTATTTGCTATTGTAAAGGTTACGTAGCAATCACTTTTACGATAGCTACGGCTACATTTTGCCTCAATACGCCTATATTTTAAACAACAGATACGTGCTTTGCGCTAAATTGATGACTTTAGTTGTTTTTTTACTCGCCTCTGCGAAGACATTTTGACTGCTGAAAACTTTATTGTCCGCACTCGTGTTAACAGTGATGAACAACGGTGACGCTGTTGTCTTTGAAAATGGCGTCAGTGCATTTGAACTCCCCTGTCATCTAGCTGAAGTGTTGTTGCGGGTCGCGTCCAAATTTCCATTTTGGATGCGTAGCGACGTTCCCGTTGGGGCATTTCTCAGTCGCTAGTAGCCACATAAAAATGCGGCGAAGCCAGCTCTTAATAATCAAGTCCGCTGCATAGTTCGGCCGCAGTTGCCCTGATCTGCCGTAGGGTTGTCAACTGCTCCGACGGCGGCCATTGCAGGCTCGGCCTCGCTGGAGCGTCAGTTCGGTGAGTTGATCAACAGTACTTTGAGCTTTAAGATGCCTTGTATAAACTACCGCTCACGTTTGTTTTGAGTTGGGCAGTTGAAGCGGAAAGTTGAATGGGCCTCGGGAATGTATTGCAATTTTGCATGGATTTAGCAAATGTTGGTAGATTAGCAACATCGCTAGATCACGTACCGAGCTAGCATCACAACGTCCCGATCCGGAGTGTGTTTACAAGTAACAACCATTCATTTGGATTTACAACGGAGCAACAATAATCGCCTTTGATTAGTATGATATACTTCGTCTAACGTTACATTTTATGCCATAACTTAATGACAGCATGCAATTCCATAATTTATACCATATTTTATGTTATCGAGACTTTTACGTTCAAACATACTTGCTGTGTCCACCCATGACTATTATTTAATTTAACATAGTTATCCATTTCTTTTATGTGCGTGTATTTCAGCTCTCCTGGTGCACCCAATTGGATGTGTCTTCACCAGCTCCAACCTTCCTACAGCACATAAATATTCAGAATTACATTTTACAATTGAACCTTTTGAATTTGAGTTTTAGCTTCTCCCAAATATAAACACACACATGATCAGTATGGCTTCTGTACCAGTGTACTGCTTGTGTCGCCTGCCATATGATGTGACTCGCTTCATGATCGAGTGTGACATTTGTCAAGACTGGTTCCATGGAAGGTCAGTAATAAAAAAAAATCTTTACTGCCTTGATCATATTTATTGCCTCTCAGTTTACCCTACAGCCTTTAATTTGAGTAGCAGACCATTATTCATTATACTACAACTTATTAGTCATCAATCTACAACTCTTAATCAACTCTTATCCTGCCATTGTTCCTTCCAAAAAATACTGTAAAAAAAAAAACATCGAATGAGCACTTGAAATGCTCCCCCTCAAACTAAATTTGCGTGATTTAACGGTTCTGGATTTTGTCGTTGTTTTTTTAGGGCAAGAGACACTTGTAATGTCTAGTTGATTTACAGAACCTCTTGAAATTTGCCAGACTTTCAGAGGCGTTTCCAGAGTAGCAGGCAAACCAAAAGAATTGTTTCATTTTATTGATAAATAATAACATGACACTGTTTTCATCTAATTTGAAGGTCTTTTTTTCTTTTTAAAACATATGCTATACTATATAGGCGATATCACATTCCACAAATGGCCATTAGTTTCAACACAAAACAAATATTTTTTACTGGAACCCACATTCAGATTTTCAAAATTCTGGGTTTGTTCTACTCGGGTTGAAGTGGCCATTCTAACTAAGTTAATCATTTTTGTGAGCGTACGTTGCTACTCTTGGTGTCTTTGCGACCCCCGTTGATGTCTAAATCTGTTGCATCAGTGCTTTCTTGTGGGATTGTATGTACAATAATCCCTCCTCATTCATGGTTCACGATTCACAAATTCACAAATTCTTTTTTTTAGTACTGGTGTATACAGTGCAACTTTTTTTGTTGTTTTGTTCTTTATCATTTTATAGCTGTGTTGGAGTTGAAGAGCAGAAAGCAACAGAGATAGACCTCTATCACTGCCCCAATTGTCAGCTCACTCATGGACCATCTGTCAGTAAGTCAAATGTTCCTTTTCTGCCATGTGGAAGTGTTCAACAATGACACGCATTTACGGTTGCAAGAAAAAGTATGTGAACCCTTTGGAACCTCCTGGATTTCGGCATAAATTGGTCATAAAATGTGTTTTGATCTTCCTCTAAGTCACAACAATCGACAAACAGTCTGCTTGAACTACTACCACACATGCAGATGCAAATATTTGTCATAATATTCAGGCTCTCTTCTCCATGCTGACAGTGCGTAAACGCCGTGGAGGCAACAAGCAAGCAGATGGAGCCACTACCGGGGTAAGAGACCCTAGCCGTTTGGTGAAGACGGGCAGTCCACAATTTGTGAGGGAGCTACGCAGTCGAACTTTTCCCAGGTACAATCTCTATCAATTGAAATCTTGGAAAAACTTTGTTTACTGTATAAAAAAAAAAAACGAACTAAAAAAGAAAAACAAAGTGTTTAGATTTTGATTTAACTCGGTGGGCAGCACAGTGGAAGACTGGTTAGCTGCCTGAGTTTGATTCCAGGCCCCGGCCTTCCTGTGTGGAGTTTGCACGTTCTACCCTTGCCTTTGTGGGTTCCCTCCCACATTTCAAGGTTAATTGATCAATCTAGATTGTCCGTAGGTGTGAGTGCGAATGGTTGTTTGTCTATGTGTGCCGTGCGATTGGTTGACAACTAGTTTAAGGTGAATCCCGCCGGCTGGGATTAGCCCCAGCTCGCCCGCGAGTCTCGTGAGGATAAGGCAGCTCGGATGATGGATGGATGGATGAACTCGAGACATGCTGATGAGCCTGGAAGCTTTGGCCGCCTTTTGTTATAATTTTAAAACAAATCTGTCCAGAACCCTCTCCTGCTCACTCTTTCTTTTTCTTAATGCATTGCCTAAGTGTCGGATCAGGACTCAGTATCGGCAGACACTTCAACCGAAGACTTGAATTCAGATTCGGGTGTTAAAAAATATGAATCCATCCATCACAATATGATCAGGGCATCACGAAATAAACGGGTTGTAAGCAGGCCTTGTTTTCGTTCACAGTGCAGATGAAGTCCTGCTGAAGCCGTTGGGGGCCCAATTGACAGTGGAGTTTCTTGAAGAGCATTCGTTTAGTGTTCCCGTCATGGTGTTGAGGCGAGACGGGCTTGGCATGACTCTGCCTCCAGCATCGTTCTGTGTCAGCGACGTCGAACACTACATTGGTAATTCACACTCTCCCCATCGAGTATTACTTCCACTCTGGACCACAATGTGGTCAGACTTCATGCCATGCCATATTTGAACCTAAAGTCACTTCTGCACACATCTCAACAAGAAGGCAGACCTAATTACGTAATTATGCCTGCATGCAGGTTCGGACAAGGAGATTGACGTGATCGACGTGTCTCGCCAGTGTGACCTGAAGATGCGGCTCGGTGACTTTGCTGAGTACTACAACAGCCCCAACAGAGACAGAGTACTAAATGTCATCAGCCTGGAGTTCTCGGAAACCAGGTTCTTAAAATAAACATGAATATGAACATGATTCTTAATCTTTTTTTTTTTTTTTTAACTAGCGTAATAAATTGAAGCGTCAAACTGTATGAATTGAAGACTTAACCCCTTCCAATTCTCACACGCTTTTCACATATACAGTTGCACACATGAGTGTGTGACACCAGCAAAATATTTCAGAGGGTTAGGCGGAGTAATTTCAGAGCGCTAAGAGCAATAGACTGGGAAAAGCATCCGCACTATGCCACTACTTTACAATATAGGCAAGTGTACACCGGAGTGCTTTTGCCCTTACTAAGCGCTGCACACCAAGGAAACCCAAGTGCCGTGTGAGAAGGCCTTTTATCAGTGCTTTTGTATAACGTCTAAATGGGCTACCATGTCTTTGGCAGTGGTCAGCCTCATTGACTCTGTGAATGCTTTCCACTTCTTGTCGAGCGATTGACAGTGTACAAATGATTCTGATGATGAAATGCGTAAATGGCCCAGCGTTAAAGGTAATAGATGCAAGGGAAAGTGTTTTTTACAGCAATTGTTCTTTTGTTTTATCTCAGGCTTTCAAACCTCGTGGAGACTCCAAAGATAGTGAGGAAGCTGTCATGGGTGGAGAACCTCTGGCCTGAGGAGTCCGTGTTTGAGCGGCCCAATGTGCAGAAGTACTGCCTCATGGGAGTGAAGGATAGTTACACAGACTTTCACATTGACTTTGGAGGCACCTCCGTTTGGTATCATGTTTTACGGGTGAGGACAATTGTGACTGAACATTTTTGATTCATTGAATTGCTTTTCATTTCAAGAGCCTTCCAATTGTCCTGTTCATTCAGGGGGAGAAAATATTCTACCTAATATCCCCCACACCAGCCAACCTGGCGCTCTTTGAGCGCTGGAATTCCTCGTCCAATCAGAACGAGATGTTTTTTGGAGACCAGGTTGACATGTGTTACAAGTGCTCTGTCAAACAAGGAAACACTTTGTTCATTCCAACAGGTAAGAAGAGCAAATGACTCTTTCACTTCTATACTGCATTTTTCTCTTGTTTCATTGTATTCAATCAACCAACCATTTCCTAGCACTTGTGAACATGGAATTGATAACATGTTTGTTCCAGGATGGATTCATGCCGTGCTGACCCCAGTCGACTGTCTGGCCTTTGGGGGAAACTTTTTGCATAGTCTTAATATTGACATGCAGCTTCGGTTAGTTTCCTCAAACCTTTTGTGCCATTCACACACACTGTTGGTGGACACGCCCCCTCTACGTACAACACATATGACAATAAAATGTATTCAATTCAGGTGGAATTCAATTCAATTCAATTCTACAAACTACACAAGAAATGGGAGTGAAGACGAATGTTAAACTGGTCATCATGTAATAAGCACATTTTCCTCTGTTTATGTTTTAAGGGCATATGAATTAGAGAAGCGGTTGAGCACAGCAGACTTATTTAAGTTTCCCAACTTTGAGACAGTGTGCTGGTATGTTGGGAAACACCTTCTTGATACCTTCAGAGGTAATATAAAAATGTGCATCCCCCGCCCCCTTTTTTTCATGATGTTTATTTTTGTAACATACAATGTTGTATCTGGAAGGTTTGAGAGAAAATCGCAGACACCCAGCCACTTACCTTGTTCATGGCGCAAAAGCACTGAATAATGCCTTCCGGACTTGGACCAGGAAAGAGGTAACTAACATGACTTTCATGATGCAGGATGAAGTAGGGATGTAACGATATCCAAACATCACGCTATGAACCTCATGATACTGTTATCACGATATTGTGGGAAGGTTGGCTGTACCGTGTAAAAACTCACGATATTAGGTAAAAAGAAAAAAAATCTCACCCAGGGGGGGAAAAAAGTATAGTGTACATTTGTACATAATAGCAGTGACAAATAGACTTGGTAATTGTCAGGTGTTCCTATTGGCTCAGTGACGCAAAGTATCATTGTCTTGTAGTTCATAATGCTGTGGTCGTCAACCGGGCCAAAAGTCGTGCTTTTTGATGGAGATGCACTTGGCAATCCACACACGTTGTGAATCACGTCAGTTTTTGGAGGAACTCAAATGTGCTACGTTCCCCTTCATCTGGCAATTAGCGTGGGTCTTAAACGTAGTTGGTCAAAACATGCCTAATTCAAATTAAGCTGCACTAAAACCCTCACCAGAGGGTGCTGGAACTGCACAAATGTAAAAGAACGTGGCCTGTTTAACAGATTTGCTGCTTTTAATATCGTCACATGACAACGATGTTATTGTGGCAATTTTAATATTGCGATATTGGCCTTGTGTTTGCATGAAGTGCCCTATTTTGACTTAGTACCTTTTTATCAATTTTGTATTTCCAGGTGACCCCTGAAGAGTGTCGTTGTGTACATTATATTATACACGGAGCAATATGCAATCTTGAGTTGATTACTGTACCTTGCTTCACACAGGCGCTGGGCAATCATGAAGTGGAAATTCCAGAAACCATCAATACGCAGACACTGGTCAAGGACCTTGCTAAGGAAATCCGTCTGGTTGAGGTAACATGCTCATTTTTGTGGTGTGGAATGAGCAATTTTTGGGGGGTGGGTTCCTCTCTCTTTCAGCTATATTTATAGTATAGTATATACCTTATTTGCTCTCTGTTCTCTTTATAGGACATTTTCCAACAAAACATTGGCCGCACTGGGCCACAATTTCCTGGCTCGCCGCTCTCAAAAGCCCCCTTGACCATTTCTCAGAATTCAGGCCGCCCCCCTGGAAAGAAGAAAGGCGTCAAACCCAAGGATGTGATTTCAGGTCTCGGGCCACCTGGACCCAAAAAGAAGAACCAAAAGGGTCTCCTTAAGACAGAAGCAGGAGAGCTGGACCTGCTTGAGATCCACACCAAGCATACACTGAAAAAAATCCAACCTGGCAAGTCCAGAAGCAAGAACAAGGTACACGGAAGAATAATGTCATTTTAAATGTTTCAAAAGTGGAAGCATGATTTTGCCTTTTTTTTTCTGCAAACCTTCAATCTTTTCAGTTGGAGCTGCCTTTAGAGGGCTTTGAAGGAAAGTTAAACAAAAGCAAGTTGAAACTTGTGCTGACCAATGGGAAAATTCAAGGGTAAATTTTTAAATTTGTTGCTGTGTTGACTATCTCCTGTGCTCACCAAAGGCTAAGGCTAAGGTTCCAACTGTGTGTCATGTCCCCCCCTCCTCCCCTTTACAACTCCAGCAAGAAAGCGGGTAGCAATGGTGCAGGAGGGGCTGCCAACTACCGGCACCTTGCAATGGAGGGTTCCAGTCTCTCTGACCTGGAATCGGAGGACGAGCTCCAAATAGATGAGAGACCGCCTCCACGCCGCAAGCTTACTGGATCAAGCAAAAAGAAGAAAATCAGCGGTGAGATGGGAAGGCACTACAGCTTGTACAGCGTAGTAAAAACTCGTTCAGTACCAGCCAATTCTAAACCAAGTCTGGAAAGACATATAAAAACGTCTTTGGGAGTGAATGAGTTAAGAGATCCAAGACTCGAAAAATTTTTTTTTTGACTCACAAACTATGATGCGAAACAGCTTGTTTCTCGCCTTGCGATCACTATGTCGTATGCGAATATATATATATACTGTATATATCGCTGAGTGACATATGGTGTGGTAAAATATGCCTCAGGTCTTCCAAGGAAGCTGCCCAGAGCCAAGCCTTGCTCCGACCCAAATCGTATCCGGGAGCCAGGAGAGGTAGACTTTGACATTGAGGTAAGCTCAATATGGATATACACTTTGATATACTGAATGAGACACTTGACTTGTGAGCTGCTGAACGCCAAGTTATTTTTATAGCAATGGGGTGCACATAAACTGTGTGCAGGAATGCATGCGTACTGAAAATAGTCATGTGTGGACAAGATTCAACTGAGTCAGTGCACCTTTGCGCACCAAGCATAATTGCATCTCAGGCAGCGTGACTGCAGTGAGACCAGCCACCAGTCGGAGTCGACTCAGCCACCATGAATGCTTCCGAAAATAAAAGCCGTATAAGGCATGAATATCGAAGTCAAGTATTACTTGTTGGGCTTTTATGTTGAAGTTGACTCTTGTGGCACGTTGCGTAAAAGCAAAATCACCGTTCAAAGGGGCAATGTGAGAAACTGAAACAGTTGTCGAGGGCCACACCGAAATACTAACTCAATTCATAATAATAATAATAATTCATTTTATTTAAAAGCGCCTTTCATGTCACCCAAGGACACTGTACAGACAAAGAGGAAATGCAGTATAAAAAATAAATAAGAGAAATATTAAATAAAAACAGGACATAAAAGCACAAGACATGGGAAGTGGAATAAATTAGATATTGTAGGCAGTCCTGAACAGGTGTGTTTTTAAACGGGACTTGAAAGTGGAAAGAGGTGTGCAGTTTTGGAGGTCCGGAGGTAGACAATTGTGTTAAATATGAATTTAATTATTACAAAATGGTGGATTATGTCAATCAGTTGCTATTAGTTTATCAAGTGGCCGCTGATTAAAATAACATGCCAGTATACAGTGTGTTTTAATCAAGAAAAATTAAAACTGGTGGGGGGGAAAGTAGACTCAGTCACGTTGAAATGACATAGCTGCACATTCACATTAAATTGCTAAACAACATTCAAAACGAAAACATGTCGACACTGCATTTTTTTTCTCTCTGGTTTTATAGTGTGCTGACATAATAAACAAACCACTATAAGCTGCTTTTAGGGCTCCCAAATTATCGTCGGGGAAAAATAGTTCTCTTCCCTCTACTGTGCAGGAAATGATTGTTGCTCATGTGGACCTCTACATGTGTGTACGTCACACATACTGTGACTCCAGTGTTGCCATTCAAATGTTTCTCATGACAATACACGCGACAGACAATATGCTACGAGTCCTTTTGATCTGAATGCCAAAATTCTGATATGGTGTCTGTTTTTTACTGCTAATTCACAACACAATTTGCTTCACCACTGGTTGGTGCCCAGCCTCCTGAGCGTAGTTTGGACCGGCTTCATGTCTTTCCCCTAGTCTTTAATATACTGCCTCCAGGTGGCCGAGGTGCATACACAAGAAGGAGCCACGCAGTGACACTGAATTGATGCACTAACTGTTATTCTTTATGTTCTTTTGATTTTATTACTGTGTTTTTATTAAGTCCAATATTATACAGTGATATTTTCCTTATTCAAATATGCATTACAACATATTTAGTTTTTCTATTCATTTCAATGGAGAGCTGTTTTGAGTGGTCACAGAACAGATCAAACTCATCTCAAGGCCCAGGGTGTGCTTTTGTCTATAAATGCGAGTAAGGTTCACATTAAGTTATTTTCACAGGACCAGAGGAATGTTTTTTGTAAATTGATGCGCATAAGAAGCAGTTGAATTATTTAAATAAATTCTTGAATGGGGAAAAACAGAGCCGAAACTTGCTTGCTTCCAAAACGGCAAATGAAAAGAAAACCATCTGAAAGGTGTGTTTGCTGCTGTCGCGCATTCTAGCCATCACGGTGTCATTGCGTAGTTTGCACATGTGTATTTTTGACAAGCGTGCCCATTTTGTGACCACTGCTCACTTTGATCACATTTAGCCCCGTTTGCACCCACCGGTTAATCAAGCATAATCGCTCAGGTGAAGATTTAGAACTTCTAAAGTTGCGGTCTTCGCTCAAGGATATTTGTGCACTTGGCCTCAGGAGGATTACACCACAGATGAAGAAGCACTGGCTGCTCATGGTGTGAAGGGTGGTGCAGGGGGCATCCTGGACTTACTGAAGGCCAGCAAGCAGGTGGCAGGCTTGGACCCCTCTGCACTCAGGTTGGAATACTGAAGCTAACTATCTTCATTTTATGGTCAACATTTCTAATAATGATGAGAAATTGTTATACACGTGTGCCCCAGCACCTTTTCTTTGAGGTGATTTCCTCACTTTTTTCTCTCCTCCAGTGAGGAAGCGCCAGCCTCTCCCAGTACTCGCGATGCCATCCAGGGCATGCTGTCCATGGCGAACCCACCTTCGTCGTCATCCTCATCATCGTCGTCCTCCTCCTCATCCCCCTTGTCTATCTCCGGAGGACTGACTGAGGGATTGGGAATAGTGAAGGGGAAAGGTGGCCGAGCTGTGTGGGTGACTGGGGGGATCAAAAAGACCTCTGAGAAAAAAGCAGTCATCCAAAGGCCTGGAAAACGGCCCATTAAGCGTCCAGCCCGCCATATTAGCGAAGAGGAAAGTCCAGATGAGCAGGAGACACTGGGAACCTGTTTTAAAGATTCCGAATATGGTGAGCAGCCTCCAACAGACAACCAGTCTCCCCCACTTTATTGTGGCCCTGCTTCATCACTGAAGGAGTCCAACTACTTATAAAAAGAATAATGATAATAATTCAAACAGATATCATTTGGTTTCAGTTGATTTTCACTGATAGCTGGTGGGTCTGTTATGTATCGCTTGTGAAGATAATGGATTTATTGTACTAAATTTCTGTTTTCATTGATGGTTCTTCGAAGTGTATCCGTCGTTGGAGTCTGATGAAGAGGACCATGCAAACAAGGCCAAGATGAAGCGCAAGAAAAACTGGGATGACACACCTTGGAGCCCTAAAGGCAAGAGCCGAGTTGACCTCAAGTTTGCATTTTAAATGTTGATCCTCGAGTGTCTACTGATTTATGTCCTGCCTTTACTACTCAGCTCGGGTGATGCCTACGCTTCCAAAACAGGACCGACCAGCCCGAGACGGAGCTCGAGTGGCGTCGGTGGAAACGGGCCTGGCAGCAGCTGCAGCCAAGCTAGCGCAGCAGGCGAGTGAAGAAACAATGGCGAGATAGAATGTCTCGGTGAAAGTTGTTGAGCTGCAACATATTTGACTTTTATTAAACCACAAGGGCACTTTTTTTGTCTTTTTCATCTTTGAATCAGGAGCAGCAAAAGCCTGCTAAAAGGAAGTACACCAAAAAGGTGCGTCCTCCTGTCCCTGTTGCGAGCCCTCCCACAGTTCATGCAGATCAGGCTCCGCCCTCGCCAGCGCACCTTCCAGAGTCGGCACCAGACCACAGCCCACACAGGAGGATGGATTACTATTCGGCCAGTCTACTGGACCATGAATACACAGCAGGGCCGGGACCTTTTGGGCCCGGTGGCCCTCGAGGTGGCGGTGCCATGGCCCCGGGGGTATTCCTTACTTCACGCCGACCATCCTTGTCTCCGCAAAACAGCAGCTCACTCTCTGGTGCGTCGCCTTCAGGGCTAGCCAGTCATGGCACGGCAGGCGTCGGTCAAGGTAAGTGCAAAGAGCGAAGCGACACAATCCCTATCGTTTTCTCTCTTCTCACGGATGCTGCACATGTGTTTCTTTGGTATTCAGGGAAACGTCCAAAGAAAGGACTTGCAACAGCAAAACAGAGACTTGGGAAAATTTTGAAGATTCACCGCAATGGCAAACTGCTTTTGTGATGGAATCTGCAATTGCCGCTGAATACCTGAGTAGGGATACTTTTTTTGTGCAAAATATTATTCAAGTAATGATAGTAATCTATATTTTATACTTCAAAAGTTGTTTACTAATGTTTCCATGTGTTTGACCATCTTTTGGCCAATATCTGCTAAGCTATTTAAAACAGCTTTATTTGGCACTCCACTACTGACTGTGCAGAACGGTGTCACAAGCACACCTCTCACTTCCCGTTTTCAAGGCCACATAAAGTGGACTTCCACTCCTAGTGGGGTTTTCCAATCACATTTTTAAAGGGAAAGAAAATGGTACGTCTTTGTCAGTTAAAATGTATTTCCAATGCAGGCACAATGTTGGGTTTCTTTTTTTTTTTTTTTTACCTCAAATCAACTCGGTTTTTTTGTTGTTTTTTTTTTAAATCGACCTTTTGAAGACATCAGTCTCTACAATTTTGCTAAGAAGTTCAATGTAAAAATCACTGTTGCTTGTCTAACATTTCAACTATACCGGTAGATTGTTCTTCAAGTTAAGATAGGAGAAGCAACAGTTGTTGTACACTTATATTTATTTTAATTTAATTTATTTCAAGAGGCAGTGTTTTGTCAACTATAGCCTATTTGCTTGTTATACTCTTTCCACAAGACTTTGTCATCTTTCTTGGTCCCTGCTGTCTTTTGCAACTGCAGTACAAATATAGTAATTATTTTGTCTGCGATCTTTTTGTATTTTTACGTTTGTTTTAATTGTACATATGTAATATCTGTGATGTGTATATAGCCGGATTGGAAGAGCATAGACAAAAAAAAAGATGATTTGCAGTGGATATAATGTTTTTGTTTAGAAAAGAAAAAGATGTGAAGGGATCAGAACTTGAACTTTTAGTTCATGATTTCTGGGTAAACATGTAGCAGAATGCATCTCGCTTACTGGACCCCCAACATAAAAAGAGCAAAGAATAATTTCCAAACCACCATGCCTCATAGTGGCCATGGTACACTTGATTTGGTCTCTATCTGGTCTGGCTCTATATCCACTGTAATTCCTGCTAGGCTTTAGCATTCATTCCATAGAATGTACAAGAAACAGAATGTCTGCAGAAATGTTGATGATGTACCAAGTGAAAACGTGAATGATCAACTTGTGTAAATGTATGTTGTAATTTTGATTTTATAGTGCAGAAGCATTGAACCTTTCTTATCGGTGTACATGACACATTGCTGTATTTTTTTAAATAGTTGTTTTTATATTTGTATGCAGTAATTGTCGCGTTTAGTCACGTCCTGGCTATGTAACATTTGAAGTGTACCGGGGAGGTGAGTTCATTTTGTTTCCTCCTGGTTTAGTTGATTATTAATCATCATAGAAATTCACTTTTGTGTTTTGTGTACTGTTTTAAATGTGCTTTATTTACGACATGGACAAGAAATTATAATGGTTTTTTTTTTCCAAATGTGAAGTGATTGATTTTGTGTGTGTGTTGACTTTAGTGGAGACCCTTGTTACTTTGAAAGGTGCAGTGTGTGTGTGCGCGTGTGTGTGTGTGTGTGTGCGCGCACGCACGCATGCATAGTTTCAGTTGTGCTCATAGGTTTGCATACCCTGGCAGAATTTTATTTCTTTGCCATATTTCAGAGAAAATGAATAATAACACAAACTGTTTAGTGCTTGGATGAAGGCATTTATTAGGTGTTTAGTTACTGAGAATGCCAATGAGAGGCAGTGGTCAAACTGTAAGAATTGGGAAATGAGAGATTCGCCTGAAACCACGATCAGGTCGACCAACAAAAATTGTTTGAGATGCTAAGAAAAAAAAGCCATCTTCAGCTGAAATATGCACACAACTTGGCTCCATGAGTGAGATGCCAGAAAAAAGCAAAAGCCATTACTACACTAATGCCACCAAAAAAAATCTCTCTTACAATATTCCAAGTAGGAGAGACACAAGCCTTATAACATCTGGAACCAACATTTGGAGCGATGAGATCAAAATGGAACTTTTTGGCCACACCCATGAACGTAACTTTTGGAGAGGAGTCAACAAGGCCAATGATGACCTACATCGTTGCCACTGTGAAATGTGGAGGTGGATTTTTGAGGTTTTGGGGAGGCACAGACAACTTGATCAAAATTGATGGCAAGATGAATGCTGTATGTTATCAAATAATTTTGCATTCATCAGTCCGGATGCTGTGCATGGAATGTACTCAGATGTTTCAAGATTGATTTTGATCCAAAACACAAAGCCACTTCGACCTGTCACTGACTGCAGCAGAATCATGTGAAGCTTCTGGTTGTGAAACGGCCAATGTCAGTCTTCTGACATCAATATCACTGATCCACTCTGGGGAGATGTCAGGTGTGCTGTTCATACAAGTGGGCCCAAGAATTTACAGGAACTCGAGGCCTTTTGCCAACAATAATGGGCAGTTTAACAACAGCGAAAATAAAGAGCCTCATCCACAAATCCCTCCAAAGCTGTCATGGATGTTAAAGGGGCCATAATACACGTTATTAAAAACTGGGCTATGTCAACCTTTGATCGGGGTCATTTGGAGGGTTGCTACCTTTCAGATCTGGAGATAAGGGACACTTCTCACGGTGTCACAGCAAAACCACGCGGGCGAAAGAAATTTAAGGGTTTGGACCCCCGAGAAATCCACAGAATCGCATGTATTTTTTATATGAAAAAAAACCAAAATGCTTTGATTGGCATTATTTAACATGTCACATTAGCCACCGGGCCCTGGGGTCACTTGGTGGTCACTAAGGAAGGAAACGTCAAGAAAGGATTTAGACGTACAATAGTTGAAAGTGCCTTATTTCTTTTATTGACTTCAGTAGCCGGAACCTGAGCATAGCCTCTAGGCTATTAAAAAGTGCTGTAAATTAAACAAAAAATGTATACTTTAAAACACTTAATGATGGAACACTTCATAGCCCAAACTTGAGCAGAGTGACCTGGCCTACTGTATTGTATACCAGTGGCGGATGCTGGTCTGTCAAGGAGGGGAAGCTCAATTTTGGCCCACATCATAAAATATGTCTGTTTATTTATACTGTACATGAATTTTACTCGCCGTTCCTTTTCAAGAAAATTATCTGTGACCCTGTCATAACAACAAGGCGTCTTTCCAGGGACTTAACTAGTGTCCTACAACTACAGCAACTACAATAAACCCCACCAGAAATAATTTGTCGCTAGTTGTTTTCAACAAAGAGAGTGTCGCTAAGATAATTAGAAGAAGTCTCCAGTTCAACTCAGAACAGAATGAGAATTGAAAGATGCTCCCAAGGATGCCTCCACCAAAAGATCGGTGATTGGCTCATTTTACTGTCAATCAAAAAGAGATTCAGCCTCAGACAGATCATCCAATCATCATGCAGAAAAGCTCAGCGTCCGGGACAGCCCATATCTCCCAGAGACACCGAGCGTCCGGAGGGCGGGACAAAAGCAGCATTTATCCAATAACTCGTCTCGTTTCAATGCATTGGGACAACCTACACTGAACTCTCAAGACGCCCAGTGTCCGCGCTGTAGACGCTCAGCGTCCACACAGTTTAAAGGACAGTGAAGCTGCGGGAATGAATGAGAAGAGAGTTGCGTCGTAACCAGTCGTAAGAAGCTGATTCAGAACACAATGTTGAGCGCGTTGTAGCGCATATTTAGTCAATGACATGTACACACAATTGTATGTACACACATATATTTGATCACTTATTTTTTTGACATGCAGTCTTAGAGCAATCGCCTCTGTTGTTTACATATAAAATGCTGTAAATTAAAACTATCTGCCTGGGAACGGTTTTACTGAAAGAGGACAATACTGAAATTAAATAGCCGATAAAGTGCTGTTAATCACTGGGCACGCCTTTAGGAGGAAGACAAAAATGACAAACTTGTAAACTTAAGTGTGCACATGTTCAAGGCTGAATAGACTGAACTTGGGGGAACTTGAGCATACTGTACTGTATTACATGCAATTGCTGTACTATAGAGGGCTGTAACAGCTGTGACAACGCCTGTCTGGGGACACTTTTACTATAACAAAATTAAACATTTGTGTGAACCCAAATGAAAAGATGAAAACAAAATGGGAGAAAGTGCAGAACAATCCTCTTCCTCAACTCCTTTGTGTGCTCTGGTGCGATATAAGGGCTCAACAGTCAACAGAACTTTGTCTCTTTTCTTTATTGCACCTTCCTCCAAGAGTACTTCTTGTTACTCAGTGGTGTAGTGGGGATTTTTTAAGTGGGTGTACGCGTTAGCATTGTGCTCTTATCGGTTCCACTATAGCTAATCCTGTAGGAACGCCATTCGTCTCCCATTCGTGAACCCTGGGCTTTGAATACAGACAAATCATTAATGGACGAGCACACCTTGCAGCAGAGTTTCCCGTCCTTACCATCGATCCAGGAATAGGCCTCCTTCTTTCTCTTCCACATGTCTTCACTCCAAATCGCGAACGGTGAGCTACTGGAGCTCACCGCCACCTCCGTGCTAGCATCACCATGGCTAGCATTAGTTGACGAAGTGACTTTAGTGTTGGCGCTGACTGGTTGCTCAACTTTCTCACACAAAGTCTCTGAATTGGGTGTCTGGATACTGGAGGCGTCTTTCTCTTTCCGAAAATAAAAATCAATGTTTTTCTGCTTTTTCTCTGTCATTTTAGTGCAGGGCTAAAATCGAAATAAAAATTGAATGTGGCATCGGGAGAAGTGGGTGGACGGCGTACCCCCGCGTACCACGCCCACTACACCCCTGTTGTTACTCCTTGCAGCACTGAGTAGCTCTTTGTCTTTTTCAAACCCCGTGATGTTTGGTGTGCAGTGAGGGTATTACAAGGCATACATCACGACAGGCAGCGCAAAGGGGCGGGTCTGTGCAGGCAGACAGACAGAGGATTTGGCACAGAGCAGAGAAGAAACGCACCTGATATAGGCTACGCTCCTGGGTCCGCAAGAGATCCTGCGTACCTCCCGCCAATACCGCGTTACTGTCTTTAATATTTCCTGTCTTTTATTTTGTTCATGATTGTTAAATTCAGTGTTCACGTTTGTGTGTGACAATACGGAACAAACCGCGTCCTGTATTGGTTCAATATGGGACGCGACATTTAATTAATAATAATAATAATACAGTAATACATTTTATTTATAATCTTGATTATTATTGTCTTGAAAAGCGCCTTTCAAGACACCGAAGGACACTCTCAATTAAAGGACGATAACGGGACGGTGGCAACCTTGGTCATTTGTAGTTTCTGTTGTCATTTGGATTTCAAAAGAATGAGCAAAGTTTGATAATAAATGGCTTCACCCAAGCTCTAACCATGACTGCAAAAAAAATTGTGTGATCAGTAATGTTTTCAGAATATTCGACAATAATCAAAAATTCTTCCAGGGTATGGAATTTATGAGCATATTTTATTTACACATTTAAATACTGATGGCCAACATTTTCATTTACCCATTTTCCATATTGCTTTCCATCTTTATGGTTAAGGTGGAATATTTTTTAAGACCGTGTGTGTGTGTGTGTGTATGTGTGTGCGTGTGTGTTTGTTTGTTCGTTTGTTTGTTTGTTTATTGAACATAAAAACATATACAGTAATAAATTGACAGAAAGTAAGGTAAGTAAAATTGTAAAAGGAAAGAGAAATCAGTCATCATACAACACAATTATTATGTTCAAAGGAGTAGGAAGAAGTAAAAAACGTATCTAGTCCTACCCCAAGTTATGTATTTATATATAAATATATCATTTTTATATCAATCAGAAAAGAAAGAAAGAAGGAAGACGTCTTCATAAATGCTCATGCTTTCACCCTTGACCGTGATATTTTTACTACTTTTGGTTTGTATCGAGATTTTATACATACACACCCTGGTACTCTTATGTCAATTTTCTTGTATTCATAATGGATATTGCAGTACCTTTCTCTATTTATCAACCACGTGTGGTGGTGGTGGGGAGGGGGGCTACTACCTTGCACGTTTTCTGCAAGTAGAAAGCTCACTTGAGCAAGTGGGAACATGGAAACGCCACACAGTATGGCCAGAGTTGGGATTCAAACCTTGAAATTTATACCTGTGACGTCCAACGTATAAACCATTTGGCGGACGTGCTGCTTAATTAATTATTTGGATGTAAATGTGCACTCATACTGTCCAACCTCGGTGAAATGTGCGGAACCGGTCGTAGTGGTTTCAAATTGATATCGTTGCCGACTGGACTGCTTCTGCCCCCGCCCCGTCTGGTCGACGCAGCACACGGCCATTCTCGCGAGATCTCGTCTTGCCCTCCCACTTGTTAGTTCAAGATGGAGAAGTGAGTGTAACACGCATTCGAGGTAAGCACAAGTACTTCTTTCGACCAGTTTCTCCGTGGATTTCTAAGGCCGCTGCGACATAATTTTCCCCCCCTAAATGTTGTGATGACACACCCCCTGGCTTTTCGTTCCAGAGGCCACAATGGCGTTGTAAGGGCTGGTACATAGTGGCTGTAGCGCCTAAAGCGCCATTTTTAAGGTAGCCATGATCCAATGATGGAGCATTGTGGCGAGTTCTCGTTGCTAGCTTAGCAACAAGCTACTTGCAAATACATTAATAGGCTACAAGCGGCGTGCTAGCCTACAACCCGCTGATGGTCTTCACTTGTCTGTATATGTCACGACTACGAGATCACTTCTACTCGTTTATAGCTCGAGCTCTTCTCAAATGGACAGATGACCAATGGGTGAGGTGAAAAAAAGTGTTCCAGACGTGTATGTATCCGAGTGCTCGTTTGACTTTGTAATTTGCGAACGTTAGCGGTTAACCCCAAACCTTAACTGGTGCCGGGGTGACAGGCATTAGCTTAAACTGTAACACACTGTACATACGACGGCTGCGTTTTAAGTTACCATCGCTTTGGTTAAAAAGCCAAGGGATTCATATTTGAACAAATTCTTGGAGCCAGGAAACGTTATTGTGTTTAACTTTTTGCTGACCCGAAGAAAACATATTGCATTCATGTTACCTATGTTGGTACAAAGTGTGTGCTTTAATGACAGCTGCGATACTCCGTGTCTTTTACATACAATCTAATATAATATAAAACAATTCCTATTTACTGTGGCTGATTGCAATAAGAATGCCGTAGTGCGAAAATAGGTCACATGATTACGAATGGCTTGCCTCGTGCGGTGAACTTGATGCACATGTATTGGAAATATTTTAGTTGGTCACCGTTTGTCATTTGCAGTTTGTTCTTAACCTTAAAGTGGGTGTGCAAATGATGACCCTGACAGGAAAGCGTCAACTCCTGTCTTAAACGTGTGTGCTGCAATAAAACAGTTGTTGTCTGTCTCAGCCACTACCAAACACAAATGTCACAAAAAGTTGATGTATTTCACAGTAGGGCTGCACAATATTGGAAACCGATGTGATATGCCATATTTGTGATGAATAAAAAGAACAATATATTTTTGCAATATTTGATATGTATCTAAAGAAATTACATTTTTATAATCAGTTATTTTTTTCATGCAGTAAAATAAATTCAATGTATTCTTAGCTAATTAATTGTAATGCCCCTCCATACTGTTGACCTATTGCATGGCAATGCACATTTAAGGCTGCATCTGACTGGCCAAATTCAGATAAAAGCATACAAATCCATTTGAAACTTACTGCATGTCGTTGAGAAAAGTATATTTTATTGGCAATGGCTGTGTTAGCGATACATTTTTTAATATATTGTGTATCCCTATTTTACAGTTAAATAAAAGCAGCTAAAGTGCAATGTGCCTATTATAAAGTAAACATGTGGATAACCAAAGGGGCTTCTTTCAATTCAGAGTTCTTGTTTATGCTCTGGAAACTCCATGTTGGAATCAACGAAAGTAATTGTTGATTGTCCTTTCTTGTCATTCACAAAAATATCTTTGTAGACACTGAGCGAAGCTGCGAAATATGCCAGTGAACAGAGTGGTGGAGCTGTTGAACAGAAGCAGTTCTGGTATGTAATGCTTTATTCTGTACTCCAACCTTTCAGATCTAGAAATAAATACAATATGCGGCAAGGCCACATTTGATTGCATGAAAGACAGATATAATTTTTTAGTTAACTTATTTTCCCAATCACGTGGTTGTCGACAAATGTGCGTAACTGCAGAGTAGCAGGTTTCCGTTATGTCTCACAGGCTTAAAAAAAATAAAATTATTTAAACGAGGCATCTATTTGAGGTGTGGCATTCATTTGTTCATGTGGACAAACATACTTGCTCATTATTTAGGACAATGCGTCTGTGGACTACTTGCACCATGTCTGTGAAGTGCTTCTGGTCTCGCCAGTGATGAGTTTTCAGTCACGTTTCTGGTCCATTCATAACAGTGGGAGCATGAACAAACTGAAAAATGCGCTTGAGCTGGCTTATTGTTACTCAGCACACAAAGATATGTATCAGACATTTCAGTAAGATCACATGAATGTTACAGTTACGGGTACGTGGGTTTTACTCTCAAACATCCTACTGTCGCTGTTTTAATGCAACTAAAACAACGCTTCTGATATACACTCAACCTCGTTTGGTAAACTTTTCTCAAATGGGAACCCCAGAGCTTACGATACAGCGGGCAGAATTTATATGAAAACCTAGATGGCTCTGTTAACATACTTTGTAAATACTGTAAATTCTTCTCTTGTGTCTGTCCAACCTCCAAACAAACACAATGGTGACATCATTTTTCCAGTCAAACAATGACAGTATGGCATTTATGACTAAAAGCCATCTACCCTTTGCATCACAATGAATTTGATCCTTGCTGATGTCTGCCACAAACCTTTTGTGTGCTAAGTAACAACCCTCTCCCCCCCTTTCCATTGAACACTGAGGATGAGGGTCTGAAGGAAGCAAATTATCGTGGACCACCACATATAGTCAAACCTCGGTTTTCGACCATAATCCGTTCCAGAAGGCTGTTCAAAAACCGACATGTTCGAAAACCAAAACCATGTTTCCCATTAGAATCAATGTAAAAATGTTTTTATCCGTTCCAAGTCTAGAAAACAACTTTTTTAAAAGCATTTTTTCAACTATTTTACACCATAAACTGTATACATGTGTAATAAGAGCAGGTAACAACAAACTACAAACATTTTGTATGTTTTATTTTTACCAATTTTAACATAAACATTGACATTGTAACATAAACATTGATAATCTCTCTCTCTCATCGTGACAAGTGTAGATTGCATTCTTTTACACCTTGAATTTAAACCCTAATGTAATGGCTGTAACTATGGACGCTCTGTCTGCATCCTACACAACGGTATGAGGTAACATCCCTCCATACATTTTCTGAACCGCTTTATCCACACAAGTCCAGTCTTATCCATGTTAAAAGTTTGCTGGGGAAGACATTCCTCGGCCTTGATGAGATTTTCAAACTCAACTTTAAACTTTTTGGCAGCTTCCTTGTCTGAACTGGCTGCCTCCCCATGACGAATCACTTCTTTTCCTCAACTTTTCGAACCATCCTCTGCTTGCTTTAAAATCAAACTCTTCAGGAGCAATGCTAGGATTCTTTTTTTATCAAATCTCCATACAATTGTCTTGTTTTGCCACAAATCGTATCTTGGCTAAGACTGTCCCCTGCTAACTGTTTCTCATTTATGAAAATGAGCAAACGTTTCTTTTGTGTACTTTGTTCACTAAACGCACGAGGTCCTTTAGCCACATCACTGACTTTATGATGGTCCTTCTTTTTTAGGATGCTGCTGATTTCGGCATGCCGAACTCCTTAGCCAACACAGACACATGCTGATTCATATTTCACTATCAAATCTTTCTTAAATTCAATAGTTTTATGCACTATTTTCTTCTTTTTTCAGCAGCTTTACTACTTCCACTTGCTTTCTTTGGTGCCATGCAGAAATAACAGTCCAATTTGTGTCGATCTCAACAAACACATCTGCTTTTTTAAAAAATCGGTATTGAACACGTATGCGCACAATGGACACTCTTTTATTTATTTTTTTAATCTATGAACACGTCTGCTCACAATGGACGCACAATGGACGCTCTTTTTAAAAAAATCTTTGAACATGCCTGCTCACAACGGAGGCGTCACTTCTTCGTCAACCTGAGGAAGCGTCACTTCCTCGTGTAAGGAAGTTGAGTGGCGCATTAAAGTGCGCTCAGTTTGGTCGAGAACCGAATTTCGGTCGTAATCCGAGGCATAAAAAAATCAATTTTTCGTCGAAAACCGATTTGGTCGAGAACAGACGTTCGAAAACCGAGGTTTGACTGTACTTGGCATGTGCACAGTTGGATGTTCACAAATTTAAAAAAAAACCATTTGTGTGTGTGTGTGTATTTATTTTTGCTAGTTTTCACCCCATTTTCCCCTGTTTTTTCAAAGAATGTTTGGGCCTTAAAAAAATTGTTTTCTTTGAGGTGTTGGGGGAGGGGGCAATGCATTGAAATGGCCGTCAATTATATGGTGATTGCTGCTATTCGTGGGCTGGTGCAGTCCACATGGCCTACCTACATGCTCTTGTGCAAACGTACAGGTCATACTCATTTGAGACACCCACCGGCTTATGGAACTCAAACGTATCCTTCATGTTATATTCAGTCATGACACAATCAGGATTCTGCAGCCGATCACTGATCACTTAGTTAGTTAAATGAATAAATAAATAAATAACTGTTCAGCAATCTGAGCTGAAGATGGACCAATCTATCCTGTCTATTTAAGCACCTTGGTTATTTACTGTATAGTCAACCAACTGGATGACCAAAACAGTGTTAATAATTAAAAGAATCATAACAATCTCTCTCTCTCTCTCAAGCAAGTCGTAGCTAGGCTGAACACTCAAACTCATCGGAGAGAGCACAAAAAACATTAGGTTTGGCAAGATCAACTGTTTGGAACATTCTTAAAAAGAACGACCGCACCAGTGAGCTCAGCAACACCAAAACACCTGGAAGTTCACAGAAAACGGACAAATCCTTTCCCTCGTTAAGAAAAACCCTTCAACAACAGTTCGACACATCAAGAACACTCTCCAGGAGGTGGGTGTATCTGTGTCCAGGTCAAAAATCAATAGACAACTTCACCAGAGGACATAGAGAGGTCAAAGCCATTTGTGAGCCTCAAAAACAGGAAGGTCAGATTAGGGTTTGCCAAGAAAAATCTTAAAAGAGCTTGCAAAACTGAATTGTTCGAAAACCGAAACCATGTTTCCCATTGGAATCAATGTAAAAAATGTAATCCGTTCCAAGTCAAGAAAGCAACTTTTTTTAAACCACTTTTTTTTTTTTTACAATTTCACACCATAAACTGTACACATGTAATAGGAGAGCAGGTAATACTAAAATACCGTACAAACAAACTGTAATATGTTTTATTTTCACCTATTTTAACATTAACATAGTAACATAAAAATTGAAGGAACATCTCTCTCTCTCTCTCTCTCTCTCTCTCGGGGCGTGCGCCTATCCCAGCTGTCATCAGGCAGTAGGCGGGGCATTTCGGCATCCCGAACTCCTTCGCCAACACAGACACACGCACACCTGACTCATATTTCGCGATCAAATCTTTCTTAAATTCTATAGTTTTGCGCACTATTTTCCTCTTTTCTTCACCAGGTTTACCACTTCCACTTGCTTTCTTTGGTGCCAGTTTTAGGGGCTGATACACGATGCAAAAATAACAGTCCGATATTACGTAGTTCTCACCAAACACGTCTGCTTTAAAAAAAAAAGTCTTTATTGAACAATACAAACTCATCTGCTCACAATGGACACTACACGAGGAAGCTGTTTCTGTATGATTATTGCATAATAATGAGACACCGGACCCCAGAGTGTTGATTATGTGCCGCTGTATTGAAAACTGCTGGCCGTAAACAAACGCACGCACGCACTTCCCTCGTGCTGCTGGGGCAAACCATTCTGAAAAGAGGGGGGTTGCACTCCCCCTAAAAGAAGCGCCTCACCAAACACGTCTGCTTTTTTTTTATTGAACAATACAAACTCGTCTGCTCACAATGGACGCTACACGAGGAAGCGTTTCACCAAACACGTCTGATTTAAAAAAAAATCTTGATTGAACAATTTTCTCCCCCTCTCCCTCCCTTGTGGTTTCTTTCTGACTTCCGGGTTGAGTGAACGCTGGCGCGTGTGTATATATATATATATATATATATATATACTGTATATACATATATATGTATATGTATATATATATATGTATATACAGTCAAACCTCGGTTTTCGAACGTCTCGGTTCTCGTACAATTCGGTCTTCGAACTACAATTTCGATTTTTTTATGCCTCGGATGACGAACAAATTTCGGTTCTCGAACTAACTGAGCGCACTTGAATGCGTCACTTCACTCCTCTCTGCTTTGCTGCTACCTCGTGTAGCGAAGCGTCGAAGCCGAGAGGAGGTAGCGAAGCCGAGAGGAGTGAAGTGACGCTCCCTCGTCGCTCGCTTGTGTAGCGGCGCTCCCTCGGGAGGCGTCGCTTCACAGGAAGCGACCATTGTGAGCAGACGTTTTTGTATTGTTCAATAGATGTTTTTAAAAAAGCAGACGTGTTTGGTGAAACGCTTCCTAGTGTAGCGTCGATTGTGAGCAGACGAGTTTGTATTGTTCAATAAAAAAAAAGCAGACGTGTTTGGTGAGATGCTTCTGAGGAGGAGTGAAATCCCCCTCTTTTCAGAATGGTTTGCCCTAGCAGCACGGAGGAAGTGCGTGCGTTTGTTTACCCCTGCATTGCCGCTGCATGCAGCGGCACATAAGGAACACTCTGGTGTTCGGTGTCTCAATATTATACAATAATCATACAGAAACAGCTTCCTCGTGTAGCGTCTATGGTGAGCAGACGAGTTTGTATTGTTCAATTTAGATTTTTTTTTAAAAAGCAGACATGTTTGGTGAGAATTACGTGATATTGGACTGTTATTTTTGAATCGTGTATCAGCCCCTAATCATGGCACCAAAGAAAGCAAGTGGAAGTGGTCAACCTGTTGAAGAAAAGAGGAAAATAGTGCGCAAAACTATAGAATTTAAGAAAGATTTCATCGCGAAATATGAGTCAGGTGTGCATGTGTCTGTGTTGTGTCTTCAATTTTTATGTTACTATGTTAATGTTAAAATTGGTGAAAATAAAGTATATTACAGTTTGTTTGTACAGTATTTTACATATTACCTGCTCTCCTATTACATTTGTACAGTTTATGGTGTGAAATTGTAAAAAAAAGTGGTTTAAAAAAGTTGTTTTCTTGACTTTGAACGGGTTAAAACATTTTACATTGATTCCAATGAGAAACATGGTTTCCGAACAATTCGGTGTCCGAACAGTCTTCTGGAACGGATTAAGTACGAAAACCGAGGTTTGACGGTGTGTATATATATATATATATGTATAAATGTATATACATATATATATGTATATATATGTATATACATATATATACGTATATATATGTATATACGTATATATATGTGTATATATATGTATATACATATATATGTATATGTATATATATATATACGTATATATATATATACGTATATGTATATATATGTATATATATACGTATATGTGTATATATATACGTATATGTATATATATGTATATATATACGTATATGTGTATATATATACGTATATATGTATATATATGTATATATATATATACGTATATGTATACATATATGTATATATGTATACGTATATACGTATATGTGTATATGTATATACATACACACACACGAGTGTGTGTGTGTGAAATCATCACACAACGTACCAACGATCGCGGTTCTTTTCCTCGCCCGAAACCGTTGTTGTCTCTCCTATGTGTGGGGTTTTTTTTTTCTTTCCTTCCGAACGCCAAGTGAGAATCGCAAGTGTGTGTGGCAGTGTGACGACAATGATTCAGCGAGTTGCTCTGTCGATACGTTGCTGCTCGCTAGCTGTAGCTGGCCAGCTAGCGCGTGCTACGGCTATCTGATGAGTCAGGGTAAGAAACTGAGCAGTGGCAAACGCACGTTAGCCCGCCGCACTTGTTTCACTTGCCCGCATGTCATCGTCGCTGCCACCGGAGCGCTCTTGGTGCGGCAAGAAAAGAAGGGACCCGAGAAGGAACTGCGGGCGTCTTTTCTCGGCCTGTGCAGCCCCGACCTCAATTAGGGAAGAGTCAGGTTAGGACAGTGTGCCGGATCCCCTCGTTGTGGATTGACAGATACGACTCGGATGGCTTCAGAGACAGGTTTTGGCCTAAGATCGTTTTCAATCTAAGCATGGGCGCGTCTTTGGTGGTGTGTGGCCCACTTGAGCGCAGTCTTAGGGTATTTTGAACGCTTTGAAGTGTGTATCTTGACACACTTGAAAGCGATATGGGCTAACAACAACTCAAAGCAAATATTGCCGTGCCTTGATTTATTGCTCGTGAGTCGAATGTGGGCGAAAACTCCAACCCAACCGATTATGTTTATCGTGCTGGGAGTTTTTAGAACATTCTTTGTATTTGCAAGGGCAGCGTGACCAGCGTATTCATTCGCGAATTGTTTACATTTAACATCAAGCTGGTGTTAGCATGCTACTTAGCTAGGTAGCTATCTAGCTCCAACTTTATATTGTCAGCGTTAAGTGTTTGTGGTGGTCGCGTCATCTGAGTGCTCGCCATTTAGCTTCGAATCATACTATTCGGACAGTACAACAAACCTTATTGGAATTCTAGGCCAGTCGAAGGCGACTTGTGTGACTATATTTGCTAGTGCCGTGTATTCCAAGCTAGTCACCGGCTAATGGGCTCTGTGACTTTGCTTTGTGATGACTAGTTGACTCCCAGCAGTCACTTGAAAACCTAAATTATACTTTCTCATATTTGCTTGGCAACGCTTCCCATGCCATTTGCGAGTGCTTTTGAAAACATTTCAAGATTACTTATTTTGTTTTTTTAACAAATCTGGATGTATGCTTCTGTCAAACAATAATGAAAATGCAGTACAGTGATGGTGTGCGGGTCAAACCTGCTGCTCAATTTTCTTAGTTTCCTTATTCTACCCTCTTCTAGGTGAAGCGACTCAAACATGCCGTTAAGCGTCCGTTTCCAAAGCATCTGTACGTATACTGTGAATTTTTGTGCATTGTTTCTGAAAAGCATGGTTACTAATACGTACACTTTTCAACAGGAGCTTTCAATAGATCACCAACCATGAAGGTGGATAGAAGCAAGTTAAAGAAAACCCCTACAGAAGCTGTGAGTATGCTTGAGCATTTCTGTGTGACAATTTCTATTAATACCAATGCTGTCAACAATTGACATCTGTCGGCGGCAGCAATATTTCAAACATGCACTATAGTCACACCAGACAAAGTATGCATCATGAAGAAGAAAAAATGGTCTAAATCATATTTTGGGGGGTGGGGGATTTTCTTTTAACAAAACAAAAAAAAAAAAAAAAGACCAAGAGCAGTACTGATACACCAAATTCCCCATTCCTATTTGTGGGTGCGTTCAGAAATACGATTCAAGTGCACACTCTGACCGTTGGAAACAAGGATTTATATATTAATTTGACGCGTTGTTTTTTTTTCTCTGTACTGCCTAGTCTCATTCTCCCACTGGCTGTAGTATGCTTGTCTACAACGCACATGCAGAGTAGTGGTAATCTGGGTCATCTGTGATGGAAACCGAAGCATTGTGGGTAATGCAGTAAACGGGCTAAAAAGTGTATTAGCAACAGAAGCCGAAAGTTGTGGTGCACTTCACCAAATATGCTCAATACTCAACTCAACAATTTTATATATAGAGCACTTTCAAACAGCCATCGCTGCATACAAAGTGCTGTACATGGAGCAACTAACATATACAACAAATCGGTAACAAAGACTGTAGAAAGCACCGAACAGCAAATCCAAGAACAAATCAGAGTCATGCTGAGTCAAATGCCAAAGAGTACAAGTGAGTTTTGAGGCGGGTTTTAAGGATGGGCAGCGAGGATACAATACAACACAAACCTGCCTTTCATGGCAGCATGACGGGGATGCTCAATCATCTAAAAAGGAAGAACACTGTTGCTACTGCCTGATTTCATTTCTGACATAGGTACCGTCGTGTCTGGAAGCTAGTTGTCGTTAGCCGGGAGTCGCAAAATCACCAGGAATTATGATGTGCAAAATAAGTCAATTTTTGATGAGTCTTGGGTGCATGAAAACCACTCTCGTCCCAAGAGGGTGAAGTGATTACAGAGAATGGAAATGTCAAGTTGACCGTTTGGCATCTTGTGACACCCAAAAGGATATTGAAACAAAAGTGATTAGTGCGTTATATTGTTCAAACTTCAACTTTGTGTCCCTTCTAAAACAACAGCCTGCTGACTGTAGGATACTTATAGAGAAGCTCAAAGCATGCAGCGATGATCAACTGCTCGTTGAATTGCAGCACATCAAGACCTGGAATATTGGCAAGGTAAATCTCAGTCATTTCTTTGTCAAAGCAAAAGACCAACCGAAGAGTTGCATTCCATGAATTCCACAGAGTGGTTACATTTTGATAGAAACTGTTTGAATTTGTTGCATTTTTGACAACCTTACTGGCATGCAGTTCATTCTTGTCTTTGCTTGATAGTGCGAGTTGTACCACTGGGTGGATCTGCTGGACCGCTTCGATGGCATTCTATGTGATGCAGGCCAGACAGTGGAGAATATGTCATGGCTGCTGGTGTGTGACCGGCCGGACAACAGCCAGCTCAAAGCCCTGCTTTTGGCAGTGCTCAACTTCACAGCTTTGCTTATTGAGTACAGCTTCTCCAGGCACCTTTACAGCTCCATAGAGGTACGAGGGGGCCGTGGAGTGGCTGGAAAATTCCTACCGAATCGCATGAAACCCTTAAAGCAGTTTTTATTTTAATTTTTTTGGTAGGAACTAATGTAAATTCAATTTTATTTGTGTGTGTGTGTAATATATATAAAAATTGTGTAAACCCTTTTTACACAACATAGGAATTTTTTTTAGATGAGCGGGCATCGATTCTGGGATGCATCTTTGTGTTAATAAACAAAGTGCTGATGTCCTTCAAAAATGACCTTTGTTTGAAATGTATGATTGCAACGTTTTTGTAAATTTAATTTGTGACTAAGATGCTTTTTTTGTCGTACTAAACTTGATCATTTTTTTATCAAACTATGAAAATATACAAAAAAATGTATTCGTTAATATAAAGCATTGCCATTTCTTGATTGTTTTACTTCCACATACATTGTAATATATTGTAGTCATCAGTGACTCATTAATTATAGCTAAAGGTCTTGTAATGTTGTATTGCAAGTTAAACTGCCATTCGGACTGTGACCAAATGTGATGCACGTCAAAATAACTAATAATTTGATCACCTGTTCCTCCTTCACAGCACTTAACAACCTTACTGGCGTCATGTGACATGCAAGTGGTCCTGTCTGTGCTGAACCTCCTCTATGTGTTCAGCAAGCGGTCAAACTACATCACAAGATTAGGATCCGACAAAAGAACACCTCTCTTGGCACGTCTGCAACATCTGGCTGAGGTGGAGTAAACTTTTTTTTTTCTTTCATAGCATGATTTCAGAATGAAAAGGTCATATTGTTTTGTCTCATTGGGGTCTTATAGAGCTGGGGAGGAAAGGAAAATGGCTTTGGCCTAGCAGAGTGCTGCAGGGATCTCCTCATGACGGTAAGAGTCTGTCAAATATCTATTTCATAATGCTTTTTTAAGATTCTGCCGTGATTAAATAGAAGTCATTTTGCTAAACCACCATTTATCTACCTTGACCAGAAGTACCCTCCTAGTGCCACCACACTGCACTTTGAGTTTTATGCCGAACCGGCTCCTGAGGTCAAAGTGGAGAGGAAGGTAAAGATGAATGAATTCTTTGCAATATGATTAAAGGAATGCCTGAGATGGATTTGTCTATTTTAAGTGTGTGACTTAATGTGTCCCCAATTTCCAAACAGACAAGCAGCAACACACTACACTATATTCATATTGAGCAACTTGACAAGGTATGTCCTGCTTAAATTACCGCATCAATACAGGATTGATAATGTTATACTTAATTTAAAATGTGATACTTTTGTTTCCCCTTTTAGATTTCAGACAGTCCATCTGAGATCATGGAGTCGCTCACAGTCATGTACAACATACCGAAAGACAAGCAGACACTGCTTTTCACACACATTCGCCTGGCTCATGGCTTTTCAAACCACAAAAAGAGGCTGCAGGCCGTGCAGGCCAGACTGCATGCCATCTCTATACTGGGTGGGTTGAAGCTAATCACTCAACATTAATAACAACTGCGTGTACCTGTGCCTCTGTTTCTAAAAGCTAATTTTTCCCCCTAATTTTTACAGTGTATTCAAATGCACTGGGCGAGTCCACCAATAGTATTCTGTATAACGGCTTGATAGAGGAGCTGGTGGATGTATTACAGATAACAGACAAACAGCTTGTGGTAAGTGATGGATGACTTTCTATAGTGTCCCATGTTGTCTTAAGATACGAGATCCGTGACAATGCTCTTAAGTCATAACACATGTATCTCAAATCATTTTTCACCAATGAAATAAATGGAAATGCCATTAAGCCATACAGTGAAACTCCTCTACAACGAAACCTACATGGGCGAAAATACCCCCTAGTCTGAAAAAATCTTCACGCATTAACACCATTCCCACTCTCCTGCCCCCCATACAACGAAAAAAACCCCCAGTTGCGTTATAAGAAATCTTTTTCTCTGCTCTTGCCTCACGAAGAGATTCACTACAACGAAGTCTAATACAACAGCGACCTCAACTGCTTCGCTCGGAAACGTCAACAGCAACCACCACACTGGTTTACATAGTGAACGATTTTTATTTCGTTCACAGCTCCGAGTTTCCTGAACGCAACATACTTGTAGCTGCTCTGCCATTGGCTTACCGAGCATCATCCTGGCCTCCGATTGGCCAAGCGGGACCTCACTATCTTTGAAAAGTGTCCTTGGGTGTTTTGAAAGGCGCTTATAAATAAAATGTATTATTATTATTATGTGTGTAGATACTGTAGCTAGATCCGTGGAAGATAGAGTGGAATGCATACGATTAGCTGCTCAGAGTATATTGCTTATGGCTCGACGGACAGTCAAATAAACGAATGTTTCCTGGAATGCTTTAGTTGTTATGCTAAAAACCTTACGCTAACTGGAGCACTAATTAGAGAGAAGGCGAGTTCCATCGCGCTAACTATGGCCATCGAGGACTACGAAACGACCCGTGACTGGCTTTAAAAGTTCATTGCATGACATCAGCTGAGCAACGCTGTCTTGGGTGGCGATCGAGGGGAGGTCCAGTTAAGAGACAGTGAGATCGTGGAAAGAAAAGCCACCGGGTTCAGGAAGTATTTGTTATTGTCAGATTCAGACGCAGCATGAACGTTGCATTGCTAAAATGGCTACAAAACGTACCTTTGGATGTCAAGCAGCTAAGACAGGGGTGTCCAAAGTCAGTCCTGGAGGGCCGCTGTCCTGCCTGTTTTCCAGCTCTCCCAGGAGCAACACACCTGATTCACATCATCAGGATTGTTCTAATGCTGCTCCAGAGCTGGTTGATGAGCTGATCATTTGAATCAGGTGTGTTACAGCTGGGAGAGCTGGAAAACGGGCAGGATAGCGGCCCTCCAGGACCGACTTTGGACACCCCTGAGCTAAGACAAGCGCTCTGACGCTGGAAGAGAGGGTAAAAGTGATCATAATGAAAGACTGAGGAAGCAAAATAAAATACATTATCCAAGAAATTGATGAAAGTGAATGCTGATCGTAAATTTCTCAATTTCTTTCCCTTTTTTTCTTTCGGCACTGACTATATAAAGTGTCAAATAAGTGTGTGCTCATACTTATGCACTATTGGAATAAAAATAAAGAGCACACAAGTTTTGTATGTGTGTGTTTACATCTGAGATCAAATTTGCTACAGTGAAAAACCCCCTGTTGTGAAAAACTTGTTGCTGCAAACACAATTTCGTTGTAGAGGAGTTTCACTGTACCAACCTGCACTAAGAAAACCAACAGACTTTTAAAAAATAGTACTCTACAATATTGCTCTTTATTAAGACATATCAAAATAACAATTAAATAGAATGAAGAGTTAAACGTTTGTGCCTCATGATTATGATTCATTCATTGCGGGTTCCCTCTGGTGTGTGCGAACACAGTCATGCATAAACGTACAGTTTTACAGCTATTGTAAGTGACTCAGTATACTGCTTTTAGTATTAAACATTTTTCGCAGAGGAAAAAAAGTTGATGTGAGTGTTGTCTGTCTGCTTTTGCTGCTGCACTCATGTTAAATACAGTCAAACCTCTGTTTTCGTCCCTAATCCGTTCCAGAAGGCTGTTTGAAAACCGACATTGTTCGAAAACCGAAACCATGCTCTTTTTAAAAAATAAAATGTTTATTGAACACGTCTGCTCACAATGGAAAGCAACACGAGGAAGCGTTACTTCCTCGTGTAAGGAAGGCGAGAGGAGTCAAATGGGGCATTAAAGTGCGCTCATTTTGTTCAAGAACCGAAATTTGTTCGTCATCCGAGGCATAAAAAACTCGAAATTTTTGGTTGATAACCGAGGTTTGACTGTATCTGTTGCTTCAAGTATTAGGCACTGCCACATAAATGCTGTTTGTTGGCGTTTCTCTTTGTCTCAGCTTTAAAGTAGCAACTGTGACGTAAAGTTATGTGTTTGCTATTAATAAATGTAATTCAGTTTGGTAGTAAACTTGAACTGTCTGGCAGTAAATACATGGACTATTTTATTTTTATTTTAATGGATTGTTCAATGTGTACCAAACACCTGCTTGCTCCGAGCTGAGGTGAATTGAGTTTACTACCAATAATTCAGTGCTAATGTCTCAGATTTTTGCTTGCATCTCAAAGGGAAAAAAGGCTGTATTTGAGAACTTGTAAGTCAGGTCACTCAAGGCAACACTTGATTGCAGAAGTCAAGTTTACAATATGTTCTGTGCGGCCCAGCCAGTCTAAACATAGGATTCTGATTAAATACTGTGTTTGTGGAATATGAAGTAAGAAGCAAGAGCCACCTGTTTTTCTGCATCCCAGGAGGTGAGCATTTTGCTACTGTACGTTGACTGTTGACTGTATATGACATCACAGTTGCTCAGGGCAAACATTACATGACCAAACTCAGAATAAGGGTGAGCCTTTTGGTAGTTATCTGCACCCTGAGCAACGGTGATGTTATTTTCAGTGTAGAAGTGGCAAAATAACCGCCCCCAAATATGCATAAAGGATGGATTTTGCTGCTTAATTCATATTCCTCAAGCGCTGTATTCATCAGAATACCATGTTTCGGCCGCATAGAAACATACTATTGTTAAAAAAGTTGATTTGCCCTTTAAGCTTGAGTTTGAAACACACTCTTGGCACTTCAGGATATCAAGGCGGCATCCCTGCGCACTTTAACCTCCATTGTCCATTTGGAGCGAACACCCAAGCTTTCCAACATCATTGACTGCACCGGCACCGCCTCCTACCATGGCTTCTTGCCCGTGTTGGTGCGCAACTGTATACAGGCAATGATTGGTGAGTATCCCCCTTTGCTAGCAGTTTGCGTGGCACCTCATACTAAAGAGTCTTTCTTCTGAACCTCTCCTTTCCAGATCCTTTGATGGAACCTTACCCACATCAATTTGCAACTGCACTGTTTTCCTTCCTCTATCATTTGGCCAGCTACGATGCTGGGGGTGAAGCCCTTGTCTCTTGTGGAATGATGGAAGCCCTCTTAAAGGTATACCTACATCTCTTGTCAAAAAAGTTACTTTTTTCAACAGCATGATTTTTTACTTCGCAGGTGATCAAATTTCTGGGAGATGAGCAGGACCAGATCACTTTTGTAACGAGAGCGGTTCGGGTCGTGGACCTCATCACCAACCTTGACATGGCTGCCTTCCAGTCACACAGCGGCCTTTCTATTTTCATCTGCAGACTAGAGGTAGAGTCCCATGGGTTTGACATGTACAATCATTGAAATATAAATATTCCTTCTTAACCATTCCCTTCTGCGGCATTTGACACACACAGCATGAGGTGGACTTGTCAAGGAAAGAGTGCCCATTTGTCATTAAGCCAAAGATCCGAAGGCCAAGGCCTGCTGTCGAGTCTGAAGACATGGACACAGACATGGAGAGTAAGTCAGCTAAAATGAATCACTTTTCAAAATGGTATCGATCATTTAGATTGCATTTAACATAACATGATTAAATAAATGAAACAGCGTCTGAAGTTGCCATGGAAAGCAGCCCTGGGCCATCAGCGGCTTCCGCTTCCAGACCCGAAATGGAGCAGAGAGCACTGAGCAGCACTGCAAACACGCCCCGTGCAGGTAGACACACGCAGTATAATCTGATGCAAAACAACACAGACACTCTTGAAATATTTCGACTATTTATATGTCCTTTTCTGCAGGCATGCAGTGTATTCCCCAAAGGGCAGCTCTGTTAAAGTCAATGCTGAATTTCCTGAAGAAAGCCATCCAAGACCCTGCCTTCTCTGATGGCATCCGCCATGGTGAGTCATCCTCTACATTCAAAACCGCCCAGCCTAAAGCTTCACCCAAGACCTTTGCATGCAGTTTGCTGCTGCTGCTAATGTTTCTGTGGTCACTTTTGTATTTTTCTTTCAAGTCATGGATGGATCCTTGCCTACCTCACTCAAACACATCATCAGTAATGCAGAATACTATGGACCTTCGCTATTCCTTCTTGGTGAGTTCTTTTTAGCGCTTCAGAAAGTGTTTTATTTAGAAAGCCTTTTAGAATCACCTAGAAAGACATTGTTTTGTGTTATCATGTTACTGCTTGTTGTGTTTCCGAACAATAATAATGCTGTTTTTCTTTTCTCCTGTCTCTTTGGGTTTGTAGCAACCGAGGTTGTGACGGTGTTTGTGTTCCAGGAGCCATCCTTGCTTTCCTCCCTGCAGGATAATGGTCTCACTGATGTTATGCTCCATGCCCTTCTCATCAAAGATGTGAGTTATGGCAACTTACTTTGGGCCATTTAAAACAAAACAAATAAACGAATACCTTGTTTGTCAGCTGAGTTTGGCTCTAACCAATTTAAAATGCTCAATGTAGCTTCGGGAACATTACCTCTGTGACTGCATGCAATCGTTAAGTGATGCCCTTTAATGTGCATACTTGAATTAGGTTCCTGCTACTCGTGAGGTCTTGGGATCTCTCCCTAACGTGTTCAGTGCTTTGTGCCTGAATGCCCGAGGGCTCCTGTCCTTTGTTCGGTGTCAGCCCTTTGAGCGCCTCTTCAAAGTGCTCTTGTCTCCTGACTACTTACCTGCCATGCGACGGCGACGCAGTTCTGACCCATTGGGTGAGTTGGCTTTTGGTGCCATGTGTTTTCAGTGCCTTTGTAGCCTGCTCGAGTGATACATTTGTCCCTATCTGCAGGGGACACTGCATCAAATTTGGGAAGTGCTGTAGATGAGTTAATGAGACATCAACCAACTTTGAAGACAGATGCCACTACTGCAATCATTAAGGTAGCTTTAAATTTTAAAGATACCTCTTTTGTCGTATGCTTGTGGCTATACATTCTAATAAAAGTTGAATTGTTGTTTTAGTTATTGGAGGAGATCTGCAATTTGGGCCGAGCTCCAGAGTATGTCTGCCAGAAACCGTCTATCCAGAAAGCTGATGGTACTGTGACTGTGCCACCAGCACGCTCCAGCCATGCTGCCGAAGAAGCTTCAAGTGAGGATGAAGAGGAAGAGGAGGCCCTCCACACATTTAGCCAGCAGCAGGGGGAAGCAGAGAGCAACAGACAGTCAGTGCCACTTGAACTGTATGACACTGGGTTTATATGGCAATAGAGCAGCAGCTCTGATATACATTTTGTATGGACGGATGGTTTAAAATTAATTTTGTACTTAGTGTATGTCACTCATTTTAACACATACCTTCTTTCAGGGTGGTGGGAACTGAGGAGCGAATACCTATTCCTTTAATGGATTACATTTTGAATGTGGTGAGTGTTGAGTCTTTGGTGTAAGCCTTTTAATTGCTGTAAAACCATGACCGACATGTGATATGGATCTTTTCTAGATGAAGTTTGTGGAATCCATACTTAGCAACAATACGACGGATGACCACTGTCAGGAGTTTGTGAACCAGAAGGGCCTGCTACCTCTGGTCTCTATTCTGGGTTTGCCCAACCTGCCCATAGATTTTCCCACCTCAGCAGCCTGTCAAGCTGTTGCTGGTGTGTGCAAGTCCATTTTGGTGAGTCAAATTTCACTTTTTATTACTTTATCCCTTTATTTGTGTGAGTAGCTCCAAACAATTGAACTGTTTTAACTGACATCCTAAGCATACTTCCTGCTTTCATTCCATTTATGAAGACACTCTCACATGAGCCTAAAGTACTTCAGGAGGGATTGTGCCAACTCGACACTATTCTGACATCTTTGGAGCCACTACATCGGCCAATTGAGGTTCCTGGTGGATCTGTTCTGCTGAGGGAGCTGGCTAATGCTGGCCATGTTACTGATGCCACATTGTCGGCTCGTGCCACACCCCTGCTACATGCGCTTACTGCAGCGCACGCCTACATCCTAATGTTTGTCCACACTTGTCGCGTAGGACAGGTAAATACTGATTTCAGAGTTTATTTGATCCCATTCTCTCTCTCTGGTTTACCAAGTTGTTCAAAACAATGCCCCTCCCCCCCTGCGTTTCAATAGGAAACTATCGCTGCAGATGATGTTTTGATTTCATGTTGGTCATTCTTTGAATGTGTCCGTTTGTCAACAGAGTGAGATCAGGGCAATCTCAGTCAATCAGTGGGGATCCCAATTGGGTTTGACTGTTCTCAACAAGCTGAGTCAGCTCTACTGTTCACTGGTATGGGAGAGTACTGTTCTGCTCTCCCTTTGCACACCTAACAGGTATAAGCACAATTAATTACCTCCTACATTGTATCACCTACGCCCACTATTACGCACCTAACGCTTTTGTCTTTAATAGTCTGCCTCCAGGCTGTGAGTTTGGGCAAGCGGACATGCAGAAACTCTTACCTAAAGACGAAAAACCCTCGAATAGTGCTACGACAGCCACGACACCTGGCTCCAGAAGAACAGGTTACATTGTCATTTATTTAATCTAAAATCACAAAGTTTTTGTGTGCACCTTTGGAACACATCTATTTTTATCAATAGAATCTGAGGTGGCGGAGCCTTCTACTGGTGGACTATTGGAGGGCATGGGTTTAGATGGCGATAGCTTGGCTCCCATGGAGACAGACGAAAGCACCTCAACAGACACTAAGTCGAAGTCCAAGCTTACCCCTGCAATGGCGACGCGCATTAAGCAAATAAAACCCCTCCTCTCTGGTGAGCTGATCAAGTTTTTTAGCAAAGTTTCTGAACAGATTCAGCTTTCCTGCAATAATTACTGTATGTAATGTTTGACTGATGTCTTGACTTCCTTCAGCGTCATCTCGGTTGGGGAGGGCACTTGCTGAACTTTTTGGCCTGCTGGTGAAGTTGTGTGTCGGCTCTCCAGTACGTCAACGTCGTTCCCACCATGCCACAAGCACAGGCACAACACCCACACCTGCAGCCCGGGCCACTGCTTCTGCTCTTACAAAGCTCCTCACTAAGGGTCTGAGTTGGCAGCCCCCACCCTATACACCCACACCTCGCTTCAGGTAAGACCATGTTGCACGAATTATGTAGCTTAACAAGAGGTAATTGTCACATAAGTGGTCTTGTGCTTTCACAGGCTGACTTTCTTCATCTGCTCTGTTGGCTTCACATCTCCTATGCTGTTTGATGAGAGGAAGTACCCATACCACCTCATGCTGCAAAAGTTTTTTTGCTCTGGTGGACATGATGCCCTATTTGAGTAAGTTGAGCATCCAGCTATGAACTTCGATTCTAATTTCATATATAACATGAATTTCAACACTTGGGTGTTCTTTTTGGGTAGGACGTTCAACTGGGCCCTGTCAATGGGTGGAAAGGTTCCCGTGTCTGAGGGTCTGGAGCATACTGAATTACCAGATGGGACAGGAGAGTTTCTGGATGCTTGGTTAATGCTGGTGGAGAAGATGGTAAATCCGAGCACTGTGCTAGACTCTCCACATTCATTGCCAGCAAAGATGCCTGGGGTCACACCAACCACACCCCAGTTCAGTGCACTTCGGTTCCTCATAGTAACCCAGAAGGTAAGTTTTCTTTAGCTGTGCAATGCAACAAAGTCTAATTTTAACCATGTATACCCTTTGCATAGATAATTAAAAAACACACACACAAATGTCAGCATTGTACTTGCCATTTTGAACGCATATTTATTAACATCACATTCTTTGATGGTGGCACAGTTACCAACTGGTTAGCAAATTTGCCTCACTTTTCAAAGGTTGAGGTTTTGAAACCGGGCTCCGGCCTTTGTGTCCATCAAGAGACTGCGCCTAACAGCACGTAATGTCGTTTTGCGCTGTTCGAGGATGCATGCCAGCGTCATGTGTGACCCAGATCCGGTCTGTCGTCTGATATGAGCTTTACGGTCTGTCAAAAAAAAATTCAGTGTTCCACAAAACATTTGGCCATCTTTGCTTTTTGCGTTGGTTTGGTTAATGGCTAAAAATTGCTACCTTGGTGTTTATTCTGTCGGTGTTTGCAAGTGTATTGGGAGTCCATCACACAGACAGACATTCCGTCTTTACGGACTGCCCATCGCTGAATACTATCACTTTTAATGATATGGTGAGAACATGTTAAACTTGACACAGGAAGGCTGAAGCCCCCATTTGAATCCATAACCTCTGCACTATTAAGTATGTGTGTTAACAAGTCATCCACCATCATCAGTCATCCTCAGATATTATCGGATGGTAGGAGTAAACATGTAAAATATATATATATATATATATATTTATTTATTTTTTTCAATCCACAGTGTGAATCAGCAATCTGGTGACAACCATAATGTTGGTAACAAATCTTAAGTCTTTCTTTTAAGGCTGCGTTCAGCTGCATCCGCAGCCTGTGGAATAGGAAGCCGCTGAAAGTTTATGGAGGCAGGATGGCTGAATCCATGCTGGCCATTCTTTGCCACATCCTGCGGGGGGAGCCAGTTATCCAGGAGCGCCTGGCCAAGGAGAGAGAGGGCACAGCCCGTCCAGATGATGAGGGGGCTCCTTCTTCTTCCCTGGGAACAAATGCAGCCCCAGGTGTAGCTACAATCAGCGGAGAGACGGCAGCAGCCACACCACCAACTGCTGGAGTGCCACCTGGCGGAACAGCTGAGGAATCAACCAATTCCACTCCAAGACGTGACCCCCAGGTCAACCAGGCGCAGCTTACGCAGGTATGTCAGATTTGATTTTTGAGGCACTTGAGTCAGCATGCAAATCTAAATTTGAAATTCAGTTCTTGAGTTTGTATGGTACTTTTGAGCCATTAAAGAAATATCGTCTCCATTTATTTTATTGTATTTTTCAGTTGTGAACAAAGGTTTTTCCTGTTACAAAATAAAAGTAATATTTTATATTTTAGCTGATGGATATGGGTTTCTCAAGAGAGCATGCCATGGAGGCCTTATTGAACACCAGTACCATGGAGCAAGCCACAGAATATCTTCTGACGCATCCCCCTCCTCACCTTGGGGGAGCAGTAAGGGTAATAATGTTTAGAAACAATCAGCACACACTTTTGAAATAATCATCATCATTCCAACTAAGGCGACTGGCAATGTTGATTGTTCTTGGTCTAGGATCTTTCCATGTCTGAAGAGGACCAAATGATGAGAGCAATTGCGATGTCACTTGGCCAGGAAGTCAGCATGGAGCAACGTTCCGACTCCCCTGAGGTGCGTCTTTCTTGCTGCTCAAGTGTGTTCAAAACCTGACCATTGGTCGGGAGGGGACATGTTATGAATGAATAGACAGGAGACAAGTTGCTGATGAAATGATCTCTTAGGAAGCAGCACGTCGGCGCGAGGAGGAGGACAGGAGAGCCAGGGAGCGAGCTGAGGAGGAGGAGGCACGCTGTTTGGAACGCTTCATGGAGGCTGAACCCCTGGACCCGCAAGAGCTGCATGCCTTCACAGACTCTATGCTCCCTGGATGCTTCCACCTTCTGGATGAGCTGCCTGACACGGTCTACCGGCTCTGTGACCTGTTGATGACTGCCATCAAGCGGAGTGGCCCTGAGTACAGAGACCTCATCCTTGGCCAGGTCGTCGATCAGGTCAGTGATTTCAATGTTCATGATTTCTTATGCTTTTCCTTTCTCTCAATTTTTTAATTTCATATCTGTGTTTATTATGTTCAAATTTGAAGTTTTGTGATGCACCTGTATACTAGTATAGAAACACTTTTGAGCAGATGAGCCATTAAATGATTCAAACCATCGTTTGAACATTTTTTGGCTGTATTTTAGGTGTGGGATGCAGCGGACGTGTTGATCAAGGCAGCTGTGCCTCTCACTACAAGTGACACGAAGACTGTGTCTGAATGGACTAAACAAATGGCCACACTACCCCAGGCATCAAAGCTGGCCACTCGCATTCTGCTGCTCACGTTGTTATTTGAGGTAACTAGAATTGTTTAGTTTTTTTAGCAGCACAGCAAATTTTATATCCCAGGCAATGATCACATTTGTTTTTTTTTTCTCTAAAGGAACTGAAGCTCATGTGTACCAAAGTGGTCGAAAAGAGTGGCATTCTGGATTTGTTGATTAAGCTGCTTGAAGTGGTACAGCCCTGTCTGCAGGCAGCAAAAGAACAGAAAGACATACAGACACCAAAGTGAGTTTCCAAGGGCTCCACATGGCCTTTGAATAAAGAACAGCATAACCAAATGAAGACAAAAATGCTGAAACTTGGTCATTTTTCTACATGTACTGTAATATTCACTGTCCACAGGTGGATTACACCAGTCTTGTTGATTATTGACTTTTATGAGAAAATGGCAGTATCTTCAAAGCGCAGATCACAAATGAACAAGGTAAAAAATTCAGCTGCTTCATAAATGATAGTTTCACTATATGTGAGCTACGTTAAGCTTTGTGTGGTGTACAATCAATGGGTAGTACTAATAAATTGCACTGGTAATTTCTCTTCAGTATCTTCAGCCAAATGGGAATAACTGGAGATGGTTTGATGACCGCTCAGGCCGTTGGTGCAGTTACAGCGCTTCCAACAACAGCACGATTGACTCTGCATGGTGGGCTGGGGAGAGCAGTGTTCGCTTCACAGCTGGACGCAGGCGATACACAGTTCAGTTTAACAACATGGTGCAGGTATGCAATAACGCATTGTACAAAAAATGGGGATAACCTTTTGAGCTTCAATTTGGCTTCCTTCCTAATCTAATGACAATAATCGTTGGTGTAGGTAAATGAAGAGACTGGTAACCGGAGGCCAGTGATGTTGACTGTTCAGAGACTTCCACGCTTGTCCAAACCAGCCAAAACCAGCTGCGTAACAGACTCTGAGCGAGAAGAGGGAGACCGGTGCAAAGCTGAAGAAATCCTAACCCTTGAAATTGAGGGGGCAGTGGAAATGAGTGAAGGCTTGGACATCATCGGCCTGAGTGACGACATGACCACCGTTCTCATCCGCGCTTGTGTCAGCATGATTAGTGTCCCGGTGGACCCAGACACCCTCCATGCTACACTACGTCTCTGTTTGCGTTTGACGCGAAATCACCACTATGCCATGATGTTTGCTGAGCTGAAGAGCACCCGAATGATTCTTGGGCTCACACAAACCTCTGGTTTCAACGGCTTCACACCTCTTGTTACCCTGCTCTTCAGACACATTATTGAAGATCCAGCTACTCTTCGGCATACTATGGAAAAGGTTTGAGTCCATTCTCATTTTTCTTACTGCGTGAGTTATGTCAATATATATTTTAAAGAGTTCATCTGTTGCTACAGGTGGTGAGATCTGCAGTGACCAGTGGAGCAGGTAGCACCACCTCAGGAGTGGTGTCAGGCAGCCTTGGTTCAAGGGAAATTAATTATATCTTGCGTGTTCTTGGCCCTGCTGCCTGTCGGAACCCAGAGTGCTTTGCGGAAACTGCCAGCAATTGTGTCCGCATTGCTCTCCCTGCACCCCGTGGAGCTGGCACAGGTGAATTATAATTTCACAGGGCTGTCCATTTGTTTTGCTGACCTGCATTCCTTCAGTTTGGTTTTCTGTCTTTCCGTAGCCTCTGATGACGAATTTGAAAACCTTCGTATTAAGGGGCCAAATGCCGTGCAGCTGGTGAAAACGACTCCTCTGAAATTGTCCCCACTACCTTCTATTCCGGAAACTATCAAGGAGGTCATATATGATATGCTCAACGCCTTGGCTGCGTATCATGCGCCAGAAGAACGTAAGTTTTTTTTTTTTTTTTTAATGTGGTGTTCTAGGGCTGCAACAAATACAGTCAAACCTCGGTTATCGAACGTCTCTGTTCTCGACCAAATCGGTTTTCGACTAAACTGAGCGCACGTGAATATGCCACTTGACTCCTGTCGCCTTCCTTATAAGAGGAAGTCATGCTTCTTTGGGTAGACGAGGAAGTGACGCTTCCTCGTGTAGTGTTCCATTGTGGGCAGACGTGTTCAATAAAGATTTTGTTTTTAAAAGAGCGTGGTTTCGGTTTTCGAACTAATCGGGTTTCGAACAGCCTTCTGGAACGGATTATGGTAAAAAACCGAGGTATGACTATACAGTGAAACTCCCCTAAAACGAAACCTACATGGACAAAAATACCCCCTAATGTGAAAAAAATGTCATCCATGAAAGCCATTCCCACTTTTCTGCTCCCCCTACGACGAAAAATCCCCTTGTTCCGTTATACGGAATATTTTTCTCTGAGATTCACTACAACGAAAACAAGCCTTCCGCAAAAGTCTAATCCAACCTAAACCAACAGCGACCTCTGCTGCTTTGCTCAAAAACTTCCAACAGCAACCACCACACTGGTTTACACATGCGCAGTAGTCCAGGAAGTATTTCGTTGCATTGCTAAAATGGCTACAAAACGGACCTTTGGATGCCAAGCAGCTAAAACAAGAAGAGCTCTGATGCTAGAAGGGAGGGTAAAAGTGATCAAAATGAAAAATGGAGGAAGCAAAATAAGACATAATCCAAGAAATTGATGTAAGTGAAATGAATGCTGATTGTAAATTTCGCAATTTCTTTTTTTCTCTTTGTGCACAACTGTACATTGGCTATACACTACTGTACAGTATGAAGTGTCTTTGGGATTAAGATTGCTTGATTTCAATAATCATTGATTTAAATTCCAATTTAAATCGGCTCAAAATTAACAAATCAATACTTTTAAATTCTATCAATTATTTTTTCACGAATGGATAGAAAATGTGATGTTGCTTTTCAACATAACCAAAAAATGTAACTGATTTTTGGGTGGTTTTGTTTTTTCTTAGTTTTGTATCATTAAATTTATTAATTACATATTCATAAGGTGTTACACTACTGTAGACATATTAATTACAGTACTGTTACGCTTCAGGTGCATTTTATAGAAGTAAAGTTTGAGATCAAATTACAGATATTGAAACTTCATAAGAGTATACATGACTTTTTGTAAACCAACAAAGTGGAGTGATTAATATAAAAAAATGTTTATTAATGTTAAACAATATCAAATGAGTGTATGCTCATAGTTATGCACTACATACAGTATTGGAATAAAAATAGAGTACACATATACGTTTTTGTGTGTGTGTGTGTGTGTGTGTTTACATCTGAGATAAAATTTGCTACAATTAAAAAAAACCCTGTTGTGAAAAAATTCTTGCTGCAAACATGATTGCATTGAAGAGGAGTTTCACTGTATAGCGTGTCAAATTATTACATTAATTGCATGCAAATAATTAGTCATATGCACGTTATGTTTTAATCGTGTTAATCTAAATTTGAATCTCTAACTTTATTGTTTCTGTAGGTGGGGTGCCTTTTTATAATATTTGTTGAACTTAATAGTGAAACTTTTTGTTGTTTTTGTGGTCTTAGCTGAGCGTCCGGAAGAACGTGTTGCAGCTGTTCCTGGTAGCCAAGACCTTTGCCAGATTTTGCAGGATGTCGGTGATGATGTTTACCAACAGTACCGTCTCACTCGACAGGGCAGTGACTTTGACTCCCAGTCTGCATTCCATATCAATGTGAGCTTTATCAATGAACAGAAACATTTCAATTGGTTGCAGTGAGACCGTATAAGTCATAATGCGTACCTTTTTCCTAGACTCAAGTTTTTGCTGCGGATGGAGCTGTGGCAGAGTCGCCCCAGTCTGGCACACCGCAAGGAGAAGGTGAAAACAGATTTATTGTAGTTCTCTCACAAAGCAGCCTTTTAAAAAAGTAGACCTTTTTTGACAATTTAGATTGTGTCATTTAACTTATGTGAGACTGATAGACTGCATGAATGTCCTTAGCCTCGACACCTGAAGAAATGCGGGAGGAAAAAAAGGAGCAGGAGGGAGAAAAAAGCAGCAGCTCAGAGGAGGCTAAAGCTGCAAAGGTAAAGGCAAGCAAACCCCTCATGCCTACCTCCACCATCCTGAGACTGCTGGCTGAACTGGTGCGCTCCTATGTTGGCATTGCCACACTAATAGCCTCTTACTGCTACACTGCAGGACAGTCAGAGCTTATTAAGGAGGTGGGTAAAAAAAAACTTCTGCTTTGTAGTGTCTTTCCTTTTAGTCCAAGTTTTCTCTTCACTTGTTACATGTCTGTTCCAACAGGATTGCAGTGTGTTAGCTTTTGTGCTCGACCACTTGCTACCTCATACCCAAAATTCAGAGGACAAGGACACCCCAGCCTTGGCCCGTCTTTTCCTTGCTAGCCTAGCAGCCGCTGGCACTGGCACCGATGCTCAGGCTGCTTTGGTTAATGAGGTGAAGGCTGCCCTTAGTCGAGCCTTAGGAATGACAGAAGGTGCTGAAAAACATGCCAGGTAAGCGCGATTTGTTACTAATGCACTCTGATGGTATTAAAAAAATTGGTGATGAAAACGTCTGCCTACCATTCTGTCTCCCACAGGCTTCAGGCAGTGATGTGCATAATCAGCACCATCATGGAATCATGTCCCTCCACGTCCAGTTTCTATAGCACAGCAGCAGCCAAGACGCAACACAATGGCATGAATAATATCATACGGCTATTTCTTAAGAAAGGACTGGTCAGCGACTTGGCCCGTGTGCCTCACAGCTTGGATTTGTCAAGGTACGCAATTCTTATGTTGAAGTTGGCCTTCTTATCACGTTGGCAGCATTTTATTGTCATTTATAGCACAAACAAATGTTGCTGCCGATCCACAAGGTCAATTTCAGCTCCTAGGTAAAAAGGTCAAGCTGCTAAAATATGTACCAATCAATTGAGCTACCGTATTTTTCGGATTATAAATCTCTCCGGAGTATAACTCGCACCAGCCATAAAATGCAAAATAAAGAAGATAAAAAACATGTCGCATTTTGGGGGAAATGTATTTGATAAAATCCAATACCAAGAACAGACATGTCATCTTGAAAGGCAATTTAAAATTAAAATAAAATGGAGAACAACAGGTTGAATAAGTGAACGATATGCTCACGTTACATGACGCATAAACAACGAATCAAGAATGTGCCTGGTATGTTCACGCTACATATTAAGAGGTATTCAGATAACTATAGCATAAATAACACGCTAACAAGTTTACCAAACTATCAATGTCACTCCAAATCACTAAAGCCAATGAAATCTTCAACACCGACAACTCAGGAGGTAGAAGATGCGGCGCTCCTCTTCTGAGTCGCTTACCTCGGACTCATCGGCGACTTATCAACAAAGGCCTAGAGTGCCCTCTTGCGGTTTAATGTGAATATTAGTGAAATTATATAATAATGTGTTATTAATTTCACACGTAAATTGCTCCAAAGTATAAATCGCATCCCCAGCCAAACCATGAAAAAAAAATGGTGATTTATAATCCAGGAAATACGGGAATTAAAATTCGGTGGGCCATAGCTCCCAAGCCCCTGCTCCGTTTGTTTGAAATTTTGTGTTGTGCCATCACTATCAACAAGTACAAGTTTCATTCAATTCAATATCCACTTGGTTAACACCAGCTTTTTTGTTTGTTTATTGTAGCAAAGATTAATTGATGAAAAAAAATGCAAATCAAATAGCAATTGTAATGTCCAGGTCCAAAAAAGTGATTATTTTCAATAATTGTTCAGCCCAAGTGCAGAGCATTGGTTATGAGTATTGAAAAACTAATAGTTTTGAGGCATACATGTTTGTCTTGACCAACTTTGGTGGTTGAAACAGTGGAGGTGGTCGACTTATGTATAAGTAAGATTTTATGATTTTGAACAAATCTCAAAACAAACTAACATTGAGAAATAAATTAAATTAAACAATGACTCTTGTGGAAAAATCACAATCGCGGAACCAAGAAAATAGATGTGCTTGTAGTCGGGAGATGCGCATTATGTACTGTAGCAATTGGGAACATTTGCAAATAAGCCTTTGTATAAGTTAAGGTGGTATTTTTGTGTACACCCTTTGCTGTAAAGTATGGTTGAGCAATTCCTAATAATTTACATTTGATCTTGTTTAGCCCCAACATGGCGAACACAGTGAATGCTGCCCTTAAGCCTCTGGAGACTCTGTCTCGCATTGTTAATCAGCCCAGCAACTTGTTTGGGAGTAAAGGATGTTCCAACAAGAACAAGACCGAACATGACACAGCGGGCGCTGCAAGGGACAGTAACAGCAACACGCAAGATCAAGGTATCCCCATACTCAACCTGGCACACACGATGGTTTGGTTCACAGAAGACACAGCAGACTATCTTGTGATTAAACACTGTCACATCTGTGACAGGCCACCCACGTAAAATACATACACTAGTTGAGTTTTGGGAACAAATATCATCCAGTTCTGATTAAAATTGCTGCTTTTGTGCCCTCTAACTATCGCTTTATCTCCCTCCCGCCATGGGATGCTGATTAGTGAATTCCTGCCAGATCTGGAAAGATATGTTTCTGATGTCTCTGGCATCTGTTTACAGGAGAATCTGGGGAAGCGGAACCAGTTGAGGGCAACCACAGGGTGCAGGGAGCAGACAGTGACTTGATGGATGGAGAAACAGAGGGTGATACGGTGGTCATTGCTGGTCAACCAGAGGTTCTTAGCACGCAGGCTATGCAGGTGAGTAGCTTTGTTTTATACAGGATATTTACTTAGATTTCACTGCATCATGTAAACAAAATGGAGTTGCTGCACATCCCATGACAATATTGACATATGCATGAAGGTGGAGAATGAGTTGGTGGATCTGATTGATGAGCTACTCGAGAGAGATGGCGGTACTGTCAATAGTACAATCATAGGTAAGCCTTAATGAGAGGTCCGCATTTATTTGTGCGGGAGAAATGATCAGAAAGCAAAGAATTCTTTCCCGATTTTCATGTTGTGTTTCAGTCGGGCAAAGTGCTGAGGATGAATCTCAAGAGGATGTGCTGATGGAAGAGGCCCCCTCCAATATTAGCCAGGCATCCACTCTTCAGGCAAACCGAGAAGGTGAGTGGGGAAAAGACTGTTTTAATATTTAGCACGCTGTAAAATCTGATCTGGTTACAATTCGCCTCTGTGATTAGATTCTATGAATATCCTGGAACCAGAGGATGAGGAGCACACACAAGAGGAAGACTCCAGTGGCAGCAATGATGATGATGACAGCCAGGATGAAGAGGAGGAAGAGGAGGAGGACGAAGAAGAGGATCCGGTTTGGAGCAATATATGGCTTTATAAAGTGTTGACTCAAATAGTGTTGCTTGTAAATAAATGTATGACTGCCACTTGCTCTCAAGGATGATGAGGAAGGAGATGAGGATGATGATGACGAAGGTTCAGAGATGGAGTTGGATGAGGATTTCCCTGACATCAATGCTGCGCCTCATATCCGCTTTGAAAGATTTGACAGAGATGATGACCTCATCATCGAGTTTGACAACATGTTCTCCAACAATGGTTAGCAGACAGACCTGTTTTCACTTGTTATATTTGAATCAGCAATGATTAGTTGCAAACATAGACATGGGAAACGTCATCACACAAATGCTTGAACTATATTGCAGATCTGTTCCCTAAAGTCTAACTACATTTTCTCTCCTTCCATCAGCTGACATCCCTCCATCCCCAGGCAACATCCCGAGCTCCCACCCACTGATGGTGCGCCACGCTGACCACGGTTCCCTCACCCTAGGCGTAGCAGGCACAAGCAGCCGTCTGGCACAAGGCATGGGCCGCAGCCAGCGGACGCTTAGGCAGCTCACTGCCAACAGTGGGCACACCATCCACGTCCACTACCCTGGAAACCGCCAGCCCAACCCTCCACTAATCCTGCAGAGGTAAGAGTTGAGTAGTCTATTGATGTTAGAGCTCTTCCAGAGCAGCAGCATTTTAGTTTGTCAACATTTCCACTCTTGAAAGGCGCTTATAAATAAAATGTATTATTATTATTATTAACCACATGTAGATTGCTGGGCCCCAGTGCTGCTGCAGACATTTTACAGCTGTCCAGCTCTCTGCCTCTGCAATCTCGTGGTCGAGCTCGTCTTTTGGTCGGAAATGAGGATGTCCACATCATTGCTCGTTCCGATGACGAATTTGACGACTTCTTCCATGAGCAGAGCAGCACGGGGGGTCAAGCGGGTGAGATCACTCAAGCTTTTTGTTGTTGTTGTATGGTCTTTTCGTTAAGGAGTTACTGTAACTGTTTCATGTTGGATTTTTGTTTCTGTCTAGGCACCCTCTCAAGCATTCCTACTGCCTTAACGAGATGGACGGATGAGTGTAAAGTGCTGGATGCTGAAAGTATGCACGACTGTGTCGCAGGTAAAAATGTTTCAGTGATGATGCTTACATGATCAAAATGCTGCTGCACTGTTACCATTACTGTTGTGGTCAAGACCACACCAAACAAGGCCAAGACCTTATCGAGACTGGAGTAGTGAGACCAAGACAAGACCCACGACTTTTGAATGTCGAGACAAGACAATGACTGTATATATCAAAGGGAAAAAACTAAACTGAACAAAATGACCAGTGTCGTCTTTTTACCCCCCTATTACATTTGCAACAATAACAAATGCAACTAAATAGTACAATGAAGCAAACCTTACATTGTATACGATTTTTCTGGGGCTCGGAGTCTCTGGTTCTCTTCACCCACTCTCTATGGCACTACAGGCAACACCGGGAAGGCAGTGCAGCACCTGCATTCTCCTGTTTCTCACTGATCACAGTAGCCTGGTCTTGACTAGTCTTGGTCAAAAATCCTGAGTTCACCCCGTCCGAGACCAGGACAAGACCGAGTGAAAATGCATTTGGTTCAGAGATGAGACGAAGACCATTTAAAAAGTGCTCTCGAGACCCAAACTGATCCTGAAATACATCACTCGTCGGCAAACGTTCTGGAGTGTATTTGCGATGGAGAACAGACAAGAATCGGAGACCGATGCTCTTAATAAAGATCAGGGATGCATGACTTTATGTTGGGATTTGTCGATGATTAGATGACGATTGAAGACTATGCATTTGGGCCGGGAGATAATCGGTTAATTGAGGTTAAGCACAGGATGATTTATTAATTTTAAAGTGACTTGCCTTTCATAGTAAAGGCAGGTTCCTGCTGACTTGCTGCACTTAATGTACCAACAACATGGCCGTTGTTAGTGACCTTTTTGGGTGTGTTAGGACCTTTCATAGACTATGACAGCAACAAAAAAAATCAGACAGAATGTTCATAGAAACACATAAACAAGTCAAAATTCAATGTGAGCAACTCTCTTAATAAAATTGCTAATGTTAGGTTAATAATTATGAATTTACTTCAAAATTGGGAATACTTGTCCAAGCTATACAAATGATACACATGATCATTAAAACAAGTAAGGGTTGTGTTTTATATATATTTTGACAAAAAAAAAAAAACTCAAAAAAATCAGTGGGGAAGCCTGTTAAAAAAAAGAGAGAGAAAATTCTGTGGAAGTTAATGCTTGGAAAAGAGATGTTTGAAAATGCGTTTAGTAACAAAAAATAAAGCAATACATATTGAATGTCATTTGCTTTTTCTATCCGTGAAATTGGATTAAAACAAAATCAGCTTTTTGAATAAAAATCTGAATTTTGTAAAATCCTGTCGCCAGGCCCTACTTTACAGAGACTAGTAATTGGGTAGCTGTACTTTAGTGACTGCAGTAGCATCATGTTTTATGTTCTGTAATTAATACAGTATCTGTGCAAGAGCTTGTTTTACCTTTTTAAATAATAGCATCAATCAAAACGAAGTGGTTAAATGTCTTGTTTTCAGTTGTGAAGGTGCCAATCCTGCAGCATCTGGAAGGTCTGCGAGATGAGGAATTAGAAGAGCGCAGGGAGAAGCGGAGGCGCCAACTGGCTGAGGAGGAGGAGACCAAGCAAAACGAGCGGAGGGCCTCTGGAGCAGAGCAGACCCGGGAACAGAGCTTGCAGGTAGGTTTGCACATTGCAATGCATTGCTGATTTTATTATACACATCCGGACATGACTTGGTTAATTTTCAACAACAAGCATTCACATTTTCTTTTTCTGCTTTCGTGTCTGTAGGGTTCTGGATTAGGGACAATTAATGGCGCAGAAAACACTGCAGGTACTGACTTGTTGGTTTCACAATTTTTTCTTTTGATTGAAATGGTTCCATCTGAAAGAAATCATAAGGCATCAGGAGTCAGCAATGCGTGCTCTGGGATGAGGTAGTAGTTTGTATAGTTTTAGGATCACACCAGATCTGGGAGATAACTATACAGTCTACTGTCTTTCTTAGGGCAGCGCCACAACATCTTGGCCATATCATGTGCAGGAAAAGATCTGCTCTCTGAATACATGCATCTCATTTTGAAGCTGGTTGTGCTGTGGTGAGGTAGTAAGTTGTGTTGTTGGGGAACAGGATTGTACACCCCGTTCAGGAGATAACTATACAACTTACTGCCTTCCTCAGTAGAATTATTTGACAACGTGTTGATATTCCTCCTGTATTTATGTGTTAGATCAAACTTTCGCCTGAAATTGAAGGTGAAACCATTTGGGCCATTTACAAAGCAATGATGGCTGCTCTCTTACACAAGTTGGCTTCGGAGCCCTTTCCAGGGATTTTGACACTCATTATGAGAGCTGTCAGTTACTATTTTGGTTACCTCTAATATAGTTACTCAGGAGATTTAAGAAATGTTTGGAAAAGCTCTGTGATGCAGTTCACTTCAGTTTTGATAAAAACAATTAACTTTGTAAAGACAATATAATTGATACAGCACTTACATTGTGCAAGTGGTCAGAATGTTGTGGCTTGTGATGCTACATTTATTAAAGAGAGTCAAAATACACTATATTGCTAAAGGTATTGGCTCACCTTCCTTGACTCGGGTAGGAATTTGACATCCCATTATTAATTCAATATGAAGTCGATCCGTCCTTTGAACCTAGTAGGCGACATCCTAGAAGAGTTGACAATGTTATAGCTGCAAAGTATATTCATATAATATATTAAATATAAATTAATAAATATAATACCAGTAATGTTTTATTTCCACATTATATTTCTTATTTGATTTTATCACCTTTGATCTGCAGAATAAATGTCCAAATGAGAATACAGTAGATTTTTAAAAACAGCAGGCTCAGTTTTCAACTGATATTTAGAACATACCCAAGTATTTTTTTAAATTTCTAAGTAACAGTTGTAATGGCTACAAAGGCTATGCCACATAAGGTAGCTGTGTTTTTATTTTTTTAATTGTTTTGTTTTTTTGTGCTAATGTCACTCTCCAGAATATCAGAAATATTAGTCAGCGGTCCTATTGTGTGTCCTATTGTCCTATTGTCACCTTTTTCCTCACTGCTGAATTGTATTCATTGACCCAAAAAAATAAATATATATATATATATATATATATCTCATGTTAATATCTAAACACACTGTGTGATTTCCTATATTTGTCTTATTTTTATTTTATTTTTTTAGAGGGTGAGCAGTCTCAAGGAGGTGCAGTATCTTGTCTGGACCCACCCAGGCTGTCTGAAGGCTTCCTCACTGCTCCCCCTTCTGGAGAGGTTACTCCCACTACCCCAGCTCCCCATGAACAGGCCCTAGTGTCCTTGGAAACCGCAATTAATCAACAGGTCCACCAACCGATGGCTGGCCTGCTGTTGGCCGAGTCGCATGCCGGCTCGTTGGCGGCTCTGGCAGGCCTTCCGCCTTTGTCTGCAAGTGACAGGCCTAGTAGTGAAGCAGAAGCATCTCAGATGGAAATGTCCCCAGCACCCACAATCGGTGAGAGAGCCGTAGGAGGTGGTGGTGGTGGTGGTGGTGGTGGAGGAGAATTGTTGGAAGAAGGCAGGGAAGGTAGACTAACTCTCTTACAAACTATCCATGAGTAAGGGTGCATTCATAATTTAAATCAACATTGCTTAGTTGTAACCAGTCAGTTTTCAGAACACAATCTCAACTCAGGGTGACAGTGAATAGAATACTTTGACAATCTCTTCCCGTTTGCAAACTCCAACCCCCTCAGCCTCAAGCCCGGATATGGTGGAGACGTCAGAACCTCCAGTAGTGGGTGTGTCACGATTGGAAGGGTCACCAATGGACACCAGCAGCCCTGCCTCTGCCACACAAGATGAAGCTGTTTCCAACCCTGCCCAGACTGTCCTTGTGTCTCAGGACCTGTCTGGCAGTGGGGAGAGCGAATTGACCAACAGGCAGACCAATGCAGAGTCTGAGTATGTTTTGTTGTTGCTGTTGTTTGTTTACAAATGTTCCATCTGTTGATTTAAAAAAAATGTTTCTTAAGAAACTTTCTTCATTTGAATAGCTCCACTTCGGTTTCATCTGCTGCTGAAGCAATAATCAGGAGTGACAGTGCTGACAGCCAATCCCAGGCTATCCAAGATCCTCTCCCATCCACAAGCAATGATGAAGAAGACCCACTTGCAGGTACAGGTGGTTATTCCCCCCAATATACACATCCAGACTACTGATCCCACAATACATGACATCATAGTTGTGAATTTTTTTCAGAGTTGCTCTTTGCCTTTGCAGGAATCAGTCTTCCTGAGGGTGTTGATCCATCTTTCCTGGCAGCTCTTCCTGAGGACATTCGAAGAGAAGTGCTTCAAAATCAATTGGGAATAAGACCACCATCCCGCTCAGCTGTTGCTACCAGCCTGCCGTCTTCTACTGCGCCTGTACTAACAGGGCCTGGGGTTACGGAGGTTAGCCCTGAGTTCCTGGCTGCATTACCACCTGCCATACAGGAGGAGGTGAGAAATTACTGGATAACAAAACTTACAAGGATATGAAATAGGAGTGACAGTGTGATTTTATAGAACAAGGAGTTAAACTAAGTTTGCCATTGATCATTTTAGGTCCTTGCCCAGCAACGAGCCGAGCAGCAGCGCAGGGAGGTTTCCCAACAACCCACACAGGGAGATACACCTCTGGACCCAGTTACCTTCATCCAGACGCTGCCCTCTGAGCTGCGACGTAGTGTGCTCGAAGACATGGAGGACAGCGTGTTGGCTGTGATGCCACCTGACATCGCAGCTGAAGCGGCAGCCCTGCGCCGAGAGCAAGAGGCACGGCAAAGGCAACTGATGCACGAGAGGCTCTTTGGTCACAGTTCAACATCTGCGCTCTCAGCCATCCTGCGCTCGCCAGCATTCACCAGTCGCTTAGGGAGCAATCGTGGCGTCCAGTACACCCGACTCGCTGTGCAGAGAGGAGGCACATTTCAGATGGGTGGTGGCTCTAACCACAGGTACAAGAGACACATTTCTGATGAGGATTTTTTTTACTTTTAAATGGAAGAACAAATGTGGCTTAGATGCTGGTCGCTAATCTTAATATTTCCTCAGACCATCCAGTTCCAGTGTGGATTCTTTGCTGCGTTTGCGTGGTCGTTTGCTGCTGGATCACGAGGCCTTGTCCTGTCTGCTGGTGTTGCTATTTGTGGATGAACCGAAGCTCAACACCAGCCGTCTACACCGTGTGCTCAGGAATCTTTGCTACCACTCTCAGACACGTGGGTGGGTCATTCGCAGTCTGTTGTCTATCCTCCAACGCAGTAGTGAGAGTGAGGTGTGTGTGGAGACCTCGCGCCTTGAAGATTCTCGTGGGAAAAGGAGCTCCCATGGCGGATGCGGGGCAAAAGGTTCAGCTACCTCCTCCCTCTGCTCTTCGTCCTCCCTGGAGCTACTAAACAGAGTGGAGTCTCGTAGTTCCAGCCAGCTTTCTTGGCTCTCTGTGTCCATGGATGCGGCCTTGGGCTGTCGGACTAACATATTCCAGATCCAACGGGTATCTGGTAGGAAACATGCTGACCGCCACTCAGCTGCTGGTTCCTCAGCATCTGGAGCCCTTGGAGGTGGTGTGTCAGGAGCTGCTGCAGGGGTCACATGTGCGGGAGGCGGAGGCTCCACAGTACACATCCACCCGCAAGCTGCACCTGTAGTCTGTCGACATGTGTTAGACACTCTCATCCAACTAGCAAAGGTCAGTCATGTGTCACTATCTCAATGTGCTTTATGGTCTTGATATCCTATACAAAAGTGTTCAATTAGGCAATGTTCAAATTCTCTTGCACTTTAATAAGAAATTTACTCGAGTCTAAACTTGGGCAAAAACTCATGAAACTTGCGACACACATCAGACTTTATTTTTGAGATTTCTAAAGTCTCACAAAATGTCTCAGTGGTGCCCCCTGCAATTATATATATTTTTTTCTATTTGTATTCAAAATGTTGCATCAACCCGCAACGGTACATCAGATGGAAACGGATGCAATCTGGCGTATTTACGTGTAAAACTTCATGTCTCCTCCTTATGTTTTATGTCTAGATGTCAAATTGATGGACTTGACAATGTCTTTAAAGAAAGATTTGTGTCAGTCAATGCATACTTATTGAATTACTTTTATTCTGTTCTATCACTACAGGTGTTCCCCAGCCACTTCACCCAGCAGCGTTGTAAGGATCTCTCCGTGTCATCCTCTGACCTGGAGGCCCATCTTTGTTCAAGCTCCTCAGGCGTAGGTGGTATGGGTGGAGGGTTGAGGTCGAGTTCCCAGGCTCAAAACAACCCAAACTCCAATGCTTCCAGTGCACAGAACGCTTTTGGCTCCTCAAACATCACACCCCAGTCTCTGGGAATTTCCACTGATTTTTGGGATCTGCTCGTAAAGCTGGACAACATGAATGTCAGTCGCAAAGGAAAAGCCTCAATGAAGACCGTGCCTTTAGGGGGCAACGCAGAGGCTGAGGGACTCCAGTTAAGCCTAGAAACCTCCCCTCTTGGTCAGTTGATGAACATGCTGTCCCATCCTGTAATCAGACGAAGCTCCTTGCTCACTGAAAAGCTGCTGCGTCTGCTCTCCCTCATATCCATTGCCCTGCCTGACATCAAGGCCACAGAGGTACCTGCTGGCCACGCTACTCCACAGTCAGCCAACCCTAATCCGATAATTAGCTCAGGATCGACCGCCTCGGTCACTACACAGGGCACAGCAGCATCAAACATCCAGCCCGTTGCAGTGGGCACAGTGGCCTCTGGGGCATCTGGGACCCAGAGCACCCCCTCAGGGACAAGTCTGTTAATGTTTGCAACTTCCACACCATTACCAACATCCACTGGAGCAGTTTTCACAGGTACAAACACCAGGGAAAGCATTAGAAATCTCTGTCATCTCTTGAGAATGGTGGTTATAAATGATGATCATTGATTCTGTTAAAACAGCAAAAACCAAGAGCTCTTCGATTAACATGGAAAGTGACAAGATTGCTACGGCTGGACTTACAGAGAAACAGCTTCAGCTGTCAGTGGAGGTATGAGAAAATGTTGTGCGAGTGGTTCGTTAAAATTGTACATCCAAAGTTGCCTTGTGGACTAATGTCCTTACCCAAATGGGTATTATTATTTTGTTGTGTGTTTTTTCTTTGGTTTGTTTTTGTTTTAATTTCACACTCTATACTTTCTGTCAGGTGTTGACTTCTCATTCGTGCTCAGAGGAGGGTCTGGAAGACGCAGCTAATATTTTACTTCAGTTATCCAGAGGAGATGGTTCCACCAGAGACACTGTGCTCAGACTGCTGCTCAGTGGAGCAAGGCACCTTGGTTATACCCTTTGCAAACAGATTGGTCAGTGTTACGCTGATACATACTCTTTATTTTCTATCGATTGATTTGTTTGCTTAGCTCATAAGCTTTCCTTAAGCATTTTAAAATTGCCTCCCTTTCAGGTACACTACTGGCTGAACTTCGAGAGTACAACTTGGAGCAGCAGAGACGAGCACATGCAGATTCTCATTCCCCCGATGCACCCCCTGATGACTCCTCCATCTCTGCCAGACTGAAGGGCAAAATGACCAGCAGGTAAGACCATGACAACTTTGGACACCCAGTGATACTTTCTCATTTGTTGACTCTGAAATTGCCTTGACCTTAATTGCGTTTTGTTATTTGGGGCACAGGTTTGATGGAGCGGAAAGTGTTGTGATTGTGGCTGCACAGAAGCGGACGCTTGGCGGACGAGAACTGCAACTCCCCTGTATGAGCTCTCTAACCTCCAAGACATCGACACAGAAATTTTTCCTGCGAGTGTTGCAGGTCATTATCCAGCTACGTGAGGACACACGCCGTGCCAACAAGAAAGCTAAACAGACTGGGCGAATAGGTGAGAGACTTACCCAGCATAGATGCCATTGTGCAGATGAGGTATGGAGTGATAAACCCGCGCTCTCGCTCAACGGCCAGGCTCGTCCAGCCTGGGCTCAGCCAGCAGCATTCAGGCTGCCGTCCGTCAACTGGAAGCAGAGGCTGATGCCATCATCCAGATGGTGAGAGAGGGTCAGCGGGCCCGTCGGCTCACACAGGCACCACCACCCACTTCCGCCTCGGCCGCCGTCACCGCCGGATCATCGGTTGCAGCGTCTCATGCCCCCGCTGGTGCTGCCCCCCCTGCTGGCACAGCTGCTGCTGCCACGGTTAGCATGGGCCGCGTTGACAGCAGACAGATCTGCACACTCACCCACTGGGCGCACATTTGAGCATTTATTGTGAGGTCGTAGATTTGACTCAATTGCTGTGGGCCACTGACATGCTTTTAGCCAAGTTGAAGTTTTCATGCTGTTTGTTTGCATTTTGCAAAATCAAAAGCTAATCCATTCAGACGCAAAAAAGAAATTAATGTCGACATTAACATCAAAATGTCTTGTTTGCAACTTGCTCTTGTTTTATGAGTTAAAAAATGGATGTGCTCATAATCTGTTATATATGCTGTCTCAGAATAATTGTTTGTGGAAGCTGTGAATGTGCCTGCTCCAAACTCAACTCCCCGTTTTGTCATCAGCAGTGGCGGCTGGCTGAAGTTGCTTCATTCTTTACCCAGATCTGCTCAAGCCCCAGTGACTTTACCGTTGAATTGGGAATGTCTTGATGCATGCAATGTGGATCAGTCAAAATTAATAGCTAAAATATAATGATAATTATTTTCCCCGTTTCCTACAGTCCGAAATGCAGACGGTCTCAGAGGCCCAGGGAGCTCAAAGAGATGACATGCCGATGGATGTGGACCAGCCATCTTTGGAGCTGGACTCTTCAACTCTGGGTGAGTTATTCACACCTTAAAATGTTGGAAGTCTTTATTGAGTATATGGGGCAGAAAATTGACTTTCTTAGTTTATAAATTGACAATAAATCTCTGTGATGCCAACAAAATGTACAAACGTCGTGTGTATTGCGTTACTTTATTTTGATGTTTTGCTAGCTAAACATGGACACATTAAAATTGACGAGCATTCATATTTTTTTTGAGCAACGTGGATTTATCAACCCATATTCATAACAAATCTCAATCCACCCATTTTCTTTTGCTTATTTGGTGTCAGATCATAGGGGCAATAGCTTTAGGAGGCAAGGCCAGACTTTTGCAAGGATCCCAAGGTGTTCCCAGGCCAGCCGGGAAACAGTCTATGTGCCCTGAGTCGTCCCTGGGCCTCATCCCAGTGGAAAATCACTATAAAACCTGACCAGGGAGGCTTGCAAATATCCTAATTAGATGCCCAAGTCTCCCCATCTTGCTCCTGTCAATGCGGAGAAGCAGTGCCTCTACTCTGAGCCCTTCCCAGATGGAGTTTCTCAAAGGGACAGCTTGGAGACACTGCAACTGAAATTCATTTAAGGCGCTTGTATCTGGTATCTTGTTCATTTGGTCACGACTCACAGCTCATGACCACAGCTGAGGGTAGGATGTGAGCGCCAGGCCGCACTTTGCCCTGATCTGTTCTGCTTCCTCATAACGGTCACAGCTGTAGTCGGCCGCAGCAAAAATGGACGCGCAGAACTTGATCCTTGCTTCTCCTGGAATGTGGGTGAAGTTCTCCCGGAAGTGGGAGTTGACGTGGGGATTCTGGCAGGCGTTGCTAGAAGACGCTCACAATCCGTGACGGGCTCTGAAGTTGAATAACAGAACATCAATCGGTCTGATCGGGGGTCTGTGGCGTTTACTGCAGCTCCTGGTGTTGTTGTCCCCAATCACCCTGCCCCGCCTGGGGCATAATGACGCGGTCTGCTTACCTCCTGGTATCATTGCGACACACAAACCCCTCTATCACAATAAGGACAAGGACATTAATCAAAGGCTCAGTTTACACTTATATATTTACAGGAACAGATTGCCTTAATAATTCAGATGGATTATTGGAGTTGTTTCTGGCCAGCTATTCATGCAGTGAATGCAATGGCTAACCTTTTTTGGAAATGTTTTTCCTCAGATGAAGAAGCAAATGGCCAGTCCGAGAGTGAAGAGAAAGTCCCCGAACTCCCTCTGCTCAGTGAGCAGCTCCTGCTAGATGAGCTGTGGGACATGCTCGGAGAATGCTTGAAAGAGCTGGAAGAGTCCCATGACCAGCATGCTGTATTGGGTAGGAGGAATCTTCATTGGACATGATGTCTATCTGGTTCTTTTTACACTAAACGCCTTTTTACAGTAACATATTAACCAGGTATATCAAAGTGTCACAAGAGTTTCACTCTAAGCTAGTTTTTCTGAGGGGTGGGGGGGGGGCTTCATTTAATTATTGTGCTCTTTTGAAATGCTTTAGTTTAATTTTAATCCCAATTTTAAGAAGAAATATTTTGACAATAACAGTATTTAAACAATGGTACAGATTTTTCAAATGCTGCCAGATTATGTAAACTTCTGAGCGCAGCGCGCCTGTGTTTGTCAAACTCTAAAATATACAGACTGGGCAGAACTAATGCGACAACTTTGGTACTGCCCTTAAAAAATTGTGAAGCATTCCTCTTAATGCCGTTTCTCAACAGTGATGCTTGGCTGCATAGGCAGTATTGCTATCTGGGAAGCATTATAATTGCAAGCTGTTGGAAATAGTCAATCCTCCATATTCTGCCATGTTTCAAAGAAATTGGGTGGGGTGGTTGTGCTTTAAATGGATTTTGAAGTTGCTGCGTTACGAATTTCTTCAAATACATTTATTTTATTAGTGTTTTGTTGGTTCTCTGTATTCATCTGGTTTCAATCCAAAATGATCTGACTCAGTCGCCGTGAGATCAGCGTTTGCAACTAATTCCATTCATGCCACTCAACAGGAGTAACAGATATCATAAAACTTAGCTTTGAGCATGCAAATTCCTTCTTGCCGTCCACAGACACTGTTCATGCTGTATGCTTGTGTGTGCTTGTGCGCCTGCCCCTTGACAGGAGAGGGGATGAAACACGCGGGACTGAATGTCGATGACATGTTAAAAAAAAAAAGCCAGTAACTGATTTTATTTTGTGGACTCTGCTGCTGTTTTTGTTAAAAATTAATTTTCAAATGGGCTCAAGTATTTACTCAATGACCTTATGAAAACAATGAGATTGTTTTCCGCGGGGAAGATGGGAGGAGTTTGTTTGGGATGAGGTATTTGCTCTACTCCTTCCGATGCTGTCTGTTACCGTAAGGGTCTCAATCTGGAATAATGAAACTGTACATCGGTCAAAGTGACCTAAAAAGGCTCAGATTTGGCAGAAACCCTGCTATCTTGTTTCGGCAATGCCATTTGTTCAATTTGATTTCCATTGTGACACTTCTATGTCCCTCAGTTCTGCAGCCTGCCGTGGAGGCGTTCTTCCTCGTACACGCCACCGAGCGAGAGAGCAAACCCCCTGTTCGGGACACTCGGGAGAGCCAGCTTTCTCACATAAAGGATGAACCGCCGCCACTGTCCCCAGCGCCGCTCACACCTGCAACACCCTCTTCCCTAGACCCGTTCTTTTCCCGGGAACCTTCCTCCATGCACATCTCTTCAAACTTGCCACCAGACACCCAGAAGTTTCTTCGATTTGCCGGTGAGCCAGAATGGACTCTATGCACACACCGTTTCCGTGTTTGTTGTATGGCACTGTGCTAACTTCTGGTCGCTACACTATCTTAATGTATAGCAAAAGTATTGACGTAATATACTTGCTGTCTCCTGGAGTGACATCAAGTTCCGTTAAATGAAATATTGCCTTTCTAATTGTTCCAGTTATCGATGTTTCTGCAAAGCGTTCAAACGAACATATCTGATGTAATGAGCCATTTGCTGGTTCACAGCACCTGCAGGTCCGTGTGTACGTGGACTTGCATGACCTCTTTTGACACGATGATATCAACTTTGTTTATAGAGCACAAAACCAACCACGCAAACAGAGATTGAATCAAATTGAATAGAAAGCATTTATTGTTGTGTTCTATGGTGCACATACACTCAAATGGAGCTGATGAAAACTTCATCAAAAGACAGAAAAGCACCAGCTCTGAACTATTGACTCCAATTAGGTACACAAACCCATGTTAACAAACATTGAAAGAATGGGGGTATTTGTCCTCTAGAGGGCGTCCCAGTAGCTTTCAGAAACACGTAGCATGCCACACTTTTGCCCCGGAAATATATACTATGCTGCCGTTCTCATTGACTTTCAGCTAAGCCAATTGCGGCGCAACACGGCACATGACAGAGGTCCTCTCCTGGTGATGCTATTCTGAATTCAATAATTGTTATTGTTTGTATCATGTGCATACTCTTGAAGGATAAATTACAATATTTGAACAATGGGCATTGACCACCTTTATTTACTATTGTTTTCCCCCTTCCAAAGTAGGAGGGAAAAAAATAATGCAAGCAGAGTTACGTCAGCAATAGGTCACTTAATTGTGAAGGAGAGTGAAAAGGCTTTGCACATCGTGTCTGACAGTGTGCGTTTTAATTCTCCTTATTTGTAGAAACTCACCGCACAGTACTCAACCAGATCTTGCGTCAGTCCACCACCCATTTGGCTGATGGACCCTTTGCTGTCTTGGTTGATTACATACGTATCCTGGACTTTGACGTGAAGCGGAAGTAAGCGAGATTATTTTGACCTTGTTTGACCTGCGTTAAGATGGCAATTCTCAAGTCGTTGGCCTGTCGTTCATCACGCAGGTATTTCCGCCAGGAGCTTGAACGCCTTGATGAAGGTCTGAGGAAAGAGGACATGGCAGTGCATGTGAGAAGAGATCATGTGTTTGAGGACTCGTACAGAGAGCTGCATCGCAAGAGCCCAGAGGACATGAAGAACAGGCTGTACGCTTCCATTACTGAAACATCAACAACAACCTGAGTCTGCTCCATCCAGAAGCATGTGAACTCTTTGTGTTGCAGGTACATTGTCTTTGAAGGAGAAGAGGGCCAGGATGCCGGCGGCCTTCTGAGGGAATGGTATATGATCATCTCCCGAGAGATGTTTAACCCCATGTACGCTCTGTTCCGCACGTCGCCCGGAGATAGGGTCACCTACACCATCAATCCCTCGTCCCACTGCAACCCCAACCACCTGAGCTACTTCAAGTTTGTGGGCCGGGTGGTGGCCAAAGCCGTTTATGATAACCGGTTATTGGAGTGCTACTTCACGCGTAGCTTTTACAAGCACATCTTGGGCAAGAGTGTCAGGTAATGGTGACGGGGCACCGATTCCGATCAAAGAGCAAATCAATCATTTCATTGCTCGCGATTAAATTGTTCTTCTGTTCCTAGGTACACTGACATGGAGAGCGAGGACTACCCCTTCTTCCAGGGTTTGGTGTACTTGTTGGAGAATGACGTGTCCACGTTAGGCTATGAACTCACATTCAGCACAGAGGTTGGTGCCAGGTCTCGAATTGTTAGTTATTTCAAGCGGAAAGTGGGTTGTGATGCTGAAGTTGGGCTCTCGGGAGCCTAAACACGAGTGCTGCCTAGGAGTTGCTTGAAAAGCTCTTTGGGGTTGACTCACAGAAGTCCACTTGAAATACTTGGGAGGCAAGTGGATCTGAAGACTTTCCTGCTCTTTGTATGTTTAGGTCCAAGAGTTTGGTGTTTGCGAAGTGAGAGACCTCAAGCCAAATGGTGCAAACATTCTGGTCACAGAAGAAAACAAAAAAGAATATGTGCACCTGGTTTGCCAGATGAAGATGACAGGTAAGTGTATATTTTTTCACGAGTTACCTCATTGGCAAAAATGCAATAAAATAAGACCTGTAGGTGAAGATTTTCCATATTCACCTCGAGCCTTAAATGGGTTTTTTGAGGGGAGGAGTTAGCAATTTTCAACAAAATCACTTCCTGCTTTCTCTTTAATACTTTGGCCAAATGCCGCACTCCCAAGAATAAGCAACCAATTAGAGGCCGAAAGAAGCTGTGACTGATCAGGTGTCAATCATTTGCTGCGCACTTGCAGGCACTCTCATCGCTGGTATACATCCACTGCGCCTTCGCACTGACCCGTTACCCATCAAAAGCACTTCATTTGTCATGGGGAGAATTACTATGACGCAAAATGCTAATGCTTTGAAGTTTTGTTTTATGTTGATTGAACAAAGGAAATGTGCTTTCTGCAATGCTGCATTAACTTACTAATAATGTTTCACTCGCTCCTTTGACATTATGGAGCCCAACCCTTGTAGTCAAAGTGCATGGGTGGTCTGACAAGTGATGGAACATTCTGTTATTGGTGTTAATCAGCCTTTGGATGTCAATGTGGCGCAGGTGCGATCCGCAAGCAGCTGGCCGCTTTCCTGGAAGGCTTCTATGAGATCATCCCCAAGAGGCTGATCTCCATCTTCACTGAGCAGGAGCTGGAGCTGCTCATCTCTGGCCTGCCCACCATCGATATTGATGACCTCAAGGCCAACACTGAGTACCACAAGTACCAGTCCAGCTCCATCCAGGTACTTGAAATGAGTGCAGGCTGATCATGTTGATGCCGTTAGGACGTAAACCACATGCAAAGTCGTTTGTTTGTATTTTTCCAAAAGATCCAGTGGTTCTGGAGGGCCTTGCGTTCCTTCGACCAAGCGGACCGAGCCAAGTTCTTACAGTTTGTCACTGGCACGTCCAAAGTTCCCCTTCAGGGTTTCGCTGCCCTGGAGGGCATGAACGGCATCCAGAAGTTCCAAATCCACCGCGACGATCGCTCCACTGACCGCCTGCCCTCCGCTCACACTTGGTAAACAAACCTGTTGCATCTGACAAATGAAGATGCCTGCCGTCTCCACAAATGCGGATGTGAAAATAACTGCGTGTGTTCTGTGCTTGTAGTTTCAACCAGCTGGACCTCCCTGCCTACGAGAGTTACGAGAAGTTGAGACACATGCTGCTGCTGGCCATCCAGGAGTGTTCTGAGGGATTCGGGCTGGCTTAATTAACGAGACTCTTTAAGACGCACACACACACACACACACACACACCAACCATATTTAGATCTGACCACAAAAGTTACATTTTTGAATACACACAGACACACACCCTACACAGATAATACTGGATTACCTTTAAAATGGGCCAGAGTTTCTAGTTTCTAGTCCATACAGAACAGATTAAACCATCCAGTCAAATGGTTTGATGAACATTCAATACCACATGCAGAGTCTCAACGTGATCTCAACACACAACACGTGCGCCCGCTTGTGGGCCCCTCCCCATTTAAACGGAAAGGGCAAATGCAAAGGCCTAAAACATGGACTAATATAAGAGACATTTTCTTCATCTAGATTGATTTTTTTTTTCTGTACAAAAGGTTTGGGAGTTTATTGTTTCAATGTTTTTTTTTTTGTTTCTCTGGCTGTGTAAAAAGAAAAAAGAATGTGTGAACAGGATGGTTATAAAACCTTTGGGGAAACACGGTTGGTGGTTTCTTGTTGCAAATTTTTGACCTCACAAGCCTTTTTTTGTGGGGGTGTATGAACAACTTGAGAAATTCACAAAAATGCACTTTTCAAAAAACATTTTGTGGCATTTTTAAGGAAGGATGGTACACTTGAAGCGAAAACCTGAAGGAGATTTAAAAAAACAATTAACCATAAATTCTAGAGTATTTTTGACTATTCAATTGCTGACTCAGCCTTGAGCCTTTGAATCCGATTGGAATAGCGACATGAATAAATGCATAAAATTGCGTCTATTGTCTTTTTACGTGTTTTAACTTGACCAATAAGTTTGCCGAATCTTGAAAGAGGCTTATACCATTAGATTCATCACAGCAGATTCTGTTTTTAGTTAAAATAAGCCGTAAACAAATGCGGTCTATGGTTATTTCGTCCGTACAGTTCCAGCTCATCAACTCCCTTAGCATAAAGAAAGAAGGCGTGCGCTAATGCCTTAAGTTTAACCGTCGTCATTCCTCATTGACTTCCCATGTCTCCACCTGTCCCTCACACCACACCTCCCTTCCTCCATTTCCATCTGCCTTCAAGTGCCTGATTAGTTCCACTCACAGGACCCCTACTACAGTGAAAATCAAATTCCCTCGCTTGTGAGTAACACAAGGTTGTAGAAAGATCAGCGTCCATGTCTGGTTTGGTTTGAGCTGCAGCACGATCAGTGACGGCCATAGCACAGTGCAAAGATATTTGATTCCCCTTCTACTGCCAGGAAACCAGTGTGAGCAAATGGTGGCCGAATGCTATGAAGGTAGCTGCTGCCATCTCGTGGTCGGCGTCTGAAGCGCACCTATACAGTGGTGCCTTGAGTACGAGTGAGTTGCAGAGCTGTTGTTTGGCTGATACAGTAGAGCAGTGGTCCTCAACTAGAAATGCTGTAGGTCCACTTTTTTTTTGTTTTAATAAGACCAAGGTCCGGTCCCATGTACGGCGGTCATGGGGAGCAGGGCTATATGCCCATTTAGTATGGTCAAGCCAAGCTTATACAAATCAACACTCCTCACAACCAACCAATAATGGGGTGCATGAAAATAACAATTATTCACTTTGCCAGTACATTACACAGCAAATAATGAGAGGTATTGTGTTGAGGCACAGGAACTCTTTTATTTTGTTAAATTGTGCCTGCTTAATAATAGAAATAGCCCTTTTAGGGAAATGACATTTTTACTTTAACTTTGTTAAACAGTAGTTGTCTTTTTTCCCCCCTTAATTTCACAAAAACAAAATAAATACTAAACATGAAAACAAAAATATCCTTTTCATTTGTACAATTCCCCTTTTCACATCCCCTCTGAAATCACTGAAAAATATATCAGAAGAGGAGTTAAGAACCATTTTAAATACTGACACAAGGGAGCACAGGAATGTGCAGTGCTGTTCTTCCACTAAAGGTGAATGCAATTTGCTTTATTTTGGCTGTCATTTGCTCCTTTTCTTTGCCTTCAAACATTGTGTCCATAACTTCAGTCATGCATTCTTTTATCATTTCTGCATCAGAGAATGGTTTCTTGTGCTTACCCAAAACCCAGGCCACTTTCAGTGAGCACTCTGTTGCTTTTAGTTGTTGTGTCATACATGTCACAATCTTCCTGCTTGAGTCTTGATATGACCGTTTCAGTTTCTTTATTTCGTTTGTTCTTAGCTCTGAATTAGGAGGGAAATCCCGTTCAAAAGAGCTGTGCGCTGTCACATAGTGGCGTTTAATATTTTGACTTCACCAGAGCTACCGTCTTTAGGCATATTAGACACATTGGCTTGGTGCTCGACCGAGGTAGAATGAAAGCATACTAGTCAGTCCATTCTTCATTGAGACGCCGATTTTCACTGTCCACCTTTCTCTTTGTAGCAAATTTAGAGGACGCCATTGTGATGTTCATATACCATGTTGCGGTGTTCTGCTGTTAAACAGCTGCAAAGATCCTCCCGCGATTCGTCTTGTCTAATTGTCTGTGTGCGGCTCTCCTGGACTGAAGCTGTGAGCACACTGTGGCGTCGCGCATGCGTCTGTTTCCTGACACAATCATCCATTTTGAATGCGTGTGTAATAGGATAGACGCTTGCTGACGCTTATGTATGGGCACGCCTTAAATTCAGAGGAGCCAATCAGCGCATCGTTATCACCGACATGCCCTGCTCAGCCAGCGTCTCCAGTTAGTCAAACATTATACGACACACAGTCGCGCTGCTGCGGTCCTCTGCAATACATCTGTTAGTGCACGCAAAGAATACAACGGATACTTTTAACAAGCGATCGCGGTAATGCGAAGATTATAGTCCACAAATATAAAATGTATAACGTAAAAATCACGTTATAAATTATTATTTTATACAATTTGCCGAGGGTCCGGACAGAGGAGGTCCGCGGTCCGGTAGTGGATCGCGGTCCGCCAGTTGAGGCAGACTGCAGTAGAGGTACAGTACAGTATTTTGCTTTGACTTGTGAGTGCCAACTTGAGATACGGGCACGGGAGGGTGACTGTGAAATCACTTAACAATAAAAAGCACTTTGCCAAATAGTGAGCACTTCTTCCGAAAGAGGCTTCAATCTGTGAATGCATTCCCAGCTGAGGTTTACGTGCAAACTACATATAAAAAGCAAAGAACTATGTATTGTAACCCAACAAGTGTGGATTTAAAACAACCAGAAAGCGTTTTAGTCCTCTATTTTAATGCCAATGCCAATGCGAATGAGCTTTTTGTGGTGGTGCAACCCTTTTAGCACAAGCTGTGTAGCAACTGAAGATCTGGTGATGTGTCCGTACCATCTCAGTTTCCGCTTGATGACACTGGATAGGAGGTCATCATGTGGGCCGATGGCTTGTCTGATTTTTTGACGGACTTCCTCATTAGTGACATGTTGGGTGTAGGAGATACTCAAAAGTCTTCTGTAGCATCGCATCTCCATACTCTGTATTCTCCTCTGCAGCTCTGCTGTAAGGGTCCATGTTTCGCAAGCGTAGAGGAAGATTGATGTGACAAGTGAGCGCAGCAGTCTCACATTTGATGCCAGACTGATGTTATTATCTTTCCATATGGGCCTGAGTTTTGCCAGGGCTGCAGTCGTTTGAGCAATTCTGGCAAGGACTTCCTGCTTTGATCCTTCATCGGACACAATTACTCCGAGGTACTTGAAGCTCGACACACAGTCTAGTGCCTGTCCATTGACTTCAATGTCAGAGAGAATGCCATTGTTGTTGTTGGTCATGATTTTTGTTTTGTCGGCATGGATCTCCATACCATATGCCCTGGAGGTGTTGTCAAGCCTTTGAACTAGGCTAGCAAGTTCGTTTTCCTCTCCAGCAAGCAGGCCGATGTCGTCAGCAAAACGAAGGTTTGTGATTGGTCTACCTCCTATGCTGACACTTCCTTCGTGGTCCGCCAAGGCATCCGCCATAACACGCTCAAGAAAGATGTTAAAGAGTATGGGAGAGAGAAGACATCCTTGGCGCACTCCAATTGTTGTCTTGAACCAGTCACCGATGGCTCCGTTGTAGAGAACTGCACTGGTAGCTTTGCTGTACAGATGTTGTATGACTCTGACAAGGTTAGGGCTGATGTTGTATTTTCTCATGGTTGTCCACAGTGCTGCATGCCATACCCGGTCAAAGGCTTTCTTGAAGTCTACAAACACGTGGTAGAGATGTTGTTGATGCTGCAGATATCTCTCGCTGATAATCCTTAGGTTGAATATTTGCTCTGTGGTGCTCCGTCCTGCCCTGAATCCAGCCTGTTCTTCAGCTATGATCAGTTCAGCTTGAGGTTTTAACCTATTCAGTAAGATCTTCAGAAGGACTTTGCTGGGATGGCTAATCAGACTGATGGTACGGTGGTTTTGGCACAGTTGAAGATTGCCTTTTTTCGGAATTGTGATGATGAGTGACTGGGTCCATGATGTAGGCCACTCCCCACTCTGCCAAATTTTATTACAAAGGATGGTTAGAGTGTCAATCATGGCTTGTCCCCCTGCTTGCACAAGCTCTCCTGGGACGTTGTCCACTCCAGCTGCTTTTCCTTTTTTCAGGCCTTGCAAAGACCATCCTGCAAGGCACCGTACAAGGTGGCAGAAGAAGAGGGAGGCAAAAGAAAAGATGGGAAGATAACATCACAGAATGGACCCACATGAAACTCAACGAGGCAATGAGAGCTGCCGAAGACAGAGAAGGATGGAGAGAGCTGGTCAGCAGAGCGTCTGTGGTGCCCCAACGACCCTCTGGGGTTACGGGATAGACGAGAGAGAGAGAGAGAGAGAGAGAGCAACACATGCAGGCGGACAATAAAGACTACTCAATCATGGATCATTTACTCTGTGAAGAACGCATTATACTAGAGCTGTATTATTGACCTGAGATGAGCTGCAATAGCTCACTGAACAATAAATTCTGAATGTCCATGTGGCCAAGGCGACCGTAACAGAGAGGAGCAAAATGGCCATCAGTTTGACAAAAATGGTTAGCCCTATTAATTCTATTGACGATACTGTGTGGTTATTTTTTTCCCCCCCTGCTGAAAATAGACATGACAATTTTCATTTGGGGGAGGCTGGCATTTTATTTGAAAGAGAAATGATTTTTAAGAGATCAGTGTTTTAAAGTTCTGAGCGTGATTACGGTACAAATTAGTCATACCTTAAGGCACCACTGCATCTCGAATGTTTGCTTATAAATCAGGACAAAAACAATGTCACGTGGGGGCTTCTTTATCAAACGACTCACAAGTCAAGACTCTCGTATCTCAAGGACCCCCTTTAACCCGTACAGTGCAACTGGAAAGTATTCAACACCTCCCAGCTGTTTTCGGCTCTCAAGATTTTCGGCACAAAATGCCATAATTACATGATTTTTTTTTTACTTATGGAAATTAAACATTTCTATTGCTTTACCAAAGTATTCTGAGAGTTTTCTGAAATTGCATTTGTATTTTTTAAATGATGCAACAAGTGTGGTTTCTGGTTGGACCACCCGAAGACATTTACAGGGTTGTCCTGAGGCCACTTTAATGGCTGTGTGCTATTGGGGTCTTTGTGATGCTGAAAAACTCTTTGTGACTCTTGACCCACTCTGAGGTCAAGAGTGCTCCGGGGCAGCTTTTCTTGTGGGGTTTCTCAACGTCTACCATTTCCCTCAATTTGACCTAGCCTGCCAGTTACTTCCGTTGAAACTCATCAAACATGATTTTAGTAACCGTATCTCCACTACTGAGGAGCATATTTATAAAAACCGGGTGGAGTTCATGAATAGTAAGAGCTTTGTGTGTGAGCCAACAAGCTCTCTGCCTTATGTATTGAGATCCAGCTGCCTTTCTCTAGCAAAAATCTCAACGTTGCTGCACTCCTGCAATTGGAAAGGTTGTTTTTTTCAGCATACCGCTGAAATAAAAAGTGAGGGCAAAGGGACAAAATCTATTCATTAGTCTAATTAGTCTAATAGATCCTCTGCAGTGAAGAAAGCACACTTGACTTGAGCTGTGCTTTGCAGAATTCATCATCCACTCAGTTTGAGTGTTTCTTGATTCTCCTCCAAGGGAAAAGGTGAGGCCTGCTGAATAATAATAATACTATACACCACTGTAATCTGCTCCAATGTGAGTAAAAGATGCTGTTTTTGTCTTCCTGTCTGTTAATCCACTCTGTTTTATTCATGACAGGCAGTCGAAATCGGCAGGGGAGACCGACAAGTGGTCCCCGCGCTGTCATCATTCGTCACCTTCTCCAGCTTGTTGTGCCCTGAAAGGAAGCCGAGGAAATGGAGGTAGGTCTCCTCAGTGGCAACACTGTGAGACGTGTGTGTGTGTGTTATGAATGAGAGGAGAATCAGCCGGGAACGAGATTGTCTCTGGTGGGGGCACATGAGGGGTCGCCCTTTTGGATTCTCACCTGATTGATGAATCAAAGTAGAAATGACATTGTGCCTCCTGTAAAGGTCACATTCTTTATTACACCAGCGCTTGCCGGCCTATTTACATCTGCAACATCCTTGCATGCTACAGTAGTCGCACTGTTGCGTTTTGGAAGGGATGATACGCTAGACTGACTGTCTCTAAAAACAAAAACCAAAGGCAAAGTCGGAAATATTGGGTTGCTGATTGACTCAGACTTGACTTTCAGCAGTCCTGTCAAATCAATCACTAAAACAGCCTTCGTCCAGCTGGAAATCATCTCCAGACGGAAGGGCCGCAAGCTCTAATCAGACCCTGAGAAATTTAGGCCATCATTTTATTTCTAGTAGATGGATTATTGCAACAATCTTCGGACTGGACTCCCTCAGGCATGTTCCTAATCTCTGTCTGACGCTGTGGTGGTCAGTCGTGTCAAACAGTGCACACATTTTAGTCTGGATGGAACAACTCAACAATTATTCATCGCGAATCATTTTCGAGCTGACATCCTCAATGATTTGAAATGAGGCTGGATATTTTACTTCGCCCAAAGTCATTACTCCCTGATTCAGGTTCCTCCATGTTGTTTCTGTGCTTGTTTTGTTTTTCTGCCTTATCTCACAATGTTTAATGGAACACTCGAATTTGTCCCGAGGTGTGAGTGTGAGCGCAGATCGTTGTTCGTCTGTGTATGCCCTACGATTGGCTGGCAGCCGGTTCAGGGTGCCCCCTGCCTACTGCCTGGAGACAGCTGGGATAGGCTCCAGCACGCCCCGTGACATTTGTGAGGGTAAGCGGGTCAGAAAATGGATGCCTTATCTCAATTAATTAGTCAGTCGAGATCTCAACCATAATTGACTTTCCATCTCTTTCTTTCCATCACTTTTGATGTAGTATCCTCATCCATGGAGGTTGGAAAACATTGAGCTGCTTGAGTGGAATCAAGGGGTAAAAGTAAAAAGTTTTCAGAAACATGAAGAGTCAATACTAACATATTTGCACTGTGCCCATTTCCCCTTTTTGCTTTAAAATAAAAGCATTCTTGCTTTTTGCGACCTTAATCTCCTCTGCCACGCTTTTCCTTTACCCAAAGCGGGCTGCACGGAGTTGACTATTTGCATGACAGTTAACGCGCTTAATGGGGATGTCAGCTGCAGAGTGAAGCCAGCCGAAAGCACGGTGGGAAACTCAATCAGAGTCATTTCCCTTCAATTAGTGAGTGATTAACGCTGGGTCAGAGACGCGTGGGTGACCTTGTGGCCTGTTAACGACTTGAAGCCGATCCATGCACCCCCAGCAGCATGCAAGCGGATGGACCGACAGACGGATGGCATCCTTCCTCAGCCTTCGCGTCCTCGTCGCATGCCTTCTTTTCGCTGCCGCCGTGTCTGTGCTGCTACACTCTTGACTCTGCTTTCAATTGGACATTTGCTTGTGGCTTTCCTTAAGGCAGTACAGTATACGGAAAAAAAAAACATAGAAAAACGCCACTGAGAAATCTATTTATTCATGTTCGACTCGCTGCAATGAGACAAAATTCCTTGCATATAGAACCAGAGCAGGCGTAAATCACAAATCAATGCTTCGTTCGAAGGCGGTAACCCCATTCGGGTTAGAAAAGGGGCTAACAAAGGGATTTTAATCAAAAACCCAAATAAGAGAATGTTCAGGTTTTTTCATGTGTTTACATGGCCTTTAAAAACTTAAATACTGCCAAGATTTGGATTTTAAAAAGAGTTAATTGATTGCATGTGAACGTAGTCATTGATTGTGCAGCTCCTTCCGGTGTGTACGCATTGGCCACATGGGGGCAGTACAATACAGGCATACTGACAATTATACATGATGGTCACAACACCTCAATATGCAGTAGTAATGTTTTTGTTGTTTTTCAGGGGATAAAGAATATATGCCTGTCTGTCCTTTGTTCAAATATGCATTAGTTAAAGGGTCAAAGCACGATGCCGGACCCAATGCGATTCATTAGCCTCCCTATGGTGTTTTGCATTGTGAGCCTTAAGATAAATACACTTTATTAAGGTAGAGCTAGTTTTGTGTGACAGTCTCAGCGAACATCTTGAAGCCTCTTTTTTTGGTTCACTATCTGCCAAGGTGCTGCTTGTTGTGACTTACGGTCACTGTCACCTTACAGTGCTCGTATCTCCAATTTGTAATCTCAAGTAAAAAAAAAAAAATCCATCCATCTATCATGTTTTACTCCTTTTCTTTTATACTCAACTACATATAGTTTTTAGCCCCATGCGTGTTCACAATTTTAACCTTGTGGAAAGCTTGACTGAAGCTCGACTAATTAGAAGTCATCAGCGAATGCTGTCGTTGGATGTCAGCCAGTATGCGTCTCGATACCTGATGTTGGCGTATTATGTACCGTGACAGGTAATGATTCCATCGATTGCCATAGCAATATTTTGTCTCAGCCCAGCTGTTTCCTTTATTCAACGCATGTGTCCCCACCTTTGCACAAACAACTCCTCGTCAATTTCCGTCCTCACACTGCAGCCATTTACGATATTGCCCCCGCCCCCTTCGCCTTTTAAACTGATGGAATTGTCTCTGCCTGCCTTTTGCTGACTCCCTCTAATTCCCCTTCGCCTCCTGGCTTGAAGTTGTTCATTGGGTGCCTTCTTCTCCATCCTCCTCCTACTCATTCAGTCGGTGGAAAGAAGGAAATGAGTTGAGAGCTTTGGCAAGGCCAGTGGAAGGGCTAAAAGGTGTCATGTGAAGAGGGCAAAATGTCTCCTCTCACGTTGGGACTTCAAATGTACGTTTCCAACGTAGGCCTTGGTGCAAGTACTTGCCCTTGATTGTTCTGTACAAGATGCTAGCTGCCCTTTAACGCTTAGTGCTTTTGTTTTCGAAATGAGGACAGATCACATGAAACATCTGACTCACTGAAACATCTTGATTACTTCCTCCACTTCCTGTTGACACACTAAATGTCTCGTGTAGAATTAGATAAATGTGTGCAATCGCTTCGTTGTACATTACTTATTTACTGCAGTTTTTCTGCCTTTGTGCTTTATTGCTGGTCATTTGCTTCTTTTTCTCTTGTGCCAGCTGCTGGTTATAAGTGGCCGAATTGATCATGACCATCTGTCATAAAAAAACAAAGTCATACAGCATGCGCAAGTACGTCCATATACTCATTCAATCTCGGTATGCTCTTAGACGTTTATTCTTTTGAGAACCGCTGATATATTTTAACACATTAAAAAAAATAGATAAATGTCATCATATAGTATTGGACTGAGATGCTGTTCTAGCATTTATGCTCTCCTTCTCACTCACTTTCCTAGGACAAAACACAAGTGACTCACTGCCAGGTGGCTGCAAAAAAAAAAAAAAGGAAGAAAATTCGTCTTTACCAGTGCTGGTCGTTTTGGGCAACTGTGGCACTGACCTTATAGTCCTTTTCAATTCGCTTCTAACGTATTTGACTTTCATCTTTTTGACCGAGATTGGTAGAACTCCGCGATGGTTGCTGGTTGTGTGTCTCACCAATTTCAGACCACCGCAATCAATCATTATTCCCCTGAAAACGTCTGTCGCCCTCTGCAACAGTTGTCTGCTTTGCCTGGCACAGGCGTGGCAGCAGATGTGCACGATGCTTAGTGGCACACACATGCACACAGTGGAGCGAGTCAACTCATTATTGCTGTGCTCTTTCTCGACCACCATTTTTGTCTTACCGTGGCCAAATGCATTTGACAAAATAGCTTCCTCTTTATTAAAGAACTTAGTACTTGGTCACCATTTGGTGCAGCGTTCGCAACGTGTCACAAATGAACGTCTGCGTACCTGGCAGAGTTAGAACTGTCGCCACAAATTTCCACTTTCCACAGACTGTTCTAAATGAGAAGAAATTCAAATCAAATATGAGCACTGTTAAACTTGCCGATAACAAGGTGATCGTGAATGGTCCTTCTTCAGGACGGGCGAGTTTCACTGGAATTCCTGTGCCCGTGCCGAAAAAATAAGTTTAAGTGTAAATATCTATTTATTACATATTTTAGAGAATTCCATTTACAATTTAAAAAGATTTCACATTATACCAACTATATATTGAAAGTCACCTAAGTATTTTGTCCCAGTGTAGTTGCCGCACCTGGCGACCTTCTGCGCATGCGCCGCAGATCATGCAGGGGCCACAAATAGTGCAAATAATGGAGCCACAGCTGCCATCGACTAGAAGCCCGAGTCCCAAGTGTTTTCTTTATTACTACTTTACAGAAATTTTCATATCAATTGAAGCAGCAAAACTGCCAAAACAACATTGGGTTTCGCCATGTTTGGAACACGTGCTGTTCCAGTTCTGCTGAAGCCTGCTTGTCATGTGGCCTCTCAAACACTACATGCACAGGGGCATGTAGACCCATCACCTAGGCGGGCCGTAGGGGGTTGTGCTTGCCCCTCCAATTACTTGAAAAGACTACAGAGTAACACACATTATAAAACACTTTTGGACTAGAATGGTATTTCTATTCATTCAGTTAGGAAAGCTGATTTGAGATCCGAGTGTTTTGAGTTACAAGTGCGGTCACAGAATACATTTTGTGTTTGTGTGTGTGTGTGTGTGTTTCAGTGGGGATGCCCTGCTGCCCTGTGCGGCCACACATTTCAAATGATCAAAAGCTACAAATTTATATGCCATTGTGCAGGTGTGCATAATGTTGCCCGTTCATTTGCAGCTGCACAAAAAATACAGAGATGATCATCATCCGCTCTTTGTGGTTGCCAAGCGACATTTAACAGTGGCCACAGCAGCCTCAGAGGAGGTTAGGGTTAGGGTTCCTCTCTCGCACAGATAAGAGGCGGCACATTTGTTCCTCTCACATTTTCATTCAGTGCCATTGCGTAACTGAAAGGTACCAAAACACGTTTGTGTCTTTGTGGAGGTCTGAAGAAAAGACCTGGTGAAGTAGACAGGGCCGTAGGCAGAATTTTTTTCAGGGCGTGGGTGTCCATGCATCATTCTTTCTCATAGCATCCACAATCAGGGTTTCATGAAATAAAATGCACACACGTTCAGAACAATGGCCATCACATGTGTCCTATTCGCCAATGATACAACCTTCTACTGCTCTGGAGAAAATATAAAACAACTCCTGAAAACTGTGGAAAATGAATTAAACAAATTTAAAAAACTGGTTTGACAGAAATAAACTATCACTAAATTTGACAAACTCTAAGTTAGTTGTCTTTGGCACGAGACCAATCAAACACCAAATTAAAATAAAGATAAACTCAATTGAAATAGAACGAGTTTATGAAAAGAAGTTTCTTGGACTAGTAATAGATACTAAACTATCCTGGAAGCCACACATAGATAACGTTAAAAGAAAAATATCCAAAACTAAGGATGTGTTGAATAAGAGTTCTTTGTACACATTATATTACTCATTATTACTCCCATATATGACCTACTGTGTGGAAATATGGGGGAACGCCTGTAAAACTAACACACTCCCTGTCTTAAAACTACACAAAAAAAGCAATCAGAATAATCAATAGGTCAAAATATATAGAACCCACAAATCCATTATTCATCAAATTAAACACAATGAAATTCTATGACCTGGTTGAATTCAAAATCGTCCAATTAATGTATAAAGCACATCATAATCTCCTTTGCCAAAATATCCAGAAGCTTTTTGAAATTAGAGATAGTTGTTATAATTTAAGGGGTACTAACCAATACAAAAAATCCAAAACAAGAACAAACATCAAGCAAAGGTGTGTATCAGTAATAGGTGTCAATCTGTGGAATAATTTCGAAACTGACCTGAAAATGAGCAAATCGCTGTTGGAGTTCAAAAACAAATTCAAAAGATTAGTACAACAAAACTACACAAATCAGAGTTAAGAAGATCAATTTATTAAATGTATTAAAGAAATGCAGTATTTCTAATGAATATGATGTAGAAAGGAGAAAGAACTAGTTTATATATATATATATACATATATATATATATATATATATAAACTGAAAGGTGTATAAATAGATAAGTACAGTACACATAAGGGTAAAAGTATTTGATGATATGTAGACTTTTTGCTTTTCTTCTTTATATTGAAAAAAGATCAATTCATATATTGCTACATAACAAGGGGTAGGACTAGATAAGTTATTTACTTCTTCCTACTCCTTTGAACATAAAAAAACTGTGATGATGTCTGTCTTTATTTTTTATTTTTTTATTTTTACAATTATTACTTGCCTACACTTTTGTCAATCTGTTATTGTATTGTATGTTATATATGTTCAATAAATAAACAAACAAACAAACAAACAAACATATCCATGTGTACCATAGTCTACATCAGGCTCATGCACTTATTTGTGTTACGGACAACCGATGCCATTTGGCATTTACCATCAATGGCTCAATCATTGAAAACATGTCTAAAAAGCACAATGACACAAACGTCTCTTTATTCTCCCCAGTTCTATATTTTGTGCTTGTGCACAACTGTTGATGGTATGTTACCGTGCTATGGTGTGAAAGGCATGATTTTGATTGACGTTGACTGAAAGAATGGAATGTTCCTTCCTCACTCAATTTAAGTTTAATATCAAACTAAACATAAAAGAAAGAGAATTGCACATAGCAATTTAAAACAACAAAACAACTGTTTGAACCCTTACGAAAGGAAAATATATTTGCCAGTATAGTAACTGTAATATATTGTAATATATTGTCAATACATATATTGTACAATATATTATATATTGGTCATAATATATTGTAATATATTGCAAAATAACAAATTATTGCCGCTTTTCATATATTGCAATATATTGCAAAATAACTTATAATATATGCATTTATATAGTACAAAATATATGTAATTTTGCATTTATAAATAACTACAATCATATATTGCAATTTATATTGGACAATATATTAGCGGTATATGTAAAGATATATGATCAATATATGATCAAATGTATATATATATATATATATATGTGTGTAATATTATGTTTTTGTTTGTTTGTTTATTCATTGAACATATTAAATGTACAATACAGCAACAATTGGCAAGAAGTGAAGGCAAGCAAGATAATAAATAACGTAATAAAATTCAGCAGATTTTATTAGTTTGCATTCAGGTCAGTTGTCAATTTAGTTTTTAAGTACCCAGTTTATATTAAAAACAAACAAAACACTTGTGGAGGTGTAATTTGCATCCATCCATGTGACAGTGGCAAATAGATTAAAAAAAAAATCACATTAATATTTCATCTAGATATTGGGAGTGGGCACAGAATGACACAACCACCCTGTAGCTCTGCCCCTGGAAGTAGAGTGTGAGGATTCATAACTTCATAACTCACACTCCGTACAGGAAGAGAGGCAGTGTTCTATTTCTTTCAGCGTGTGCTACTTCTTTGATGGATGCCAGTGCAGGAATAAGAGCAGCTGGATACTAATCCTGGTTCTATGCAAGGATAAGGAGGCGACTAGGGGACAGACACGCGTGTGTGTGTGTGTGTGTGTGTGTGTGTGTGTGTGTGTGTGTGTGTGTGTGTGTGTGTGTGTGTGTGTGTGTGTGTGTGTGTGTGTGAGAGCGTGCGTTTGTTGGCATTACAAAGGAGGAAGATGACCAGGCATCCACACACTGAGATGGTGAGGTGAACGGAGCCGAGGCGGAGGCTCAGACGAAGGGTGATGTCACCTCCGACAGGCAGCCAATGAGGGGGAGGGGGCGAGCGCGGCCAAAGGAGGGTGTGTTTTTCTATCACTGCAGCATCAGCACAGCACCGAACTGCGCACAGTCACCACGCAGCCCGGACCACACCAGACGAGGCGGCAACTCATCTGTTCTGGGACACGTGAGAGGAAAGAAACATCTGTGCACAGGTAGGAGCAGCTTATGTGCATCCGGACCCTTTTGAGGTTGAGAGGGTTGGGGGGGGGAGGTAATAATAAAAGAGAAAGTGTGACGAGTTGCCTAATGAGGATGCAGAGGTGGCATCATTCTGTGAAAGATGACTGGCGTATACTTCACATATAATTGTGTCCTCTGTAACATCTTCATTATGAATCGAATGCCAATACACTTGAGGTGTGTCATGTCAATACACTTGTCAAGTGTTCAAACACGCCTTTGCATCCGCTGAGATTGCAATGATGACGAATGATCATCGCACTGATGATGTTCGGGACCCATGGCTCTACTTGCGTCTCTCCGCTTGATTTGTGGGATTTTTTTTCCCCCGCCCCCATGCGGTTTGCATGCAACAGGGTCTCACCTGACTTTCTTCAAGCTCATGATGCTGCCATTTTCCATTCGCACATATTTTGCACAAGTGAGCTTTTAGAAAGACGTCGTTGCATTTTCCCCAAGCACCTTCCACAAAATCTGTGGCGAAACGAGGGCAAGATCTCGAGCAAATGATTTGCTTTGCCACACCTGCCTGCCGATTGAAATTGAAGTGCCCCTTTTCTCCCCTCTTTCCCCTCCTCCAGCTTATAAAATGCCTGTTTTGTAGATGTACAAGCCGTAATTGTAACATGCTGCAAGGGTTTTCACAAGAAAGTGATGCAGGCAGAAGGAAAGACAGAGGTGTGACAGGACATGATAATTAGGGTGGGGCACCTCGCGTTGACGTCTGCCTGGAGGTGTGTGTGTGTGCGCGTGCGCGCGCGCACATGAAAATCAGGCACTAACCTGGCTGGCGTCATGCCCTACCGCTCTCCACCACGAAGACATGCCTGCTGTCACCTTCTGCTTGCCATTGCCTGAGTAGGAATAATTTCGTCCCGTTTTACAGACGCGTTACAAGCTGGTCTCATAAAAAAAAAAAAATAGAATTATCAAACTAAACATCAAACTACTGTGTTTACTAAAGGTGTAAAGTCAGCTTCGCATAATGCTATCGACAATGCACAACACAGCAGATGGGCTAATGAATAGCATCGGTGTCACACTGCACACCTGACCGACAGATAGTCTACCAATTTGACCAGGGCTATGTTCTTTATCTTCTGTGTAAAAACATCAGTATTACTGCAGCTTCCTGAGGCGCACGTCTCCTCCACCTCTCTTTCTTTCCATGCTGTATGTCTGCATTGTCAAAGCACACATCCCACAAGGAGCCGTACGATCGCAGTGATTTTAAAACCGTTTCGTTCTTTCTATTCTCTCTGATGATGTCATTAGTACTTTAGTTTGTATTTGAGAGTCCTACTTTTCTTACTAGTAAGGCTAATTAAAAAAAAAAGTGCAATGGTTCGTCGAGATTACTGCCAAACTAAAGCTAAATCAAAGAGAATTACAGCTAGTTTCAGTTGGATGATAAAAAGCATCTTTTCTTGACTGAATGTTGATGGTGTGCAAATGTCAGGCAGAGGCTGGCATCCATCCAAAGACTTTTTTGCTCTTCCGGTAAGTGCGGAGGAGGAAGGAGCGCTTAGTTTTCACCTGTTTCAGCCTCGGGACACTTTCTCCTCCACTTGCGCTGCATGGGCGGATTTGCGCTGCAGAAACAATAGCACTAGCGGTGACCACAAAATGGTAGTTAGCTCACGCTTCTTATTTAATTTCATTTTTTCCCCCCATTGTTTATTCCTAATCCAAAAAGTCTCTCATCAAAAACTACAGACTGGTGACATCTTGCTTAGTCCCTTCGGCCTCCTGCTGAATGTGTGGTGGTCTTTCCTGGCCAAATGGTACTTGATAAGGCCGTGTGTTGTAAACGCCAGCACGCCATGCATGAGGCAGTGGTCGGGAGCGTCACATTTTAACACGATGCTCAGTGTCAGTGTCCTTATAATGAAGGCCGAGTGTCGCCTTTGATGTAATGTAATCAGACAGAGTGAAAACAAAGTCAGCTCTTCTGTTTTTATAGCATTGCCTGAGACAATGCTGTGCAATACGAGAGTGACTTTGCAACTAATTTAATGGAGAACTTCCGAAATGAAAGGTTGTTGGCAAGCAACATATTCCACTATTACCCTCTGAAGGAATTGGCTCAAATGAGTTAATGAACTGTTGCCTCACCCAGAGCTCGTCTAATATTAAATGTGTTCTGCTCACTTTGGTGTTGCAAAACCCCCAAACCATGGATTTGAATCTTCTATGTAGTCCCGAGTGACACTGAATCGATGTAACAAGCAGGGTAAACAATCATCTGCTTGGCATAACAATCCGAGGCGAAGAAGTTGTCTTTGGCAGCAACGTATTCCACTCATCATTTTAGTGTTGTGGTCTCAAGCTCATTTTGCCTCAAGCAGCCATCCTCAATTGTGTGCTACGCAAAAAATTCACTTCCTACACACTCTTCAGTTGTGTTTCATGTAAATACAACAGACTTTTACTCTTTGCGATGCAATTTTATTTGAATGTTGGTCTGTAAAACGTTAGAGACCGTTGGTCTTGAGCTTTTAATAATTCAGCCTTTGACAATAACCTGCATGCTTTTGAAGCCAGTTATAGATTCGCATCGTATTTTTGCCTCTGGCAGCATTGCACACAACGCCAATTTTCTGGTACTTCCCCCCAGCCTGACTGGCTGACCGCTGTTCAGAGGCAACCAAGTGGTGGCTTGAGAGCAGTGAATGGTGAACACAGGATATGTCAAAAATGACACTTTGAGCCTCCTCCCCGAAAGATGCACAATTGGCACGGCCTCGCCTTGTCTTTGTGTTGCCGCACACACGAACCAGGGCACCTTTAGCGGGCCGTCGGCTCACGCTGCTCTGAAAACGGCCGCTGTTTGCCGCAGAAGGGGTCCATCATCCACCTTCTGGGAGTCAAGTGGTGCTGGGGGGAGGTTGACGTCCTGTCGGGGGCTTTACAAGAGAATACATTGTGGTGATTTAGGGAGCCCGAGGTCAGGTGGACTGACAAGCTGTCGCCTGACAAAGATTATAGGCGAGCTTTGAGGAGGAGGGAAGGAGGTCTGCAAATGAGGAGAATTGAATTGGCAGTGAGGGGAGGAAAGCAGAGTGCGAGATGGAAAAGATTGATTGGAAAGTGAGGGCGAGCATGACAGCGAGCTCAGAGTTGGCCGTAAGTCGCAGCCATCTTGTTGCACCATCCCCCCCCCCCCCCAGCCACAACCACAAGCCAGTACACGGACACGAATTTGCAATGCGATGGTGTCTTGCAAAACGACTAACCCAACGTACAAGTCTTTGCGTTGAATTACGAGCAAAAAAAAATGTGGGTACAAAAGCTTTAGTTTTCTGTCAAACTAAACATAGAATATGACTTGTATTTGGAAAAAAATCACATCGCTTTGCCTTGAAGTCCAATTAGCTTAATGTTAATAAAAGGCAAGTAGCATCGTTGTCTGTGTTTGAACCCATTCAGCATCCGACATTTAAACACAAACTGCAGAATGAAACACCTGTCTGGAGGAAGTACAACTGAGTGTACGATGAAAAAGGATGAGACAAATTACAACAATTCATAATTATGTGAATGAACTCAAAATATTACCCAATGCAAAAGTTGTGCAGAAGAATGAGTCCTAATGTTACAAGAAAGTCATAACTATAAAAAAAGAAATTTCGTTTGAGGGATAAGAATGTGTAGCAAATCTAAATGAAAATGAAAAGATGAGAATCAAGCATGGGTGCGATTTGGACTTTCAGGCCTGGACATAAACCCCATGTATGACCTTTTTGCTGGCCTGTTTTATTTTTGTCTCTGTGACAGAAGTGTCTTTGTGTGAGTGGCAGAAAATCCCCGGAAGCCTATCTTCATCTGCAGCACAATGAAGGACGCGTTATTGCCGCCATCACTGAGGAGAATGGTCCACTAAATTGAGCTTCTGTTTGCTGCGTTTCCTGACTGACTGACTTCATGAAAAAGGCCAAACAGCCTAGAGTGCTGAGCCTCCACTTTTGCATGTACCAACAGCAGCATTTTTTTTAGTTTCAAGTAACGATTGGCAACATTGGCTTGGCGCAACATCAACAACTCCATGTACGACTTTACGGGGTTGTCGTCCGCATTATACTGCCCCCAGGTGGCCAAGGTGTGCACATCAGGAGCAGCACAATGTTCGTTGAACTGAAGCAAAAATGTAGCAAAAACGGTTTTATTCTTGAGATTATCTTCAACTGTGTCATGTCCTTGCATTTTTAATCAAGTGAAATATGAAGGACTGCTATTTCTTTGGATAAAATAAACATGACTATGACTCTTTCTTCTCAATTAAACAGAGAACCGACGAAGCTTAATCAATGTCTGATGTAGTTGACGTGCGTTTTTCGTCGTGATTCATGAAGTGAGACGTCAGAGTGGTTGCGTCTCTTTCAGTTACAAAGCACGCCATTGTGTTTATCCTGATTTTTATCAACAACAAACAGAGCTCGAAATGGGCATGAGGTGGGGGGGGGGGGGGGGAATAAAATAAGTTTGACGTGCGCCAGTGGTGTAGTGGGGATTTTTTAAGTGGGTGTACGCGATTCGGGGATTTTTTAAGTGGGTGTACGCAATTCTGGGATGTTCTATATATACATACAGAACATCAATCATAGGCTACAACACCAGTTGAACTAACGTTAAATTTAATGTTTTACTACTCCAAAATAATCACAGGCCAACGTTATTAAGCATAACTCGCATTAGAACAATGATCAACAAACATTTCAATAACCCGCAGACAGTGCAGGGCTAAAACCGAAATCAAAATTGAATGTGGCGTCGGGAGAAGTGGGTGGACGGCGTACCCCCGCGTACCACGACCACTACACCCCTGACGTGCGCACCAGAACGTTTCCTCGTGATCACCCAAAAAATTGTGTGGTGTGTCCCTTGGGGGGTTAGGCATTGAATGCAAATACAACAATTTGTCGATGTCCCTCCATGATTGTCGCTTCAGAGGCCATCTCTGCACTCACTGGGCATTGCAGCAGACTGGTGGGTTGCCAGGTTGGCGCGCCACATGAAAAAAAGTACATTTTCTTGGCAGATTTTCAAATAACAACAGACAAGACGTGTCCAGAATATCCATTGCAAGTTAATGTGACAAGGGAACACGCCCAAAAGATTGAATACGTTTGTGCCAGCGCTAGCGAGTCTCTCAGTGTGGTCCTAGTTGAAGATGAGGCCCACTCATCTCGTTTCGTGGTGCTACTGCTTTTATTCTGGTTGGTTGCTGCTTTCTGTTTTTTGTTCCATTATGGATTGTTGGCTGGATAGAAAAGTTATCCGGCAGCTTATGTGAACAAATTACTTTGATTAGGATTGTCTGTGATCATTTGAGTCAAATGGTATTCGGTGACTGTCTACAGCAATGGTTCTTAACCTTGTTAGAGGTACCGAACCCAACCAGTTCATACGCACGTTCACCGAACCCTTCATTAGTGAAAATAAACATTTGATTTTTTTTTTACAAATTCAAGACATTAAAAAAACACATTTATTAAAAATAGTAAATACAATTTCAAGACATAAGTATCCCTTTTTTAAATTTTACGACGTACTGTCATGACAGTTACTCAATGACGACTAAGTAAAGTAAATTTCCCACAGCACTGATTGGACAAGCAATGTCATGTGATCATCTGCAGCCAGTGACGGCCTAGCAGGCGTGTCATAACTAATTGACATGCTGAGTTGGGTGTGTCTTACCCTCCATGGCAGAGGCCCAGTTGAACCCCTGAGACCAATTCACCAAACCCCAAGGGTTGGATTGAACCCAGGTTAAGAACCACTGCTATAGAGGTTTTCAATTGCCAATGTGTGTTGTGTTTCAGCAGTCATTAACAAATTAATCTTACATTGTGTTTGTATTCAGTGATTTTTAAAATTTTTTACAGTTAATATAAAACATCAAGTTTAATTACTCATCAAGATTCTGACAGGTGTTTACGGGACTCATAATTCTGACTTACTTTTTGTACAATTAGCAGCAGCGTTATCTTCACTTACATTTTGTAAAGAACGGTGAGGGAATCCCACTCCCAACTTTGATTACATTCCTCAAACTATTCATTAATGCGCTGCGGCAATGTTGGTTTTCTGATGTATTGATTTGTTGCTGCATTTTTAATGAGCCTTGGAGTGGGAACAGGGGGAGGTTGGCACAGTTGTTTGACTTTTAAGCGCCATCGCAATGTTCACATAGAATGTTTCCATGCTGCCTTTTTCGAATTAATCACCTTGACAGTCGGGATATAGTAAGCACAAACATAGAGGAAATGTTTCTCCAGTAATCAGGGAATAAGAGCCACTCTCGTATTACAGTAATAAGCAACTGTAACAAAAAAAAAAAAAACATTTCAGACATAATGCACATACCGTGGTACAGAGACTCATTACACAGACTCAATGTCAGTGACATTGACATTAAAAAAAAAAAAAAGTGGATGAAAAAAAATTCCAGAATTTCCATGTCAGTGCAAAAGATTACTCAAAAACCTGCAGTTGCAGAACAAATGCATACAATACACATATTATGCAATACTGGAAGGATAAAGTCACAATATTGGAATTTGAAAACTCACAACCTAACACCCCCAATGAAAAACAACATTGTGATGTAAAGTACATTGAAAAGTTCAAATGGAAAACATCATTTTCTAATACTTTACTGATGGAAAATAAATAATGTAATAAATCGATACAAATGACCAAATCAGAACAAAACAAAAAACATTCTTTTCACTTGATACTTTAAAAAAAAATTCTTGTACAGCATTACATCTTAATTTTGAGCAACATTATTCCCATAACTTCCTCACAACTGTTTTTCTTTTTTTTCCCTCCCAGTGTGGCAAAATTTGCCTTTGTCGAGAGACACCCCCGACCATTACAGGTAAAGTACTTTTATTAATCTTATCTATTTATGTAAACCTACGGCCACGGTTCATTACCATGCTTGCTTTATTTGTCATGTTTACACGACTTAAGTGCACTGATTTTGTTCTCTTCCAGCTTGTCATTTTTTTGAGTGAGGCGCGACACACATTAGCTGGCTTGGCGTCCTCGTGCGCTTTCTACGTTGCGCCGCGTCAGGCCTCATATGTTCATTAGGCTCGGATTACAGACAGTGGGAGGAGATCAGGCTTTTAGTGGGTTGTAATCCGCATACACGGCCCTAATTTAATCTCACCTCCCGTGCCATCCCATTACACACTACGCCCACTGCATGCAGGATGCTCCCACATGAGACAAAGATGTTGGAGCAGCAGGAGTCGGCTCCGGAGAAAGAAATGTCAAGATGCAAGTAAATGGCAGGGAGAATGAAGCGCCTCAGGAGAAGATTTCAAGTAGAAGGGTTGTATGTGTTGATTTGATGTCACGGATACGCTGAGTGAAATCCAACACAAAAATTGCATTGAAAAGGATAATGCTGAGTTTTATTGATGCTCCCTGACTGGTATTAACAATAGCGACTGGCCTATAAAGTGAGTTTGATTCACCAATCACGAGACTAAGGAGATGTGATTTTTTAATGGGCGGGGTCAATATTATATTGTGATGACAAAAGCGGACAGTAAATGTTTTACCTGAATGAACTCTTGTTCAAAATACATGCGCAGTAGTTCCATTTCGCTATTAGAGCATTTGAGAGTTGATTGGGCTCAATTTTGCCTTTTGGTGTTCGGCGGCATGTGAACGTCCTGTCAGTGCAAGGTTGGCGTGAATGATTTATGAAGAATTGTCCCATTCCGCAGGGCAACTTCTTAGAGTACGCTTGAAAAGGGTGGACATCTCATCGTACCTCAGCAACTTTCAAGGTAAGTTTGCTAACATTGATTGCGAGCTTACTCCCTGCTCATCATGCAAATGCTACATTGACTTGATGAGCTTACTGGTCACAGGCGAGACATACATGCTATGCTTCTTTGTTGTCTCTAGCTTGATCTTCATGTGCTGCAATACTATTGCAGTGACTTATAAAATCATGTTAATAATTATATAAATGTGTATAGACATTTACGCTAATATACATATATTTCTGTGACATCTATCTATCTCTATAAGTGTATATGTATATATGCATTTATATATAAGTGTGCAAATGTGTACATACATTTCATTTTTGAGAAAAAAAAATAGAAAAACAAACAGCACTGTCTCATTATTATTATGACTATTATTATTGTTATTTTAAAAATATATTTATATATTTATTTTTTACCAGACAATTTTCTAGAACCCTGAATGTCAACATTTAAATGACAGCTCAGTGTATTTTTAATGACTAGTCATTGGATTTATTTATTTATTTTTGGGTTGCACTCACTGGAAGTGTGAAGACGTTCTGATGCCGACTTCAAATGATTGCCAGCCATTCAAAAAGCCCACATCACCAATTAGACATTAAGACTTGTTCAAGCATATATTTCGCTTCCCACTTGTATCATTTCCCCACGTATTGTCCAGCTATTAGTTGTTATCCACCCATCCATTATCTGAGCCGCTTAACCTGCATCCATCAATTATCCGATCTTCAGGCAGTAGGCGCGGTACATCCGCCAACCCACACAGGCAGAGGCAGAACATGCAAAGTCGACATAGGAATACCGGAGTCCGAAATTGAACCCCGGGCTTCAGTGCCGTGAGGCGGATGTACGAACCAGTTGACTCCCGTGCTGCCTCAAGAACAAGTTAATACTTATAAATAATTCTTTGCCTCTAAATCAATTAACATGTAGCCCTAATTTGTAAAGATATGTAGAGCAATTTTACTGTCTACCTTTTGGATGGATGATCTTATGTAGGCGGCATGGTGATTGACTGGTTAGTAAGTCCACCTCATAGTGCTGAGGTGCAGAGTTCAATTCCGGCTCCGGCCTGCCTGTGTGGAGTTTGTATGTTCTTCCCGTGCCTGCGTGGGTTTCCTCCGGGTACTCCAGTTTCCTCCCATGTTGCAAAAACATGCATGAGAGGTTAATGGAACACTATAAATTGTCCCTTGAGGTGTGAGTGTAAGCGCGGATGGTTGTTCGTCTCTGTGTGCCCTGTGATTGGCTGGCAACAGGTTCAGGGTGTACCTCGCCTACTGCCCCAAGACAGCTGGGATAAGCACCAGCACGCCCGCGACCTTTGTGAGGGTAAGCAGATCAGATCATGGATGGATGGATGGATGGATGAATGATGTTATGTACTGTGTACTGTATAGCGCTAAAACTCAGGATTTTTGGATGGCCAGCGGTGCTGTGGGCCACTAGAAAACAAAACTGTCCCTGTACTGAGCAGCAGCAGAATCACATCTGCACATTCCCAAGCAAAACAACAGCAGTCTGTGCTGGAAAACAAGAAAGGATTCCTTCTTCTTCTTCTTCTCCTCTTCTTCTGCTTTGCCAGCCGCTTGAAAAACACCATGTGCTACTCTTGTCATTACTGTGCATGTGACAAAAACACATCTTGAATCTTGCAGAAACAAAGTCGAGTGGTGCAGTGAGAAGTTTAATTTGTTCCCTGACCATGTCCGTGTCTCAAATCATTTTTTCCTATTCAAATGCATGGAAATGTCATTCATCTGTTCTTGCAACCCCCCCCCCCCCCGCACGAATGCTCATATGTTTTTAATCAGAAAAATCACCCTTTTTTATTGCACTAGTACAAATATAGAGACTCACGAAGACGTGTTTCACAACTGACCTACGCTGCTGGAATGTGTTAATTACTGCATAAACTATTTGCAAAGAATTAAAACAAATATTGTGATTCTGTCTACCTGTGTTGCTCCGTAGTTTGTGTTCAAAGGTCCATCGTTTGTGTTATAATTGTGTTATAATTATGCAACACAGATGCTATTCGTTAGCTTATCTTTGGCTTTTGGCCTTGTTTGTTAGCATTAAGCTAACCTATCATATCTAAAGCAGAGCTATGTAGTGTTTTTTTATGCTGTACACAAAATGTCATTTTCTTTGTTTTGTGTCAACTGTGAGTAGCAGCAAACACCTCGAACACCATTTGACGAGTCGTTAGGTCTTTGCTAAAAGGGTTCAGGTGATCGGCACATTTATAACCTACAGCACGATGCATCCCTCTCTTGGTTCCCTCTCCACCATGTTCGGCTCTCGTTTGTGTGTTCAAGTCTGCGTGTTGTTTTTGAGCCTTGACTGTTTTGGCACGACACGGAGGCTCCTGCTGAGCTCGAGGTGCATCGGTGCAATCTATTATTAGTATTGTCAAGCTTGAAAATGAATCCAGACGCACTCGTGCCGCTCTGTAAGGTGATGCCTGCTAATCATTTGATCTGTGCCGGCAAGAGGACTGATTGATGCTCCAAGCGCAGATAAGCAGAACAGGGTGGGGTGGGGTGGGGTGAGGCTCCTTGTTAGTACGAGCAAAAGATGAAAGCTGGCATCCCCAAGAGGAAACAGCAGATCAACAAGAGGGTGAAAGAGATTTATTCAGATGCATGTGTCATATTGACTGGGGGAGAAGTCGGGAGGGTCGTGGGGAGGGAGGGGGGGGGGGCAAGACAAAGAGGAGCTCATTGAAAAGATCTCTGAGGCCTTGACACTTGTTTGGGGTGTGGCCTACACCATTCATTGTCAGGAGAGCATTTTGACAGCAAGGGGAAGCAAAAGCTGCTAGTCAGCTTGAAACCAAAAAGGGTTACCTTGAGACTTGAGACTATCCCTTTTGCCCGGTTATACTTTCACATCAGGTGCAAACTTTGGAAAGGGCCATCGCTGAGTCAGTTTGGATTTACCATTCAAGAGTTCTAAGAGCAGTCGCGCATGCCTGTCCCATAACAATGTCTTTGACGCATGATGCTGAATGCTTTGAATCACGAGCCGTTCTTTTCCTTCTCCATAATTTTCTCTTTTCGTCATTCTGATACAAGTTGTCCTTGGTTTCATCATGCCATATTTTTATGGAGCTGTAATTGCTATGGCAGAGCTGCCCCGAGATGACTCCTGTCCTGAAATACATCCTTGCCTGGAAATGATTTGCCCTTCCCCATCAAAAGTGCCGGTGGGTGCAGACAGTCTTGTCTTTGATTTATGCGTCTGTCCACTGGGGGACAACAGGCCCACAAAAAAATGCAAGTGACATCCCTGTAGCTATCGCCTCCGCCTGCCTGTGGGCCCCAACGACTTCCTTAAGTGTCACAATAGCGATTTTTAAATAACAGACATTACAGAGGTATCGGGTGACATGTAGCCCAGTGTTTTGTTTGGCTGCTGTCTTGGTGTCCTCGATACTGTCGCAAGCAGTGTTGGAGATAATTGACATTATCGGGATTCAAGTCTTGGGACATGCGCAGTTGCAGATGACCACAACAAGATGATCCTGCCAGGTGAGTCAAGTCCTCCTGAATTTCATTACAAACCGAAGCAACGCTCCGGAAAAAAGAAACTGAGTTCAGGTCTTAAATGGAAGATTGGTTCCCTTGGAGTTTTCAAATCCAAGATATGCTTTTAAATGTGACGTGTTCAAACATATTTTCGAATTGTTACAAACATGTTTGAATAAGATTTTCCCCAAAGGTTTCTCCATGGGATCGATACCATCAGATTTTCAACAATTACTGATGCAACATGTACATGGATTGTTGTCTTCATGAGACGGATAGCGATTCACACAAAGCAAAGGCAGCTTGCGGCCAACTGCTTTCAGCATTCTGCACTGTTTGCCTGCCAGATCTCGATGTCAAGCATTTCGATGAAAACCTCATCAAGTGGTTGTTTGGCCTCAGGAAAAGGTCAACATTGGCTCCCGCGTGGCCTTTACAGTCTTCCTCCCTCTCGTTTTGGGACTGCCAGTTCACTGGTTTAGACATCCGCATCTCGGGAGTGAACTCATGATGTTGCCAAGACCCCTTTGACATGTCGTCAACATTGAGTTTCTTGTTTCGCTCCTTTACCGTACCACATTATAAAGTAGTCGCTTTATAAAAAAAACTTAATGTAGTCTAAATGTCAGTCCCGTTAGGTTTGAGATTGTGGATGAAGATGATGTGCACAGACACAGTTGTCTGATCATTCTATTTCATACTGGCTAGAAATTGCCGTTCGTTCTGGAAAATGTCATGCCCTTGATCTCTTTGCCACGGCAACATGGCGTCGGCAGGGATTGAGGGTGGGGTGTATGGGGGCGGGGGGTGCCGGGGAGCATTTGCAGAGACTGGGGTCTGCAGTCGAGACGGGGGTCTGTGAGCCTCCGATAAGACTGCGGCCTTTCATAGGAAGCGCGGCCTTGCTTCCTCCCGCCAGTCGATCTCAGCTGCCGACTCCATTGGTGGTAATTGGATTTATTTAGAGGCTCCAAATAGGTTCCTGATGATAATGATAACAGATGCGATGGGAGTTAATAAGCCACTTAGGGGTCCGAGGCTGTAGATTCCCCTGGAAAGTTTCTCTTGATTGCAAAGTGGAACTTGACAGGAAAGCCACGTTTTCTTGACAATGTACAAGGAGGAATGTGATGCGTACGCTGCCCTCCGGAGGGATTATTGGGGAGGAATAAAGTTTAACGCTGCTGCAAGTGTGAGCCAAGTACATTGGGGATTTTTAGAAAAAACGGAAGAAAATAAACCGAAAGACATTGCCCCCAAATTAGCAAGACAGGCAAACCCAGTCAAGAATAGCAGCAAACTTCAGCTCATTTTGTTGCGAGACACGACAGAGAGCTAAAAAAGTGGAAAATCAAAAGGAACCCATGGGAAAATCGACTCGCAGGAAGTACAGCGTCTTTTAAGAAGCGGGGAGACCTGCCTCACAGATGCAGACAGGAGATGAAGGTGCAGAAGAGAGAGAGAGTGAGAGAGAGAGAGGCTGTGGAAGGGGGAGGGGAGAGAAATATTTTGCAGCAGGAATCGTGAGGTTGTCATGGTGACAGCAGGGTTAGGCGAGAGATCGGAGGTGCACGTAGCAACACCTTGCATGGTTGCTCTGACAGGTTTTCTCACATGCATGCATAAGATATGCGTGGACAGCATGCCGCCTCCACCAACGCTCCTCATTCTGTCTCCCCAAAAGTAGAAGAAAGTCCCTCCGCGACCAAATAATTTCATCCAGCGTCAGTGTTTGAGTGTCATCATTGTTGCAGACGATTGCTGCCAGTCTTGCTTCTGTTTCACAGCGTTGCTGCTTTTGTTTTGGTTGCTTGCTACTTCCGGACTTTGTTCCATTGCGGTTGCCTCGATAGGGCCGTTCTTCAGTTGCTTTTGTGGATCAGTGAAAGAATCACTGAGTCAACATGCAGACTGCTTTGCTCACTACTGGCTGCTCATGGACAAGCAAAAGAGACGTTTCTCCCCCTTTGTTTCTTCCAATACAAAATCAGTCCATTACATTTGACTCAAATCGAGAGAAGTTATGCTGCAGTATTCAGGGTAAATTTTACGCAAAGTAGTGGATTAATTGTACGTCAAGCAAAATATATTTTTCTTATGTGATGAGAACATAAGTTCCCCACCCATATTTTACACTGTAGAGCAGGGGTGTGAAACTAATTTTAGTCGTGGGCCAATTTGGAGTTACGTCTTCCCTCGGAGGGCCATTATGAGAGTGAAACCACAAAATTATTACTTGTACACAACAAATGAATAGTTGGCTAGTTTTGAAATCAGTCAAGTCAATTATAATAGTTTGTTCAATTATTGTTCAAGTGAGTGGAAACAAAATGATTGCAGAATCTCAACCTTGTTGCACATGACAGTTTAACATTTCGGTAGATTTGAGCAAGTTGACACACATGATTTGCTTTCACGGGCCACATAAAATGACCTGGCAGGCCTGATCTGGCCCCCGGGCCTTGAGTTTGACACCTGTGCTGTAGAGAGTAAGGTGGGTGTGACCTCATGTATTCTGAGTGAAGAGATTTTGATTCATTCTGAAGATTTACTCCCAGGGTTCGATTCCTGTGTGGAGTTTGCATGTTTTTCCCGTGCCTGCGTGGGTTTTCTCCAGGTATTCCGCCTTACTCCCACATTCCAAAAACATGCGTGGCAGGTTAATGGTACACTCGGAATTGTTCCTAGGGTTGATCGTGAGTGCGGATGGTTGTTTGTCTCTGTGTGCCCCGCGATTGGCTGGCAACCAGTTCAGGGTGTATCCTGCCACTGCCCAAAGACAGCTGGGATAGGCTCCAGCACATCCAGGACCCTCATGAGGATAAACAGCTCGGCTAATGAATGGATGGATAGATATACTCCCGCTCTAGTGGCCGGTGGAGGCAGTTGGTCTCCAAAATGTGTGAATACTAAACTCAAGGGAAAAAAAATGTGACTGTTTAGAAGTCCATTCATCTATTTTCAATACCGCTTATCCTGAATAGGGTCGCGGAGGGTGTTGGAGCCTATCCCAGCTGTCTTTGGGCAGTAGGCGGGGTACGCCCCCAAGTGGTTGCCAGCCAATCACAGGGCACGCATAAACGAACAACCATTCCGCTCAAAATCACACCAAGGGACAATTCACTAGTATTGATGATAATAATAATAATAATAATAATACTAATACATGGTAAGAAAACTGGATACATGCACATCCTCATTCCTCTATACACTAATACTACTTTTAAGTTGTCATTGTAAATTGTGTATACACAATAATACAATATTTGTATAACATGTACAGTGTATGAAACTATTGCTATGCTTAATACATATGCATAATAATTAGGCTACTATTGCCCATTCAATGTTGAAAAAAAATTACAGGCATTAAAAAAAAAGAAAAGAAATGTAAAGGTGCTAACAATAAAGGCTTTTTTTTTGGTTTGTTTGTTTTGATGACATATTGGATCATGCAAGCAATGTTGAGGTAAAATGACAAGGTAAATTCAAGACAGGGCCACATGCAGCCTCTCTCTGCCAATGCAAAGCTCTCAGCGTCTTATTTGAATGGCAGGCAAATCCCCTCCCTCTTCATACAAAATCAGTTAGCCCGGCAATCACTCTTCTCGCTTTCAATGTTGACATCAACATAATTTCCGCCCAATGAGCTCATTTTGCACATCTCTCAGTCAAGATGTATTACTTCAGCAGTATTTCCTTGACACCAATGACTACTTTCCTGTTAGCTGCCTAATGGGAAAGATTTGGTGCCATTTTGTGGCGTCTGAGTGGCTTACTGACAGAGCAGAAAAATACTCCAACAGGTCAGTTTTTCAGCGAGTAGCTTTCTGTTGATGGTACTTGATGCGTTCATCCAAATCCAGCAGCATCCCAAATTAACGGTCGTTGATGTCGGACATACTGGCCTGTTTCTTTTATCTTAACTCATCCAAGCATGTCTTTATGCACCTTTTGTTTTGCATAGGCAATCTTAATTCCCCAAACTGGGGCAACACAATTCCTTGTGCAGGTTTAAAATGAAAACTCATTTTAAAACAACTTGGCTTTGTAAAGCTAACGCATCTTATTTTCTCTTCACTCCCTCGGTTGTTTATGTACTCACGTTGCCTGCACTCTCTTTCCACTCCCGGGATGCTTATTAGCAAAAAGGCACAGCTACTGCCTTATCCCTGCAAAACGGCAGGCCTATGTTTCATTAAGTGAGGTGCACTTAAGGGGAAGTGCTGCATTGGCAGCTTTGGGCAAAATTAATGGCATTGCCTACAATGCAGTCGGACTCGGTTCATCATTTAGCGAATGCAAAACACGGCAACCTCGCTGGCACGTCGAGCCGTTTATGCTGGTGTGATCTCAAACTCTTTTGTTGTTTTTGTTGTTGCTTTTGTTTCTCTCTTAGTTGCGCTTAGTGTTCCTTTTGATGACCTAAATGGCGCGGTGTTTACACTGCATGCGCTCTGCTGCAAGCATGACGGATGCAGTGACTTTCACATAACACCACGTGACTTTCTCATGTCCTCAACCGGCCTGCGAGTGCGAAGCGAAAAAAAAATAAATAAATAAATACAAGGTTCCTGGAGCCGTTTGGCCACTGCGGTTGGTCCATGCAAATGTGTTAGAAACTAGCGTGATGTGTGACTTTGCATTGCCAGCAGCTCTTTTGCCTGAAGTGCTGCATTGAGCCTAAAAAGGCACATGGTTCCAGATAGGACAAATGGTTGACACTTTCGGGTCCACATGGTTGGATGTGTCCCAATACTTCTGTTCATATATTGTGACTGTGTTTCCCTCTTTGTGTATGCAAGGCAAATGTACAGTATGGTATTACTGCAAGGCTCTTGAAGGGAGGTTTTCTCAAACATGCCCCAATTGTAATCCTGACACCAGTTAAACATAATTACCATAAAAACAAAATGTTTCCTATTTCAGAGAAAAAAAAAGTCCCAATGTTACAATGTTGGAGCAACCCCCCCACCCCCAGGATAAAGAAGAAATTCATATCTCACCTTGTGAATTCTTTAAACCCATTTTTTTTCTTGTATTATTTTGTCAAAAGAGGTCTTTATTCGCAAAAAAAAAAGGACTCTATAAAAATGTGTCTTTTGTTCTTGAAATAAATGGGACTTTTTTCCAATAATAATCCCGCCTTTCATATGACCCCCCCCCACCACCACCACCCCTTTTCCCTGAACTATTCGTCATTTGTAGATTTATGTGATGATCATATTAGAGATCTGAATTAGCCAAAAGCTAAATCAGGGAGGAATCGTTTGGTTACAGTGTTTGTTGGACTAGTGCGTCAGGCCCAACATGAAGGTCTGCACTTCAGAAAAATACGTCTCATTCAATAAATAAGGTGAATTTTTCGGTATAAGGACTTCTAATTACAGATAGAAGCCTACTTTTTTCCCCTCCAACGTGGTCTCCCAGCACTGTCACACATTTTTCCCCATCTGTACACATGCTTCCATATCCCCTCAGCGTAAAAATCTTTGGACCGATGGCTCAGCCAGTCACTCACAACACTTTTGACTTCATCGTCACTTTCAAACTTTGTGCCAACCACTGTGAACTACTAAGGCAGGTCAAGAAAGACATGAAGAACAAACGCAGGGGTCATCAGTCAGAAGGAGACAATGCAAGGCCTCACACAGTAGCCCAAATGGTGAACGAGCTGGGCTGGGAACTGCTCCCTCATGTTCACCTTATTTATTGAATGACCCTCGTCTATACATTTTGGCCCCGATTTGCAGCTCACAGACCCCCGTTTGAGGACATCAGCTATAAGGGATTGTTACCTGTTGTGTTGGAGGTCATAGGTCGCATACACACCCCTCCCCGCTTGTCAGGGTGTTTGACGTGCCAATTGTCCCCATGGAGGCGGCGACGTGTCCTTGCATGTCACATGGGCTGTCCTCCAGCGCTCTATGAGCTACTTATCGCACGGCTCCAGGGACCCCCCCCCCCTTCCCCCTCCTTCTGTCTGGCTGCACCATGATGGACTGCAAAAGGCACCTGCAGCCCTCCCCCATCCTCTCTCTTCTATCAGCCTGGTGCATGTCCCGGCCCTGACAGCATCACATGTTGACTTGTAGTGCCTCGGTCCACGCCCATGCACTTTATGTTGTGCCTCCACCAATCTGCAGGATCCGTTTCCAAGACAACATTCATGGAACGTTAACTTCTTAACGTCTGGCGCTCCATCAATTACTGCAATACCGCAAACAAAACGCAAACCTTTGTAGATAATGGCAAAAGAAAATGTGGCTCCCAAGGGGTACGTGTTGAAATAGGACATGAGCCAAATGAAGAGGAGCAAAGCAGCAATTGTCGGCCACAGCAGGAGGCAGGACAAGGTGACTGCTACTGGCTCCTCCTCGTCATTTCATAAAGTCGTCAAACCAGCGGGCACATTCGAAGCCGCACGTCCTCGTCATTGCACGTTCCTGCTGTGAATAATAATAGGAGGATATGCACATTGACGGGTTGGGGGTGTTTGCGCGTGTCCCCAAGGGTGTGTCATGTCATTAGCTTTGTGCCACTGGCGCACAAGCGGAGTGGCGCTACGACTAATGAAGCAAATGACGGCCACACGCCGGCGCGAGGCCAAGAACGTGAAGGCAAGCGCTGCTTGAGCATGCGCGCATGCATGTGTACATACGTGCTCGCCCTACAACGGGACATCTCCACCACTGACACCACATGAACGCATTCGCCAAACTCCATTCCAGTGCTCTTTTCTTGTATGGACCACCTTAATGCGTTGGCGTATTTCTACAAACGTTTCCCCTCGGTTCCCTTGTCTGTAGGCGCTTGCCGTGTCTTGGGTATTGCCTCCCATTGTGCATGTAGGATTTGAATCAGGAAAATGGTCCAGTTCCTAAATCATAATGAAATGTAGGCAGTGTGTCGTGTACTCACCGGCATTTTATCCCGATATTATATATTATTCATTGGCAAAATGAAGTAGCATCACGATTGCATGTTACATACAATTCTTTGAACTAATGTTGTAATTTCTTTCTTTTTTTTAGCTTTGTTTTATTTTTAACAGTCAATTTTAGAAACAGGCTTCAGCCACAGACAGGACAATGAAAAAGTCAGTCAAGAGGATGGACTTCCTCGTCATTAACCATTTGCCGGAATTCAAAGCGTGCTGTTTTTCGAGAGAAGACTAAATTGCTGGTCTTGATACAGAAAGTCATCTCTTCAAACATGAACAGAAATGCAGCAGTTAATATCTAGTCTGTTAAGCATTTTCACATTTCAAGATGTTTCTAAAGGAAGTTTGCGAAATGCTTTCACCCCGCCCCACCCCCCGCCCCCAAAATTAAGAATTAGAGCAACGTGTTGAGTGTTGATGGTCGGAACCTGTATTGATCATCGCATGCAAAATGAGCCACTGCCCACCCCCACAGCCGGGCCAGTACCAATAACGGTTTTCATTTCGATGACGATCGATGGTGGAGCAAGAGAGATTAAAAGTCCATTTTTCCATCGTCTCCTCCTTGACACACCCATCAATCTGTTTGCTTTCGAGCTGATCATCATACTGGTCAGAGATGAGCTGGAGCCCCTCATTGGTGACCTCACACAAGAACAATTTTGTGCTTGTTTATTGAGTGTGACTGCGAGATAATCCACCATTGAGTGAAAAAAATGTGGTCAAATACTGGCATGCTTTTATTTTAAAAGGCCCGACGTTGGCCGATGCTGCCGAGCAAACCGAGAGACTTGTGATTGCCTTGTGAATTGTGGAACATGTCTTGGCCTCTGTGGAACCCTTTTTTTTTACACAACTAACGAAATGCTACGGATAAACATGCCGAAATAACGACAGACCGAGTCACCAGAACATGGCGCGCCGCATTGATTACCGGAAATGAATGGCCAAGTCACACGGGGGCATTCGAAAACCAAGGTTCTGCTGTGTGCTCAATAAGAACACATGTCACTCACAAAGGCACTGAAAGCATGACCAAGTGGCAGCTGGACTTGCATCGAGTTATTCATTTGGCTGGACTTGCTCATGTGGTCGTCACTAAAGCAGCTTCCCACTTGTGAGCTGCGCTGAGCAGCAGCTGATGTTTAAGAAGCAGAAGCAGAAGCAGCGAGGAGCAAAGGCTGCAAGGAGAGATTAGTGGAGGTGCTGACACATGTGCTGATCTTCACTGATACACGCCACACACACACACAGTATGATCCCCGCTTACATAAGAGTGACACCCCACAGCATGTTCTGGTCACGGATCCCATTAGCGGATGGCCCTCGCTGCACACAGCATGCTTCTTATTTGTCATTGTCTTTCTCCCGCGATTAATTTTTCAAATGTTTTGTTGTTCGTCCATTTTCATTGAAATCTCACGCTGGCGCTGCCTTCCTTTTGTCTTAGCGTTCTGTTTCCAAAGCACATTGCTCAGTCCTTCCATTTCAGCCTCTTTTTTTTTTTCCCTCCATCTTCATGAATTTGTTTAGCAGTCGCTCCTTCAATTATTCACCTCCTCGTGTATTCCATCGCCCTCTCGTTAGGGGACAAACAGTGTATCAATAAATCACATCAGGCGTCATTCTCGTGGCAGTTGGAGACGGTTCTTCATATTCGGGAGTCTTTGCTTGTTTTTGCTTGCATGAGTCGAAAGAAAGAGTTGGCACATTTTTTTTAATTATGTTGAATAATTGCTGACATGTCTTTGTTTAGTGTTCCTCATGTGTAGTTCATATGAAGGCCTACAGCATTTGTACTCGAATGTGGGGGAGAGAGATGTCAGCAACAAATGAATGAGCAGGTGAGCATGCGTGCGTGTGGCATATGGAAGCGAAAGCGCAACCTTGCTAGTGTCCGCGTTTGAATTACTGATGTTGAACGTGCAAGAGGGAGGGGGGTGTTGGAGGCATGTTGCATGGAAACGGTGTTGTCATGGAAACCACAATACAGCCAGAGTAGGCGTTTGCCCTTGTGGCTCCTCCAACCACTTTGTTTTCTTTCTTGGGCATTTACCACGAAGCCCCAACGAAATGTGAATTCAAAACATTTGTTTTTAAGTACATTATACATGTTTAGAGAGAATTGCTAACTGCATGTGCTAAGACTGAGAACTGTGTAGCACTCAATCGTGGATGTAGAGCGTTAAATTGTTTTCCACCATTTCAGGTTTCCAGATTTTTATTTGGACGTGGCTGAAATGTGGCCCAGTGCCGAAGTCACCCCTGTCCCACTGATGAAGAAGTTGTAGCCGCCTTTGTTATTCAGCCACCAGCAGTTATTCAGTGCAACTGTAACATACACCCGCTAGCTATACCTACCCAAAAATGCAACATCCCTTCAGACTGGTGTGGCTGCTTCAGAGTGCCTCGTTGTTGGCCATGAGTGTGCATATGAAATGCAGAGAAAGGCACAATAGCGAGCAGAGGGCTTCGGGCTGGTGTGGTCACTTTAAAAAGGATCAAAAAAATGATTGCAAAATCTCAAAGTTATTTATTACACAGGACATTTCCGTCTAGATTTTAGCAAGGGTAATGGAAGTTGACACACATGATTTGCTTTCACGGGCCACATAAAATGACGTGACCGGCCGGATCTGGCCCTTGGGCTTTGAGTTCGACACTAGGTAGCTTGCTTCCATATGAGCGGCTGATTTGCATTTTCATTTCCAGCTGGCAAATTCCCATTAGTTGTTGACTGTGGATCATTAGCCTTGAAACACAATCTAGTCAGCATGAGGGGGTGAGTGCATTCCCACTGTGCTGTAAACCCGCTTTTCCATTAAAGGTACTGATATTGAATTAATCCTGTGGATTGCATATTGGCCTCAGCAGAGTGCTTCTCCAGCGAGTTATTCAATTGACAGAGAGAAGGCACTGGAAGAAAGCTTTTAGTGTCGCCATATAAGAGGTGAGAAGACGAACATGGATCAAAAGCAGACAGGAAAATGGAGCCTCATTGTTTCTGACGGCTTGCATGGCTCCCTGCTTGGTGGAAACGCTTTGATGAACCATTACGAAGGCTCCCGGCGGGACATAATCTTCAACGTGGCAAATGACTGCAGACAGAAATGAGGACTCAAACAGCAGAAGCAGGTAGCTGGTGTTGTTCTCAAAGATTTGTGGTATTTTTTTTCCCTGCCATCGCCACTCACACTCGTCTCACTGCAACAAGCTCATGCATAAAGTATGACCCTGCCAGGGAGAGGAAGAGGAAGAGGGAGGAGCGGGGGCGTCTGGGGTCGAGGGGAGAAAATGCCAGGTATGGGCGGACAGAATCAGTCTGGGACTCAAACCGAATGCACAAGGCCAAGGGGTGTAGATGAATTATGAATTTGGGTGAATGTGGGGCAAATTATGTTCCAGGAAGTAGATTTATATGAATAATTCACTCAAGCAGAGGCTGTTGATCAGACCCCCCCTGCCCCCCACCGGCATCACCTTGTTCTTCATCCCCGCCTTTGTATCCATTGACCCTTCTAATCTCAGACTGTGAGGACCCGCGATGTAACACTCCATCTGGCCAGTGAAAAATGTCTTTGTTTACGTCCAAATCATCTGCTCTTTTCCACGTTGCTCTCGACAGACGGAAGCTCGGCGAAGAAGGGGACGGGCAGACATGTATTCATTTATTTTTCTCCGCTCTTCCGTCCCGCATCTTCTCCCTGTACACATCTTCACAGTTTGAATTGATTAAAATTTAACAGGAGGCGTGGCGGCACACTAAACACGTTTGGTTTGACACACACACACACACACACACACACACACACACATGGCAGTAGTTCACAACGGCAAAGCGTTTTGGAATCAATTTTGATGACTCACCATGTTGCTGGAATACATCCTCATCTCGTCACCGGCACATAGAACATCAAGCAGTAGAAGTCAGTCATGTGCATGTTTGGTTCACAACATGAGGTCCTCTGGTTTGATCTTGTGCATTGCATCCTCGGATGAGAGGGCCTAAATGAGCTGGAAACACTTGCATTGCGACCTCCAAAACGTTTCCTCAATGCCAACTACAAAAATGATGATGACAAAGGAGCACAGCGTTCAAACCTGATCGTGACACGGTTGTCTGCAAGGCTCTTCCAACTAGCGGTACACAAGCACATTGTGCATTTTTTCCGCCACACTTTAGCATCTCCGTTGTTCAGACAGTACAGCATGGCAAAACATTGAGGCTATTTGTAAGGAAAATGAATGTGGAAATGAATAAGTCAGGCCTATGTGAAAAGCAACCACACCCTCAAATCTCGTCTGAGCACTGCCGGATTCATGATCCCCCGACACCCCCCATCCTAACCCTCACGACTGGCTGGCTTCTGATGGCACCCTTGACATTCCAGCTGTGATAAGAGTGTTTAAAAGCACTCAGGAACATGCTAATGGCTCATCACAGCGGTCGCAGGCACGACCTTTGAACCTGCCCAATGGAGCAGCTAACAGGAGTGGGATTGTGAGGTGAAATGAGGCAGATGTTGTATGTCACTCAGCACACTGCAGCTTGCGTATGTCTCATTGTGTGTGTGTGTGTGTGTGTGTGTGTGTGTGTGTGTGTCACTCAGTCCTCAAATACAAATGATTACTGTGCTTCCCTTTATGGATTCTATTCCTGATCACTTGCAAAGTGCACCTTTTGTTGGACCCGATTCTGTCTGTATTGTATGTATGAATTCACGCTCTGCTGCACACACAATTATAAGTCTGTGGTCATATCACTTTGCGTCACACAGTGGGGTTTTTTTTCTTTTCGTGTGCAAATGCTTTACTTCGACACAGGTTAAAAAAAAACAGAAAACGTCCATTTTGCTTTGGATAAATGTGTGGCTCCAGGATATGTAAATTCATTGCCCACTTTCCATCAATCCGTATTTCTGTAGTGTTTTAATCCTCATTGGGGTCATGAGCAAGCTACGGCCTATCCCAGCTGAGCTTGGGCGAGAATGCGGCACAGCCTAAATTGGTTGCCTGCTGATCACAAGACACACACACAACAAGCGTTGAGTCGCAATCGCACCGAAGGACAATTTAGAGCCTCTAATGAACCTCCTGATGTAGTAAAACTGCTGTCAGTGGCGCATTTCTTCGAACCTCTCTAGTAGGGGCCACTTGGGGAGAATTGTTGTGTGTGTGTGCGCGCGTGTGTTTGGGACAACTTAAATATCTGATTTCATCATGCTGAAAAATAGGTGAGCTTTTCAAAAGTGTGTGTAACACAACACAATTCTTGGGCCTCAAAAACAGTCTGATTGTCAACTTTCTTTTGCTACAATTTCTACTGAAATAATGATGAACACATACTTAAACTTGGGTGCCTGCGTACTTTGGAGTTCATCCGAAGATTCAGCGGCTTTAGAATCAATCTTGCCCCGCCTTTCTTTTCTGAGCGGCTCAATCCCTCCACTTCTGCCTCCGTCACTGGTCCCTGACTTTGCGATGGCCTCCCAGTGCACTATGGACAAGCCGCTTCAATGTCCATTTTTGAAATCTGATTTCCAACCCATTTTTAGTTCCTTGGTGTAAAAAAAAAAATTAATAAAATGGAGTTGGATATTTGTTAAACGTCGACTGATGGCGGTGCTAGGTGTGTAGCCTTCAAGCTGTTTCAGGAAAGAAGTGAACAAATGCAAGCACAGACTAATTGGAACATTTTTAATTGCATCTGTGTGTATCTAAGAGAGGATGGATGGGATTGATGTCACAGCTGTCAGCATTGGTCAGTCCTTATCTCGCCTCTCCTCCCATTAGCCACCTCCTCGGTTCCAGCTCGCCCTCTCCTCTTCCACTACTACGCTTACATATCCTCCACTTCTCCAGCATCCTTCACCAAGGCAGGCGAGCCACTTCTATGGCTCATTTAATCCTCATGCTGCTAGTTCAAACCGGCCCATTAAGGCCTCAGCCCTTGTTTGGTCGTCCATTTCACCTCATTTGGGTCCACTGATGTTGACAATTCAGTCCGCCCCGCCTCTGGCTCTGTGCTTTGCACTCCACTGCGTGACACTGAAATCTTCACAGTGATGAGCTGTAATTAGCCCACTGGTGAAACATCCTCCAGTCCTCGCAATCCTTTTCCATCCCTCTTCTCAGCGACCTTCCCGCGCTCTCCAAGGTCACAGAGCACTCTCTTGTACTGGTGCCAATGTATGGCGGTGCGCAGAGCAGCGCCAGGAACTCCAACGGCGACGACTGAGCGACTGCCAAATAAGCATCCTTGCCCCGTTATCAGTGGTTCCTTTTGTCTCCTCCTTTTGAAGGTGCTAATGATGGTGTGTGCTAACAGCTCTTTCTGTGTGATACCGAGTGGAGCAAACAATCAGCGGGCTGCCCCTGGTGGTGCCACGATGTGGGAATACGGCTCGGACCGGCTCCAAAGGTACAGATGGGAGAATGGATGGACTCCTGGCAGGGGTGGTTTGCCACACAGGAAGCCATAAATTCAGGAGAGGACTCTGGGCTGGATCTGGACCCAGATTCCATCCTTTGTCGAACGAGCATAAATCTATGACTCGATTATTTTGACAACCCTTTCTGGGGAGTTACACAGAATGTGATCAGCTTTCACGGTTTCACATGGTTTATTCAGAACATCTTTTGTGAATGGAGTGAGCGGGTGTGTATGCGCTACAAGTAGTGAGGTGAGAAGTCCAAGGAAGCAGTTTCATCACGAACAGAGAATGTCACCGATGAAGGTTTTTGTAGTGGTTATGGTCTGTCGGATTTGTGGGGGTTTGTCACGGGGGGGTGCAGCCAAGAGTGTGCCCAAATGCTAGGAAGCAGCAGGGGCAAGGCAGGTGAACGGGGAGGATCTCCCAATAGGTGTTTGTTTACAAAATGCAAGCACACCTCATGGTAGAATGAAAATACAGAACAGAAAACATGATGTGACAAAGGCTACATGGAATGGAATGGAATACAACTTTATTGTCAAATGTGCTGTACGTATGTGTAACATACAGCACAGATGAAATTTCTTCCCCCTCAACATAAAACAAGGGGAGCCGCTGCGGGTGTCCGCGCCGCCATCAAAAGAAAAGTGTATGACATGATGTATGACAACACTAAAACAACATGCTGTCAAAAACAAAACAAAAAAACCCCAGAATGAAATGCAAACAAATCGAAGTGACAACAAGGCACACCTGGGCATCGCACGAGTCACTGGAGGAAGGACTGGAGTGTGAACAACCATTACAAATTTGACTGAAATAGTGAAAAGATGTGGTCATTGTCTTTGTGCGCTTTTCTTTCTTTCTGTTTTCATCTTCTTCGAGCATGTTTATTTTGGAGAATCAATTTTCTGAATTGACTTGAATATTGTTTTGTTTTGTTTTGTTTTGTTGTTTTTTTTACGGGAGGATTCTGTTACAAAGCTCAATGTGAACATAGTTTGTTTTTCCGAGTCCTTCCAGTTCAATGAAAGACTCAACAATTACAAGATTGTTGGACCGTAGTGAAACTTTTTTCTACCACTGTCTACTTCATTTGAGAGTCATTAGGTGATTCAGAATGAATATTATGATAGCCAGACCTTGATCAGATTACAGAATTTATCCGGAAAGGGATCTCTTCAACCTTTAAATAAAGTCATCTGCAGCATACATTCCCTGGACACTTCATCCAGTACACTTGCACAAATGCAATCCAATATAAAAAATAAAAATAATAATGATAATGCGAGATAATAATGACATTCCATTTTGATTGACAGTCACCAGCATCCGTGCATCCTTTCACCTTTGCAATCTCCCACCAGGAGAGCTCATGTTTCTTTAATCATTCTGAATCATTCACTTCATCCGATGCATGCGTAAACATCTGTCCATCTCTTGCGCATTGGCGTCTTGTCGCTGGGGTTGTTTTGTCCATCTGTCCAGCTCGTCCATATGGACCACTGGCCATGTCCTGATAATTAACCAAATGGTGAGACACTCATTGTTGCTGAGATTTTCCAGTTAACTCTCCCTCTGTGTATTAACTCCGTGTCTCAGTCTGACCACATGGTGCAGGCTGATGTTTTTCCCATTGTGACACATGGCCCCTGCTGGCCTCCCGCACCAAACCCAACCTCTATTCTCTTTTATGTGGCAGAAAGAAGACCAGCGGGAGGGCACGAGGGGCGCAACGACAAGCCAAACCACGAGTCCTCCACTTGTGTGTGTGTGTGTGTGTGTGTGTGTGCGAGGACTTGGATGGGCCAGTGAGCCATGGGTCACATACAGCGACAGCAGGTTGGCAGTAGGGGGCAGCGCTTGGGCCTCCTCCCCCTCATCCTCCCCATCTTCCTCTCCCTCCTCCAGCCCAGCCAAGCAACCATACACATTCCCTCCAACTGTGAGTATACTCTGATGTCATATTGCAAGACGGGTGCTTCTGCCTTCACCAAATTGTTGTGCTAATTCAATAATGTTGACTCATCAAAGTGTGCTAATGATTCTATTTCTTTGTGAGTCAATAGAGCGAGGAGCAGATTGAGTGTTTTTGTCTTCAGTGCTGGATTTTTGTGCTCAAAATTGAGGCTCCTTTTTCCTCCTTATGCGGGGGTAGGGAACTCCGGTTCCTCGAGAGCCATATGCTGCCTGTTTTAGGGGCCTCCCTACTCCAACACGCCTGATTCAAACGATCAGCTCATCAGCAAGCTCTGTCGAGGCCTGAACGATTGAATCAGGTGTGTTGGAGGCTCTCGAGGAACCGGAGTTCCCTACCCTTGCCCTTATGCAATTGTGTGTCTAATTACTTTCTAATTGATCCTGTCGTGGAGCATTGATTACTCACTCTATTGATCCAGTTCCTCTGAGCAAATCAGAATCGGACCGTGTCGTAATTCAATCAACACTGGGATCGCTCAAGAAAAAAAACAGTAGCAGTTTTGCTACCTCTGATCCCAAGTCTTCGTCTTCCTCTTCGCCATGCCTTTCTCAAACATTTGAAGTCACATGCTGCTTTAACATCCAAGAGAATCTACGCCTCACAGCCCCTTGCACTACAAAAAAAATGTAATCACGCAAACATATCAGGATTGATTTCTTTGGGGTAAAAATGCAACAACACAATCTCACAGGTTCAAATAAACAAATAATGATGGCACTTCACGAATGGCGATCATCCATCCATTTTCTAATCCGCTTATCCTCACGAGGGTTGGGGGTATGCTGGAGCCCATCCCAGCAGAGCAGTAGGCAGGGTATACCCTGAACGGCCAATCGCAGGGCACACATCGACGACCAACAATTCACACTCACAATCACACGTAGGGACAATTTAGAGTGTTCAAACAGCCTGCCACGCATGTTTTGGGGATGTAGGAGGAAACTGGAATACCCGGAGAAAACCCACGAAGACAGGGTAGAACATGCAAACTCCACAAAGGAAGGCTAAAGCCAGAATCGAACCCTGCACCTCTGCACTGCAAGGCCGACGCACGAAGCAGTCACACACCGTGCATCCCTAATGACATAATGTACATTGCAAACAGCAACAATGTTGTTTTTCAATACCCTGGAGGAGGGGTGTCCAAATCCGGTCCTCAAAGGCTACGTTCCTGCTTGTTTTAGATGTTTCCCTCCTTCGTTCAAATGATCAGCTCATAACTAACCTCTTCAGAAGCCTGATAATGATCTGAGTCATTTGAATCAGGTGTGTTGGAGGAGGGAAACATCTAAAACATGCGGGAGAGCCACCCCTGAGGATCAGATTTGGACCAGGTTTGAATGATAGGTTATATTTTTGAATTTGGCCTTTAGTTTGAGGGGAAAAACAAAACAAAACAAAACGCACACACAAGAACTGTAAAAGTTCAAGCATACATTTTGAAAATTAAATTATTTTCAGCGTTGACACCAAAAAAAATCAGTTAACTCCGTTTTTAAGTTAAGTCTCTGAATCTCTACTTTGATGATTCACAATAATTTCAAGATCTTCCTCAAGCAAATATCTTTTGCAAGCCTCATAGGAAATTAATTCCAGAATATTGTGTGATTAATTAGCTTCAAAATTGTAATCGCTTGACAGCCCTCTTATATGAGTCTACAATATTAATCCCACACACTGTGTGCCTGTGCGTCAGCAACCGCATGATTTCGGAACTCTTGCTCATGCCTGTTGGAAAAAAAGGAGGGCGGTCCAGCAAGTAAATTGCGGGTGGAGGTGCTGCTGATCTGGCTAAGTGTCAAAACAGAAAGACAAAGCGTTCCAGGAACTGTATTTGCTGCTTGCCTTTATGGAAAGTGCTTGCAGTGAGTCACTGTCCTTCATCACCCACGCACGCTTGTGAACAAACAAGCTCAGTTACACACACACACACACACACACACACACACACACACACACGCGCACACGCGCACGCAGTGAATGCGGATGAAAGGACATAAAACTAGCCAGCCGTCTTCTTTCCTCAAGGGTGGGGGTGGGGTTATGGCGAGCGCGAAATGATGTGGAGGAAGAGGAAGGAAGAGGAAGACAAAGATGGAAAAGGTCAAGGTGCCTCTTGCCTTTCAATTTACGAGCTGCTGACATGTCAGTGCAAATCAGTGATTTGGATCAATGTGTTTGAGCATGTGTGGAGGGGTGGGGGGGGGCGGTTCTGTGGCGCAAGACACTAATGTGTCGTTCATTATTTTGTTCATGTGTACCATGATTGTTTTTCAGGTATCTAACAACAAAATCTATTGTCTATGTACAATGAACCAGAAAATCTCTTGAGTGACACCGGGTCAAGTTTATTTTGCAATTGTTACAAAGCAAAATGCTGTGATGCTTTGTGATTCGAGTGACCCAAATTGCAAGTTTTTCTCAAAAATGGGGCTGTCCTTCTGCAGCTTTTTTTTTTTTTTTTGGGAGATATGATCACCGCATGATGACAACTAACTCAACTCACTTCACAACAAGCAGCAGCTCAACAGCCGTCGGTCAATTCTTGGAAAAAGAGGCTTCAAGTAGATTATTTCTCACTCCTAGTTCAAGGTTACCGTCAAACTAAACATGAATATGTGTATTTAAAGGAGCCATATAGCCTCGCTTTAGATAAATCACGTTGACTTTGTGCGATCAGAAATCCCCTGGACGGGCTCACCAACAGCATTGGCGTCGCTTTCTTGCATCTCAAGGCAGCATTGTATGCTAAAATTGGGATGAATTGGAACAGAAGTCATGTGTTTGAGAGTGAAACCATTCTTAAACGCTTGCTAACTGTAAAGTTGGCGAAAGTGAAATACAGTACCATTGAGTTGAAGCAAAATTATCCGAGCTCTGTCATGTGCTGTGTTTGGCCAATCTGTGTCAACAGGGCGCAGCTTAGCAAAAAGCCAAAACAAATGTCCTATTCCCGATCTGTATCTTTACTTCTATTCACGGTTTGACTGTCAATGCGGCATGCAATGTGACAGCTGTCGATCTAAGATCGACATCTTTAGGTCTCTCCTGTGTACTGTAACTAAAACATTTTCTCCCTCATGCCTGCTTTCTTGCTTCCTCTGTGGATTCCAAAAAGACCACATCAGTGAACGTAAGTGCTTTTACTGACCAATCTTTGGTAATGCTGGTGCTGGCAAAGCTCCTTGTAAACACATCCGTTATGCCGCTGGGGCTATTTTCCTTCCAGCGCACAGTTCACAAAATAAATAAATAGATAAATGAAAAGTGGTGGTGGGGGGGGCTTTGCTCTGAGCTGCACTCGAATTAATCCAGCATTTGAACTGTTATGCTTGCGCGTCTGAGTGTTCACAGCCCTCGCATGTGTCCATATTGTCTTTTTCCGTGTGTGTGTGTGTGTGTGTGTCACTGTGAGCCTCTCGGTAGTCACATGGGCAGCATGGGGATATCAAAGCGCCACCTTGCTCTGCACAGCCCCCAAGCGCAGAACTTGAATTTGATCAGGAAGGGGCTTATTAGCTTTCATTGCATTCCCCCACTCTCTCACTACCTTTCCCTTCTGTCGATTTTCATCGCCGCGGATCGGTCTACGCGGCTGCCACGGCAACGGCAACCCGCTTCGTGGCTCGCTCGACATCTTGCTCTCCTTTACCTGACTGAAGCCCGCTCTCGCTGCTGTCCAATCACTTCTTTAAAAGCCCATTGCAGTTACCGAGTCAATTAATTCACCAGTGGGCCCTGTAAAAGGTACGCTTGCACAATCTAATCAGAATCCACTGCTAAATTGCTTCCTTTACAAGACAATCTTAGGAATATTAATTATTCCAAACACTAACCAATTATATAGATTCTTATTACATGTCAAGGCTGCGGGGTACGGAGATAAGAGGGAAACGTTATCTTCCAAGTAAAAGATTCAACTGTGGCTACATTTTGTAAAACCTGCTTTGAAATTCCTCCTACACAAAATGTTTATGATGCAATAAAACCAGGGTTGATTTTAATTGTATTTTTTGGAGTCATGATTACAAAAGATATGTTTGGCACAAAAGCAAAACTGCTCATCTTCAATAGAGTGAGGCATGATGGTGGCAGCGTCAGCTTTGGGGCTCTTTTTTTTTTTTCTTCATCGGAAACTGGGACATTCGCCAAGGTGAAGGGAACAAATAACATTTCCCAGTAGCACTCCGTGTTGACACTAAACCTTCAGGCCTCCCTCTTCTAGAAAGAAAAACATGAAAGGGAAACCCTGCTAGAAACTAGCAGTTTAAACGGTGGCCAGGATGTGCTGCCTCCCATTTAATTAACATTAGTTCAATCTATCTTTACCTTTGCCTACTTTTTAAATCGCCTCGCTTAAAAAACAAACAACAAAACCCAATTTTTTCCCCCAGTGTTAGATTGCACAGGCTCTAAGTCACATTAATAGCAGAAAAGGTTTTGACATGTTTGATCTTGCTCTAATTTTTCTTCAATCACAGAAAGCCAGCATTTGAACAGGGCTATGTAGACTTTTTTTTAAGATCCTTAGTGAAGGCTGTGACAGAGACAGACTAGTAACAGGCAAAGATGATGGTCTACTAAAATCACCCCTTCACGCCCCTCTTGAATTATGCTGCATCCACTTTGCTCACCTCCCAACCAATTTCCTCCTTCGCTGACATGACAACTCCGTCTCTTGGGATTGCTTCCTCATTCTATTGACCGAATGCAGACGTGGAGTTCTAGGCAGCTGTTGCCCTAAAGATGATTGGCGTCTCTGTGCCTTCTGGTCATCGGGTCATGTATGCATTACCCCGGAGTAATATGTCTCAAAGCACTAGTTAATGCATGTGTAATGACACCAAACAAATGGTGCACCACTCCCATAAAATAATGGTGCCCCGAGAAAGAGTTGATAAATCGGTAATAATAACACAATACAAGATAGAGTAATAAAGTTACTTTTTAAATCAAGTGAACTCATAAGTTGAGTGCATGTTACCTCCATATCTAGCGTTACGATATCCAAGGTCTTAATAAGAATAAGAATAAGAATAAGAAAACCTTTATTTGTCCCGCACTGGGGACATTTGCAATCTTCAGCAGCAGAATTGAAGGGGGAGGGGGGTAGGGGGGGTAGAAAGAAAAACAAAGTATTGCATGCACAAATAAATTAATAAAAATTAATAAACTGAGAGACAAAATTGAAATAACTAGTAAATTGGGCATGCAGCGTAGCTCAACTTGGGCTCGCTACGATGCAAGCAGGAAGTCGCTTTCACAGTTTTTATTTCACGACTCTCAACTCCGTTTACGGAGTCATTTTGAATAATGCTCATTTCGAATCCATAGCAGGCCATCTTTCAGGCAAAATGTCCATAATTTGTTCAAGTCTTGCAGATAGAAAGAACTGAGAAAATAAATATTTGCTTCCAGGATCAAACCGTCAGCACCAGTAAACAAGCAATATTTAACACCCTCAACTGTCATGCTAGTGTAAAAAGAAGTTAGCCTCAGTTATTATGAAAATGCAAAAACTGTATGATGCTTGACCTTTGTGTGTGTTGACACTGGAGTTGTGGGCGTATGTCATGTAAATTCATGGGTATAATCGCATACTTCTTATTTTCCTATTGGGGATCGGGGGTGGGGAGTGGGGGCGTCCATCTTTGAAAAAGTTGTATAACTGGAAAAATCCAAAGCTAAACGAATGCCCAGACCAAATCCTTTGTGCAGACATCTCATGTGACACCCTGCTTGCCAGCGTGTTTTGGACAAGATTATCTCATGAACAGGCTAATCAAATTCTGATACAGCCGGTGCCTTGAAATACAAATGATCTGATTTACTAGCTTTCTTGAGGTATGAGGCACCATTTGTACGTAATTATTTTACTTTGATTTGATACATGAGCGCTGGATGCTGGCAGTGAACTACAATTCACTTCGCTACAAGCAGCTGTTTGGCAAGAGGCTTCAAGCTGATCGCTGACACACCCGCCTGGTTGAAGTTTAACGTCAAACAAAACACAAAACAAAGACAATAACGCTTTGTGCATTTCAACCGACAACACAGCTTTGCGTTTGAAGCTGTCTGCTTAGCTTAACGCTGACAAACAACCCCTGATGCCATAGAGTCAGATGATTTTTTCTAGCATCATATCGTGTTAGAATCCTATATGAACACACAAACGATGAAGCAACACATGTAGAAACACAGATTAAAGTCTGGTCTTTGAGCAAAGTGGCATTCTGTTGCGTTCATTCCCATTATGACAATGTGTGTTTTTGTTCCTTGCAGTCAAGAGGCCTCCTGTTATCGTCACACAACCCGAGTCCGTCATCGTCTTCAGCGTGGAAGATCTCGTCATGACCTGCGATGCCTCGGGAAACCCGCCGCCCATGTTCGTATGCGCACGCACGCGCACACCGAGTTAGACTTTCAGGGTGACTTTCAGTCTCCGTATTGATGAGTCCATCATGCTTCAGCTTTCTGTCACGATTCTGTCATCAACAAAGGACGAATGTGGCAAAGCAATCTCTCCAAGTGGTTGAGCGCAGAGGTTGCCAAGCAAAGGAGGAATACCACAATGAGACTTAATAAGCTCTGGGATCCCACCGGGGCTTCAATTTATTTGCGTCCTCAAATTTAATCCCATAAGGACATGCGGTTATTCGAGTCAAATGTGGGTGTGTTTCGATTCTGTTGCAGTTTTCGATGGACGAAGGACGGAGAGGAGTTTGACCCAGGCACTGACCCGGAGCTGAAGGTGACGGAGCGCTTGGGTTCATTCGCCTTCTACACCCTCAGCAACTCGGTGGACTCCCTGAAGCAGTACCAGGGCAAATACGTGTGCTACGCATCCAACGAGCTCGGCACGGCCGTCTCCGATGAGGCCACGCTCAACACTGACGGTGAGAAGGCACCCGACCTTGAGTCAACACAAAATGGTCACTCACTGAAGTTCCAACAAGTCAATAGTCAAGTCATGGATGGCTTAACGCTTGCATTTTAACCTTCAAGCCTTTTTGGATTTTTAATACCCTTTCACCTTGTTTGTGGCAATTTTTTTGCCACGTTTTATGGTCATTTTGAAATTGTTTAGCTTTTCTTCTTCAGTATTTATTTTTACATCAGCTCTTCTCAATATGAAGTAGGCCTATGCATTCATTGGTTTTGGTTTTTCAAATTCTAGTGTCTTTGCACATCACACAGGTTGGAAAAACAAGGTCAATATCTATATCTATATATCTATATCTAGATATAGATATCTAGATATAGATATATCTATATATATATAGATATATATAAAATCGGTTCCACTTTTTTTCTGAAGAGGCTCCATATATTTGTTCCATTTGAGTGCAGTAAACCATTAAACGTCTGTTTCATATGCTAAGAATGTGACATGGAATTGCACCCTTGTCCAAAATTTCAATTATGTATTCTGTTAGAAGACATAGCAACCAAAACATTTCAGATTTTGAGTCTAGAATGAGGCCATTGGGTATTGTACCCAAACTGTTCTATTCAGCTCAAAAAAATAAAAGGTTTGTCAGTTGGGTTTCATTTGGCCAAATTTGGTCACAGTAAAGGCAAAAAGTTACAATTTTATCTTGTTGATGTTATATAGCATATTCTATTATAGTGCATTTATAGATGTGAAGTTGGAAATAACAAGATCCACTCTTCTAATAAGTTACATTATATAACAAAGAAAAAAAACTGAGATGGGCACAAATGAGCAGCATAAAGCCCAGCGGTGTTTTCGTTTGTTTGTTTGTTTTTTAATATTGAAATTGAAAAATAGTTCTACACTTAAGAAGCCTGATATATTTGAAATGTATTCGGAATGCTTGAGCGCTCCTGTAATTGAGCTCACGCCAGCTAATTGCCAGTTTGCAGGCCAATAGCAGAGCTGTGTGATGTCGCGTTGTCCTGGTTTCTAAAGAGCTCATTTGTTCATAAATGAAGACTCAGATTGGGACAACACGGCACAGCCACCTTGAACATAATGACATGCAAGAACATGATGGTCAGCAACATGAACACACATACACGCGCGCGCGCGCACACACACATACACACACACACACACACAGATCAACGCACACAAAAATATACACTTATGCAAGGCCTTGGACACGTGTAATGCAAAGTGCACTTTTGTGTATCCATCACCTATGTGGCTGGATCTCTCCACGGCGAACCCCTTCACTCACAGTTTCCCTGACAACCGTTTCCCCAGAAACACTGGTGAGCTGATGTCATGCAAAGCCCTCTTCAGTGGCTCCCGTGGGGTTGCGCACGATGAGCAGACACCAAGCAAATCTAGCACGCACAACTCCCATATCACATTGTTCCACTTCCTCCAGACAAAAGAGCTGTTTTCATCTACTCCTCCAGCCTCCTTGTAAGTGATGAGTGTCAAGTCCTGTTGCCAACGTGACGGCGACAAGCTACTGTTGTGCCTTCAGGTACTGGGCAACCGACAAGTTTTTCGAGAAACGGGCTGTCGTTCAGACAATATTTTGCTTTGACAACAGAGTGAACATTGGAGCCCAAAGTATTGTGGCAGTGAACTCAATGCACTTCACTACAAGCAACGATTGGGCAGCTAGTGAACAATTCTTCGAAAAAGAAGCACCAAGCTGTTTAATGTTCAGTCCCAGCTGAAGCGTCCTGTCAAACTAAACATCAAACAAATAGAATAGAGCATCGTGTCTTCAAAACAACCACATAAAATGACCTTAAGTCAGTTTAGCTTAATACTAGCAAACAATGCTAAACACCACAGCATCAGTGTTGCGCCGTTATAACCCTTTCAGCCAACAATATCTGAACACAAATGGAGCAACACATGTAGACAGGTAACAATACTCGCAGGCATATATTCTTTATCCTTTGCAAACAATCACTGCAGCTTACTGAATCAGTTGTGGAATTCCTCTTCATGCGTGCCTCTATTTCTGCATCATATTGCCACCAGGTGACCAAAGCACGCACACATGCAGGCACACACACACACACACACACACACACACACACGCACACACACACACACACAGCAGCACAATCTCCGTTGCATTGAGGCCAACACTGTTTTGTTTTTTTTACATTCTGTCAAATGATATCTTCGCTTTGTGTTGTGAGTACAATATCGTGCTTTTTTTCTGTTCAAAAAGCACATTACAACAAATTTGTTTGGCTTTTATCTGGAAGCTTGGAACACATTAATGGCATTTCCATCTATTTCAGTGGAGAAAGATAAGTTGAGATACAAATGTTTTGATCACGGTACGAATTAAACTCTTATGTCAAGGCGCGGGTTGTTGTGTACATATTCCAACGTGTGGTGGTGCTCTTCTCATGAGCGAATGTTTCCCTTTCCTCGGCCCTGTTCAGCCCCGCCGTCCCAGCAGAAAGAGAAAAAAGTACATGTGAAGTCTGAAGAGGGAAGCAGTATTGTTCTGAAGTGCAACCCCCCACAGAGCTCCATGGAGCCCATCATTCACTGGATGGATTGGAGTGAGTACACAGCCTTTCATTTCTTTGCCATTTTCGTGTTCTGTTGACACATCCTTTAGTCAACATCCACCATGAAGATAACCTTGCCTCATCAATGTCTTGATTTTTCCTACGTGTGATGTCAGTCTCAACTGGTTTTTAACTGGCCTAAGTGTGTCGAACGGTGCCATCGATAGGGAAAGCGAGCCCTTAGCGAGTGGACAGGTCACAGCGATATAACCGTCTCGGTCGAGTCGCTTATCTGATTACGTGTGCCAAAGTGCCTACGTATCCTAACCAAAGTCCACTTTGGTCTCCATTGAATTGTGCTGTTGTCTCATGTCTCCTTGCAGAGCTCCATCACATCCAACTGAGTGAGCGGGTGGTGGTGGGCAAGGATGGCAACCTGTACTTTGCCCACCTGAAAACCACGGACAGCAGGGATGACTACACCTGCAATGTCCAATATCTGGCAACTCGCACCATTCTGGCAAAGGAACCTGTCACTTTGACCGTCAACCCGAGTAAGTTCCACTCAAGTCGACAAGATGCACCAGAGACTGCGTGAAATGAGCGTTCTCCAATAATGGCCACGTCGAACGGTTGCCTTTGAGACTTCAGGCCAATTTAATTGGGCCACATGAGAGAACGCAACCTAGCAGACACACCACTTGGCGGCGCTATCGCCTCCTCCGTCTCAGTGGTAACATCTCACACTGGGATGTGGCTGCCAACATCTGTGACTCACGCAGAGGCGAGATGATCAGCACGTTACACAGGACCTTCCGAGGTCAGCAGCACCATGAGAAATAACACTTGGGTCTGTTGTGTGTGAATGCTTGTGCTTCAGCCAACTCGGTCCTGAGGAACAGAAGGCCCCACATGATGAGACCTACTGGAAGCCACAGCACTTACCATGCACTCAGGGGCCAGACCATCGAGCTCGAGTGCATCGTCCAAGGCTAGTGAGTGTCTAAGTGTGCGCGTACTGTGCGCGCTGAAATTTATATGATGCCTGGAGATGCACCTTTCAGTCAAAGGACCTTCTTAACATCCAGTTTTCCTCCCACTCCGATTATCTTTACTCCTACACTCTCCTGCCCACTTTGCTTCTTGCATCTCCTTCCTCTTCCTCTCAATTTTAATCATCCGTCAATTCTTTCCTCTCAGTCCGACTCCCAAAGTATTGTGGGTTAGGAAAGACGGCGAGCTGTCCGAAACACGGACTGCCAAAGAAATGTTTGACCGCCGTCTGCGCTTCACCAACATCTCAGAAAGTGATGCTGGCGAGTATCAGTGTCTTGCTGAGAATTCCCAAGGGAAGGCCCTACACTCTTACACTGTGGCAGTGGAAGGTACATCAAACGCACACACACAACCAGCGGTAAATACATGCGCACTTGCCCGTTAACATCCTGACAGTGACGGCATATCGCTGTAGTCAAGATCAATTCAAATGCGCTGCTTGTACGCACAGGTGGAAATGTATTTGAAAGCCTTTCTGTTTGCTTGTCTTTTGCACAGTTATTGACGCGGGTGCACAGTCCTTGCCGCCTCCTGCCACTGATTCGTTTCTTCGGGCACTGTGGTTTTTTTGCAAAACAAATTAGAGGCACGAGATGGGGACAGAGAACTATGATTTATTTTTTCACATCCCATTTTGTTAATGTACTTCTGTCAGCTCATGCCGATAGTTTGCACAAATATGACTTATTTTATTTTATTTTTGGGGAAAACTGTGATTTAGTAGATTTTTAACACATCGTCATGTCGTTTTAAATCTCTTGCAAACCTCATGGGCGCACGCAACAGTTTAGCAACACTTGCTAGTCTTCACTGTTCCAATCATGTTTATTTCAATTATTATGTACATTTTGAAGAAAAAAACCACTCATGCGATTACCTTTTAATTCGCTAGCTGCTCCCTACTGGACCAAAGAACCAGTCAGTATGTTATACGCTCCCGGTGAGAATGTCAGACTTGACTGCCAGGCAGAAGGCATCCCTACTCCGGTCATCGCTTGGACCATCAATGGGATCCCTCTCTCATGTCAGTATGCAAACAAATGCACACACGTATGAATAAAGCACCTTGCACATAGTTATGCGCTTTTACTCTGTGTGTGTGTTTATTTTATTTATTTTTTATTAAACAGCAACTGACAAAGACTCCAGACGCACTCTGACACCGAGCGGCTCTCTTATCCTAAAAGACGTGAATTTGGGAGATACGGCCGTCTACCAGTGCAAGGCCTCCAACAAGCACGGAGCCATCCTCTCAAACACCAACGTTTATATCATTGGTAAAGGTTTCAGATTTTACACTACTGCTAATGGCACGGGTAGCAAACGTGCTTAAGTATAGTACAGATACTTGGGTAAAATAAATGACTGATAAAATAAATAAAAGCACTATTTTCAAGGCTTTAAGTAAATGCAAAAAAACTCTTACTCGTACATTTCAGAGTCTGAGTAAAATGGTGCAATAGCGTAATGATTCTCTTATATAAGGCCTTGGATAAGGAATACCTTGCTTCTATGATTCTGTTGCGTTATTAATCATGTTCCCTGGTTCATATTCCACCTTGTAGGTCATCAAAATGTCAGTCCATCAAAATTCGAACTGGAATTTACTTTATCACTCCCTACTGATTCTTTTTTAAGCCATGTTGTGGCCCACAGAGGTTGAAGAAGCAACACACCTATTTTGGCAGGAAGGAAGAAGTCAAAAAGACAAGATCAGTTTTAAAATGTAAGGAGTAAAAGTCCAAAGTCAAAAGACAAATAAGGAAAGTCGAGATGCCGGGAAAATGGGCTTCTCTATAGTATGAGGGGCAGCCACATTTGTGAGTTTGGAAGTCGCGATGAGCTCACGACGGGACCGCAACCTGTGTGGATGGCCTTGGCGTTGAGGCTCGCATCCAGTTCTGTCACATGACCAAACTCATTCCTACATGCAGTGGGAATCGAAAAGGGCTTGCCCTATACCTTTTGGCATACAGCTGTCCAAAATAGCTTGAGAAAAAGACAGCATCTGTGACAAATCTCCAGTCCAGTACAACCCATGATTCATTGCTGCATTAATCGAGCAGTGCATTTCAGACCTTTTTGCCGTCATGATTTACTGTGTGTCTGTGTCTCATCTCCCTTCGTTGTGTCAGAGCTGCCTCCACAGATCCTAACTGAGGATGGCAACACTTACACAGTGACTGAAGGCCAGAAAGTCTTGCTGGAGTGTGACAGCTTTGGATCTCCGAAACCAAAAGTCTCATGGTGAGACAATCGAGTCGACTTTTATTTTTTATCCCACACTTGCTCATTTGATATGGTGATTTGATAGTGTACGATGCATTTCATTAGCAGCCTAACACTGTTGCATCTGGAGCGTGATTAATACTGGCAATCAAGCAAAACAGCAAACCCTTGTTCGAATGCATGCATCCGCCAATTTTGTGTACACCTTATGCGGGACAAAGTCAGCCTATCGCAGCTGACTTTGGGCAAGAGGCGTGGCACACCCTGGACCAGCCAATCAACGAACACATACGGACGAATCATCATCATTCACATCTACAGGCAATTTAAAAGTCTTCGCTTAACCTGTTCCTGGAGAAAACCCATGCAGGCTTGGCGAGAACATAAAATCCACACGGGAAGGTGCGATCTTCTAATCGAACGCCCAGCCCCACGACTACGACTATGAAACGGATGTGCTAACTGTTAGACCACTGCTGCCGCCATCATTATTCAAATACTTGCTTAACTCATTCACTCCCAAAGACGTTTTTAAACGTCTCGTCAGACTTGGTCCAGAATTGGCTGGTCCTGAATGAGTTCAAATGGGGGCATTTTTTTTACTCCTGTTCCAATCCCACTTCATAAGGAAGTGATAATTCTTTGTCGACCAGGCAATGTATCACACATATTTGGATGCCATTGCAACCAGTACCCACATGGTATGGTAAAGATTGGTGATTTTGATTGCCTTCTTTACAACCTTTACATCTTGTGACAGTGCAAACTGCACCAAACAGTGCTGCTTCTTAGAAATCGATAAGAATTTCAAGAATATGGTGTCGCTGTGTGTTTTTTCCAGGCACAGTGGCAGTGCCTCTTCCCTTCTGGCTGATTCCAGAATTAACCCTCTTACCACTGGAGGTCTAGAAATCTTCAATGTCACCCATGACGATGAAGGCTTCTACACATGCTCTGTGCAGAACACCAACTTGTCCATCAGTGCAGAGCTGGCGGTGCTCAGTGAGTCACACACACACACACACACACACACACACACACACACGCACACACGCACACTGGTAGCACACTTCAGCATGTCCTTTCTTTTCTCCTGCAGACAGAACAATGATCCTGTCACCTCCGCAGGCTCTGAAGGTGCAGCCTGGACAGACTGCCATCTTCACCTGTCTCTCTCTTGTGGATCCCAAACTGGCCTCTCCACTTACTCAGTGGAGGAAGAACGACCACAAGCTGTTTGCATCTGGCAACGATCTGAAGTTAGACATCACTCGAACCGCTCATCCTCAAGGGTCGCGGGGGGTCCGGAGCCTTCCCAGCAGTTTCGGGCATCAATGCAACCAATGCAGGGCAACAGAGACGAACAATCATCGCTCACACTCATACCTAGCAACACAATGCATGCATAAGGCAACTGTAGTGGACGACTCAAAACTGTACATGCAGATGTGAGCGTGGAATAAAAGCACCCAAAATAGTCTAAGCGAAGATATTTATCTATCTCTCTACTGGACATACAAGTGTGGATGGCAGCTTTATGAGAATACTTTATCATTTCCTAACTTTCCTTCTTTTAGATACACATTTGAAGGACCGGACTTGATTATCTCTGATGCCAAACCTGAAGATGAAGGAAACTACACGTGCCAAGTTATCACAAATCTGGACATGGCTGAAGCAACTGGCACACTTACTCTACATGGTGAGCTCAACGCTCTGTGTTCGGATGAACATGGAATGCTGTTGGAAAACGGTATAAGAGCAAAGCACTTCAGCCAAGCAATGACAATACATTTTATAATCTACAGATCGTCCAGACCCTCCTGCTCTCCTGCAGCTGTCACAAGCTAAAAGGCGAGCAGTCACCCTCAGTTGGACTCCTGGAGATGAACACAACAGCCCTGTGATAGGTTAGTAATGACGCCGATGTTGGGCTGATTGACCTTTTGCTAAGACCTCATCCACATCCTGGATATGTCCTTAGGGCTTCATTAAAGTCTACATCATTCTCTAAAATGTTTACCTCTGCAGAGTATGTGATTGAATTTGAGGATCAGGTTTCAAATGAGCGAGGTTGGGAAGAGTTGAGCAGAGTGTCAGGGAACATGGACCGCGCCAGTCTCTCTCTGTGGCCCTACATGTCGTACCGTTTCCGTGTCATTGCCATCAACGAGGTGGGCAAGAGTGCTCCGAGCACTCTGTCTGAGATCCACAATACAGCTGCTGAAGGTTAGAGATGTTTATAGCCACGCATTTGCATTGCAATGGCTTAACCTCAAATGTTATGACCATAGCACCAGACAATAACCCTGAAGATGTCAGAAGTGAGTCCACCGACCCGGATACGCTTGTCATCACCTGGGAGGTACCAGACGTGAAATTGCATGAAGCAGCATCAGCTATTTTTCAGAGGTTTTCATGTCTCATAGGTTAGTATTCCTCTTATGACAGGAAATGGACAAACGAGACTTTAATGGACCTGACTTCAAGTACCGCATCCTGTGGAGGCGTGTGGTGGGCAGCGGGCCCGACTGGCACCCCAACTACACAACGGCGCCGCCGTTAGTTGTCAGTAAGATTGGCAACTTCTCTGCGTTCGAGATCAAAGTGCAGGCTGTCAATGAACAGGGGGAAGGACCTGAGCCAGATCCTGTCATTGGCTACTCAGGCGAAAATTGTAAGTCATTTCTCCAAGCCATTGTTTGACCGACAATATTTGAATGTTACGTTGTGTATATACAGTATTTTGCCTTTGTGCCTTAGTTCCACTGGAGGCCCCCATGAATGTGGGCATTGTCATCATGAACAGCACTGCCATCAGGGTGACCTGGGCTGCAATAGACAGAGAGACGGTCAGAGGACATCTGCTTGGCTACAAGGTACCGATCTTATATCTGTACGTTTGAACTTAACATTAGCAGGAAGAAATCTACCCGCTCTTTGCCTCAATTTGTCAGTCAAACCAGAGGTCATGTCAGCAAGCAATATCCTGCTTGGGGAGGTGAAATAAGTTGGGGTCTTGTTCACGAATAAGGACTGATCAAGAGAGCGACAGATGGATTAGACCTTTTCGCTTGATCAACATTCTTATAGGCAAGCTTTGGCTAGTGAATGAGCAGAAAAGATCTCTCAGAGCCCTAATGAGGTCTTACTTGGGGTAGACCGCAAGGCAGACCTCGGTCACTGCCGCAACTGATTTTGAAACATATCAGGTCCCCGTGGTGGAATTTGAAAAGGTGGCCAGGGGCAAGGACGTTTAGGCCACACACTAGTAGCAAGTAAATGAAGAGATACCTTGAAACATCGGAGGAAATGTAACTTTTTTTTTTTTTTTTTCTCTGGCTCCAGATTCACTTGACTAGGTTTGGTCCCCGGGGTCACCACAGAGCTCGAAGGGCAAGGGAGCCAGTAACCACTGTTGTTGTTGAGACTGGAGCCAACGAGGAGAGGAAGGTGATTGCCGATCTCCAACCGTACTCCCACTACGCCTTGTCTGTCAGCGTGTTGAACAGCAAAGGAGATGGGCCGGCATCGGAGATGGTGTCCTTCGAGACTGATGAGGGAGGTAAGAAAGCGAGGTGCCAAATTGAAATGGTGGGGGATCAGGTGGTCTGCAACACTCACTGGAGGTGGTGTAAGGAAGGGGGAGGAAATGACAGTGATGAGTCAAACACAACGGAAATATTATACAATATGTAATTGTAAAAAAAGAAAAAAGTGTGCAGTTTAAAAGGCCATTTGATCACCTACTTTGTATGTTCTTTAACTAGTTCCGCATCCACCAACATCTTTGGCGTTAGACAGTCCATCTGAGACGGAAATGATGCTGCGATGGACACCGCCGAGTCAGCCCAATGGGATTCTTATTGGGTACCACTTGCAGTACCAACAAAGTGAGCATCATTCATATTTCCGAGATGACACATGATTTTCTTCTGGAGCCAGCTGGGATAGGCTCCAATTCACTTTTGACCCCGAACAGAAAAAGCCACCAATGGCCTATCCAGTCAGGTCTACATCCTTGACTAATCTGAATCCTATCCCTAACCACTATCTTCTAAATTTGCAGTAAAATAGCAATCATTAAAGGCATCCGCGGTCAATCTGAAGTCATCCTTACACTGACTCGATATCTTCTCATCCACACTCAGTCGTGGAGAATGACGACAGCCCAATGCAGGTGATGCAAATCGATGACGCCACAATCAGCCACCTCACCCTGAAGGGCCTGGATCGCCATAGCCACTACCGCTTCTACTTGAGGGGGCGCACTGCCGCCGGGGATGGAGAACCCATAATGAGGGAAGGTGCCACCACTCTGGATGGAGGTATGCAGCTTCTGTGACCTCAGGCAGCTGACGCAGCATTCAAGCATCGGTCCCTCACAAATACAAATTCCATCCTCTTGAATATTACTCAGTGCCTCCTGTCAACATCAGCGTGTCTCCTGGAGAGAACTTTGCGAATATAAGCTGGCTGGCCAAGAAGAGGCACAGAAATGTTAGATTCCAGATCCAATATTTCAAGGAGAACGGTAGGGCAAACTTGAGTTTTCAAAACAATGACCTTCTGGAGGTTGAGCTCAAAGTAATTTGCGTCTGTACAGATGCGAATAAATGGAAGAAGACAGAGAGGGTGGACTCCTCCCAGTCCTTCTACCAGCTGCAGGGTCTCAGACCCGGTTCCCATTACCATCTGCACTTCATCCACAGCAACGTTACGTTCTTTCAGACAGAAATTGACACAGAGGGAACAGGTACTGCATTCATGGATTAGAGTGTTGTCTTATCTCATTTTAGCTGCTGTTCCTCTGGGTTTCCGGCGTTTAGAGATAAAATCAATCCTACAGAGAAAGAACTCCTTGTAGTTCCCTGCGTTGCGATTGAAGTGCTTTCAAGTGTTAGCCTTTTTCAGTTCCCTGGGGCGATGCCACCCTGTCAGATATTATAATGAGGTGGCTTGTTTGGATGTCGCTTCTTTTGAAGCGTTCCCTCTCCTTGTGTGTTGCCAACCTTGCTCTCGCAAATATCCGTCTACTTTCAAGGAGTAACTGAGATGCAGCCTGGCATTGCAACCCAGGGATGGTTCATTGGCCTGGTCAGCGCCATCGTGCTGCTTCTGCTCATACTGCTCATCCTCTGCTTTGTCCAGAGGAACAAAGGGGGAAAGTATTCAGGCAAGTGTCAATATCCTTTATTCTTGTAATATTTTTACAATTAGTGTGGTGGTTGCTTCAAAGGTACTTTTTTTGTACCCTTGATTTTTACGTTCTCAGGGCATGAGTCACCACAAGCTTGACTTTTACAGCTTGGAAACATAGAAGCGGTGGATAACATAAAAATGCTGACATTATTGTGGGCCAGCTAGCTGGCCATCTGAGACGAATAAATGGAATCTTTTTTTTTTTTATCTGCTGGCATCTGCACACGCTGAGTATATTTAATCATCAGCACATCAGATGAATATGGTGTATTTTATCGAAATGTTTTGATTCTGATTCTGATTCTGGACCGCTCCAAATGATGTACGTTAACATGTTGTTATATTGCCTCCATGATTTGTTTTGAAGGTTTCTGTAATTGCGGTGTGATAGTGGTGCTATTAAGAGGTGGATTCAGTCGGGTAAATTCCCCACTGACCGCCCAGGTATCAAATGTATGGGCTGCCTCAGGTCCATAACAACAAGTAAGGGCTTTGGACTTTTAAACATGTTGATACGACAGACCACTAATGTTATCTGTCCTTTATGGCCTTTTGTTTTAGTACACTGAAAAATGGTGTTGAATTTACTCCATTTTGTTTTTGTCAAGTGGCTGCACACAATAGAATCATCTAAACTTAGATTCATTTTTTTTAGGTATATGCATGGTCGACTTAAAACTGTATCTGGATCCGGACTCCCGTTCATTGGTGTAAATAGGCCCTTGATAAATCTTGAGACGAGAGCATCAAGCCAATACTCAAGTGCAACCATTTGTCTTCCTCTTAGTGAAAGACAAAGAAGAAGGCCCGATGGACTCAGAAGCCCGGCCTATGAAGGACGAGACCTTTGGAGAGTACAGGTTGGTCGTATTATGTGTCTGTTGATTGTCATGTTCTGGACTTGTGATGCTATCCCGATTCCTTCTGCACCGATCACCTTCCTTAACCCTTTCTGCTGCCATTATGGTCCTCTTTCCTTCCTGATGCCTGAACCTGCTTTGCAGATCTCTAGAAAGGTATGCTGTGGTTTCAAATCCCCATCCCAAATACTGTAATGGCCTCTCTGCAACATTTTCTTTGACCGTTTCAGCTTGCATGTTGCTCGTGCTATTTTGTTCAATCAAAGTATTGGCTCAACTCCCCCTTTCATTGACTTCCTCTCTCTCGCAGCGACATGGAGGAGAAGCGCACTGCCAGCCAGCCATCACTGTGCGAGGAGAGCAAGCTGTGCAGCGAGGACAACCTGAACTTCAACGGCAGCAGCGTGTTGACCACCGAAATCAACCTGGATGAGTCTCTGGCCAGCCAGTTCAGTCGACCCAGCGAGGGCCCAGAGGTGCCGGATAACTCCCCGCTTAACCCCACCACCGTTTCCTCCGCCACCAACGGCCTGCCCAACCAAGTCACCATCCTCGATTAACCTCCATGCATCCGCGGAGGACCGTCTGACCAAAACATGTCAACACATACGTGCCCGTACGCTCCTGTTCCCTGCTGAGTAGTTTGTTGACCAAGGCGCAATCAATGCATTGACAACTCAGATGCTGGTGGTGTCATCTGATGGACTGGACTGTTTTGACCAAAGGCATGTCCAAAGTATTGGACAATGTGACGTAAATCTGACTAACCCCGACATGGAGAAATCCGTTAACTCTACCTGATCCTTCTTCATGTGTGCAGTGTAAAAACGTAAATGTTTAACTTTCATCTATCGTCTTTATTTCTTGCCTCAAAAGCTCTTCAAAAAAATTGATCACGTCTGCCTCACAACATTCCGTTTTTGTAAGGGGCCTGCGTAGAGAGCAGCTGCAGACTGAAAGGGAAGTGTGATGGGACCACATTTGCGTCATTTACCATGTTTTTTAAAAATCATTTCACACAATTTAAGTGCCAATGATTTTTTTTGATAACCGTGTAATGTTGGACACCATTTCTATGAGCTAGTCGCATATTCATATAATATGTATATTTATTTCGTTTTAATTCCATTTCATGTTTATTTGAATAATGACAGAAAACCACTCTCTAATGTACGGTGTTCTGATCAATCAGCCGGAAAGTACGTGATTGGCAGATGTCAATCAATGCCTTTCCACAACTTTCAAGAGGCGACGTGCCTGTGTGCGGTGTTGCGTCCCTTCCCCCTTTCCTTTCCTTCACACTGTATATTACAGACTAAACCAGGAACGGAATCAAAATATTTGAAAGAATGTCTGATTGACCAATTAATCCCCCCAAAATAATTGACAGATTAATCACATATTAACATAATCTTCAAAAGCAGCTCTAAAACTGAAAAATGCACAGCTAAACCATGCGCTCTGTATCGGAATCAGTGGAACTCGGAACACCCCTAATATATAAATACACTACCAGTCAAAAGTTTCGAGAAACTTTCCAGTGCTCTTGATTGAACAAGTGTCTCCAAACCTTTGACAGGTAGTGTTTGTTCTACCTTGTCTTTATTGGCATACTTCATAGATTTGAGATCTGTTGGCCAAGAGCACTGAGGTCAGGTTTCGTACCATTTCATGCCATCACTAACACACTAACAATAGGTAAAGGGGAACTTGCTGTGAAAACGCCGAGTAGCATCTGGTGTATATATTTGCATCGACATGTATCTATTTAGCCATATTCCAGTATTATATCTTCTGGTCCTGACAAGTTCCTGTGCCTACTGGGTTTTGCATAGAGCACCAGATTGATGTCATAAACCATTCATCAAGTGTAATGTTATGATTGGAGATATATTGTACATTTTGTGTCAAGGCCTATGTGTTGCTTTCTGTATCTTGTCTTTGTCTCTTTCGGTACTGTCACGCTCCATATTTTGTTTGGGGAGCGGCACTTGCAGATAAAAAAAAAAAGGTGGAGTCTTGCGCGCAAACACTGTACACTCATTCGTGCAGTTTAAGATTGCAGAAAGGTAAAATGACTGGCCATCTGCAAATTACAAAGGCACATAGTTGGTATTTACTTCACATCTAGAAAATGTATTTTTTTTTAGTGTTCACATATGATTTTGGTCCATACATTATTCGTACCCTGATTTGAGTAAAAGTTGTTTATAGTTTGGATAATTTTTAAGTGGAAATGACATGTCAAGTGTTAAAAAAAGAAAACTCTAAAAAGCTGTGTTGGAAATTTTTTTTAAATGGTCTTTTTACATTTTTACCAAAATACCCAATCATGGATACTGTAATTATTCCTCAATACAGGCATATCCATTGTTATAAATTTTTAGTAGATCAAATCGGTCTGGCATATGTAGCCTAGATTTAAAACCAATTCCTAGAAATAAAACTCAATAGCCATTCAGCATACACAAGTGTACTTCAATTCAAAATTTGGGGGTCGACTTCTCCTTGTCCCGTCCAAATTTTATTTACAATAGTAAGTTCTATGCAGCCTGACTAACGCATACTGTACTCCACTAATGCAGTAAGCAGGAGAACCTACCCATTTTTGTCCATGTCAGGGGGCAACCATTTGCCACTTGCTGTCGACTGGTCGTTACTGGAGTCACTGTGATTTCATTTACAGTTACGGCTCTGCTTCAGAAAACAGGTGAGCCATGATTGGTCGTTACCTGACCCCTGAGCCACTGTGATGTCATTTTCAGTTGAGGGAAAGTGGTCAAATGGCCATCCCCGGAGGTGGCTAAAAATGGGTTCTTGGAATATGAGTTAGCAGCAAAATCCACCCAATACGTATCAGAATGTCGCATGTAGACTAGTGGAGGCACATAGAACATATTACTGTCAAGACAACTTTGGGGTTGACTTCCGCTCTAATGTGCTACTGCCTGCAACATATCCCTGCTACATGAGGTACAGCCAGGAGTTTATTGGGGCTATTGAATTGAGCGTGACCTTTTTCCTCCCTAAAAAAAATGTAAATACATTCCTTGAACCTGCAGATGTTGAAAGAATGCTCTGATCAACCAAACTATGACCACCAGTCCTGAGCATCATCTGAAAGCAAGTTGTCATGTTTCTTCTTCGTCATGTTGCTTTTGTTCTTAGCATATTATTGCAGTAAAGTTCAATTTGGCTGTTCAGCAAATTAAAAGAAGGTAAAATAAAAATAAATAATGGTAAAAGCATTGCCAATGAATTTTAGCTTCCGATTTTCCACTAAATTTGCAGTTTTATATGTCATTGCAGTTTATGGCCAGTTGGCATGAAACTGTTAGTGAAGACTTTTTTTTTCCATCTGATGCAGTCATGAAAAGTAGGATGCAACACCACAGTGAGCATGTACAGTTGATGCGACACCACTCTCGTCATATAAATGCTGGCCACGAGTCGTGTCGGATGACAGAAAGGACATGTGATGTCTGACAAGAAGATGCTTTAACGGCGCCCCTTGACTTGTTGATAGTCAGTATAAACATGCGCGCGCGCACACACACACACACACACACACACACACGCAAACTGTACAGCCCCAATATACTGAAAAACGTCAAAAGGCTGCATAAAATAAAACATATGTATCTGGATCCAAATGATTTTACTTCATTTTGATGAATTTATGCTATTTTAAGTAGATGTACAGGCGACTTTGGATGGATGGATGGTTGTATCCAATATTATCATCTGGATTCAACACCATTTTCAAATCCATTTTTTTTCCCACTTTATCCTCACAAGGATCACAGGGGTGGGGGTGGGGTTCCTGAGCCTATCCCAGCCGTCTTCAGGCCGTCGGCCGTGGACACCTTGAACCGGTTGTCTCTGTGTGCCCTGCAATTGACTGGCAAACAACCATCCATCCACACTCACACTCACACCTAGGGACAATTGAGAGTGTTCCAAAAACATGCATGGCAGGCTGAATGAACGTGGGAGGAAGCCGGAGTACCTGGAAAAAACCCACGCAGGTACGGGGAGAACACGCGCGGACCAACCTTCCTGTGGGGAGTTGCGTCGTCCTCACAGTGCAGAGGTCGTGGATTCGATCCCAGCTCCAGTCGACCACCTGGGATAAAACCATATGATGAATAAAATTGTGTACTATACACAGAAATGAGTTGTACCTAGATGCGTATTTTTGGATAAACTATGTTCAAACACAAGACCGAACAACAAATCATGCTGGTTACAAAAAACAAACCAAAAAGCGCTTGTAAAAAGAAAAATGGTTTTTACGTCTGTCGAGCTGATTTATGTTTCCTTGCCTTTCACGACGAACTGAGAGCTTCGATTTCTCATTTTGAGAGTTAGTAGAATTACGCAACAAAACTGTCTCCCAGTGTTGAATTCTTTAGACGTTCTTTCTGGTTCGTGCCACGTAGCTACTCAGCAAAGTCGCAAGCAAGTTGAGAAATCTGAACACGGGTTGTCAGCATGACAGTCCTTTTAGTCATGGCTTATCATGATTTGAGGCAGGTGAACCTACCTGCACTGTGAGGTCAACGTGCTAACCACTGGCCCACCAGGCAGCCCTTATTTCATAAAAAAAAAAAAAAAAAGCAAAAAAATAAAACACTTTGGAATATCCCAGTACCATCTTGCGTGTAGCAACAAACAAAATATCAACTTGAACAAAACATGGTAGCATTGGAAATACATTTCAGAACGTGTTTATTTGTTTGTCCTCAAAGATTACCTGCAGAAATGACAGAAAGTTCTATGAAGATGGAGTGAACTATTATACAGAAAATTTGGCGACAGAACACATTTCCTGCTCTCTTACAGAATTGTAACAGCCTATCACAAGTCCAGGTTCCCCCCATTCACCACCTTGAGAACAAGATAGAGTCATGGTAGCTGGACGTGATGATTGGTGAACCCTGACAAAAGTCCCACCAAGGATAAGAAAGCCTCATGTTAAACCACAGCGAAATAACCGCCAACGTCATCTTCATGTTGTTGTGGACCGACGGCACCAATGTTCCCTCTTTTCATGCGTCTGAACATTTAACTAAACTCCTTGAGCATCCCTCGGATCACGGTGAGCAACATCGGCTACGCGCACGGCAGCTAAACCTGGAACCTATCTGTCCAAAACCTGATGTCATGAGATGAGAAAGGTGGTGGTGGCGACTATCACTGTGAGCTGCAGCAGTCTTAACACCACGAGTGAGCAAAAAAATGCATGACAGAACAGATCGACCTGTAGTTTAACAACGATGGGCAAACAGTTACCTGTTAGCGCAGCTGCATGGCTGTGAGGATCGATCCAACCTGGGATGATTTTCAGAATACAAATGTTTGATCACTACGAGAAAATGCCAAGTACAGTATAACAAAACATACATGAGGGAAACTATTGAGACAGGAGCAATTGGAACACAACTCTATAGAATTGCATCGAGATGCAATTCTATAAATTGTATTGTCTCCACTACTGTAATATTGTAGAGGTCATGTGCGCGAAAGACTATTTCAAACAGAATAATAATAATAATAATAATACATTTAATTTATAAGCGCCTTTCAAAACACTCAAGGACACTTTACAATCAAAACAAGAACAATAAAACCACAGATAAAATTATAAATAATAAAAGGAGAAATTAATTTAAACTGAATATGCGATTTTAAATAGTTGACGCCGGCAACATCGCCGTCGCGAGGAGCATTAGCCGACCCAGCCAGGCCGGCCAACACGCCGTGGTCCGCGGATCGGCAGCCGTTTCTGCCGTTGTCTTCATTGGCTTCATTTCAGTGTACTAGATCTTTGCAATCGTTTCTGTCTCACAGGACCTTAATCAGTTTTTAATTCTGGTGAAGATCCCATGAGACTGCTTTTTTTTTAACGTGGGATCATTCATGAATGTTCAGATTTGGTTAGCCATACAATTCTTTGGAAGCATTTTCTTTTAACTAAAATTTGAAGTAAATTTAGCAAAAGTAGTTAAGTGTGCAATGATCCCTCGCCATGTATTATGTATTATTATTAGCGCTTAAAACATTTTAATAATTTTATTTCTAAGCACCTTCCAAGACACCCAAGGACACTTTACAATCAGGAACAAAAACAATAAAACACAATTTTCAGGGCCACTCAAACAAGTGACATGATTGGCGATGATTTACTTGTACTCTCATTGGTCGATGTCGCAGAAGGAACCGGTCTGTTGAATGTCTCACATCCTGTTGTGTTCATGATAACTATTCTTTTTTTTTTTATTAGTTAAGCTGCGCTTCAACCCCTTGCCACCCGCTGAAGCAATATGTCTGTATTGTCCAGGGTAACCAAGACAAATATATATATTTTTTTTTAATAAATACTTTCGTTAAGAAAAAGAAACGCAAAAACATGGTGGGACACCATTCACAGAGATCACAGATCTTGCGCTCTCATTTTATCTTGTTGGGAGGTGGTGAAAGCCAGCGCAACCAGCATTTTGAGCAGCTACACAGACTACAGACGAGAGCAACTTTTGAATGCTGACCGTACCTTTGACATAACCGCGCTAAATGAAAGTAACTGGTCAGCATTCAATAGTATGAACAATTATTTTGCAGATAAGCAAATTCCCATTACAAGTCCCCACTGTGCGAGACCGTGTTAGCCCACTCTGAGATGGCACCAATTCTGACACAATGCTTTAACAGTGGAGCCAGGAGGAGTGGGGGTGGTGCAGCCTTGACACTAACAGGGCAGGCACAAGCTTAAATGACAGCAGATACTGTCAGCTCGGGATGAGCTTCACTTTTTTTCTTCACTTAAAAAAAAACAAAACATGAGTTAAAATGGTTGTCTAAGGAGACAAGATGAACTTAGCGCTACCCACAGGATGTTTTTCTCCAATTTAAAAACCTCAGCTCCACCGTCATCACCTCCAGCAGAAGGGTCTCTGCGTGAACCGAAAGCTTACGAGTCAAGTGAGAGCTGCCTTCTGCACCATCAACACAAGACTCTTTGGTTCTTAATTACTGTATAAGGTTTTATAATTTTACATTCACATCGGCTTCTAAGTACGTGTACATATTTTAGAGTATGAAGATTTCAACAGTCAAACAATATTTGGCTCAAATAGGTAGTTTTTTTTAGGCAGCCTGACTTTTTTTGGGGGCGGGGGGGGTTTGGCTTGAAATTTTTTGGGGGTAGAAGCTTGACTTTTTTGTTTGGGCGGCTTGACCATTTTTTGGGGGGTAGGGGGCTACACTTGAAATTATATATGGCTTGGCATTTTGTTTTTCTTTGGGGGCTGACAGTTTTGCAGGGGCTTGGCTTTTTTTGCTTGGCATGAAAAGACCTGACAAGCCCCAACCTGACATTTTTGTCATTATTTGGCGGCCTAATGGTTTTTTTCTCTCTTTTATGCGACCTGATGGGTTTTTTTTAGGTTACCTGACCTTTTTTTGAGACAGCCTGACTTTTTTTTTTTTTTTTAATTGGGGCCCGGGGGTCTTGGCTTGACATGGCTTGAAATGACTGCTTGAATTGGACTTGAAATGGCTTGAAATGACTTGACATGGCTTAGCATTTTTTTTCTTTGGGGGGCTGACATTTTTTGCATGGGCTTGGCACGAAGTGACGTAACAAGCCTACTATTAATTTTCTTTGGAGGCAGCTTGAGTTTTCCTTTTTTGAGGCGGCCTGACGTTTTTTTCTTTTTAATTGGGGCCTTGACGGCTTGAAATGACTGCTTGAAATGACTTGGCTTAGCAGTTTTTTTCTTTGGGGGCCTGACTTTTTTGAGACGGCCCGGCTTTTTTCTTTTTTGAGGCGGCCCAGCTTTTCTTTTCTTTTTTGAGGCAGCCTGGCTTTTTTTTTTTTAGGCTTGACCTCCGTGGTGGAGGGGTTGTGTGTCCCAATGATCATAGGAGCTAAGTTGCCTGGGGCTTTATGCCCCTGTCAGGGTCACCCATGGCAAACAGGTCCTAGGTGAGGGACCAGACAAAGCACGGCTCACAAAACCCCTTATGAGGAACAAAATAAATTGGTGCTCACCAGTCCAATTCATGGCAGCATCATTCATCGCAGCATCACACATCGCACTTTCATTGTGGAAACAAACTTGTCAAAATACATGGAACGCTCGTTGTGTTGCAGTTACAGATTGGTTAGCTCTTCAATCTTGGTAGACATGATCCCATACCAGCTTGAAACACTTTTTATGGGTTACCATCTTCAGAGCTACAGGGATTTGCATTGAAACAAAAATCAACAATATAATGTTAATTTGAAAAACATAACAAAACAGAATGGCATTGTATGTATTCTTTGTCGTTGGATTGAAAGAAACAAAGAATGTGCTGTTGGAGGTATTTCCTGCTCACTGTGTTTACAATCACCTTTAGTGTCCCTCACACTTTTAGGGCCCCCCTCATAGGACATGTTGTCAGCGTGTTGCAACTATTAAGACTATGCCTTGTGTTGTGTTAAATATTGGAACATCTGCTGAAGCACTTATAGTATTTTGCTTGACTCCCCTCTTGTCCTTGGTGGGTACTTGTTTTTGAAGGCTGTCAAGTTGCAACTCCAATGTGCACAGCAGAGGTACTTCGTCACCATGTCACTGCATTGAATGTAAGAAGGAACATACTAATATAGACGTGCACAAAATCTGGACCCCTTCGATTCGTAAACTGCAGTAAGCTAACTGTTCATCCTGCAGTTCTGTCCGATTCAATTGTATGTACTGTGTATGTGTCTTGCTGCGTTACTGCTGACTTGCTGCTCGGTAAGTAACTTTCTCTGCAGTCCAGCTGTGCTTGCTGCTTACTGTGCTTGAATGTTGAACTGGTCTGCCTGGATCCGCTTCACTCTCCTGAGTTCCGCCGTTCTCTTTTCCTCTTGCCGGGCTTCACTGGATGCCTTTAAGAGTTGAGAATTCCAGGCTGCCTCCCGGTTCTTCTCAATATCACGCCATCTCTTATCATTGATAACAAAGATTGGCTGTTAGATCATCACTGCTTTGGGGCACCACTTCGTCAATCAATCAGTCAGTTGTCCGGTGACATATTCGTCCCCCCTTAGATGGCAATTCTATTCGCGATTGTATTCTTTCATCTTTGTGGACAGCGAGCTGCAACATGGGGTTTAGTGGTTACCAGGTCTGCCTCACAATCAGGAGTTCTGTGTTTAAATCTCTGTTGGAATGTCTCAGTGTGGACCTTGCATGGCAATATGCTAACTTGCCCGGGAAGTTTCAATATGAGTGAGTAGTTGTTTGCCGATCATTGCTCTGGAGACCACAAAGAAGAAAAAAACCTTCTCAGCCATGTCCAACCCCCAATAGCATTCCTGGAAGAAATCAGCCTCCAGCTCTCATGGATGGGAAAGATCTAAAAGGAACCCCCACCGTCAGTCACCTCTGAACATGGAGAAGCATACCACACCATGGCATTGTCTCATCGACCGTCTACTACCTGCAGCCATGCGTTAAGCGTGTTCGTAAATGTTGTCGCTCAGTTACAAGTTACCATCGTCTACCTGTCTCTCCATGCATTGTGCCCCCCTTTCCCTGTAGATGGCGCTCAGCTGCTCGGGGCTCATGCCCTTCCACATGTCGGTCGCAGCAGGCTTCCCTTTCTGCAGCTGGCTCACGGCAGCTTCCCAACCCTCTGTCATCATGGCGGATGTCAATGTGTGCCACTTTTCAGCAAGATTCTCCCTCTCCTCTCTCCGACGTGACCCCTGCAGTCGCTCAGCCTGCTCGGTAGCCTGCAAGGAGCCACATACTGTCCCGCCTTGTCTTTCATGTAGCTCATTGATGAATTGTGATGCTTAAAACCTTTGTAGGCACCATTGGTAAGAGTAGGAATTATCATGTATTTCCATTTTTTATATTATTTTGCAATAGACAAAGCGTGAGATGTCTGTCGTCAAGACCAATGAGGAAGTAAACATCAGTGGTGGCCGTGGTCAATCCGGTGAGTCCGTCAGTATTTCAGGCCGGCCCAGTCTGTCCGAGTTATAGGCGACAGCCAAACAGCCTTAAAAACAGACTTACCGGGTGCCACGTCACACACAGGTGGCACACACCTGACACATAGCCAAATACAGAAAAAATAGAAAAATAAACCCACCTTGTTTACCTTTCTGTCCCACAAACCTCAATGACGTGTGGGGCTCACGTGGATGGGCCGGAAATACTGACGGAGAGAGTGACAGACTGACGGCAGAGTCTATCTACATGCTGTAGTGCTGTGTTGGCAAATGTCAAGAAGCTGTGTATACGTAATCCTTATCAGCAGTGCGAAGTCCTTATGCAGGTCGTAATCCCTGCGAGGACTTTGGTGGCTTTTATGGCAAAAAAAGGCTTGCAGAAAAACGCTCCGTCGTACGGGACCAAATAGATATGAGTTAGTGAGTTGTCAGTGTAAGTCACATCAGATTGGTTTTATTGTGTTCACTGTAAAGCGTTTGTATTGGACTGAAGTATGTTGCTTCAGGGATTTTTCATTTTATTCTCAGACTAATTGCAATTTAAAGTTGGTTTAACATTTTGAGTGGCACCCTTAAAGTTAACATCCTCGATTGACCCTTTGTGACATTTTAGAGTATGAGATGTATGTTTTGTTTGCATCTTCTCCTGAAAAACTCCCTCGTGTGTGTGTGTGTGTGTGTGTGTGTGTGTGTGTGTGTGTGTGTGTGTGTGTGTGTGTGTGTGTGTGTGTGGGTATGGGTGTGTATTGTACCAGAGCTTGATTGTAGTTGTCAAGAGCGATCCTGCCAGCTTTTCTGCCTTTTTCCTCAGCACTGTGTAGCTGTCTCCAGCTGTGGTCATGTTGCAACAGTTCTTTCTCAGCCAGCATCTCTGAAACACACACGTGTTGCAAATCAACACTTGTTCACCCGCTCACACATACATAATAACTCCCTTTGAAGTTTGTCCATCAATGCAACCTCTCCTGGCAACAAGGGCTGGCTGTGAGAGTGAGCGATTGTTTGCACAGGAAGAAATTATGCAGATTTGAGATTATTGTGGGTGTTTTGTTAGAATAGAATAGAATAGAATAGAAAACTCTTATTGTCATCATAGGGTGCGGATACCATGAAATGAATATGTGTTAAATAGACTCTTGTCATAATAACAATAATCAATGCATCTTGGGTTTCTACTCACTTCGGTGCTTGTCCTCAAAACAGCTTCTCTCCTGCTGGACCCTTTGTGCCAGAAGATCTCTTGCTGTTTGTTTCATTTGTTCTCTCTTCCGTTGTGCCGCTCCAATATCTTCGCCCTACGGAGAACACAAATAAGGTTGGATAAGGGTCACTCCTGGAGACCTTCATTGACTCTGTGGTGGCCTCAGCCATTCATTATGGCATCGTCTGCTGGTCAGGCAGCATCTTAGCCCGGGACAGAGAGAGACTGGACTGACTGGTCAGGAGGGCCAGCTCTGTCCTGGCCTGCTCCCTGGACACTCTGGAGGAGGTGGGCAACAGGAGGATGCTAGCTACGCTAACAGCTATGTGGGCAGACCCTCCAACCCTTCCAGGCCACCCTGACAGCACTGGGCAGCTCTCTCAGCCAGAGACTGATACACCCGCGCTGCAAGGAGCAGACGTAGCGCCGCTCGTTCCTGACGACTGCTGTCAGGCTATTGAATAGACGGTCCTGTGTGCTTATACAGTGATCCCTCGCTATTTCGTGGTTCGTTTATCGCGGCCTCGGTGCATCACGGGTTTGTTCAAACATAAAAAAAAAAAGTCAGCAAAACACACATGGAGCAACATATACAGTACTTGTGGGGTGATGGGGGGCTCTGCCATGTTGATTGGCATCTTTCTGTTTTATCACTCGCGCAAGTGTTGTTTAGGCTGCCAGTGCGCGCGCGCGAGAGAGAGAGAGAGATTTATAAGAACAATAGCAGGTCTGTCTAAATTCTTTTTTACTAATCAGTCAAGGATCCTCGGTTTTTGTACTGCCTGTGCGTGTCCGTGTGTGCGTGCGTGTGTGTGTGTGTGCGCGCGCGCGCGCGTGTGTGCGTGTGTGTGTGCGCGCGTGAATGTGTGTGTTAGTGGCTCTGCTCAAGCGTAAAGGCCCACGTAGGGCAATTTTTTTTATATAGTCAAACCTCGGTTTTTGTACTTAATCCGTTCCAGAAGACTGTTCGAAAACCAAACTGTTCGAAAACCGAAGCCATGTTTCCCATTGGAATCAATGTAAAAAAAAAAAATCCGTTCCAGGTCAAGAACACAATTTTTTAAAACCACTTTTTTTGATAATTTCACACCATAAACTGCACACATGTAACAGGAGAGCAGGTAATATGTAAAATACTGTACAAACAAACTTTAATATGTTTTATTTTCACCAATTTTAACATTAACATAGTAACTTAAAAATTGAATGAACATCTCTCTCTCTCTCTCTCTCTCTCTCTCTCTCTCTCTCTCTCTCACCCTCTCTCTCTCTGAAAAATACAAACTCGTCACGAGGAAGCTGTTTCTGTATAATTATTGCATAATAATGAGACACCGGACACCGGAGTGTTGATTATGTGCTGCTGTATTGAAAACTGCCGGCCGTAAACAAACGCACGCACACACTTCGCCCGTGCTGCTGGGGCAAACCATTCTGAAAAGAGGTGGGTTTCACTCGGCCTAACAGAAGCGTTTCACCAAACACGTCTGCTTTTTTTTATTGAACAATACATCTCTGACAATTGAACGAGGAAGCGTTTTCTGCTTTTTTTCAAAATCTTGATTGAACAATTTTCTCCCCCTCTCTCTCCCTTGTGGTTTCTTTCTGACTTCCGGGTTGAGGGAACGGTGCCGCGTTGGGCTGCCGCTGCTCAGCCGCATTGTGTTTTATTGTTCTTGTTCCTGATTGTAAAGTGTCCTTGGGTGTTTTGAAAGGCGCTTATAAATAAAATGTATTATTATTATTATAATACAAAAACGTCTGCTCACAATGGACGCTACGAGGAAGCGAAGCCGAGAGGAGTGAAGCGACGCATTCAAGTGCGCTCAGTTAGTTCGAGAACCGAAATTTGTTCGTCATCCGGGCATAAAAAACGGAAATTTTTGTTCGAAAACCGAATTGTACGAGAACCGAGACGTTGGAAAACCGAGGTTTGACTGTACTGCAATCTAAACAGCACACGGCAGCACACTATTTTCCTTCCTTCACATGACACAGTGAGCGTTCAGACAAATTTCTCCCATGACTATAGTTTTTGGTGTATGAGACAAAGAGACATGAGAAACACAGTAGCAATTTTGCCAGCTACAGCAACACACTTGAGTCAGACGAAAATGTTGTTCGAAAACCGAATTGTATGAGAACCGAGACGTTCGAAAACCGAGGTTTGACTGTATGTATCTTAATTGGTCGCTACTTTGCAGATTTTTGTTTATCGCGGGTGGTTTTGGTCCCCATTATCCGTGATAAACGAGGGATTACTGTATTTATATTTTATATTTATATTTATTTAGATACTTTTTGTCTTCTACTTTCTCTGTTTCATAATTTTGCTGCTGTACATTGGGAATTTCTGCATTGTGAGGTGAGCCCACCTGAAAGACCTGCATGCTGGAAGGCCCGAGCTCAGCCTCTGGAATAGTGATCCCGAATACCCCCCTCAAGCCACACTTGAGATCGGCATCACGCGAGTCTTCCACACGCTGCTGGATGTCCCAGTACTGAGTCAGGCCAGTGTGTAAAGCTTCACGCACTTTCCTTTCCTCCGTGTCTCTCTGCAACAGCACTTGATCATGCTTCAGTCTCAGCTTGTCTGCAACATGAAGATGCACAGAAATATTATTTCATTTACTCTCCGTGTCATCTTGGCTGTCATTCTGTGTCTTTTACCAAAATCTTTGTCCCTTTCTCGCTCCATTTCTTTGCAGTGTTTTTTCTCCAGGGTCTGTTTGTGCAGTGCATCCAGGTCAAGGCCCATGACACGCTGCCTTGTATTGAAAATTCGAGCCTTGCGTGCAGCCTCGGCAGCCTGTCTCCGCTCCACAGCAGTCTCAATCGATTGGTCAACAGGGAATTGCACTTTGTACATGGTCTCTTTTTTTTAATCTGTGAGGAGGAACAATATTGCAATGTTTCTAGCGTATGCATTTGGAAATAACACAATCATGTCAAGTATTAATAAAGACACAGGCCATACTTTGGTGCATCTGGACAATCTAAGGTGGCTCATAGCATAAACGTATAAAAAAAAATTCAAATAATGCACCGTGATAATATAACAGGTGTTGTGTCGAAATGCACTGCATTTTAAATATTTATCATATAGCTATAAGTAGTTTAATTAAGATATGAAAACGTATTGTAAATATTTCTCTATTTAAATTACACATTTATCGATTGTCCTGGATTGTGTTCATAATCGAGTGGTGCATTAGACTTTATTGATACCCCATCTGTTGCAGCATAGTAGAAAAAAAGCAAGAAAAGAGATTATTATTAAGATTTACATGTAGAGAAAATGGAAGGGAAAGGACTGACTGTACAGTCTTGACTCTTGCGTGTACTGCCTATGTATAGTGGTTTAATCACACAACACTAAATGAAGGTCTGTACTCAGTTTATCCATTATTGTCCACCTGCTGAAATTCTAAAGCAACACTGAATCAGCAATGTATCCATTTAGAATGGCACTCACCCTGTCTGATGAAATTTGTTTCGAAATAATCACGACAGTCGCTTGCTGAACAGTGAACACAACTCGGCTGTGTTTGTGGCCCTCGGTATCCATGGTAACGCCTAATCTTCTATCAATTAAAAATAATTATCCAAATTTTTAGTTATGTGCTAAGCTCCATAATATACAAAATATCCCAGTATTTAGTTACTTATTATCACCGGGACTGCATTAAAGAGAAAAAGTCAAGACAAAACGCAGCACTTGGAATCTCGCGAGAAATTGCGAGGTTACAGCTCTCGCGCTCAAAGCTCTTCCTGTTGGATTGTAAAATGGCGCATTGTTGTCACTTCGGCATCGTGACCGAGTAGTCAGGATTATGATTGAAATGCAAATATTAACGGCTAGATGCGTGCTACGATGAGATGGTCGTATCGTCCGGCGTCGGACTGAGCAGGGACGTTTATTTGTTTGCGTGCATGGTTTGTTGTGAGAGCTCTTCCAGTAGACATCGCTTGCTAGCATTAGCCAAAATTCGCCTGTTTTTTTACGTCAGCTACAAAACGTTCGACGACTGAACTACAACTAAAATGGGTTACTTAAAACTCATAGAGATCGAAAACTTCAAGTCATACAAAGGGCGGCAAATTATTGGACCCTTTCATAAATTCACGGCAATCATCGGTCCGAATGGATCTGGTAAGTTTGCCAATGCAAAATGCTGGGAATCGGTGCATCCCGAGCAGAACGACTGCACAGAAAATGCATCGAACTCAGATCTTGTATCCAATATATATTCCGCATCAATAGTCGGCATGACCTGGGCGTGTGACTTGTGCACGCTTTATTAGGCACTCAATTTGAAACAATTTGCACAGTGTAGTAATAATACGATTCGTTTTTAATTACTTCGAATGTGCAGTCAACTGCAACATAATAAAGCCGCCACTGGCTAACACTTCTCACAATCTTAACTTGTCTGCAGGAAAATCAAATCTTATGGATGCCATCAGCTTTGTATTGGCGGAGAAGACCAGTAACTTGCGTGTGAAGACTCTGAAAGATCTGATCCATGGGGCACCTGTTGGGAAGCCAGCAGCCAACAGAGCTTTTGTCAGTATGGTCTATCAGGAGGATAATGGAGAGGAACGCTCCTTCACCAGGATGATCATTGGTAGGAAATTCCTTTGAAAGTCACTTTGTTATGGTCTTCAGTTTTTGTCTGAGACTACTTTTTGAATTTTCTTGACCATGTTAACATAAACTTGCAGGCTTCCAAAATCATCCTGCGCTCTCTGAATTTTTGATCTCTTGATTAATTATGTGGCAGGGTCCTCCTCTGAATACCGCATCAACAACAAAGTGGTGGGTTTGCCCGATTACAGTGAGCAGCTGGAAAAGCTTGGCATTCTCATCAAGGCTCGAAACTTCTTGGTTTTCCAGGTGAGCCGGAACATCTGCAAGAAATATGTTTTTGTCCTTCCAATGGCTGGCAATGCCATGAAATTTTGTTTGTCAGAGAATTGCGTAAATGCTTTGTGTGGAGGAAGATGTTCATTTAAAAAGAGAGTAGTCATTCAAATAAATTATTGTGTTTTTTGCACTTGGTGTTTTGTTCTGATTGTTTCTCTAGGGAGCCGTGGAGTCTATTGCAATGAAGAACCCAAAGGAGCGCACGGCTTTGTTTGAGGAGATCTCGCGCTCAGGGGAGTTGGCCCAGGAGTACGACCGCAGGAAGAAAGAGATGGTGAAAGCGGAGGAGGACACCCAGTTCAACTACCATCGCAAGAAGAACATTGCAGCCGAGCGCAAAGAGGCCAAGCAGGAAAAAGAAGAGGTGAGTCCGTATTTGTGCCGTTCATTCATATACTATATATTTATTTGTAACCTACTTGTATTTGGACTTTTGGGTTTTAAAAGTCCCACTCTGTTTGTAGGAAGGGTTTGATGCCAATATTTTCAGCAGTTCGCACCCCAACATTTTGAAGTGAAATCAATTTGATATGGAAATAAAAAGTTGTAGATATCATTCATAAAAGTCATGGTTTTGAGTACCATTTAATACACTTCCCACTCAGGAGTGAAAACAGCAAACGTAACCAGTCTGTTGGTTAGCAACAACTAAAAAAACTCTTTAGAAACAATAGAATAATCTTTAAGCGTTGTATTAACTTAAATGGTGAATGAGGGATAAAAAATTCCGATATACCTCATAAATGTGGGGTTTTTTCTTCTTGAAACTACATTGAATTAACCTGCCACTTTTGTCTCGGCCCTCCCACTTTGATCCAGGCTGAGCGCTACCAGCGACTGAAGGATGAAGTGGCGAGGGCCAGCGTTCAGCTGCAGCTCTTCAAGCTCTACCACAACGAGACAGAGATCGAGAAGCTGAACAAAGAGCTGGGTCAGCGCAACAAGGAGATCGACAAGGACCGTAAGAAGATGGACCATGTGGAGGAGGAGCTGAAAGACAAGAAGAAGGAGCTTGGGAGGCTCATGAGGGAGCAGCAGACAATTGAGAAAGAGATCAAGTGAGTTACCACGCTCTTACTGTCTCAGTGTAGGGGTCATGCTTGGCTTTCATCTTGCTGATCGCTTGACTTCTGCCCCCAGAGAGAAAGACTCTGAGCTAAACCAGAAAAGGCCACAGTACATCAAGGCAAAAGAGAACACCTCGCACAAGATCAAGAAGCTTGAGGCGGCCCGGAAATCGTTGCAGAATGCCCAGAAGATGTACAAGAAACGCAAGGCGGACATGGACGAGCTTGACAAGGAGATGAAAGCGGTGGAGCTTGCCAAGCAAGATTTTGAGGAGCGCATGGAGGAGGAGGCGCAGAGCCAGGGCCAGGACCTTACCCTGGAGGAGAACCAGGTACCATAAGTTTGAATTTTGCATGTAGTGTATTCATATTGCAAAATAGTGTTCCCCCACCTTTATTTAGCCAAGACACATCTTTTACATTAGAAATGTATGTAATGGCACACCAACCAAAGTGTATAGTACTAAAGTAATGTTGGTATCAAATTGGGACTCATCGACAGATAATTAAAATCAGGTTGCCATAGAAGGTGTGGTCGGGACATCCCTAGAAATTGGACACACCTATTGTAAAAGACTCGAAATAATCATGTGCGTTTCACCTGTAGGTCAAGCAGTACCATCGACTGAAGGAAGAGGCCAGTAAACGAGCTGCCACCCTGGCTCAGGAGTTAGAGAAGTTCAACCGAGACCAGAAAGCTGACCAGGACCGCCTTGACTTAGAGGAAAGGAAGAAAGTGGAGACCGAGGTAACAAAGGCACTGTGCACCTGTGCAACATTTCAATTCAGGCAACTATAAATGACCATGCCCCACTTTTCCAGGCCAAAATCAAACAGAAGATTCGCGAGATTGAGGAGAACCAGAAGCGCATTGAGAAGTTAGAGGATTACATCACCACCAGCAGGTGCGCCACACTGCACTGAGAAAAGCGCTTTGAATCGTGGGACCTCATTTGTTTTCGCTGTTACTGCGCAGGCAGTCTCTGGATGAGCAGAAACGCATGGAGGAGGAACTGACTGAGGAAGTGGAAATGGCCAAGAGGAGGATTGATGAGATCAACATGGAGCTCAACCAGGTAGGCGCAGTAGTACACACACACACGCTGTCACGCATCATTGCGTATTCAGATGTCATCATTGTCATGTGTTTTTCACCAAGGTCATGGAGCAGCTGGGCGATGCCAGGATCGACAGGCAGGAGAACAGTCGACAGCAACGGAAGGCTGAAATCATGGAGAGCATCAAACGACTGTACCCTGGCTCAGTGGTGAGGAAATCGTTCTGTCTAATGTGTAAATGAATTTCACGTGACTGATGTTGTAGACATGGCGTTGATTGTTCTTCTTTCTGCAGTATGGCCGCCTGATTGACTTGTGCCAGCCCACTCAGAAGAAATATCAGATTGCTGTGACCAAAGTTTTGGGGAAGAACATGGATGCGATCATTGTTGATTCCGAGAAGACAGGCAGAGATTGTATCCAGTACATCAAGGAGCAGCGAGGAGAGCCTGAGACCTTCCTGCCCCTTGACTACCTGGAGGTGAATGGCACACGCCGTAATTGCAAATCAGCAGCCTTAGTTTGTGCTTAGTTGCGTTTCTGCCCGGTAATGATGCGATTGTTTTGCCCTCTCGGGGACGAATAATCGCCCCAAAAAACAGAAGTGCTGACATACCGTTGCATACTTTACCTCACTTCAGGATAAGCGGATCAGATAATGGATGGATTTCCTGAGATGCAAGCGAACTGATTAGAGTCATTACTAAAAAAATACTTGATACTGTGTGTTAGAATTAGCTTGAGAACAAACCCATTCTCTCTTTTGAACACTTGAACTGTCTGAGAAGTGTCGCAGAGCTCCGCCTCTTTCTTACTCCCTGGGAGCTATGTGGCATAGTGTCAAGTTTGAAAGTATAGATCCTTTTTTAGACAGTAATGAATGAAAATAGTATAGATCCTTTTTTAGACAGTAATGAATGAAAATAGTTGGGTTAGACAGATTTGCGTAAGTTTGTTTAGTTAGAAATGGATAACTGGAATGCTTCGGTGAAAGCGCGTCAGTTCATGCAGATTCATTGCTGCCTAATAAACTGCTGAGTCAGCTCATTGTTTTATTTATTGCATCACTCATGGCGAAACATTAAATGCATTTTGTCAGGTGCGGTGTTGGCGTAAATCGGCTTTATATTTTTATTTTTTGTTCTTATTATTGGCTAGATTTTCACTTGACTTTATTTTGACCGTGGGCCGTCTTGTCTCATCGCAGGTGAAGCCAACTGATGAGAAACTTCGAGAGCTGCGAGGAGCCAAGCTGGTGATTGACGTGATCCGCTACGAGCCTCCTCACATCAAGAAAGCTCTGCAGTACGCGTGCGGCAATGCTCTGGTGTGTGATAATGTGGAGGACGCCAGGAGGATTGCTTTTGGAGGCCCGTACAGGCACAAGGTATTGTCCGCATTCGTTAACTGTTCTCTACGGAACATTCAGTACACTTGCGCATTATGAGCGGTTCCAAGACAAAAGTGAGTTAAAAAAAACTCTTCCTCTGGAAATGTATAACCTTTGGGGTATGTGAAGAAACGATACCCTCACGTATGTCTATCATTTCTTCCCTAACTCCCGACCTCTCTTTGTCCTCAAAAATCCAGACTGTGGCCCTGGATGGAACCCTTTTCCAGAAATCTGGAGTCATCTCGGGGGGAGCCAGCGACCTGAAGGCCAAGGCCAGACGCTGGGATGAGAAAGCGGTGGACAAGCTTAAAGAGAAAAAGGAGAAACTTACTGAAGAGCTCAAGGTCATTTGAGATCATCTCTACTTAAAGTATTTCCTTCATTTTCACTTGCCAGCAGGGTTTTTCCTGGCTTAAATTGAAGCGGAGGTGGTGCCATTTATGCCGTGCGTTTGCTGCACCCCCACGAACTCAAGCGAACATTTACATGCATTGTTTGTGCTGTAACATTTCTCTTTCTTAAATCATGTTTGACAACTAAGTAAAAAAGGACATGAATCACATTTGGCTAAATGTGGCCCTGTTCAATGTTCGTAGAACATTGTTGTGAGCCATTTCATTTGGAACTTTCACAGCCAGAGGCAGAACATTTAGGCCTCCCGGTTTTCATTTGGGAGAATGTCCACCTTGTGGTCACTTCAATGCTCTTCCTATAAGTAAAATCAAGAATAAAGCAAAACGAGCAATTTCCGATGCTTTGTAGGAGCAAATGAAGGCCAAGAGGAAAGAGGCGGAGCTGCGCCAGGTGCAGTCGCAGGCACACGGACTGCAGATGAGACTGAAGTATTCCCAGAGTGACCTGGAGCAGACCAAAACCCGCCACCTCTCCCTCAACATGCAGGTACCGCTTGTTTGAGACGTCCGTCCTTCGCCTCACCTCCTTTTCAAGCATTTTATGCCCTGCAGGAGAAGTCCAAGTTGGAGAGTGAACTGGCAAACTTTGGCCCCCGCATCAACGACATCAAGAGGATCATACAATCGCGCGAGCGGGAAATCACCGACCTCCGGGACCGCATGAACCTGGTGAGCCTGAAGCGCAAATGATGCTCTCTGTCTTATTAGTCACTTGCTGGCAAGGGTACTAAGATTTTTTCAAATACTTTTTAGGTGGAAGATGAAGTCTTTGTTGAGTTCTGCAAGGAGATTGGAGTGAGGAACATCAGAGAGTTTGAGGAGGAGAAGGTGAAGCGGCAGAATGAGATTGCCAAGAAGCGGTGAGTTCATCCAGTGGAGTCTTGGGGTTGCACTCTCCTTCATTTCGTCCTGTCCAAGCTTGAAACATCAAGGCACTCTTTTCTCACGTCATCTTTTTTCATTGAAATGGATGGAAATGCCATGTTAAAAAAAATACAATGATTAGCACTTTGTAAGACTGTACTTTATTAAACATACAATAACGTCCTAATGAAATAGAACGTAAACAATTAAAATGTTTACCACATTGTCTGCTTGAATTGAATGGACACTGTGCTGCTATTTCTGATGTGTGCTCCTTGGCCACCCGGGGGCAGGATTAGACAGACCTGGGGGATACATGGGCACAACTCCTCAGTCAGCTGCAGGAATATTTGCCGTTCTTCGCAGAGGATGAAGAATTGCTCACTATCTGTCAAACCGCTGCTGCTTGTGAATTGACGTGCGTTGTCAGCCTCTATACAGCACTCAAATTGTTGCTCACAAGTCAAAGCACAAAAGTCTTATTCATCTCAGCTCGTATGTTGAAAAAGTCAGAACATTCCTAAGTCAAGGTGCTGCCATTTTTTCCCCCTTTGAAATATGCGTGACATGCAGTAAGGACTGACCTTGCATGGAATATTTTCACAGTCTTGAGTTTGAGACCCAGAAGACCCGCCTAGGAATTCAAGTGGACTATGAGAAAAACCAGCTGAAGGAGGACCAGGAGAAGGTCATGATGTGGGAGCAGACAGTCAAGAAGGACGAGGCCGAAATTGAACGACTCAAGAAGGTACGGACTTGAAGGTCATTCATTTCTCCGGTTCGCTTTCCTCGCTCACTTGCACCTTGTAATTTTTTTTTCTTGTCAGGAGGAGCACAGGCACATGAAGATCATTGATGAGACAATGGCTCAGCTGCAAGACCTGAAGAACCAGCACCTCACCAAGAAATCTGAAGTCAACGACAAGAACCACGACATGGAGGAAATCCGCAAGAAACTGGGTGGCGCTAACAAGTAAGCTGCCGCCACCGTGCTATGACAAAGTCTTACTTTGGAGAAGGCGTCTGTTACAAGGGCTCTGGTTGGTGCTTCCCAGGGAGTTAACGCAACTCCAGAAGGAGGTGACGGCGATTGAGACGAAACTCGAGCAGAAGCGCAGCGACCGTCACAACCTCCTACAGGCCTGCAAAATGCAGGACATCAGGTTGCCTCTTCGCTCAGGAACCATGGACGACATCAGCCAGGGGGAGGTACGGAAGAGCGTCGGAGCATGTCCCCATGTGGTTCGGACTCAAAACCGCAAAACTGCATCCACTTCTCGTTTGTCTATTTAGGGGAGCTCGCAGGCAGAGGAGTCGAGCAGCCAGAGGACGTCCAGCAGCGTTCTGGCTAAGGAGGCGCTCATTGAGATCGACTATAGCAACCTGTCTGAAGATCTGAAGGCAAGACCAGTCACACCATCGCGCCTCTTACACACACACACACACACACACACACACACACACACACACACACGCACGCACGAGTCCTACTTGACCTCGTTTTGAAATAAGGAGGGGCATTGGGATGTTTCCATCAGTGACATTCTTAGTTTGAATGCTGTACATGACAGTAACACGCCGCCATCGCGGTAAGAAGGCCAACTTCAAAATAAACCTTACCACATAGTACATGGACATCAATGCCTAGGCATGCTTTTTATTTTGAAGCTTTTCCCAGCAGTGTATCACCAACTGTTGCTACTGTTTTCAACAAGAGAACAACATCTTAAAAGCCCTTTCAATCGCTGAATAAAAACAACACAAAAAATCCCCCAATATTAACGCTGACACTATATTGCACGCCGCCAGTTGTCAGCGTTTAGCAGCCACTCCAGAGCTTGCAGTACTCCACATATGCTGGCGAGAGCCATCTGATTACTTTTAAGAGGCGGTAAACTTTGATGTCATTCGTGCTGATCAATTTTTACCAAATCAGTCTTACTCAAGTGTGTTGCTGTAGCTGGCAAAATTGCTACTGTGTTTCTCATGTCTCTTTGTCTCATACACCAAAAACTATACTCATGGGAGAAATTTGTCTGAACGCTCACTGTGTCATGTGAAGGAAGGAAAATAGTGTGCTGCCGTGTGCTGTTTAGATTGCAGTACAGTCAAACCTCGGTTTTCGAACGTCTCTGTTCTCGTACAATTCGGTTTTCGAACAAAAATTTCCAGTTTTTTATGCCTCGGATGACGAACAAATTTCGGTTCTCGAACTAACTGAGCGCACTTGAATGCGTCGCTTCCCTCCTCTCGGCTTAGCTTCCTCGTAGCGTCCATTGTGAGCAGACGTTTTTGTATGCTAATAATAATAATACATTTTATTTATAAGCGCCTTTCAAAACACCCAAGGACACTTTACAATCAGGAACAAGAACAATAAAACACAATGCGGCTGAGCAGCGGCAGCCAAACGCGCCAGCGTTCACTCAACCTGGAAGTCAGAAAGAAACCACAAGGGAGGGAGAGGGGGCGAAAATTGTTCAATCAAGATTTTGAAAAAAAGCAGATGTGTTTGGTGAAACGCTTCCTCGTGTAGTGGCCATTGTGAGCAGACGAGTTTGTATTGTTCAATAAAAAAAAGCAGATGTGTTTGGTGTGACGCTTCTTTTAGGGGGAGTGCAACCCCCCTCTTTTCAGAATGGTTTGCCCCAGCAGCACGGGGGAGTGCATGCGTGCGTTTGTTTACGGCCAGCAGTTTTCAATACAGCGGCACATAATCAACACTCTGGTGTCCGGTGTCTCATTATTATGCAATAATTATACAGAAACAGCTTCCTCGTGTAGCATCCATTGTGAGCAGATGAGTTTGTATTGTTCAGAGAGAGCGAGAGGGAGAGAGAGAAGGAGGGAGGGAGGGAGGGAGGGAGGGAGGGAGGGAGAGAGAGAGAGAGAGAGAGAGAGAGAGAGAGAGAGATCCTTAAATGTTGATGTTAATGTTAAAATTGGTGAAAATAAAACATATTACAGTTTGTTTGTACAGTATTTTACATATTACCTGCTCTCCTATTACATGTGTACAGTTTATGGTGTGAAATTATAAAAAAAGTGGTTTAAAAAAAGTTGTTTTCTTGACTTGGAACGGATTAAAAAAATGTACATTGATTCCAATGGGAAACATGGTTTCGGTTTTCGAACAATTCGGTTTTCGAACAGTCTTCTGGAACGGATTAAGTACGAAAACCGAGGTTTGACTGTACTTTTTTTTGCCTTCAGTACAAAAAAATTTAATCTTAATAGTTATGTACTTGTATGTATTCCTTTTTCATACAGGATACCTTGTCAGAGGAGGAGATCAAGGCAGAGACGAACACGCTCCAGCAGCGTCTGAACGAGCAGCAGAGCATCTTGCAGAGGATCAGTGCTCCCAACATGAAGGCCATGGAGAAACTTGAGAGCGTCAGGGACAAGTTCCAAGAGACCAGCGATGGTGAGCTGCCGGCCGAAAGCTTGATTTCTATCGAGGTGCAAGTACGGACATGTGACGAGGGTCATCTTTTTGCACTCAAGAGTTTGAGGCTGCTCGCAAGAGGGCCAAGAAGGCCAAACAGGCCTTTGAGCAGATCAAGAAGGAGCGCTTCGATCGCTTCAATACCTGCTTTGAGTCCGTGGCCACCAACATCGACGAGATCTACAAGGCCCTCTCGCGCAATAGCAGCGCTCAGGTAATTTAAATTCTCACTCGATATTTGTTGCGATCCAGACTGCTGGCAAGTTGCAAATGTCACACCTCCAAGTGTTACAGTTGAAAGTAACCCCCCCCCAAAAAAAAAACGGCAATGTTGTTGAGGTAAGGAAAGGACATTAAAGTTGATGTGCTGAAAAATAAAGTTCAAATTATCGGGGATCAGTATCGTCATGTGTTTCCCCACCAGTTGCAATGCAGAGCAGCTTGTGATGAATGAAATCTGGTATAACCCAAAATGTTATCGTTACTCTTTTACATGGTCAATGAGGTGTGATGTTCGAGTTCTTCGTGTTGTCAAATTGGGGTTGATTAATGTCGTTTACGAGGAGACGGCGGTTCCTTAAGTTTTAAATAAAGCCATATGTACTCTTCTTTATCCTCAAGTCTGATGCACAAATATGCCACAAATCTGCCAAGTCAGTCAGAATTGGATAAGATTGTAGGTTGTTTGCTCGAGTCATTTCTTCTACCTGCAAAACGTTTTGTTCACATACAGTATCAAAAAATATACTGGAACCCAATGTTTACTTTTCAAACCATTGGTCATGTTTAATGACGTCAACCAGGATGGAAAAAGCCTTCACCTCAGCTTCCTTAAAATCGCAGACGTTCTGTAACATGAAGTGGTGTTCCAAAATTTGTGACGCAACCCAGATTTGGGTCCCGTCACTAGTAAGTCGTGTTGCTTGCGAAGGCTTTCCTCGGTCCGGAAAATCCAGAGGAGCCATACTTGGACGGCATCAACTATAACTGCGTGGCTCCTGGAAAGCGGTTCCGCCCCATGGATAACCTGTCTGGAGGAGAGAAGACTGTGGCGGCCCTGGCGCTGCTCTTTGCTATTCACAGGTCAGAAAAACAAGGTAGCCTTGACTTGTGAGCACAAATATTTCATGGAGGCCACATTGGCTGACTTTTCTCCCCCTGGCAACAGCTATAAACCCGCCCCCTTCTTTGTGCTCGACGAGATTGACGCCGCGCTCGACAACACCAACATTGGCAAGGTCAGTCACTGATTGCTGCGTGATTTGCGCCGTCGTTATCGTCTGCGTTGCAAATGAATCCTTTGTTGCCCTCCTAGGTGGCCAATTACATCAAAGACCAATCAATGGAGAACTTCCAGGCCATCGTCATCTCCCTGAAGGAGGAGTTTTACACCAAAGCGGACTCTCTCATCGGGGTTTTTCCGGAGGTGTGTAGCTTTTCGTTAGCCACATGTTATTTAACATCCTGTAATGATGTCAAAATAGGTTACAATAGATTCTGCATTTTTTAACATCATTCTTCAAGAGCAATTGATTGATGATCAAGCTCAAAGCTAAAGTTGCACGGCATATCGTGTGACTCTTTATTTTTTTTCCACCCACAGCAAGGCGACTGTGTGATCAGCAAAGTGCTCACCTTTGACCTCGCCCAGTATTCTGACGCCAACCCGAATCCCAACGAGTAGGGCCAACTTTTCTGTCACTATAAACTCTCTCGAAATGTTCATTCCTTCTTTTTGTTCTGTATCCTGTAGCATCGTATTTCACCATCACTGTTTTATAATGTATGTTTGGATATGCTGTGGTAGGAATTTTAAATTTTTTTTTTTTTTTTTTATAGTAGTAGTAGTTGATGGTTGTCCCGTAGACAGTTACAGCCAGATTGTATGTACACAAATGACTCCAACATTTGTTTTCGCTTAATTTTCTTGAGAATCACCTGGAAATGTGTAGAAAGTGAAAGCACAGTTGTTTCATGCGCACATTTTCAGAACTTTTATATCATCAGGGGTGCGATGTCAAGCTTTTGACTTTTAGATTTTCGTTTGTGCTGCTTAATCAGCACGCTGGTGTTAAAATATGATTATGGTTTTGTGCAAGATTGTGGAGTCCACCAGTCATCATAAAGAAAAATAGTATTAATAAGAGCAATGGGTTTCTATTCCCCCAAGCCAAATTCGGAATGTACATTAGGCAAATGGAAAGCTCCATGCGCATGAGGCAATTTTCTCTCTGGTGTCTTTTATCGACTGTGTAACTTTCTACAAATAAAAATTGAATTATTTAAAATCCTCTCCCTTTTGCTTTCTAACTTGAGCGCTTATTGGGAAGGCGGCCCGGTATGTCCAGTGGTTAGGGCATTGACCTCACAGTGCAGGGGTAGCGGGTTAATTCCAGCTGTGGCCTCCCTGTGTGGAGTTTGCATGTTCTCCCCGGGCCTCTGTGGGTTTTCTCCGGGTACTCCGGTTTCCTCCCACATTCCAAAAACATGCATGACAGGCTGATTGAACACTCTAAATTGTCCGTGGGTGTGAGTGTGAGCGCGGGATGGTTGTTCGTCTTTGTGTGCCCTGCGATTGGCTGGCAACCACTTCAGGGTGTCCCCCGCCTACTGCCCAAAGGCAGCTGGGATAGGCTCCAGCACCCCCCTTGTGAGGATAAAGCGGATCGGAAAATAGATGGATGGTTTATTGGGATTGTCTTTCCTCAGAGTTTGGTTTGATATGAGCAACATCCGCTCCTTTCCATCACCAAAATTGACTTTGCTTATCAAGACTATTTAAAGAGGGGCTTGCCTTACAAGGAGAAACTTCTGCATAGGGCAGCAGGGCCCAAGCAAACTCACAGCCGCGCCAATTTATTAGATCCACAAGTAATATAGAATACCTTGCCACAAATGGACCTTATGCTTCAGTCACTCATCGGTGTTGCAATGTGACACTTTCACTCTGCTTACAGGAAAAAAATTAAAGATCATCACAGAGAATATCATTTTTGCCCCTATGCTATTATTAAAAGCAGAGTAATATAGCACCCCCCGCCCCACCCACCCAAAAAAGGAAAACCGATTGCAGTTTCACAGTACCGTCACAAATGGCCAATATTAAATAGTCCTCAACGAGTTGGCATTTCTGCGCAAAACATTAACAACGAAAAGTCAGTCTGTCATTCGGTGAGCTTTGAGCTAACGATGCAAACATGCTATTTTTTTTGGGGGGGGGGGGTACAAACGTGGGCTGATATAACCACATTGTTTGCTTACTATCAAGAAAAACCCTCAGCTAACACATGGAAATATCCTCAGACAATATTTCTTCACCTAAGATAGAACCCACTCTTGAATAGGTCGTACAGCACTTACCAGTTCTGCAACATTGAACTTGTTACTCACTGAACAGCAGCAAGTGTTTACGACAATTCAGTTACAGTGTTGCGAAACAATTTGCCCGTAGCCAGATAATGATGCCGACTCTGAGTTTGTCAGAGAGGTATTAAATCAAATACAGCGGCCTCATCAAAACAATCTGCAAAACTATGACTAAATGTCAACAACGTTCCTGCAGTTGAGAACCGTGTGTGAGGTCGCACGAGATTCGACACTCCACTCTCGCAAAACTTTGTAAAAGTCATGGCAATAGCCAGAAGTGGAACTTTCTGCGGCATAGGAAAGCGCGACGCCGCAATACAATCTGAGCTGCATCATGACTAGCAATTGCATTGCCAGCTTGGTGAACGTAACCAAGAAGATGTCATGGATAATGACTGACTCAAATGACCACAGATGGAGAAAAACAGTTTGACGTTATTTCGTCACAATGGAGTGCGACTCCGTCAGCGATGATCTTGCGGATGTGTATGAAAAAGTCACGTGATCAGCATGCGCGTGGTCACGTCTCTAAACGTTGGCGTCGGCCTCATGCGGCCCGGCCCTGCGCTGAGGGTGAGCGGCGGGAGTCGTGGGAACGGGACGTCTCTTCCTCCTCACGGCCGGGTCGGGCCGCTCCGACTGCTGCGGTGGCAGCGTGGGGGTGCGAGGAGGTACGGGTACGCGTCGTTTCTTCTTGAGGATAGCCAGAGCCGCGCCTTCAAGGTCCTCGATTGTGGTGTGCGCGTCGTCGGCCTGGGAGACAAAATGGAAGATCTGCAAGCAGCTGATTGACAGATGAAGGAAAAGCTTGTCACCACTTACGTTGTCAGAATTCGGGCTGTCGCTGAGCCTCGGTTCGTAGGGGAACTGCAAAGAGGAATTTATTCAGTTTTTTTTTTTTTTAAATCAGCTGCTCACATAATACATATTGTGTACATGGGCCAAACGTGCTACCTGTGTTCTGTCTGTTCTCACTGTGAAGTCCCACGAGTGGAGGTTGTCTAAAAGGACAAAGACATCCAATAAACATTTAATGTCTATTTATGCTGCTCACAAAAACTCAAAATTTCCAGATGGATCTAAAATGCAGTCTAAGCTTCAACATCTGAACTTCATTTTGACCCTCTGTCAACTCTTCCATTTTTTGTCATCCTCAGTCACACAGTTTATTTATCCACGATCGGAACAGTTGGCAACATAATTGTGATCACATCATGTTGTGACCTCCTCCCTTCTTTGAAATGTACTGTCCAAAAAGCTGACAAGAGTTGTAGCAAGTGCAAGCGAAGAACTCTGGAGACGGTCCGTTTGTGGGCCATACCTCCCTCGACATCTTCATTGGGACTGTCCAAGTCTTCAGGACTGCCTCGTGTTGGCAAAGCCAATCTGAAAGACAGCAAGAATCTTCTCGTCAGCTGCTGGATGTCCACAGTCAATCAGACTCGTCTTGTGTGAGGACGGGCGCGTATTGCTCACTCCGCAAAGGCGTTGTTGTTGACGTTGCTTTTGGGGGCAGTTGTCGGGAGAAAGTCGATGACGGGCTCCGTGGGGGAGGCGATGAGTGCCGGCTCAGGCTGGTTTTCCAAGAATTTGAGGGGCCTCTGGTTGGTCATATGCGGGGGCGGGGCGTTGGCGTTCTCGGGAGAGAACGGCTCAATCCGATTCCCAAACAAGCCGTGCGTACGCTGAAATGTCAACAAGTGTCAACCACTATGAACAACAAAAGTTGTTTAAAATCCTACTTTGAAATCAGAAACTGAATTTGAAATTCTTGTTTGATACCCTAACCCTAGTTTGAAAATGTACTTTAAAGTCTTAACCCTCGTTGAGAACCCAACTTTGAAACCGTAGCCCTAGTTTAAAACTGACTTTCAAACACCAGCCCTGGTTTAAAACCCTACTTTGTGACCTTAACCTGAGTTTAAAATTTGAAACTATAACCCTTGTTTGAAACCCTACTGTGAAACTCCAACACTAAGTGGAAACCCTAACCCTAGTTTAACCCCCCCCCCCCCGAACACAAATTTGAAAGTGTAACCTTATTTTAAAACCCTACTTTGACACTCAAACTGAATTTGAACTTTGGAACCCTAAACCAAGTTTGTTACCATTCTTTGAAACCCTAATTATACTTTAAAACCTTACTTTGAAATCCTAATGCTAATTTGTAACCCTACTTTGAAACCATAACCCAAATTTGAAACCCCAACCCTAATTCCAAACCCTGATGCTAATCTGAATGCTAACTCTAAACCTCACTCCCTAACCCTAACGCCAACCCTAATGCTAACCCAAACCTCCTAATCCTAAACCCAAATCCCCCAACCAAAACCCCTATCCCTAGCCTCCTAATCCCCTAACATACACCATAACACTAACCATACCCCCAATCCTAACCCTAACCCCCTAAACCGAACACCAAACTCAACCCCAACCTGTAACCTCTAATCCCCTAACCCCCTGAATCCTAACACTAACCCTAAATCCTAACCCAAGCTCCAACTCCGAACACGCTAGCCCTCATTTAACCTCTAACTCCTAAACCCTAAATCCTAACCTCCAAACCCCTAACCCAAACCCCTAAATCTTAACACTAACCCTAACTCCAACCATGCCAATCTAATCCTAACCCAACCCAAACTCAACCCCAATCCCTAATTTAACCTCTAACCCCAAAGCCCCACGCATTTGGCGCGCACATGACAAGTATTTCATGGCCACAATTGATCATGTTGTGCACACTTTAAATCTTTCTCAACCGATTATTGGTATAAATCTTGTTTTTCGGATATGGGACTTTATCTCTTGCGGCAAGTGTACTGTGGCCGACATGGTAGTATTTTCCCCCACCTGGTAAATGTGCTCCTCCGCAGCCTCCTGCATGGCTCTGTCCATGTCCTCGTCATTCTGCAGGTCTCCGGATATCGCCCTGTGCATTTCTGCAGTCACTTCATCCTCGATGCTCCTCAGACCTGCCTGCAGGATCACAAAGAGGACACGTGACGACATCGCAAGATAATTTCAGACCCATTCAACTCCTTTCAAGGCGAAGGGCTTCCTTGCCTGGATCTCCGGTCCGGAGGCATTCTTCTTATTTGGCCGGTATCCGTAGTACTCTTCCTGGTGCTTCAGGAACTTTCGCAAATGATCCTGGAGTAGAAAAGTGGCGTAGAATTTCCCCACGGTGACCTCATCATCTGAGAAGGAAGACGCATTCAGTCTTTGGAAAGCCTCTGATGTGGTTGGCACACTCACCGCCTATTGGAGGAATGACCTGATCCAACAACTTCATGCTTGTGCGCTTCCAGATGGTCTTGATGATGGCTCGAAGCTCCTCGTTGGCCTGCTCAAAGTTTCCTGCTCGGAAGAAAAAGCGACAAACATCGGCAAATCACACAGACACGCGGCCGCGACTGTGACTATGACAAAGGATGATGAGCGCCACCTTCTGTTTTGATTTTCAGTGCTGTCCTGACCAGGGAAAAGAGGGTGGCGTTGAAGGTGACCGTGCCATCACTGTTGAGTGGCATGTTCATGCCAACCAATCGCTGCGGACATAATGAAAACACAAATTATATTTATGAACCACCAAAACTGCAAATGTTGATAGATATATATCACTTTTTTTCTTTTTTTTTTGGCATGATTTTGAGTCTTGAACGAAACAGAGTCCGATCCAATACCTCGTCAATGCATTCAGATTTTGACCTTGAAATGAATTGTTGCATTTCATTGAAAAATTGGCTTGGGTTCTTTGACAGCACACTTTCGGTGTTTTTAAATGCCGTAATGAATTATCGATGAATGAATTATCTTTGATATTCACAATTATCCCGACTTACTTACATCAGTTCAAACTCAGTTAAATTTCAGTTAATCTGACATTATTTGTAAAACCCTGATCCATTTTAAAACTGGTTCACTCATTTGAAGGACAGTTTTAGTCATCTCTGATTCGAGCTAATCACAAATTAACTCCTTCCAGCACCCTGTAACCACCATGATAAGACGTGCACTGTGTTAACCACTCTCCCTGAAAGGGCTCAATTCACCCTTGTTGGCGCACCTTCCGTTGGTCTTTATTTGGCCGGTATCGCATTGTGCTGTCTAAGATTGTCAATTTGCGTACCTTGCAGGCTGCGCGATGAGGGCAGAACTTGCCAAAGCCCAGAGGAGGCTGGATGCGTCTCAGCAGCGTCACCACATCCAGATGTTTGATTCTGCCTCTGTCAGATCACACAAACACCTTCAACATGCACCAACACCTGAATGAACAGTTCTTCATTTGCAGAGGGTCTAATGAGGTTTTGCTCCAAAGGTGAGCTGTTTTGTGAATGGTCTGTGTGTCAACATGGCTTACGTGGCCTCTGGGTCATATTCAGCCCAAATCTTCTTAAACTCATCCAGGTGGTGCGGGCCAAGCAGTGACCAGTCACGGGTCAAGTAGTCGAAATTGTCCATAATGACAGCAACAAACAGGTTGAGGATCTGCATAGTGTGGCGACATTTGTTGTTGAACACTGTCTTGAGGAACAATGAGGCCATTGCAAAATGGAGATCGATCAAATGCTGACCAAGAAGGCACAGAGACAGTAGAAACTGAGGAAGTAGAAGACGGCAAAGTTGGAGCCGCAGGTGTACTCTTCTCCGGGCTGAAAGTCAGACTTGGGGTCGCACTTCTTCCCGTACATTGATGCCATCATGACTTCCTCCCAGCCTTCACCAGTGGCACATCTGCACATTGACCGCGGGCAGTTCATGACTTGCTTTTTCCCCACGTGTGCTGAGCGGTAAGCGAAAACTCACCGAAATAACATGAGAACCGCTTGAGGGAACGTCTGGAAGTTATTGTTGCGATTGATCTCGGTGCCGTCCACTAAAGCGATCTTCCCGAAAATCTAAAACGTCATAATGTCACTAAATTCAGCGTGTCGGCGTGCAGAAGCTGGAGGCTGATGTTGCACTTCGAACCCAACCTGCATGCCAATAACGGCGTAGATGAAGAAGAGCATGACGATGAGCAGAGCCACGTGGGGGAGAGCCTGAAGACGCAGACCAGACAAGGATTAGCTTAGTCACCAGAGGAGCTTGAATGCGAGGATGGCCACGGCGTTGAGGCACCTGAAAGGACTTGATGAAGGTCCACAGGAGGTTCCGGATGCCCTCGGAGCGATTCAGAAGTTTCACCAGGCGCATGACACGGAAGAGTCGGAAAAAAGTGATCGAAACGGAGGCGTTTTCCGTGGCCTGGGAACAAGAGCATTTGATGTGAATAATGTAAGAAATGTGGATTGATGATGGCAAAATGGCTGCTTACCGCTATTTCTTGCATGGGATTCGTGTCCTGTCAAACGGAGGAGAGAGAGATTACATTGGAGAAAGGCAAGTCATGAAACCAAGCACAAGGGGGGCTATGCCCACACATTTGCCTAAATGACCTTTCATAATGTTGTTCTTGTATGTTATTATTATTATGATTACATTTTGGTACATTCCTAGCATATTGCAATTAATTCCGAAAAATTTCCTTGTATCCCCCTTATCACGTTTCCAGTTTCTTGGCAGTCTGCAGTCACAGGGCCACTTGCAACCGGTTTTGTGCACACATTTTGGGGGGTCTATATTTAATTAAACAACCTTGGGCATCATCCATTCCTGAATATGTTTTAGGATTGCATTTTTGAATTGAAATCAATTGTCACATGTCCTTCAGAGTGATTTTACAGTAAATTGCTTTGGCAAATTGGTGTGGCAGTGAAGTCCAGCGCTTTGCATCTCAGACAGCTGGCAGGCTGCCTGTGCGCTTAATTAAGAGCTCTTTGGAAGGTTATGCATCTTGTTTTTCAAATCTCGAAATCTAGAGACACAGTTGTGTTGGGTTGGTAGAGAACACAGTCTGCTCATGCAACAGTGACGATGAGATATTTACAGCACAGCCTTGGAGACAGTACAGTCCTCCACTGGAAGCGAGGGCGCTCTGTGAATGACAGACACACGACAAGTGAGACGTCACGCGGAGCACATTTGTGTCGCCTGCGGGAAAAGACAACCCAACACAAAGGAGCACACGAGGAAGACGGGTGGAGAAGCCAGAAAAGGCGTGAGTGCCACTGCCGTGTCTCAATCTGCCCAAAAGCGTGTCTGTGCGTGCGGGATGAGGAGAAGGCGGTGAAAATCTGCAACCCGCAGAAATTGCCATTGCGCAACATCATCATATACATTGACAAAATAAATAAATAAAACCAATCAGTGCTGTGCTCACTTGTCAACTTACACAGCAGCATTCCAAATGGAAGTGAACTGTGGGCATAATGGGCGTGTTTGGTGGCGCGGTGACAAGAAAAAAAAAATGCTTCTCTGGAAGATGGCGGTGGAGGTTGTTATGGCCAACAACATTACTGACCATATTCTGTGAACTAGTTGTGCTGGCACCAATCGGGGCCGCGGTTATACGCGTCTGGGTCAGAGCAGTGAATACATAAGAGTACATCGAGTCATTTGCACAATCGTTGCCTGGGAAGCTCTTATTCAACACCTGAAAACACTACTCGCGTTCGGGGAGCACAGAGTTGCATTCACTCACGTCCACTTCAATCAGGATGACGTCAACGACGCTGCCGACGACAATGATGAAGTCAAACACGTTCCAGGGGTCTCCAAAGTAACCCTGTGCACAAACGCGTGATGAAGCGCTAAAGAGCGAGTACGGCCTGCATCCGATTGGTCCGACTCGGGCTTCCCAAAACCTAGCTGACCTTTGCTTTGAAGGCCATGAGCTTGAGAATCATCTCCACGGTGAAGAGCACGGTGAAGATCAAGTTGAGAATGTCCGACAGCTTGGTCACGTGGTCTGACTGGTCACAGTGCTGTTGCGCAAAGGACACACGGCATCCAAAACTACTCTAAGAACATGTCCGCATGTCCGCTGACACAAGACAATGGCGCAAACATCGACATGAAAGCATATCAACACAGCGTAATCATTCACCTCATCAATGAAGCGATTCTTTGTTGTGAGTTTACCTATATTGTCAGGATTCTTTTTGTGACCAACAGGTGGCACTGTAGGGTTCTCCCTGCAGCTGCACACCTGTTGGTCGTTATGTGATTAGTACCGGTAGTATAAAAGGAACTCCCGGCACAACCACTCAGTGTCGGGTCATTGTGGCTGTGTGTTTGCTACTGTCATGGTTGTTCTCAGTCATGTTTTTGTCATGGTTAGTTTTTGCTTCAGTCGTGGTTTTGTTTGCAACTTTGGATTCGTTTTGTTTTGGATTTAGTTTTCTCTGTTTTAATACAATTTGTCAAATACACCCTGCTCCTCCCGCCGGCCTGCTTTTTGGGGTCCACCACCACCACCACCACGCAACGTGACAATATTTCTTTCTTTTTAGGTTTCTAAAGGTGCAATGCTATGCAGAGGTGTACTTATAACAATTTCGGAGACAAATCATACTATTTATAGTCTGGGCGGAGTGTTGGGGGTGCGTGAAATGTTTTCTTCTTCCTTGGGGGACAGCAAATAATTGAGAAGCACTGCTTGCAGTCAAAATGGGTTATTGAATCATTTTGAGTGCTGAATGCCCCCGGGAGAACCAATAAACTTGACTTCACCTTCCCAGTAAATAAACCAGCTACTTCAACACTTGATCTGATTGACTATTTGTTATCACTGACATCTGCTTTTTTTTAACAGCACATTATTGCTCATGAATTCACCATTAATTATGTAGAGCGCCCTTCAATTTCCTTTCAAATTGAAGTTCCTTTGAATTGAATGAGTGGGAGTGCATTGTATGAGTGTTTCAGTGTCAATGCGTGGGAGTGCTTTGCTTCCAGAACGCTGTTCCACATACTGCAGTGCAAAAATCAACATTTGACAAATTGTCTCATTAATGAGCCACACCGACTCTTGTCTTGTTCTCATGCGTGTTTCTAGGGTGCACTATGAACTGAACTGACCTACCTGCATCCCCAGACACAAAGTGTTGAGCATAATGAGGAAGAACATGAGGTACTCAAAGTAGCAGGAGGTGACGATGTACCAAACGCGGTATTGGTACGGGTTTTTAGGGATGTAGCACCTCAGCGGTCGCGCCTTCAAGGCGTACTGCACACACTGGCGCTAAAGGGAACAGATAAGTTAAAAGAAAGTGATGAGTGTCAATATGACAAAAAAAAAGGTTTCATCACATCGGATCAGACAAGTCTGGTCCAAAAGAGACTCAGTGCACCTGGTTTTTGTCCAGCTCGCAGTCCTTGTACTCCTGCTCGCCTTGCTCCTGGAAGGTGACAATGACGAAGCCCACAAAGATGTTCATCATGAAGAAGGCGATGAGGATGATGTAGATGATGAAGAAGATGGAGACGTCCACCCGGTTGTTGAAGACGGGCCCCATGTCTTCTTCGTCCGAGTCTATGGCTCGATACAAGAGTCTGGGAACAAGTGTGTGTGCGTGTGTGTATAAAATGTATAAATGCATGGTCAAATAAACGGTAAAATATTTTGATATTCTTCTCAAACAAGTAAAGCAACATTGATCCAATTACATTTTTTTAATGCATGCAATTAAATGATTTGTTTAAATTCACTAAATGCCTTTTGTTTATTTTTCTCACGTCCCAAAGTTAGAGTTTAACATGAAATATGATCTTTTAAATCTTGCAATGGAAAATCATTTTTATACATTTGTGTTGTTCATCCCAATTATACATGAAGTACATTTGTTTAAAACACACAGTTGAGTTGAAATGTACACTTCAGTCTTGTCCTTGTCCTGACATATTTGTCCCTCTGAAAATGTTGGAACATTCCCCTAAGTCACATGGTCTACAGAGAATTGTGTCATTGAGATCTCTGGCAGGCCATAGGAAGGCCAAAAATTCTAAATGGATTCATTTATTTTTGCCTACAGTCAACAATATTTCAAATAGCACCGTTGCCTATTTTTCACATTATTTATTTTGAAGTACATCTTTTTTGTTGATTTGCGGTTTTGTGCTTGCTAGTGTCAAAACGCTATTAACACAAATGCAGGCATTTGCTAATTCTAAAAGACACCTGTTACTTTTCGTCAGGTGCATTAGAATAAAACAATAACGTCAAATAATGTTGCCTAAGATGGGCCAGTAATCATTTTAATATGTGTATTATCCGAGTTAGAGTTGGAAAATAAAGACAGCAATTTAAGTTGATTTTGAGAGAGTTACAACAAGCGAATACTGTAGCGGTATCTCTCTTAAGAAAATGTAAATAGTTCTCAACAATATGTAGTGTATGTAGTACATATACAGCTCTGGAAAAAATGAGAAACCAAAGTAACACTGGAACTTTTTAGCGATTTTGACCACTTTTCATTTTCCGGCCAAATACATGCTTAAATGACAGTATTTGTTTTTAGAATTTGGAGTTATGAGTTCAGCAGTTTATTCTACATAACAAAGCAAACATTTTTCATTGGATTCAAACGTAGACATTATCTGTATCATCCACAGCTGTCTATTCAACACAAGGTGCGAAAACTTACTTGGGCCAGCCCTCAAAGGTGGAAACGGTGAAGAGAGCCAGCATGCCGTAGAGCACATTGTCAAAGTTGAAGTCATTGTTCAGCCATTCGCGTTTGGCCACGACCGTGTCCTGCAGAGAATTTTCGATGTGCTTGATGTAGAATCCCCTGAGATCAGATATCCAGTCAGCGATGGCCATGAATGAGCAATTGCATGTGTTTCTCAAGCTATAAGCTTAGTTGCCTTACTGGCATTCCTCCTCTGTTATTTTGGATGCGTCCGTGCAGCTGTAGAATTTGCCCTATTGTAAAGAGAACAGGAGGGAAACGCTATGCATTGTATTGGGTGCTACAAAAAAAGTTTACATTAACAGTGTGCGGCGTCACCAACCTTGAAAAGTTGCACACCTATGCAGGCGAACATGAAATTTAGCAGCATGGTAACCAGGACGATGTTTCCGATGGTTTTGATAGCCACGAACACACACTGGACCACGTGCTGCACATGGACACAAATGAGAAGTATGGAGAAAAAGCTCGGCTGGCGACTGAGTTGTGGCGACAGTTTGTGCCAACCTTTAAGCCTTTAGCTCGATTGATAGCCCGGAGAGGCCTCAGCACCCTGAGCACCCTGAGAATCTTCACCACGGAGATGGCACTGGATCTGAATTCAACAAATGACACAAGCGGCTCTATGTGGCGCATGCCCAAAGGCAAAAAAAGAACAACACTTGAGACGTTTCAGTGCTGGTGTGTGAATTCCAAAAGGTTACTTACTCCATGCCCATAGAGAGCAGCGAGACTCCAACCACAATCAGATCCAGGATGTTGAAGGAGTTGCGACAAAATGAGCCCTCGTGCATGAATGCCCCATAAACGGTCATCTATCACAGAGATAAATGGCACAAGACAACGGCACAAAACTTTAATGCGGAACGTCTTTGCTCAAACATACCTTGCAGTTGATGAAAATACAAGCTGGACTCCATCACTTGACCCGGGATTCCAGCCATGATTACATCTTTTCATCCTTTACTCTTGCCCATGCCCAACAACCTAGTTTCCTTCTATGCATTCACAATTTCGTCCATGGATCCAACCGGGAAGTCATCTCTTCATTCAACCATGAATTCATTCATTCATTCAGCCAGCCATGAAGGCAATGGATGAACTTCAATGATCCTTCCATCCATCTTCCCACCATTCCTTCCATTTGTCCACCGGTCCATGATACCATCCATCTGTCCATCCGTCATTCCATCTTTGCATTTACCCTTTTATACGTCCGTACGTCATTCCATTCATCTGTCCATCGAGGAATCATCTCTTCTTCTATCCATCCATCCATCCATCCAAATGTCCATCCATCTCACCACCCATCATGCCATCTTTCCATTCAGCCTCCTATATGTCGGTCTGTCATTCGATCCATCCATTGATCCATCCATCCACTTGTCCATCCGTCCACCCATCAACCTTCCATACATCCATCCAACCCACCAAAGAAGTCTTTTGCTCTTCCACGTACCTTCAGTACAATCTCAATGGTGAAGACGGTTGTGAAGACAATGTCAGCATAGGCCAAAATCTATGGGGCAAAATGCAGAAAGCAAGGATGTTGCTTGGCTTTTGTTGGACAGGTTATGTGACGCTTGAACGGGAGAACTGCTCGGCACCTGGTTTCTGTAAGAATTGGGATCAATGGGGTCTTCCGCTGCCAGGGAGATGGAGGACAGTAGGATGAACAGCAGGATGAGATTAGTAAAAGAGGAGGCGTTGATGATCTTGTAGCACAGTTTACGGAACCTGGACACCAGTGAAGAGAATCAGAACACACACACACACACACACACACACACACACACACACACACACACAATCAAACGTGTGCAGCAAGATGGCAAAAAGGGTGTTGGGCACATATGTCTGTCACCGACTTGTTTTGTGGGCCGAAGATGAAAAAAGAGCTGGCTTCGGGCAACGGAACGGCTTCCTCCTTCAATTGCAGGTCGGCCATGGGTCGCGGTCGAGGGCTGATGGGGATTTCAGGCTCCTCCTCCTCATCGTCACCTCGAATGTAGAGCAAAGAAATGTGCACAAAGCCAAGAGCAAGACATTATTTCATTGCAGTAAATCGTGATGTCATAGCATATTGCCCAAATCAGGCACAGCATTTCAAACTGTTCTTAGAAGGATAAAACAGTAGTACTTGAATTTACCTGGGAAGTCTGCAGGGGGGAAAGGATCTTTCACTTCATTGACATTGGACTCAAACTCATCGATTTTGAGCTGATGAAAGGACATGTTCACAAATAAATACACACGACTCTTGTCGTTACATGCATTTAATATGTGTGTATCTTGATGAACCTTGGCTGTCGTTGGCATGCCCTCAATCTTGGCTCGCTGCTCAGCCAATTTCTTGGAGATCCTCTCCCTCTCCTCATCTGTCTTGTCGGGCATTTTGGACCTACAGATGGGGAGTTCAGACATGTTAAGATTGCGTGCAGACAATCATTTTGACGTTGTTGCCGTGTCAATGATTGCTTCACCGCAGAAGTTTCCTCCTCAACTTCTCTACTGCCTTTTCTTTCTGAGCCGAGGTCAAACTCTCAGCCTCGGCAAGGTTGTCGACCGCAATGGCCAAGAAGACGTTGAGAAGAATGTCTGGTCAGATTGAGTTCAGGAAAACTAACGTGGTGCTGTTCATGGCTATTCTCAAATGTCACAAAAGGGAGCTTTGGGCAGGATACAGTTTCCACAGACAAAGAGGACGATGAAGTAGATGGCAACCAGAATGCCAGGGAAAACTGGTCCGCCATAGGCCATGATGCCATTGTTCATAATGGCTGTCCATTCCTCTCCTGTTAAGATCTGGGAGACAGCGACGGGTTTTAGAAGAAAACATGTTGGATTTTTGCTCTGAGGAAACATCTTACCTGGAAGACACTAATGAGCGCTTGAGGGAAGTTGTCAAAGTTACTCCGTCTGGGCCTGTTGTCAGGGAAGTTGAATTTCCCCCCAAACACTTGCATGCCAAGCAACGAGAAGATGACGATGAAGAGGAAGAGGAGGAGGAGCAGTGAGGCAATGGAGCGAACAGAGTTGAGCAGGGAGGCTACAAGGTTACTCAGAGAGGTCCAATACCTGCAAAAATAGCTTGAATTTGTCTCATGTTGGGGCAGTGAAACTTTGTAATTTGCATGACTCACTTTGTGACTTTAAGGATCCTCAGAAGCCGAATACACCTGAGTACCGAGAAACCCAACGGGGTCACCTCTCCCACCGACAGCATAATCATCTCCAGGATGCCACAAAGCACCACGAAGAAGTCAAAACGGTTGAACAGCGACATGTAATAAGCCCTGGGACCCAGAGCGTACATTTTCACAAACATCTCGATGACAAAAAGCACCAGGAGCACACGGCTCGCCACATCTGGTAACAGACAGAGAAGAGACAAAAATGAATCCAACTGGGAGGCGTCATTTGTGGAAAATGTCCAAATGGCCATTATTCAACCTTGAATTGAAGTGAGCGTCGCGGGCTGGTGGTGGTGCTCGGTGGCGATGGTCAGTGTGTTGAGGAGGACGAGGAACATCACCAGCCAGTAAAACGCTCTGGTCTTCACGTAAACCAGGCACTTCATCCTGAAGAAGCGGTTCCAACGACGAGCCAAGCGACTTCGGAAGAAAATGGGGCTAGTGACAGGGCACATCAACACGTGCACATGTACAGTCAGAGGAGCGCACTCACTAGTAGTAGATCACTCGACTCTTGCCCTCCAGGTCGTACAGGCTGTCAGTGTCCGAGTCCCCACTGGTCAAAGGCAGGAGACCTAGCAAAGGAATGAAACCAGAGCTAGATAGATGGATGGATGGATGGATGGATGGATGGAACTAAACTCACAAGCATATCCATCCTCTATGACTGCCCCAATATGTCAACAGGTGGACGGGCAAACCTACCCCTGTATTATGCTGCTCCCAGGTGGCCAAGATGCAAAGACCAGAAGGAGCAACACACAACTGTTTATTCTTTGCATTTGACTGATGTCATGACTGTATGTTTTCATAAAGTACAATATTATTGAATGCTACCTTTCTCATCAAAAACACATTCCAAGCATTTTTGGGGGGTGGTGAGGCTGAAGCAAATTAAAGCGATTGATTCCAGTGGGTACAGGTGATTTGGGGTACAGTAGTGTTTCAAGTAACAAATGTGTTTAATTGACAAAATAGTTTTGTGAGGCACTTTGTGTCTCTCTTTTATTATGAAAAGTGCTCCAGTATATAAATCATGCTTGCTTGCATATTCTGTTCAAAAACGTGACAAATGTTCAGGCCATTCAATTTGCAGTTGTTGTTTTGATGCTGACCTTTGCCTTCCCTGTCAGCATCCAGGACTTCAGCATGGGTGATCCATTCCATGTAGCCGTGCAGGTCCTCATCCAGCTGCTGACGCTCCCGCAACTTCTGGAACTCTCCTCGGGACCTGGCTTTCTCCCGCTCTTTGGTAAACTCACTGAGCAGAGAGAGAACATTGTGAATCGCAATCGTGTGGAGAAAATGAAGGAATCAAGTTTTCAGTGCTGAGTCCGCTTACCCACTGAGGACACCCAGGACCAAATTGAGCACAAAGAAAGAGCCCACAAGAATGAGAGGAACAAAGTAGACCCAAGGCCATTCATTTCCGATGGCATCGTTTATCTGAAAGAAACATCGAGACCACTGCAAAGTTATCATTTTCTCAAAATAGGTCTACATTTCGGGTCGACGTTTGGTGACATTTCTGTTCGGGGGTGTTTCATAATATTTTTATCATGTAAAATATGGGCCTTTGCTCATTAAAGGTTGTGAAACACGGCCACGGTGCATCAGTGTGTCATAGGAGCGATGACCCACCCAGTAGAGAACTTTAGTCCATCCCTCCATTGTGATACACTGGTAGACTGTAAGCATGGCGAAGCCGATGTTGTCAAAGTGGGTGATGCCGTTGTTGGGACCTTCCCAGCCCGGCCGACATTCGGAGCCGTTAATCATGCAGCGCCGTCCGTTCCCGGCCTGAGCGCAGGGTGCGGGTATCTCCCCCTCGGCGGTTGAATAGATGTCTGCGGGCCAACCGGGGGAAGAATCGTATCAGCTTATCATAACGCGGATTGCTTAAATAAGCCAAGCATGCATGCACACCCACGTACTTGTGCCCGTGTAGTAGCAGGTTTTATGCATTTTGCACTTGAAGAGCTCCAATCCCATGATGGCATAAATGGTGACCAATAAGAAGACCAGCAGGGCGATGTGCAGCAGAGGAAGCATGGCTTTGAGGATGGAGTTCATCACCACCTGCAGGCCTGGATGCAAACAGCAAGAACAAAAAGAGAGGGCTCTCCTCATTTACAATCAAACATAATCAACTAGCTGGAAAGATTGGGTTCTTACTGGGGACTCCAGAGACAAGGCGCAAGGGTCGCAGAACCCTGAAGGCCCGCAGGGCTTTCATGTCAAAGCCGCCTCCTTTCTCCATGGGAACTCCTGCTATCATATTGATGGTATCCAAGGCAAAGGTGACCAGACTGGAGGAAGAAATTTCGCCACACAGTAAGCCCTCCAATGACACGCTGACGACGACACCTCCCATTCTACAGTCTGTCAAATCTTACCCCATGAAGACGATGACAAAATCTAATATGTTCCAGCAATTCCGTAAATATGCACCTTCGTGGAACACAAAGCCATATGCGACAATCTTCAGAAAGCACTCTAATGTGAAGATGATCATGAAGATGTACTCCAGACTCTCCTGCAGAAAGGAATATCATCATATAATCTTATGGTTCAAACATATCAATTGAAGACACATTATGACAAATGAAAACAGTCTACACATATTATTCAGGCAGGAGCACAGACGGACAGACCCCAAGTGGTGTTTTAGCACCACCCCCTTCACCCGGGTTGAAAAAAGGTGCCATTTCTAAGCCAGTTCATTTGTTCCTCATTCATCATCCATCCATCCATTTTCTGACCCGTTTATCCTCACGAGGGTTGCGGGGGTGCTGGAGCCTATCCCAGCTGTCTTTGGCAGGGTACACCCTGAACTGGTTTCCAGCCAATCGCAGGGCACATGGAGACGAACAACCATTCACACTCACAATCACACAGAGGGACAATTTCGAGTGTTTCACCAACTTAACAGGCATGCTTTTGGAATGTGCCAGGATACCCGGAGAAAACCCACGCAGGCATGGGGGAGGACATGCAAACTCCCCACAGGAAGGCTGCAGCCCGGAATCGAACCCTGCACCGGCACTGTGAGGAAAATGTACCAACCAATCGACCACTCTCCCACCTAATTCAATTAATCAGATGTGAAACTTTTCAAATAATAAGAAGAACCTTCCACTACTGTACTTTAAAATCATTGTCACAGAAAGTATTTTATTATGAAGTACAGGATTATAATTGTGACACATTAACTACAGTGGTTGCTGTACCAGTCAAGGAGGTCATTGAATTGGTACTGCATATGTGTAACATGAATATACGTAATAAGGGGTCCCTTTTTAACTGACACTAGAAATTGGCTACAATCCTCAGATGCCATGCCTGCTAAAAACAACAATAAAAACCGATATTTTCCATTTTTGAATGGAGTTGGCACACTGTTTGTGCATTCTCCCCACACCACCATGTTAGAAGCTATTTTTATGATTCTCCTGAGTCATTTTGGTTTGCGTGTGCAGATCTTTAAATGTAATGAGGTGAAGCAGCTCTCGTTACATACGTCACCTCGGCGGAATGAGGAGGCTGGTGAGTAACAAGGAGTCACTTGACAAATGGGTCAATCCATTATCCACCCAAGATGAGCATAAAGTCATTTGTGTATTGTGATATCCATTTGGGAGCGTGCCAGAGATGGTAAAGTGATTGCTGGCTGCAAGTGTTGGCCTCTGTGCTTCGATGCCTTCTTTGCATGGGACACAACAGTCTCTTGAGCTGAGCCTCATCAATAGCATAACACTGCTGTCAACGCTGATTACACACAGCACTGTTAACACACAGCTGCGGCGTGATGTGGCCATCGAATCAACATGCAACGTTGACAGTGGCGAGATCTAAGGGTGCCTTGAGCTACGAGCGAGCCGGCATGCGCAATCTTTGAGACACGAGCCATTGTTCAGACCATTATATTCTTTGACTTGCAAGAAAAACCTTTTGATACGAGCACGGCATGGACAGTGAACTCCACTCATTTTACAATAAGCAGCAGTTTGATAGATTGCAAATAATTCTCCCAAAAAAGGGGCTTCAAACTGTGTGTTACGCTCCTAGCTTGCTTACTGTCAAACTAAACATAAAACAAAGAGATTTATTTGTTTATGTCAAACAATCACACAAGTTTGCCTTCAGCTAGCTTAATGTTAACGCACAAATCAAAATGCCACACACAGGCTAATGAATAGTATCTATGTTGCGGTGTTATGTAATGAATATTTGTACACAAATGGCCCATCAACAAATCCAAAAACAATTTAACAATCCACACAGGCATATTTTCTTTGTTTGATCCTTCCTCCTATGGCACAAAACATGGTTTAAACTTATTTTCACAATATCAAGGAACAAATAATGTGCTTGCTAAAAATTGTGCAAGGCTTGAAATAAATGGTTTCTATCACAAATTTCGCATTTATCGCCTCATCAAAACCCACCGAATAGCAAAATTGAGACTCATCGAAATAAGTTTGGCTTGGCTGGATGCACGTGCGGCTCTCACAACTACTGCGGGAAGTTGGAGGTCAAGGCTGGAGTAGCTAATTACGCCGTACCAGGTAGCTGGTGACAAGCTTCTATTGGCGACTCATGTGGCGACATTGTGGAGTTGCTCCTCTTACTATGACACATGCAGCGCTCTGCGAATTTATTGATATCAAGTTCAAAGATAACAATTGTTCATCAAATAACAAAGAAAGCCAATTCTTCGTTAATTATGCTGTTATATTTTAAATTATTTTTAATCTTCAATAAAAATGGCTTCAGATCCCCGGGATTAACCTTAAAAAAATGCTAAATCTCATTGTTCATCCACAAGTTTAGAAAAGCCGCTCCTCAAATTAAGTCACTGATTCACAAAATTGATTCACAAAGAAAAAAAATTATTGAAGTCATATTCTGTATCTATATCCGGTAGTCCAGTGGTTAGCACGTCGGCTTCACAGTGCTGAGGTACCGGGTTCGATCCCAGCTCCGGCCTCCCTGTGTGGAGTTTGCATGTTCTCCCCGGGCTTGTGTGGGTTTTCTCCGGGTGCTCCGGTTTCCTCCCACATTCCAAAAACATGCATGGCAGGCTCGTTGGGCACTCTAAATTGTCCCTAGGTATGAGTGTGAGCGTGGATGGTTGTTCGTCTCTGTGTGCCCTGCGATTGGCTGGCAACCAATTCAGGGTGTCCCCCGCCTATGCCCGAAGACTGCTGGGATAGGCTCCATAGTGAGGATGAAGCGGTTCGGAAAATGGATGGATGGATATTCTGTTTGTTTATTTAATGTTTGCAGGCTTCTTAGTCATCACCGGTGATATCCGATATCTGTGGTGGCCTCGGCCATCCACTATGGCACTGTCTGCTGGTCAGGCAGCATCTCTGGAGCGACTGGTCAGGAGGGCCAGTTCTGTCACACTGTGGAGGAGGTGGGCAGCAGGAGGATGCTATCAAAACTAAAAGCTATGATGGACAGTCCCTCCCACCCCCTCCAGCCCACCCTGACAGCACTGGGCAGCTCCTTCAGCCAGAGACTACTACACCGGCGCTGCAAGAAGGAGCGATATCGCCGCTCATTCTTACCGACTGCTGTCAGGCTGTTCAATAAACACACATGAAAGAAGAAAAAAAAAAAAAAAAAAAAAGAAAAGGGACTCAACCCATCCATACATTGTAAATAGCACAGCCACCATATATTTTGTATTTTGTATTTTTTATCTTGCATTCTGTACTGTGTACAGCTCTATTGTGTTCTGGAACATTTATTTGTGCATGCAATACTTTGTTTTTCTTTTTACCCCACCCCCTTCCCCCTCCAATTCTGCTGCTGAAGACTGCAAATTTCCCCAGTGCGGGACAAATAAAGGTTTTCTTATTCTTATTCTTATCCATATCCATCCATCTAGATCAGAGATATTGCGAACAAATGTCCATGCAAGTTCTGTACACTCATGTGGAAGACTTCATTACATTTGAGGCTTGCCTGCCTCACTGAAGAGTCCTGACGGACATATCGCTCTTACTTACCAAGCTGGAATTGGTGTTATTGCTATCTTCTTCAGGCATGGGCAGGAACACGGCCAGAGCTACGCAGTTTACAAAGATGGTCAGTAAGATGATAATCTCAAAGGTTCTGGGTGAAGATGGTTAAGATTAATACACAAGGACGATGGGAATTCCACTTTCTCCCAAAAGAAATAAGAACAGATTATATTTGTTATGGGTAGACTGCATGTCAATTGCCATGGCACATCTGTCTTGTCCAAGTATACTGAGCTGTCATATACAAGTAAGACATTAACAAAGTGATTCAAGATGAGTATTGGGGTATCCCGCAGGGCAGGTTCAGCAGCAAATCATCATGTAATTGGATAACGGTGTTAGCACAAACTCCCTTTATTTCCACTTCCTGTAAATCTTGCTGTGGTTTTGGTCTTTGGCTCCTTCAAGGGGGATGCACGAAAAGAAAAACTGCCTCTGGACAGTTCAGTTGGATTTCACTAAAAGTCCAGTTCATTTTCATTCGATCTTTAAGAACTGTTTGTATTAAAACAATTTACATTTAAGTTTTATGTGCAGTACATTCTAATGAAGTAGAGGTTTGTTATCTTCATTTACTTAAATGCAGTTAAGCATGCAAAAAACAATTTATCTTGGGTGACTCGCCCTTTGGCAAGACAAGAAAACAACAGATGAGCCGCATTGAGAAGATGCAAGAGGGAAATCATGCGTCAGCGTGCTGCATTCTGCATCAGCAGCCCTGCTCCATATTACATGGAATATTCGCTTCCGTGCGTTCTCATTCTCGCCCATAGGGGGCTCAGTCAGAGAATTCCCCTGCCAGATCAGCATCATGTCGCTCCTGTGATGTAGCAGGACAGCTGCAGGTCCCAAGAATATGTCCAAAGCAGCGCAACACACACTTGTGTGAAAATGAGTCGGGCTCTTCTACCATTCTCGTAAAGTCACGATACACTGTACGTTCTTTCGTCTGTGAGAGCACAAAGTTTTTTTGTTTTTTTTTTGCAATGCTGCAACTACACTTGTGGGCGACATCTGCTGCAGGGTGACATACCAATTTAAAAAGCCCATGACTTGGTTGAGCATGTGGTGACAAATTTGTACATTCCCATCATGGGGTCAATGTTTACGATCTGTGTGCGCTCTTTCTTTCTGTGTTGACTTTCCCAAATGCTCAGAAATTTAACATACACATATACATATATCTAAATATAAAATATATCTCCATCCATTCATTTTCTGATCTGCTTATTTTCACAAGGGTCGCAAGTGTGCTGGAGCCTATCCCAGCTGTCTTCGGGCAGTAGGCGGGGGACACCCTGAACTGGTTGCTAGCCAATCGCAGGGCACACACAGACAAACAACCATCTGCACTTACAACTAGGGACAATTGAGAGCGTTCCATTAACCTGCCATGCTTGTTCTTAGAACGTGGGAGGAAACCGGAGAAAATCCACACAGGCAGAGGGAGAACATGCTAATCCCACAAAGGAAGGCCAGAGCCGGAATGGAGCCCTGCACCTCCTTACTGTGAGACCGACATGCTAACCAGTCAACCACCGGTGGGCCCAATCCCATATCTATCTTTCGATAAATCTATTTATATTTATATACACATATCAAGATAGATAGATAGATAGATAGATAGATAGATAGATAGATAGATAGATGTAAATCAGCCCTAAATTGTTAAGTTGGGAACTTAAGGGATCCGAAGGAGCAAAACCTAACTGGCTATCATCCATATACTTCTCAATTTAACAGCCAAGCTGTCGTCTGTAAAGACAGCAATTAGTGTCAGCTAAGTTTGTTCTGGGTGTTGAAGATGTCTGAACCAAGAATGGGCATGAAGCTAAAATAAAAGCAGGAAAGTCCCTGCAGGATCCTCATAACATCACTCAGCGGACAGCCGTCTGATCAAACGCTGAGCCTCACATCGTGGAAGCATTTGAGCGCCATTTCCACATTAAACAGAGAATGGCCTTGCATTCATGGTGACAAAATTGACTCTGGGCGCAGGCTGCCAGAGGATAACAGAAGTCTTTACACGTCAAAGAGTAAAATGAACGAAGATTAAGGAGAAGTGGCCAATGCTTTGACATCATATCAGTATACAGCTTGTGTAAAGTATCTTAATCACAGCGTTATCAGGTTGCGCAATAGTTGGAGCACCTGCTGCCGCACCACAATCGCCGTCTCTTTGGCTCAACAAATAAGCACCTGTCATACATAAATGGCGATAGAATATAAAGGATACTTCCACTCCACAATGTTGATGCAGGCCTTGCGGAAGGGGTTTTTAAGAGTGAAGCAGAAGAGGGATCTGGCAGGTCTTGGGTTGCCCCCCGTGGCCTGTAACTTCTTCAGCTTCTCCCGCTGCTTCCTCTTCAGCTCCTCTTCATTCATGATGAAAGGCTTGGACGCGTCCGAGTTTGCTGCCATCCTGGAGACTCCAACACACCTTAATCCTGGAGAAATATTTCCACTGTCTGTACAATCCCAACCTGTGGGTTGAGTGGCCCTCCTTGTACCGGCAAACCTGAGAATCCGGCTTATGCTCCTCTGTGTCGCTCCAGCGGAGCGAAAGGCCTCTCCTCACTGAGGACTTCAGACAAGAAGACCTGCGGGCCAAGTGGTTGGAAGCACAGTTGGCCCTGCTGGAGTTTAATTTTAGACTGTGAACCAGTGGCGAGCCATGCTTGGGGATGGTAAAAAGGTTTGGGAGGGGAGTGGTGGTGTGTGGGGGGGGATAGAACGTGGAAGAAGGGAGGGGATGTAATCAAGAGGGGAGTGGGGGGTGACGGGGTGAAACTAAGGCTGATGAAGTCTTCATCCTCAGTGTGTACATCTGTTCCTCAGGTTTATTTATGTGTTTTTTTTAATTGAGGGAAGTGTATGATTATTCAACACCAACAACTACTAACTCACTTTGCCCAAATAAATTAAGACAATTAAACAAAGGTTGCGTGTTCGACGACATTTGTTCTGATTTGTTTGTATACAAAAATAGATCATGTTGCATCAAAATGTGTTCCATTTTAAATTGGTAACGTGATGAAAAGTGAGAATGTAATTTAACATACATGTTAAAGTATCATTGAACTGATAATTTGACAAGCGAGCAGTATTGATACAGGGCAAATCGTAGTCCATCACGTTGTATGTCACCCTCTAGTGCCAATACTCAGTATGAGCAAATTAGGAACACAAACACACCCACAATTACTTCTTTCTTATTTTGCATCGAGACAAATGTACAGACAAATAAATATAAATACAAAATAACAGCAAGAACATTCAAATTAGTCATAAATATGTCATAAAACAATCATGACAAATTAAATGATGAAAACTAAGTGACTGGGCATCACATTAGGAGCAATGGGGATTTCAAATACAACAATGTGAATTTATATGATACCAAGTCATACCTCCAGGCTAAATCATTTGCTAGCTATTTTTGTAAGATGTGAATGGCGTGCACTGAGCACCAAATGTTGATTTGGCTTTTGTATATCACCAAAACAAAGGAAAAGAGGAAAAACACAAACAGAACATATTATGATTATGTGCCCAACTTACCATCAACAGCAATAAATTATGAATAAACAACTGGTGTGCTTGACAATATTTTCCTACTCCTTCAAACAATGCTTCATGGCCAGCACAAAGTGTCACACATTTTGTGGAGCTCACAATGAGATTAAAACTAGGATAAAAAGGACATTCATGTGTGTTGCACGGCCAAAAGGTAAAATGGTTAGCAATAATAATCTGTGATTGGTCCAGTTTCAAATGAGGAAAATGCATCAGAGTAAAGTCGAAAGCCGCATGTCACACAATCACTTTTTTTTTTTCCATGGGGAATTTTTCCTCCACTTGTTGCTAAAAATACCCAACAAATGCTTTCTGCAACACCCTAAAATGCCACAAGAGGGCGCCTAAACCCTGGCTAATACAACGGATCGTTTGAGTAAGGTTTTTTTGGAGTAGGGAGGGATCTAAAACAGGCAAGATATGGTTCTCGAGGAACCAGAGTTCCCTACCCCTGTGCTCAGGCAGCCACGTTACAGCAAGCGGTTAAGGGAGTGAAATGAATGAAAAATAGTCGCCATGTCCATTTTGTGCTCACAACCATGGTGAACATCTGTGCTGTTTACAGTTGTTCTCATCCATCAACTCCAGTGAAGAAATCATTCTTTCGGATTACGGCAATGATTTTGGTTTCAACCAGGGAAGAAAAATGAAGCGACTCTATGAAAGAAGACCAGCACAATCCAATCTTTGACATGACCACGTTTCACAATCACAACATACAAGGATATGCTCTGATCGCTTTAAATCAGATCTTTTTTTTCTTTCTTTTTCATGTGCAGTGGGTCATTAGATTGACCTTTTCATTGTAAATTTGAGGCAGACGTAATGATTACTGTTTGCATGCCAATGCAAGTTTCAGTTTGCATTGCCATTCAACATTAATCTGCTGATTAAGGGATGAGAATCAAAGAGTGCGGTTATTACAAGGTTGTCGGCAATTATCGTAGACTCCACTTGGGCATTTGGGTGACAGAGACTCTCCTCGCTTTGCTTTTCAACCACATGGGACATTATGAAATGACATTTTACTTAAGTATTATTGGAACACAATAAATGTATGCAATTAATGTATTGGCACAACTTGGCAAGTTGGACGTGGAGATTCATGGAATACAACATTCATCTGCCAAACAAATTTTGAACACATCACATATTTATGGTTTAATCTATTAATGACGGCAAATTATAAGCCTTTTTTGTGGGGTCAAATACTAGCTTTTTTTGGGGGGTGTTACGCTAATGCATATTCAGTAGTTGGTTAGCCACTGGTATGTTATTGACAAAGAACCCAAAGATAAGTAGGGAGAAGCGTCATGATCATCAGTGTTACACTAGTACTGTAGTTATATTTTTGGGTCAAGCCACCGAACTCCATTTTGTGAAATTGTGACAGTGAAGAGCAATAAAGAAAGTGCAGCTGATGGCAGAGGAAATACCCGCTCTCAACCTGGGTTCTGAATGGTCGACGCTACGTTTAACTAAGCATCTTGTGGCGGTCAAACACAGTCTTGCGCTGTTCCTGGACCTGCTTCTTCCAGCGTTGCTGTGCCCCCTCAACCCGCTCCAGCACTGTGTTTCCTCTGGCCTGGCTGCTGCCTAACCGTGGACGCATCTCCTAGACGCAGGCAGAAGAGAAGCGCGCACATGGGGAAACCCAGATTCTTGAAAGCAAAAGGAATGGCTACCTTGAGCCGATGTCAATGCACGTGTCGAGTATTCAACATACCTCAGAGTCCTCCTCATTGTGCAGGGGCTGGGTGTATGCTTCGTGCTTGCGGATGAGAGGATCCACCAACAGGAGGAACAGCATGTACAGCATCAGTGCCCCCACAACAGATAGGTATATGATGATCGTCACCTGTGGCAAAAGCAGTCATTGTTAACCAGAACTTGTGCAACTAATCATGTAGTTACAAAAAAAAAAAAAAAAAAGCAGTTCTTTTATTTATTTATTTTCTCCAAACCCCCAAATTCCTCCTAAACTGCAGATTTAAAAAATATATATATATATATATATATAAATAATAAGCCACTCTCGCACAACTCTAATTGCCCCACGGGGATAAATAAAGTTTTCTGAATCTGAAAGATGTAATATCTGAAATTACCACTCGATGGCAGACATTTCTTAGTTGCACCAACATCATACTGTATATGAAATGACTCTGGCCAACTTGCTCGACCAGTGCCCTCTTGCAGCCCAGCCTGCATCCCGCACACTATGCAACAGTACACGCATGTCGCATTATCGGTCCTCGTTTCGTTCCTATGCCGTAAAATTATCTGAATTTCAACATGAACATTGTTGTAGAGTAGGGCTGGACGGCGATCTTGCCACTGGTTTACATATTTTTTCTGATGAGAAAAAAATAGGATGGTCTGGGAGTCATAAAGTGCAGTGGACAGCACCATACTGGCAGAAAAGTGACACCCATATGTGTTTTGTTGTTGTTGTTTTTTTAGGCAGTGCTTATGATGTTAGCAAGGAATTCTGGGCCAGTTGTGAATCAGCTATTTTACCGTGATTACAGTAGGTTGGTCGTGAATAGGTTATTTTAGCCTGATGCCTGCTGTGTTACGGTTCTACTGGCTTCCGATTCCAGCTGTGGCCGTTCAAATAAAAAGGGTAGACAGCGGGATTCGAACAGGAAGGAATAAAGCCGTACCTGCCCGGTACGGCACAAGGAGGCACACTTTGAGCAGCGCATAATTTATACTTGATATTTCTGCGAGATACACGGCAAAAAAAGCTGGGTGGCGAGTTGGCGGTCACGTCAAAATAACCACTGCCAAAATGTTAAGAACCCCTAATTGACAAATAATAATACAGTAATAATAATAATAATAATAATAATAATAACTGAGGTGGTAAAAAATGACTAGTGAGGAAGCCTTGTCCTACCTTGATAGTGTTGCTGCTCCGCTCCTCGTACTTGCACTCACAGTGCAGGCAGTAAGCCTCCACATCATGGCCAGGCACCGGCATGGGATCCACCACATGGAGGCAGTTGCTAGGGGAAAAGACAAACTACGTCTATCAGAATTGAACAGGTGACGCATCTTCAATTGGTTGGAACAGCGGAGAAACGCGTTGCATTTACCAATCCTTTTGGGTAAAATTTCTGTTGTAGATGTGGCCAGTGATGTTTCTGTAAGGCGGGCAGATGCACTTGCAGCGAATGTCTTCAAAGCTCTGTCATTGTAGTAAAACCACCGAAACAAAACGAGTTAAATGAAGGGCTACTTGCTGTTCATGGTATTTAAAAACAACAACAATAAAATACAACATGCATGAAACAATGTATATTTTGTCATATCACTTTTGTTTCCGATATAGTCCTGCAAATGGATACCTATTACCTAAAGCGTTGATACTACATTATGGTTCGTTCATAATAATTTCACCGAACAGGTTTTCTTCCCCCCCCGCAGGATGTACGCCTGTCTTACCTTGTCGTCTGCAAGAGCAGCAGCATCCAGCAACAGCGCCAAGAGCGCTGCAGCTACGACAATTCTCCACGAAGTCCCCCCGCAAAACGGCATTCTCTCAGCGGCCCTCGACACGATACAGTTTTCCGCCAGGGCAAAATGCAGCACTTTAGCAGTATGGAGGCGCAACACTCGAGAAGCTAATCTGTTTTGACAGTGGCCGAATTGCTCCACTTCCTATTTCCGGTGTATCGTCACAGAAGACGCAAAACGCGCACGCGCGCACACACGCACCCACGATGCCACCTGCTGGATAAAATACATGTACAGAATCGATACATGTACAAGTACATTCGTTAACCAATTGAAACCATTCACTGAAGGTCAGGTTTTATAATACCATACATTAAAAACGCGGTTGCTATTGTTGAAATACTTTAAAATAGGAACATTTAGTAAAATGTGTAAAACATTTTGTAGGGGGAACATTTAGTAAAAGGCACATTTATGAACAAAATCACAATAGTACAAGAAATGGGTTAAAGATTACACTTGGTGCGATTATTCATTATGCAAAAGCTCATCAATTTCCTCGAATCCCTTATTGTTAATCGACTGAATCAACTTTTAGGGTTTTTGTGGGTATGATTTGAGTAAAAAGGAAGACAATGTGGAAAGAATATTTTGCCATCATCCGTAGAGTAAATGTGGTTTCTTCTCATTGTCTCTCTCATTTACTGAAGGTAATTTCATTATTATTTCCAGTCGTGAAAAGCAAGACTGAGGAGTTTTTAAAGTCATAATTTTTTCCCATCAATTCAAGACAACACTGCATACAAACGAAATCCCGCTTCGCTGGTTGAATGTGAAATTTAAGACCTGAATCCTTGACCAAATCAATACTTCTATTTCCTAGTAATCCTTTTTTCATGATTCGTCAGATACGCTTAATAAACCCAAGGAATCGACAAATTCATCCTGCCTTGAACCACTTGGGCTTGTCTTCACAGAGATCGAATAAAGGTACGGTTATTTCTCTAATAAACCGAGATACTGTATTAGTGTTGAAATGCACAAGCCATCTTCTGTCTCACCTCACTCATCTGTGCGCCTCGTCATCATCCACACGGCCCAAAACCTTGTCTCTTCTGCAAATACGGTTAGAGCACACGATGTAGGGCACAGTGTGCAGGGTTTTGAGTTTGAAACCTTTGTCTTTTGTCTACTCTTGCTTGTGTACAAATGACATGTTTTACGTATTACGACCAAACCAAACATTTTGCTTTCAATTAAGTCAAAAATGTCCCGTTCAATGCACACAGTGAAAAAATCCCAACCGTTTTAGAGATTGAATGGAAAACCCCCCTGCAAATCAGACTCTGCTAAGAATTGTCTAAATGCAATTTTAAAAAATGATTTTGTATTTTCCAGGCCTCAATACAGTTCAGAGCTCTTAAAAATAAATAATGAAAGGATTTAATCGTTTTTTGGAGAGTGAGAGAACAAGATTAATGCAGACGAAAGCAGTGCAAGTTGAAGCGGGCTGTCACGCAGTAACAACCCAATTAAAATGGTCCATAATCGATTCACTGCAAAGCAATGCGCCGTCCAAACAACCTTAGGTTATTTTTTTTATGTACAACCATCTAATTACATGGAACTATTGACTGAATCTATTAATTAATTTTCATGTTGGCAATCTGCCGCTAGGAGATGCTACAGCACAAGGCTCTTGGCAAAACGAACGACAGCGTCTTGGTGGCCAATGGTTGGGATGCTTGGACTGGGCCAGTTCAACAAGATTGAAAGTGTCGTTGTAACTCACCCGAAATGACAAAGAGCCAAAAAAGCAAATTTGCATTAGAGCAACATTAAGTGAAAAAAAATTGACTTTGTAGGACAAGTCTGAATATCATTTGACGTCACACTGAGTTATAAAAAGAAGATACTGTATACACTGTGGTGCCTTTATTTATTTGCCATGGTGACCTCGTATCACCTGTCACTACAGTACTTTGGATTTGTGCAATATCTGTGGTTCTTGATTGTAAAGTGTCCTTGAGTGTTGTAAAAGGCGCTTATAAATAAAATGTATTATTATTCCTATTATTATTGGTGGACTAGCCAGGGCGGCTCCCACATTGCATTAGCAGTCGTCTAAGTGCTCACACAACTGTATGATGCTGCATGATGTGCTTGCCACTCGCCAAAGTGATCATCAGTCGGTCCATGTTTATTCGTGTGTTTGTAGTATGTGATGTGTTGCTTAACGTGCACCTCTGTTCATTTGTATTGTCCACGCAGCTTAAAGGCCGGAGTCACATTTGTTAAAACCGTCATAAGGCCTTATGTTTCTGATTAGTGGGGGGCGCATAGAACATATTATTGGAAAGAAAATTTGGGACTTGACTTCCTCTTAAAACAAATGCTTTTCACAAGGCAAAATTCCCTGTTTGCTTCTATATCAGGAGTAATACAACTTTCTCTTTTTTTTTTTATTGCAAACATTCTGAAGAAGTCACGCATGACCTATGGGAAGAAACCCTTTTGTGTCCTTATTCTTCACAGCTCTCAACCTTTTACAATGGTTCCTTTTGACCTTTATCATATCGTCTGCAGTGTTTTTTTTTTCACCTTCTCTCTTCCTTTAGATCATGCTTTTGTGGAAGACGCCGTTTGAATTACAAGACTATCTCTTGGCTACTCTCATCCTATCTCGTCTCATTCATCTTCACTGCTCTCAGCAGGAGAAGCGATTCTTATGGAGACCCATGGTAATGGCAGTCATGGGAGGCAGCAGACAGTGGCGGTCCAGGGGCAGCACAAAAAAACTATAAATCACAACTCCAGGTTCCGCCCTGCTGAGTGTAGCCGATCACACTCCACCAAAAAGCAATTCTGCCAACATGTGTTTGCACATTTGTCTTCATCAGCCTCTGGCCTGTTTTGAGCCCCTGTGACTGACATTTTCTTTCCCGTGGAAGCCAAACAGATTTTACTTCTTGATCAAACTATTTACACATTAGCTTCAAAGGTTTGCTGACACCCCAAAAAAAAAAAAAAAAAACAATTGCCATGAAATAAATAGCGATGTTTCCAATAACGTGGAACGTGTGCGTTTTTTTGTTTTCCTGTGGAACCTACCGCCACCTGTTTGCTGGATTTTATTTTATTTTATTTTTTACATATTTTGGGGTGTTGTGCTCATCCTGTTACTCTTCCATGTCCAGGTCAAATTCCATTAAAAAAAAAAATTAAATCATGTGTAAGCCATTTTTTTAAGTGTAATGTTGCAAGATGAGTTTGAGATGATACTAAACTAAACCGTTTTGGGATCATAGTTTGTGATATGTCTACGACTGAAACTACAGCGATGCCTTCAGGTATAAGTGACTCGACTTATACCTGAAGGCATCACTGTCGTGCAGATTTTTGGGCTTTGACTTGCAAACAAAAATTTGAGATATGAGTGCTATATATTGGCAGTGAACTTAACAGACTTAACAACATGCATCAGTCTGGCAGTTCAAGAACAATTCTTCAAAAAAGAGGCTCTAGTCTGTTTATTGACAGATAGACACGCCCACTTTTTTTTACTTGTAAAATGTTTTATTGGGCCTAAATATGGAACTTTTTGTACAAAAACAAATGAGGCAGAAAAGTAATGCCGCCATGACATTGTATGAAGACACTCAGGAGCATCCAATCAGATTGGTCATGTCAATGCTAAACGCTGGAGGCATGCCCATGTTAAATCTGTGCTTTGAAATGTATCGTCTGGCATACATAGGAACATGTGAAATGAGTATTTTTTAAACATTTTTGATTGGCATTAATTTTAAAAAATGTAGAATTCGCTATTTTATATACAGTTTGCTGACCTAACTTGTTGAAATCAATACTTTCTTTCTAGTAATTATGATAATTAAAATATTGGACCATGTTGTGATTGCTATTGATGATATGTCTGATGTCAAAAAGTCTGATGAAATCAAGTTTCATTTCCTCTTTGGAAGTTTGCACGATTGCTCCAGAAGAAGTGGCTGAACCGCAGAAAAGTTGCCGTTTCAAATGGTGCAAGAAAACTTAGGCAGTGATGTTAACCCAGAGTACAGTGTGTGTCCTCTCCTGGTTTACACGCACGGACAGCTGCCTGTCAACCAGCTGGGGCCGTGCAGGGGTTGGTAGGCGTCTGCTGAGGAGACCGTGACACAAAGGTGAGAGCCGGGCTCGGCGATGCTGAGCTGACGTGAAATGTAGATGCAGAGGATCGAGCATCTCCTGCCTCTGAGGGATGCAGATCTCCAATGAGGAAATGGAGATACTGGAGCAGGACACTCAGCCAAACGCAACATGAAAGCTGTGAGGGGCCATGACACTTGATGGACACAAACGTAGGGGGACAACCACTTCCACCCTTCACTTTCTTCTACCTCAGCCATGCTGAAGAGAAATAAGACCTCCAAAAAAGAGATAAGGATCTTTTGCTGGATGTATACTCCTCAACTCCCCGTTCATTCTTACATCTGCCTTTTATTTTATATTCGGAATATAACACACACACACACACACACACACACACACACACACACACACACGCACACACACACACACACACACACACACACACACACACTTCTTGTTTTTAAGTACTGAAGACCAAAAAAATTCCTCTTAACGGATTTCCAAATGGTTGTCATTTTTAGGTATTCACCATTTTCTTTTCGAGATAAGAAACATTTGTCAGATTTGAGATAAATCTCTTCCCATGGGCATATATTTTGCATAAACCTGATGTGTTAGTGATCAGTTGGAAAAAACGGTGTCAGACTGGCAGCATCAAAGTGTGCAGAGTATATTATGTCTAATAAACTGCCTTTGAAAAGTAATCTGATGGCTTTCGCCAGCCTATGTACAGTGCTTGAGCGCTGGTAGCCCTTGCTAGTGCTAATACCCGATAGCTCCAGCTAGCACTGGAGCCGCTGCTCAATGCTGGCTACAGGCGCTGTACAATACAGCATAATTAATTTTTTAGCGCCCTTAGCGAAACGCTGCCTGGAACAACTTCAACATAAATGCCTATGGAAGCATTAATGTCCTTACAAAGTTTATTTTGAAGTAGACCTAATCCTTACTGCATTGGCGGCGTATTACTATCATGCATAGCAACTTGCTTCTTCGGAGCTTGCTGATGAGCTGACCCTTTGAATCAGGTGGTTCAGCAGGGAGAGATGGAGAACAGGCAGGACATCGGCCCCCGAGGCCCAAAATTGGACACCTCTGCCAAAAACAAACAATTGTTTATTGAGATTAGCTTGAATTCTTCTTGGCAGCGTACACATAAATTAGCGGGTACCCGAGTCACCAAAAAAAAAATGCCTCAAGCATTTTTTGGGCTCTAGTTACCCAAATTACTCGAGGTTGGTTTTACATTTACTGAAAAACACGCTCCACAACCATATGTGTTGATAGGTTGATTATTTTCAGATATCATACATTTGCTTATTATTAATGTTATTATTAATGTTATATTGATATTTATTGATTGATTGATTATGCTCGCAAAGAAGAACGCTTATGCCTGCAATGATGATTTGATTATGCTTGCAAAGAAGAACGCTGATGCCTGCAATCATTAATTGACTATGCCTGCAATGAAGAACACTTATGCTTTTAATAAAGAAATAATGCTTCTTAATCATTATATATTAACCATTATATACTCACATTCATAATCAAGACTGCTTAGTGCACCGTGTGGCAGTTTAGGGACGCAACCACCTTTTCGAGGACGTGGTTGGAAGAGATAAGTGTTAAGACTAAACAGGAGCAAGGTTGGACAGCGGATGGAGCCATCAACACCAGCTGCATCGTGATGTTTTTGTAACAATTGCACACATGTACGTAATTTACACTCACATACACACACATAGTCAAACAAGTTCAGTGTGTCTTCAACAGCCCTCACCCTTTAGGTTGGACACACCTATGTAGCAGATTTCCCAATAAATGAAGGAGGTGAAGGAGGAGATTGTTAGGGGTGACGTGCAGAGAACTGAAACCTAACGCTTCTCTTCGTTCCCTCCTGGCACCAGAATTGAGTTTCCTGTCTCCGCATTTTGTTTTATGTCTAGATGTCAAATTGATAAACCTGACAGACATTGGGAAGCAGCGACACCAGATATGTCAACAAAAACAGAGAGGCCTAAATCTATGGCAAGCAGATTTAACATTGAAAGGCAACGTTTCACTATCTGTAAACTTGGAGTTAGGATTAACCCTTACTCGAATGATGACCAGTCCTAATTATATTTCCAACCACTGAAATTTTCATTCAAGACATCTGATTTGCAACCGATAGATCAGTTGAAATGGAATGACAGATATACCAGTGCATGGAATCATGGCGTGTTGATCAGAAAATGAAGGAGCTGACTGACAGGAGTCCACATGCATCTTTCAAGAGAGGACTTCATGGGTCAGAGAGGAAGACAGCTGAAAACAATGAAAAGTGACATGCACTGAAAAACAGTTGGATCAAGTGCTGTAGGCAAGGATGGGCGTTTGTTTTTTGTGATAAGATGGTGTTACATGTGCTCTGCTGTTGAAACATCTGCCGTGCGGTTTCACAAGACTTGGCAGACTTCACAATGGGCCCTAATTGACACGAGAACTACTTCATACAGTATATGAAACAATGTGCAGAATCCTCGAAAGTCCACGAAAATGGAAAATGAAAAGGTCTTGTAATTTTGACACACCACAGCGAAGATTTTGTTATCAAGAACAAAGCTAAATCTGAATGCTTAGAAAAATGTTAAGTATATAAAATGAGGCTTCAAATTGTGAAAAATCAAGCCCTTGTCTCAGTTCTCAAATTATGTGTGCATGTCCGCTGAATGTGCTGAAAACACGCCCCGCTTAACTGTCAATCAAATGCTGCGTCCTGGCAAAATGGATGCTCTTTCATCGAGCCTTTTTCTTATGCTCACACACACACACAATTATTTAGTCGTGGAAATGTATCGGCTTGAAACCTTTGACACACTTGAATCTATCCCACTGAGTCGTTGCAGGATTTTTGCAAGCTCCAACGAGCCACGCTGAGGAGGCCGTGCCAACATGAAGCTCCTGTTCACACATCGGACTCTGTGACATGCGTACTCACGGCTAAATTGGTCAAGCCAACAGAATATACGAAGGGAAGATGCCTTTTGAGGGTGTAGGAATTGCTAACTAGCTAACTGCACACTGTGATTATGCAGCAATGATCGTGTATGAAGATATATAATGTACTTTTAAACACATTTCCGAAATCATTTTACAGGGTTTTCAAAGCAGGTGAATTGGGCTCTGCCAAAGTTCAATCTGCGAACAAGAGAAAGTTGACGCACAAACAGACGTACGTAGTAATGTTGTGTGACACTTGTTTTTGTGTCAGCTGCCTTAAAGAATAAGCACATACAAGCAAAGTAAAACAGGCTCCCGCATTTGTCGACCAAAACAAGGACACAAGAAAGAAAATGTCAAGTCTAATTCTTCACACCCAATTTTTTGGTTTGGTATGGCATTGAGCTGCCACCACCTTCTATTCTACCTGCTGATTCCCATGTCGGGGCCGTTTTTGATCCAGCTCGCCCAGCTTCAGGCCACATCTGCAGGCGTAATCGTTTGTGTCAGCAGACACTTCCTCACCTTGACTCACTTCCTTCTTTGCCGTATTCATCGCAATCTACCACGGCAGCTCAGCAGTGCACCAAAATGGACTGGATGCCTCATGGTGCTTTCACAAACCCAAACAATGGCACCATCCGGAATGAGAGCGCATGGAGACAAATGCATGTGTGTTACAGATAGCCATCGCCTTCTGTGTCTCTTTCGAAATGTTGTCTCGCTCCCTGTGGCCGAAAGCAACAGTCAGACACAAACACGGCCAACTGGGACCAAAGTTGTCATCTCAAAATGGCAGAAATCAATAGTGCACAAAAGCTGTGATCTAAGCACACGTGGAGTTGGAGCAGCCAAGGAGGCAGCAAGGCACAAGAAGCAACACAAAAGGAGGTCAAATAAGGTACAATTTGATGAATAGAGGATCTTGATCATAGAGTCAAAATAACTTACATTTAGTCAAACTATGAGGTATCAACGTCGGGGAAGAAGAAGCGGCAGTACAACAGGCCAAAATTTAGATGCACACGATTAAGTCACGTCAATGGCCTTGATCACAAGAATCACAAAAAGCTTGACAAAAAGTTCTCAGTTATCAAACGATGCCCCGCCCCCGCCCGAAGCCCCTCTCCACACACACACGCACACACACACACACACACACACACACACACAGGCTTGACGTGAAAATGTGAATTACACAAAACCAAGCTGCGTGGAGATAGTCTTATAGCCTTTACCTTTCACATGGTCGACTGCAATTGTCTTTCTAATCTCCTGAGACAACTCGCTCCTTCATGTCTTTTGGCCCATGTTTAGGGTTGTACACACCATGTTACCAAAGAGTAAACTGACTCCTTGTCAGCCCTAAAACGGGCCGGCTAATTACAAGTTTGGAGATACCTGTTATGTTAATTAGAGGACAGACAATTATTTTCATTCCCTTCAAGTGGTGCCACCATTTTGTCCAGGCTTGTTTCATAAGTTTGTTTTCAAAATAATTGTACTGAACCACAGTTCAAAAATAATATCTGATGTCCACTCGTTAATTTTCATTACATTTTCATGTAGTTTTTGTCAGATTGAAGTTATCCCTGTGACCACTGTGGGTTTTTCTTTAATTAACGGCGGGGTAACAACAATTTTGTCCATGTGTGTATGGACTTTCATTGTGCTTTCTGTCTCCTATGGTTACAGTTATGCTTCACAAGTGCGTCACAGGGCAAAATGTGTGCTTCACTGCGGGAAAAGAGGATTCAATACCACAGACTGGTTTAGGAAATTGGCTTTTGCATTTTAGCAGTTGACAAAAACGACAATTTGTGCAGTATTTCAGATTTGTGCGTCATCCCACCACAAGAGCATGGGGAGGTAATGAACTTTCGAATGGAAGCCATCAGTCTGTCATGATTCCAAACATTTTACTCCCTGATGACAACACACATGAACAACCAGAATGACTGACAGTGCATGTGTTACACCTCTCCTGAAAGATGCTTGGATATTTATTTTCCATTTTGTGATGCAATGAACACCCCAAGAGAAAACTGGTGAAAAAAAACCCCACTGGCGCAACACCAGGAAAACAAGACAACCAAACACGCTTGCAAAAATGGCAAGGATAAAAAATGAACGGAAATTGCTTGTCAATAAATAGACATGAAGAAACCCATGTGTACAATACAAAAAACGTGATGATAACTACAACGAAAAACTACTTATAACGGTAAGGGCAGAAAACCTGGCGGGTAAAAAAACGAAGAGTAAGAACATGGAATGTCTAGATCAGGGTTGGGCAACCCAAAATGTTGAAAGAGCCATTTAGGACAAAACCCCCCAAAAAACAAATATGTCTGGAGCCGCAAAAAAATAAAAGCCTTCTTTAAAACTTACAATGAAGGAAGCACATGCTGTATGGAGGAGATTGGACTGTCTCAGAATTGTTTCTGTTGTTTAGTCCTTTGTTGGGTTCACAAACTCCCCCATAGAATTTATTTTGTGATTTCCTCGCTTGAGTTTCTGTTTTAGTGCATTATTTTCGCTTTTCTTAGTGTCACTGAGGTGAGAATTAATTTCCGTTTTCGGAGGCTGTCCTTGAACGCCTTTCGAATCGAACGAGAGGAGAGAAGGCACGGAGTCCGACACAGACGTGTCTGTGTTTGTTGAGACTGTTAAAAGCATCAATGAAGTGTACGTTTTAAAAAACCAACACCACGGCTCTCCTTTTTTCGGAGCTGCAACATGTATCTATATCTATATGAGCTATCTATCTAGGTAACTATCAAAATGACCAAGTTTGCTTCAATTACACGATGAGCCTTCATTTTTTTTTCGTGCAGTGCATTCTGTTTAGCAGGGTTACCCAACCTTTTTTGACCGAAGATCTACTTTTCGTTCAACCAACCTACCGCGATCGACCCGCGCATACACAACACACCTACAGATGCATGACGTCTGACGCGGAGGTATGGGATGCACTTTTGCAGCGTTTTTGATTATCGTAGCTCACGTGTACCATTTTAAAAATGCTTTTCACGGCCCTCCAGATTCTCTTTGCCAATACCCTCGGTGAATTGTACATGAAACGCCTTTTTTTGTGTGTGGGTGTTTTTGTTTTGTTTTTTTGCAACAGCCACTTGCCTTGCATCCCGCCCTGCCAATAGAAACGTGTGTCGTGGGCTATGACGCAAATCTTCGTTGACAGAAATGTTGAAATGTAATATTTATTCTACACATTTTTAAAGCATTGGGAAACGTTAAGAATGTTTGTGTCATGTTTTTACTCCTACAGAAATCATATTTAAAACAAAAACATGAATTTCCCTCCCACATCTTTTTCCATTTTCAAACATTTTTTATAAAGCTCCAGGGAGCCGCTAGATGGCGCTAAAGAGCCGCATGCGGCTCTGGAGCCACGTGTTGCCGACCTCCGGTCCAGATGAATTCACCACTTGGTGACAGTCATAGAGGAACTATCCGATATGAGACATGATAACATGGGAGTCCTTAAATAGTCGGCTGGTTAGCAGCAAGTGTGCTAGGTGGAGGGATGGCCCTCCTCTGCTACCTGCTGGAGAAACACAAGAACAAGATCATGACAGTGGCAGGCTGAATCTGGCCAAGGGGCCTTGACTTTGAACCTTTGCTCACATGTGTGTGAGTATGTGTGTGTGTGTGTGTGTGCGTGTGTGTGTGTGTGTGTGTGTGTGTGTGTGTGTGTTTAGTAAAGGTAATTTATTATCGCTTAGTACTCAATGAAGCTCACCAAACTGACACTGAGGGTACATTTTTAGCATTTTAGCTCCTAATATTCCACACCCAATTTATTACCTGGCAATCTCTGGTCAGTATTGACTCTATCTGTTGGCTCTCCTAGTAAGAAGCTGCTTAACAGAGTCGAGCAGAGTGAAATGGAGAAGACAGGAAAAAGAGCGGGAAGCGGTGCTGTGGGAGGGTAATGGTCCACTGGCTGGCTGACAAACAGAGGGTCCCTCAAGTCAGGAAGACGGGGGGAAAGTGAAAAGGGGGGGTTGACGTGGGCAGTCAACCCCGCAGCACCCTCAGCCAGCCTCCACCTCGTAGCAGAAAATCTATGCCTGCTCTTTTAGTATTCCTCCCATCTCTTGCAAAGGCTCTGCAGAAGCTGCTGCTGCTGCTGGTGGGGTTAGTCAAGTGGTCTACTGGTGAGGCCCTGAGCAGTCGTGCATGTGTGATGTTTGCAAGGACGCTCCCCACTTTCTTCTCAGGGCTGCGCTGAGCTGACAGGATGCTCAAAGTGCTCAGCCCCAGGAACAGAAATGGACACGCCATTCCTCCAATCTCCCATAACCAGCAGCTTAATACGAATGATGTCCCAGGTCTAATCATCACAAATGATGCACATGTGCTGTGATGTAAGAGGCTGTGCAAAAATGTTCATGCAATGCTCTTGTTTCATTATGTGTTTGTGCAGGAATATCAAAAATAGAACATGCCACTCATGATGAGCACATTTAAGTTACCCCTTAATGTCTATTGTATAATTGTATCAAGTTTTAATGGTCAGCATGGGAGTCGACTGGTTAGCACATCGTCCTCACAGAGCAGGGGTGCTGGGTTTGATTCCGCTTACGGCCTTCCTGTGGGGAGCTTGCGTGTTCTCCCTGTGCTTACTTGGGTTTCCTCTGGGGAGTCCGGTTCCCTTCCACATTCCTCAAACATGCATAGCAGTTTAATGGAACACTCTAAATCAGGGGTGTCAAACTCATTTCACATTGTGGGCCACATACGGCCTCTGTAGATGTCAAGTGGGCCGGACCATTACAAATTATACCATACTCTGCTATAAAGAACCAAAATAATATGTCTTTCCTTTGTTTTGGTCTAAAGATGCACAAGAACACTAGGAAAATGTTGAAATTTAATGAACATATCTTTTACAAAACATTTCATGAAGCACGTAAGATTTCCTTAGACAAATGTGCAATTGACTTTTATCATTCACATACTGTATATGCATTGCAACTGATCCCACTGACTGTACAAAGGCACAAAACCTTAACAAGTAAATGGTCTTGAAAAATATAATAATGCACTTTTAAGATTAAACGAGATTTATAAAGAAAGGAATGTTTAAACCATTTACACGAGCCTATAAAGTCTAAACGTAATCCCTGCCTACACCTTACAAACTAAGGAGAGTGCTATAATATGTGTAAAGAATAAAGTATTTACACGTTCCTTGATAGCGCATCTGCTGTGTTGGGTCTGTCTCAGTGACAGACTGAGGCTGCTGTTGTCTTCTTCTCTGATCAAAACAATGTTGTCTTTTCCTCTGATCAAAACAGTGTGTTCCCCTAGCGGATATTCAATGAATTGCACCTTATTAAAAATATTCATTCCGTGTCTTTTATGCATTTTTTCACTTTTAAATTATCCTGCGGGCCTGAACAAACCTCCTTGCGGGCCGGTTCCGGCCCGCGGGCCGTATGTTTGACACCCCTGTCCTTAAGTGTGATTGTGAGAGTGAATGGTTCTTTGTCTATGTGTGCCCCTGTCATTAGTTGGCAACCGGTTCAGGGTGTCCCCCGCCAATATGCCCGATAGACTCTAGCTGCGATAGACTCTAGGCATGCCCAGGACCCTCGTGAGGATAAGCAGATTACAAAATGAATGGATGGATGGAAGTTTTAATGTCCAGTATGTCTTATGCATATACCATACATATCACTTATTATTATTACTGCAGCTTACTGAGGAGCTGTGACATGCACAGCCCAGTGTCAATATATACTGCCCCCAGGTGGCCAAAGTGTGCAGATTAGTAGAAGCAGCACAATGTCTTTTGAATTGAAGCAAAATGGGGCAAAAACGACTAATGCTTGACATTTTTTTGTGTCATGACTGTATTATTTAAAATAAAGTACAACATTACTATGAAGATTTTTTTAATCAACAAACTCATAACAAATGTTTATTTTTGGGGTCAGGCCAGAATGGCTTCATAGCATTTCCATCCATTTCGATGAGATATGAGTGTCTTGAATTACGTGCATCGTCGGGGAACTTGCATCTCAAGGATTCGCTATATTCAAGTCATGGACTGCTACCCCCCAAAAATATGAATTAAAAATGACAACAAATATATATGTGCATTCCATTACTTCCTGCTATCAATTTACAATCATGAATTATCCTCTGGAAAAAAAATGCCAGTGTTATTAATCAAGCGTGTGTCTTTGCAATCTGCATCGCTATTACCCCGCCATGACCACTAAATCACAAACAAACAAAGCCTTGTTGTCTTCTTCCCAAGTAGCCTGTGCTGCTGTCACCTTGAGCCCGCCTCGTCATGCCTGCGTGCTTGCTGGAAAGGTCACAGCTTGTAGTTCATGTCGTGAGCTGTCACTCTTCCCTCTCCCGTTCCGTGCGTCCAATCGTCTCGTCTCTGTCAGACGTTTCGCTCCTCGGCTTCCGAGCCCAGATCAAAGATGCAATCCTTGCTGGGCTTTGAAGGTTAAGAGTGAGAAAAGCGATCCCAGTCCTGAACGAGGAAGGGGGGGGGGGGGGTGTCTTTCAGTGTCTGAGCATTATCTGATGTGCAGATGCGCAGACAGAGAGAGCAGAGATAAGCCCACCAAGACAGTTCTGCTGGGAGCACACCAAGTCTACGACTGCTGCAGCCTGTAAGAAGAGCATTCTATGGCTAATTGCTAAGTGGTTCCACTACCTGGGACAAAAAGGGGAAAGTAAAATCAACTTGAAGTATCATAGCAACATCTTCAAATCACGGTCTATTTATCACATTTGGCACTGTACAGTACTTGTTGGATTTGAGATTCAATAAAAGTGGATACTATTGACTTTTTCTGTTCAGTCAATCGCATAGTGAGACAAGTGCAGAACTGAAGTGTCTTTGAGGTCGAAAAAAACAATTGCAATTTCATGGAAAAAATTACTGATACACACACACACACACACACACACACACACACACACACACACGCACGCACACACACACACACACACACACACACACACACACACACACACACACACACACACACACACACACACACACACACACATATACACACACAGTAGAATTCCCAACCAAAACAATAATAATCCATAGTATGATGACAATGTATTTGTGTTTTTGCATATCTAGAAGAGTAGTAGTAGTTGTGGTAGCCTCTATTACTCGCATCCCACCACTTTTTCAACAGCTACACTTCTATAATTTTTAGCTGTTATATGGGGCGGGCCTCTAAAACATGGACGGCAGGCTGTAAATGGTCCCCGGGCCATAGTTTGGACACCATTGATTTAGATGAACTGACTTTTGTCCCCAGTATCCTGAATGAAGGAAGGCTCAGCATAACTAGCACCATAAAACAGTCTAGTCTACCTAAATGGTTTATGCATCCATCCATTTTCTAATCCGCTTTATCCTCACAAGGGTCGGGGGCTTGCTGGAGCCTATCCCAGCTGTCTTCGGGCATTAGGCGGGGGACACCCTGAATTGGTTGCCAGTCAATCGCAGGGCACACGTAGGCGAACAACCATTCGCACGCCCAGTCAACCTGTTATGCATGTTTTTGGAATGCGGGAGAAAACCAGAGCACCCGACGAAAACCCACTCATTCACGGGGAGAACATGCAAACCCCACACAGGAGCCAGAATCGAACCCTGCGTCTCTGCGCTGTAAGGCGGACGTGCTAACCAGCGCTTATTGTATAATTGTGTTCTTCAACATGTTTATTTTTGTTGTTTGGAGAGTGTCCTATTTGAACGGTATGCCGGGTCAATGCCATCTCTCTGTTTACATATTGGAGTCACATTGGCAGAGACTGCGTCCCATTCACATTTTGTGTTGGAACCGTCACTTGTGTAGTGTAAACCCAGCCTTCAATTCTACCACATAACACAATCAAATGTTGTTTGTGGAAAATGTGATTGGGCGTTTGAGGAGAAAAGAGAGAGTAAACACAGGTGTGGCACTTGAGCTGTGGAGGAGGTCAGGTAATCATGGCAAATTTTAATCAGTTCAGATCAATTATTCATGATCAGAGGCCTAAAGGGCTGATTTCTAAAATGCGATCCACCCCTCTCCTCTCTTCTCTCTGTCTCCCCCCCCGACTGTCAGTCCAATATGAATTATTCAGACTGCATTTACACAAAGAAGTCCATTTCTGATGTCTTATCAGTCAGTCAGAAACATTATGCAGTGGGGGAATATCAGGAGGAATTGAGGGAATTCTTTTCACCATAAAACAAAGCTCGAAAGGAAAGACATGACCCAAAATACAAAGTGCAGGAAAAAAAAAAAACTTTGGGGGAAACTTCTTTGTTTCTTCTTGACGCCTGACACGAGGCGAATGTCCAAGCATTTCATTCCAAAGGACGCTCTCCTCCACACTTTTATTCTCACTAAGCCTGTGTACACACTTGGTCTGGATAAAAAGCAGGTTTACTTTGTGAAACTCACCCATTCATTCATTTTCATCCGCTTATCAAGGTCACAGAGAAGCTGAGGGCATGGTGGAAGACCTGAAGAAAATGGAGAGTCACTTCTTGGAGCGGTCTGTGTCTATGTATTCACCTCCAATCTCTAGTTTTAAAAGCATTATTTAAGGAAACTCACATTTACAGTGTCTATAAGTGGGAACCGAACCCCTACAACACGGGGTTGTCATCGAAGAAGTTGTCGTCTAGCCCACCAAGTCCAAGTGCAGATGAGATCAAGAGTAAATTTTACGACAGAAAAAGCCAATTTTCACGACCACAAAGTTAGAAAAATGTCATTTTGCCAAAGCACTCTTCTTAGATGGAACAGCTTGCTTGATTAACCGTGATAAACAACGTTGTCTTATTAATGGTGGTCGACCTCGGGGAGAGACGAGGAGGAGACGGTGAAATTCCACGAAACAGCGTCCAACTCAAAACAAATGAATGAACATGAACGCATCGCTGCGGCAGGGTTAGTAAATAAACTGACGACTGGTAAAATCAAATGTCGGCCCACGTGACTAAAAGAAAAAGGCTGCATGCTTTGGTGCTTGCTGCAACATCTATCCAATGACCTTTGAATATTGTTTTATTCTGAGAAGATTATTTTTCACTTGGCCACCTGTTGCTGTCTTTTCCTACCCAGACGGATTTGTCAGACAAACTCTTTATCGAAACGATCCTTCTGGCGTTTCAGCTTACTTCATCTCACCATCCGCCTCCCTCCATCCAAAGTGTCTCCAAGGCACTTTGTTTTCACTTCAGACTCACAATATGTGCAAGCTTTCATCTTAACTCTATTTGCTCTGACAGAGAAAAGCACACGGGCAGCATGGCTAGAGCGGCAGTCTCATGACTTTCGGGTTATGTGGGCCTGTTTGCTGCCCCCCGGACATTTTTTCCAACTCAGGAAGCCACTATACCTCTGCTGACTTGTGAACAACAACATTAACGACAATGAATGGAATGCATTCAGCTTTCTGTGTAAATCAACTGCGAGACAGCATAAGCATGATTTATACAGCGTTGTTGTCTTCGATAGTGGTCTTTCTCGCACACCCCCAAGGGGTCAGTCTCAGCACAGTGCAAGGACAAAGGAGGCAGAGGGATGAAAAGGGCGGGTCCGACAAGTGAAAGGTAGATCAATAGACAGCAAGAAAATGAGAAAGTGTAATTCTCACTCGGCACTATTTATCATGCTGGTCCCGACGGCCGGCAACCATAACTCACCCAAGAATCACGCTGTAGAATTCAGAGGGATTTTTCATGTCCTCCCTTTGGTCTGCCTGCCCTTGTCATGCATTCCCATGGCATGAGGTCAAAATGCATCAGCGGTGACGCAGTTAACTCTTTTGGATGTAGTTTTTGCCAATGACGTTGTCACAGTATGACTTGTTTTACAACGGAGAACACGTGAAGTTGTCATCACGACGCATTGTGACTCACCATTAGTGACAATGTCAACGTGACACATTATTCATGACCACTCACCCCTTTCAAAATGGTGATTTTAAAACTACAATATTACATGATGATAATAATAATAATAATAATAATAAGAATCAGTTCAATGAATTGATTCCCACAATTCGTGACAGAGACTGATGCACGCTGTTGTTTATTTATGAATAAAACATGACGGCATCCACCAGGCACATCCACGGATCTCAGAATCTATCTGCCCGAGCCACGATCCTATTCACCAAAATCGCCCTCTACTATTCATGTCAAAGAGTATATTCAAGGAGAAGGGCAGACTTGAGCCCGACTGCAACGACAACACCTGTCTCGGTGTGGCGAGCTGGGCCGACCATTCATTCTCGTCTCGTTGCTGTCAGAGGAGCCGCGTGCACGGCAGATAACCGCTCCGCATGCTGGGTCTCCGTCTGAGTGATCAAAATGTTTGGTGGTCTGAATGGAAGAGCAGATTGATTTCTATGGTGTCCTTCATGACTCTCTGCTTTCTGTGAAAGCTGTTGGGCAGATTAGGGATAATTTTGTCAAATTCTAGACCTCGTACATATCGTTTATACATGAACGGCGAGAGCACTCTGACATAGGCCCACGTGTTCCCGCTGCGTGTCACTTCTCAACCTGTCCTCCCGTGAAGCTGCCTTTTGTCTGCGTATGATCACCTGTGCAGTGTGTGTTCATGCCACAGCGGAGCACAACAGGGAGTTACCACCGGGTGACTCCAAAAGTCCTTGCTTGCTTGTGTTCTGCTTTCTGACACCATTTATTCAGGACCAATGATTTTTCCTCCCCAGCGGTGGCTCTCTGCTTTGTCTGCTCCGAATCAGGGATGGCAAATAAGCAGTAATGGAAGTGAGCAGAGGGAGTGAGGACGGGGAATCAGCCAACATCTTTCCGTCATCACTTTGGAAGGTTGCGACCCCAAAGCAAGGTGGCACAGAGCTGCTAAATTATTCAAACTGCGTCTCAAGACCCGCATCTCGGGAGGAGCCGGACCCGTGATTGCTGTGAGCGGACTGACTGACATTTGCACATGAAAATGACGTTTTCCCCAACAACACACAAAGTAGCATGCCTACTTCTGACTTGGAGATGGAAGGACTAGGAGCTAATTCGAAAAGGGTACATTTTAAGGCTGGATTTGGAAGTGTGCCATTGCAGCGCAAAGAAAAACAAACACGTGTAACTTCCTTAGCTCAGCAGCAGGCCCAATTAAAAATAAAAATGTAGCCATGCAGTCAATGAAAGACCAACAACATCGAAATACAGTAGTCAATGAAACATACACACTCGTGTCTACATAAACACAAGGAATGTGGTGCACACAAAAAAATGTAGACAACAGCAAACCCATACAATATATCAGAGGTGCCTGAACCTTTTTTTACTCCCACTGCTGCATTCAGAATAATCGAGGCATGCAAGGGCCACTTTGACATTCTTCACCTATAAACCAGGGACACTCCGTTTGTGCATCTATGCAAAGGCTTTAGATATTGTTTTGATGTATATTATTATTTTCCATGAAAGAAACAGCTAGGTGATGAAGCGAACGTTCAAGGATTTATCAGGATTTTTGAGTGCCAGTGGTCATGTATCCCACTAGAACAGTCCTGGTGTGGAGTGCTCCAGGAGTATGGGGTACCAGACCCTCTGATATGGGCCGTTTCTGCCCTGCCTTTTGGACTTTGCCAAGACTGCAATTTGTCACCGATTCTGTTTATGACCTTTTTGGACAGAACTTTTAGCTGCAGCAAAGGTTTTGCAGGCTCTCCAGTTTGGTGGCTGCAGTGTTATGTCGCGACAGTGGGTGTCTTTCTCTCAATCTGCAATCTTGCTGGAGCCGTTCGCTACCGAATGCAATGTTTTTGAAATGAGACTCAGCACCTACAAATCTGCGACCACGGTCCTCTATTAGAAAAGGGTGGTATTCCGTCTTCGAGTTGAGAATTAATTCATGTCCCAAATGGAGAAGTTCAAAGTATCCTGCGCTCTTGCGGCTGATAAGTGATGGAAGAATGGATTGGAGTTCAACAGGCAGATTGCACCAGTGATGCGGACGCCACATTGGTCGGTCGTGGTGAGGAGGGAGACGAACTGAATGGCCAAGCTCTCGATTTACTGATAAATCTATGATCCCACCCTCAACCTCTTGTCACAAGCTAGAGATCGTGACTAAAAGCACAGGATGGCGGATGTAAGCGGTGAAAGGAGTTTCCTCCAATGGGTGTTGGGGTTCTCTCTTTGAGACAGGCTGGGGAGCTCGGTGCACCAGGAAGGGCTTAGGGTAGATCCGCTGCTCCTGCGCATCAAGAGGAGCCAGATGAGGCGGCTGGGGCATCCGGTTCGGATGTGGTCTCCATGCCTCCCTGTTGAGGTGTTACAGCCACGTCCCACTTGGAAGCGGAAGACCCAGGACACATAAGAGACCGTCTCTCGGTTGGCCTGGGAACGCCCCGGGATGTGTGACCAACACATTTGATGGTGCTTTTAACTGACTTTTGAGGCGTACTGTGCATAGATTCCAGAATATTTTGGTTGAACTACACTGTTCCACTGTTTATTCGCAGCTCAATCTTTACCCAACTAGTTGCTGTGTTTCTATATTTGAATTATATCTGTAGTGCGGCAAGTGCACCAACTTCGGATATCACACCGGAAGGAATGAGAAAATGCTTTGGTAAGCTGGACCATCCCTGTGAGCTATGAGACTGGAGGGTGCATGCAGTGGATAAACGGCTCTGTTGGAAGGAGGAGGAGGTGGAGAAAAACACAGCTCAAGGGAGGGAGGGCAACATGTAAGGAAAGAGGCAGGGGGTGGTGCCCTGGACAGATGACAAATTGTGATTAATAAATGTGGTTCAGGAAAGCAGTATGGAGGCTTGTTATTAATAGAGCGAATTAGAGTGGCTGTGCAACTCAATCTAAACATGCCACTCTGCATCAGGCCCCATAATCAGAGCTTAATGGAACAGCACAGCGCCAGGATGCACATGTACACACCTTTGCATGCGCTGCTTGCAAATGTACACTTACTGTGAAGTCAGAGAGAAAAGAATGCACGGCAGCAACACATGACACATAACGCGTTACTTTCCTATCGTGGGCGCCGACATCTTTGCCTGAGTCACATTGGGGGGGGGGGGGGGGGCGAAGCCATGTCAAACTGAGTGACTGGTTCCAGTCAGGCCCAGAATTATTCGTACAATGACTATGATTTTTTCAAATGTTTCCTTTATAAACATAAGGGGATTTGGAATATTGTACAACAGTCACGATGGGTTTAAAGCCAAATCTTTTGCACCAAAAGATGACATTTACCACTTTGGAATCGCAGCCATTTTAAACAAAGAATGAAATACATTGAGTTTCAGAAATAAGAATGAGCATCACTTTTATCATTTGCATGATGAATCCTTTGTCGCTGATGAGTGATGGAAATCGTGAGTTTCCTCCCTGGCAATGCTTTCCCTGGGCTTCAGTGCAGTGACCTTCATTTGCTGCTTGCTTTCATCTTCACTTGTGTCTCCGGTAAGTGAGAAGCATGTTCTATTGCCTTGAGATTTTTTTGTTTTTATTTCATCTTTTTTTCCCCAGGTAAGGCTATTGAGAACAGATTCTCATTTGCCATGCCAACCTGGCAGCAGACAAAGTCAAGCACAGCACGGTAACAGCAAAAAATTGTCTCGTGTGATATAGTTAGAAAGTACATTGTATCATCGCACACGGTGATACAAAAGCTTCAAAAGAGGCTGAAAACACGGTGCGGCTATCATGTACAGCATCCCTGACCAACTTTTTAAACAATGACATTGGGGATGACTGAGGTGAAATTCTTATTTGCTGCAGAGCGCTCCGTTTTTGTTTGGGACGGAAAATTGAATACAAGATCGCCCAAAAGTATTGCATACTTTGGAAACAAAGAGATTGATAAAACTGCTGGAATGGAGAGTGCAGGCAGTGGTATACATGGTGAGCAGAGTAAGCAATGTAAGGCAGAGAGGACTGTTGTTTTAACAGGAAGCAATTTGATAGAATGTGTGAATGAAGATGTATTCCGGTATACCTAATCAGGTCTTAACGTGAGAGATAAATGTTGATGTGTTGGGGTTTTCGATCTCTTTGGCAGGAGCTCAGTTCATTTGCCGCTTAACCAGACAAGAGTGACACTGGTGTGTTTCCTCCTGTGTACGTACACTTCCTGCAGATTATGTGGCATAAGCCTGACCCCGTAATGCCACTTCATCGCCCCCCCCTCCCCCAATGACTTCTAAATTGATTTCCAAGGGGGGCATCTACATAGCAAAGACGAACAGTTTCATGGCAGGATTCCTGTCAGCGTAAACTAGGGAACATGTGAACGGTGCCAAGTTTAGCAGTGACGGCCCTGTGGTGGTGATGTGCCTCCCTGGCATACTGTGTCTTCATCCATCAGAGCTGGTGATCAATATGTGTCGCTCCTTCTTATTACGTGACGGACAAATGCACCTGCATCAGACAACTAAACCCCTCAACGGGGGCCATTACTCTGCCCGCTTGCAAGAAACAATGGATTTATTTTGTGCAAGGCAATTCCTAAATGTTACGCATTAAAAGCGTGGAGTTATTTAATGTTGCTGCGGTCGGGGGATTTGAAGAATTAGTATCGGAAAGCATGCGGACTAAGCGGCCGAAGCGGCAGAGAAATAAAATGTGACTAATGTGGCCATAAATAAGTTCCTGGTTCTCCCCTTATTTGTTTACACGGAGGGTAGAGTAGCTAGAACAAAAATGATGCATCTGCATAAAAGACAGAGATTTACTATGTATATCTTAATCGGTGAAATTAATCACTAAACTGGGTAACAACTCAAGCGGGCCACTACTTATCCTCCTGTGACTTCGTTTATGGTTTATGGTGACAACGGAGTCTCGTGCAGCAGCCGGTCTCATAATAAGGCAATAGCAGCGAGGCATTGTGTCAACACAATGAATATCATAGCAATGAAGTCACAGGGATGAGGGAGCAGAAAGGGAGACAGACGGTTGAGAGACATGCACGTATTTCAATATTAATCACCTCAGTAATATTTTAAGAGGCTCTAAAAATCCAATTGCGAGCATATTGCCTCTGTTGGCAATGATGATCTGCCCCCTGCCACACAGCAACTACACTAGAGAGCATTTTGGGCTCAACCAGGACCAACCAGAGTGTGAAAGTGTGAGTAAATAAATATCCAGACCAAAACCTTCAAGCCCAATTCCCGGCTACATCCGACTCAATGTGCGGGGAAAGGGAGTGATCATCCAGACCTCCATATCTGCAGTGATCCATTTAGATGATCCCAATATTGCCAGCAGTGGTCAGCATATATCAGAGGGACGAAGGAGGAGTTATCAATACTGTATGTAGACCTGTCCGCACTGCTCCCAATGCGCTGCCATTAAACTTTAAAGACACGATTGAGCCTGTCACACAGGTGGTACGGGATGCTATGGAAATTATATGAGTTCAAATCAGACTCAGATGTCCCTGAGATGAAAGATTATCAATAGTCAATGTGACAGAGTGGTGAGTACAACTGACCTCCTTTCAATCATCCATCCATCCATTTTCTGAACCGCTCGATCCTCACTAGGGTTGCGGGGGGTGCTGGAGCCTATCCCAGTCCGTCTTCGGGCAGTAGGCGGGGGACACCCTGAACCGGTTGCCAGCCAATCGCAGTCCTTTCAATCAGACATTAAGAATATGGCGTGCCCCCCCAACCCAAAATAAAAGACAGTACAAAAAAAGTGTGCTTTAATTTATTTCAGAAAAAAAGGGTTCTGGCACAGGAACTGATTAAATTCAGAATGAATTCATTTGGTGAACCAATATTCGAATAATAATGCCAAGATTTGTAAAATTGATCAGCTTTTCCTCTCCATTACATGTGCAGCCCAAATCATCCTTTGTTAAAGAATGCTCTGCGACAGTATGATTTTATTTCCAGAATATGCTGTGAGCCAATTAAAAAAAAGGCGGAATGCAACCCTGGGCCATATTTTGGATCGACTTACTGTGAAAGGGAGGCAAAGAGAGAGAAAGAGAGAGAGAGAGAGAGAGAGAGAGAGAGAGAGAGAGAGAGAGAGAGAGAGAGAGAGAGAGAGAGCGCTAACAGGTGTGTCTCCAAACGCAAATGTGCAGCAGTCCAGTGTTACGGTGGACATCTGCAGCACCACTATTTTGGACCGATCTTTAAAACAAGAAAAAAGTGCCACTTTTCTGTGGTGTGCTGCCTTCTGACGTCATCCTGGTGTCAATGTCCATCTCCTACCTTGACACACACACCTAAAGATTTGGTGCTACCTGATATCCTTGTGCGTGGAACATCTGGCATTGAAGAGGGGACTGATTGTCTTAAATACACGCGGGGATTCCCAAAGAGTGACGGTGAGCAGCCTTTTCTTTTCCTCCCATCTCAATTGTGTAAGTAAACATAGGAAGGCATTGCTCCGATGAATTTGAAATATTTATGTTACAAGTCATGAATGATAAAAAAAATATATATATATTGCCATGAGAATTATTCAAAATGTGATTAGAAAATGTGTGTTATAGTACATGGAGCATTTTACCTCTGTTATTGTACGGTTCAGTTTCAATTGTGCCTCATTTTCTCCCCTCAGTGCCAATATAGAGGAGGAAGAGCCCCAAAGCTCTATTGGATGGGACAAACAAGACGATGGTGTGAGGAAGAAAATAATCACTCACTCGTGTAACATGGCCAAGCGGCAATCTTTATCAGGGCTTCTTGAATGACAGCGGTCTGTGTGAGCAACATCCAAGAAAAATTGGATCGCCCTCCCTATTAAGGGGAATTTGGCACTTAGATAAATTCCAACTATAATTTGTCTTTGATGCAAATAAATGAAGAGGTTTGAAATTTGAAATTAAAACCAAATCAAAGCTCCTTTTAAACGATGTTTTGGGTAGAATTTTTGTTTGGCCCAAATATTTATGATCTCAAACACCATAGTGGAAAAGCTTCATCTTTCTTATCTTTTTAATCACGGACTTGGAGATCTTTTTTTTGGTTTGTTTTTATTGCCCCTGGACACCGTCATCATTTTTCTTGGAGCTTTTCATCTGCTTGTGTTCCTCTGGCTGTCTGCCATATTGCCTCTCTCATCTCTCAGTACACTTGTCCCACTTATACACTTCCCTCCCTCTTGCTCACATCCTTGTCTACATTTTCACACCGTACTGGTCCCCTGAGAGGCTTCACCCTGGCGAGCACCATTGGAGTCAAGGGGGAGGAGGACTTTTTGACACTGGCTGCTTCGCGCCTGAGCCGCAGGAAGCGTGTGATTGGAGCGGCCGTGGGTGTAGCTATGGTATTAATTCTACTGGTAGCCATTCCCCTGCTGGTCCACACAACCAAAGGAGGAAACACAGGAAGCGAGGCGAGCCATTACGAGATGCTCGGAAGCTGCCGGATGGTCTGTGATCCCTACACCACCTCTCAGCCAGGCCAAGAATTAGCAGCGGTGTCTCCGCCACCCCAGGATTACTCTGGGAAGAAGATCAGGTCCGGCATCCGGGGACCCCCGGGGATCCCTGGCCCCCCGGGAGCACGTGGGCCCCCTGGGGAGCCAGGCAAGCCGGGACCGCAAGGTCCACCAGGGCCTGGACCTGGTGGCTATTCTCCCTCACTCTACACTCCCAAAATTGCCTTTTATGCAGGGCTTCGCAAGCAGCATGAGGGGAGCGAAGTACTGAAATTTGATGATGTGGTAACCAACGTGGGCAACTACTACGAGCCCAGCACGGGCAAGTTCACCTGCCCGCTGCCTGGCATCTACTTCTTCACCTACCATGTGCTCATGAGAGGGGGTGACGGCACCAGCATGTGGGCGGACCTGAAGAAGAATGGACTGGTGAGTAAATATGTGTGTGTGTGTGTGTGTGTGTGTGTGTGTGTGTGTGTGTGTGTGTGTGTGTGTGTGTGTGTGTGTGTGTGTGTGTGTGTGCGTGTGTGTGTGTGTGTTTGTGTGCGTGGCTGTGTGGAAGAATGTGGACAATCCATCCATCCAAGGTGGACCGTTCGTCGGGCAGAGCTGTCAGATGCCTTGTGGACCGATGTATTTTGGGGCTGTTGTGTCTGTTTAATTATTACTTTCCCTTTTAAAATCCTCCATTTTACCACAACCCACAATTTAGGGGGAGCAGCCCATTAATACATTGACAAGATACTGTCATGGAAATGCATGCATCGCCTTCACAACTTCATCTTTTATTATTGTTCTGAAGCAGACAGACTAGTTACCTTTTGTGTTCTTTAATTAAAGCAACAGTCGCGATTCATCATTGAAACACACCAAAGCCACTAAAAGAAAACCAAATGTGAATTTTCCCATTACACCAGTCAAGCAGAGGGCGCATAGTGACACACACACACACACGCGCGCACACACTCACACACACACACTGTCACTGAGCTGGAATTATTCCTACGCTGCCCGTGCAAAAGTCAGCCGCACGCACCCATCCACTATCAGTGACGTAATAGAAGACGTGGTTAACACTACCTATCACTGACTCCTGTTTGCCAACAACATTGAACTCTTCACATTCAGAGCACACTTCATTTCGCAGGTGTCCACATGACGGATGACAATTGAAAGGGGGAACCACGCAGTGTGAAGTCGCCTGCCTGCCTGCCACCCATATTTACCTTTGCACGCGCGCTGCAGCTAAATGACGAGTGGCACAAAGCAGCCGTCTCAAAAAGTAACAGTCTAATTAGAGAGGATCACACATCCAGCTTGATTATTGGCTAAACACGAGTGCAAAAGAGCACCGAAAGAGCGTCCATCACTAGGCGGTCCAGTCAGTTGACACCTCAGCTATAAATGAATAATGAATGCAAAATTGACAGTCCACTCATCCACTCCTGCATTCCCCAGATACTAATTAAAGCTTGAGAGGGATCTGTGGGTGGAGGAGGGTGGGGTGGTGTTTGGTGGTGTGAGAGAGAAAAAGAGTCAGGATATCACTCGCATTCACTACACTGCCATTGGAAGACTCCAAATTCAAGCAACCTATTTTTTGTCCAAGCATTCGTCATGCAAGCACTTCTACTCAATATCAAACAAGTCATGATTGAAGCATACACACCGCTACGTCCTCCTAAATGCCCATTCTTGTGAGTCTGACCCATTGCAGTGATAGAAAAAGTTGGGAATCATTTTTTTCCTCATCATTTTGATTTGAAATGCACAAAGGCAAATATCTGTCAAGTGACCTGTCTAATGCCCAATATTGTCAATCAAGTCATCTTCGCCTGCTAAATAATTGAAACATTTTGGATGAGATCCTCTCAACACCCACTGTACTTTATTTCCGTCTGCAACTCCCCCCCACTCCCTTCGCCACTCGTTCAATTGATTCTTCATTAATTATATTTTCATTCTCACTCAATTATTCAACCTCACCGAGGTCCCTCTGACACCCTTCATGTGGTCTCTTTAAACGCTCCCGTGAATAGAGCACTTGCCTAAGAGGGCTTGACAGAAAGCCAGCAGATGCTGTGAGGTGCAGTCAAAGCTGCAAAATACTTGATCAGATGTGGAGTTAGTAAAGCCTGCAGGCTACTTGGCGCCACAGGTGGTGTCTCGGGTTTACAAAATGGACGCCATATTTGGCCGATGGCATTACAGACAGTAGAATCAAACAATCTGCGGGTTGTTATTGAGTTTTTTTAACCTTCAAATTTGTTGCTTGTCCATCCTTAAACAAAGAAAAATCCTCTCCCGTGCCCATTCTGTTTACATTCTAACCTTCATACCTTGACAGACACACAAGACAGTGACTGAGAATGAATGAAATACCAGCGCATCGAAATGACAGGCACAGGCTGAGATTTCCACTTGGAGTTTCTGGAAGGGAGGGAAAAAGAAGAAAAGTGAGTTGATGGGAATATGCGAAGGGAGGCAGACAAAGATGGATGACTTGATGGAAGTGTGCAGACAGTAGGCCGCTAGACAAGCCATTGGGGAGGCTGACAACGAAGGCCAGGATGAGATTAGGCAGGATGACCAATGGACACGAGCTCGGCACGTCTCGGCAAGTCGTCAAGGTTGGCCACGGGATGACGGAAAAGTGTTCTGCCCTGTGCACTTCTACTGGATGGCCCAAAGGAAAACCTCATTCTGTTTCCTGTTGCGCTCCATCATATTTTGATTCGTTTTCTTCCATAATCCCAACTGCTGCGATTCTAAAAACATAGTTAACGGCACAGGCGATGCTTTGATTTGACATCTTGACAAAGTGATCCTGCTTGTTGAACATCGCAAACGGATGTATAAATATTCAGCGGCAGACACAACTAGACCCCGGTGATAATTTTACAGTTTGATCCCTACGAGTCCCAGGGACTCGCTGATCAGAAAAGTATGAGTCCCATTGTGCATTTAGAGAATCCCAAATTTCGAATTCTGAAATGGTCTACTTATTCAATTGCATATGATAATAACACAAACAACAACAATATACATTGATAATAGCTTTATTTCTTATAAACAAATGCTGCAAAAATTTTAATAATTCAGGAATACAAGATTCTTATCGCAAAAAAATATCCAACTTTAGCTGCTTCCTCTGTGATATCTCAGCAATAAACCTTTGCAACAGTTGTTTCCGTGCGGTGATGGCCGATCTCGCCAATCTCGTCTCGCGAGAATGGAAATCTCGTCACGTGAGATTACTTAACGGAAGATCAAAACAACAATGGCGGCGATTATCAAACTGTGATCGTTGACTGAGAAATTTCCTTGCGTCCCAAAAACGCACATTATTTGGAACTGTGCGTCCCGCGGGAAATTTATGCATCTAGGACGCGGGATGCAGAGATAACGAGATGGCTGAGACCCAAATCAAAATCATTTGTCAAGAAAAAGTTGATCAGTGAGGGCTGAGTCCCGAGGGAGCGAAATAGGCAGGAGCAACACTATCATTGCTCAACATGGCTTAACCATATGACTACTGGTGCTAATCTCTAACTGTCCAATATTGCAGCTATCCAATATTTGGGGGTTAAGCTAGCCTACTGAAGATTCTAATTGAAGAACCATGGGTGACATGAAAGGCGCTTTTAAATAAAATGAATTATTATTATGATTATTCGGATTCAGATTTTTCTTGGTTCTAATAATGAATGACCAACTTCATTTTCTACTTAAATTTAAAGGGTACATAGCAGCAGACGAAATTCCTTTCGACAAACAAATTTTGGTCTTTGAGACGGAGTGACATCAGAGGTACACTAGCAATTTTTTCGGCTAAAACAACAGCTGTGCTGCGTCTCTGAGGTTGATTACCTCCATTTTCTTCCAATACCGCTTATCCTGAAACGGGTCGTGGGGAGTCACTGGAGCCTGTCCCAGCTGACTTTGGGCGGAAGGCTGAGGACAACCTGAACTGGTTGCCAGCCAGTCGCAGGGCACATATGGAGACAAACGACCATCCACACCGTCACTGAGTGAGAACCGATCCCGCACTGCCCGCACACAAGTCAGGCGAGTGTACCACTCCAGTATCAGTGACTAGTTTGTCTATTTCTGGCAAGTTGCATGCCAGACGGACAGATTTATACCTACGTATATTAGTGCCTGTCAACACACTGTGTCATTTTCGCCGTAGAGACAGAAAAATAAAATGAAAACGCCACAGAGAAATCAATGTATTCAACTTAGAGTCACTATTTAATCGCATTGGTGCATATATTCCTGTACAGTACTACAAAGACTAAGATTGCTTGCAGAACACAAACCAATGCCTCGTTCAAAGAGGGTAACCCGATTCTGTTTGCATAACAGAATAGAAAAGGGCCTAGCCCAAGGGGTCTAAAAACCCAAATAAGAGCATATTTCGTTTTTCGCATGCGTTTGCAGGACCTTTAAAAGCCCAAATACTGCCAATGTTCGGGTTTTAAAAGGGTTAATGACTATTGACTGCATTTAAATGTAGCCAATTTGCCCATGAAATGGCTTATTTCTATTTCAATATTTCTTATAGAACAGGCTGTGTTATGAGTCCGACTCAATTGTGCTTCACTTTCCCATAAATTGGGCAGTGTGTAGGCCTTTGGCATAAAACTATTCAATAAAATCACTCACTGATGAAAAAGAAATACATGTCTGTTTGTTTTTGCTTTATAGTTATTGCTTATTAATTACAGTGCGCCACTCTGAACAAAAAGCTACTCAAGCCTCAAGAGTACTGTGTGTGTGTGTATAACAAGAGGTTGTGTGTGTGTGTGTGTGTGTGTGTGTGTGTGTGCGCGTGCGTGCATGCATGCATGCGTGTGTGTGTGTGTGTGTGTGTGTGTATATGTGTCTGTGTGTGTGCATAACAAGAGGTTGGTAATGTGATGCCTACATCGTAGGAGCATGTGCTGACTGCGGCAGGGCTTCTATGGGATTCCCATAGATCCAATAGCTATTAAATTCCTTAAATCCTCACTCTGTGAGCCCGACATGCCCACACCTCAATCTAACTTCCGCAAATCATTGCAGCTTGACGGGGATTCAAGTTCTGGGGATTTGTGATTGAAGAGCACAGGTCTTGCTTCAGCAGCTAGTGACATGACACAATCAAACTGCTGGGCAATGTCATGAAATAATGTTGATCTCACCCACAGCACGTGCTTTGCTTTAGCTGGAAGACAGATTTTAATATGATTTGTGCCCTGAAGAAAAAGAAAACGCTAAATACTCCCAAGTGGACGGCCAGTCAGTTCAGGAAAAGGTCTCTACTCAGGCTGCCTGAAGGTGTTTTCTTGTTTTCTTGTCCGCGAAATGTCGTCGTGGGCCAGACTGCAGCTTTGGGTTTTCCTGAATCTGGGAGTAACCAAAACTATTTTTTAATCTAAACATCTTCCCAAATTATGAAGCCGAGACGTGACATAAGTCGGTGTGGGGGATTCTATTGTGGCCACAATGTGTAAACAAAATGCTAATTGACGTCCAGGAAATACTAATAGTCTGATGTGCTCACACCGTACTAATTTCTGCTACAAAGTAGCTTTGTCTCAATACAAGACAATTGGGTAGGCAACCTATACAATCAGTTAAAGGTAGTGGCCGGGGGCTTAAGACAATGGACAGGGTACATTTTAGATTCTTCAATGTCCCTAATCTAAAATTCAAGATTTTGTGATGCGGAAGGAAGTACCTGGGGAAAAGTGGTATGCTCTAACCACGAGTCCACCATGCTGCCTGGATAAAAAAAATCTGAAAACATTACTCAAACTGAAGGATGAATCAGTTAAGAAATGGCCATACTGTGATAATGTTTAGTAATCGCATTAGATTGGCAGTGGTCCCTAACCGTGTCGCCGACAAATGTAGTCACAGAATGACGCCCTAAGTATCTGTAATAATGACACCAACAAGCGTTGCAAATGAACAGACCCTTCTGCAGCTTTCTCACCTGTCATGGCAGCTTTTAAAAGGTCAAGTGGTGTTAAAATGTCAACACTTGCAGCTACCTGCAGGAACTTCCCCAAAGATACGAGACAGGTGAAATCTCATCAACCTTAAAGTAAGGTCCAAGAGCTCGTCATATGAGAGGAAACACCAGCCATGTATATTCACACCTACTATTCACTGGAGTTCAGGCACAGATACAGTACAGATAGACCCTAAGTGGGGCTACGGCACAGCCCTTTTTCCATGACTGTGAAGAGTGCCCTCTCCACCAGCCGTTTTTTTTTTTTAATTCATCAATATTTAAAACATTTTCAAAAATACCCTCTCCATCATCAATTGCCCTTAAAAGTGTTTTGATATCTGAGAGGTATCTTGGGAGAATTGTGCAGCAGTGCAGACAAGCCTCCACTATTTGGGGGGGTGTAGACTTTTTCTGTTTCCTTTGTAAATAGGTTCATTAACGTTTGACTGTGCTAACAGAAAGTAACACCCAAGTTAAGTACATCTACAGTAATCCCTCGTTTATCGCGGTTAATGGGGACCAAAACCACCCGCGATAAACGAAAATCCGCAAAGTAGCGACCAATTAACGTATATGTCCACAAACGGTCCGCGAGAAGCTGCGAAAGTCAGCAAAACAACAGCAAGCCACATAGAGCAACATATACAGTACTGTACTCCATGTATATGATTTAAAAAAAAATTTTTTAATGAATATGTTTGAAAAAATCCACGATGCACTGAAGCCGCGATAAACGAAGCGCAAAATAGCGAGGGATCATTGTACTATATTTATTTATTTATTTTTATTAGGTGAATAATTTTGGCAATGGGTATCCCTTGTATGTTGGTGCTTGAGCACCTACCCGCAAAATTGTCTGCGCACGTGCCTGCTATTGGTCCCTGTCTTGCTGTGCATCTGTATGCCCAAGGCAATCTTGCTGTCCATTATGAAGCATAACACCGAGTGGCAGGTAATAGCAATCCAGGATGTGGTTCATGTTATAGACGCTTGTCGTAAGGCTCCCTGAGGAGAAGGACGATCTGTTCAATAAATATTCAATTTAGGCACGCGCGCACACACACACACACACACACACACACACACACACACACACACACACACACACACACACACACACACACACACACACACTTTAAAGTGAAGCCCACACTTGAGCCCTTCTCATGCGTCTTCCCATGTGCTGTGGTCCCTTTGGTAAGTTTAACAGCTACTTTTCTATTGTCTCCACTCTAAGAGGTCAGTATATCACAGTGAATGAATCCTGTCAGTTTTATTACCCGTGGAGCGCAGCGCCGCAGATGAAAACAAGACTTCTTATAGCCCCGCATCTCTCTGGTCTCACAAAATAGCCTTGCTTGATCAGTCCGTGACACTGGACATCCCCTCCCCTTCCCTCAGACCCTTGTTCTTTTTGTATACTTTCCTTTCTTTCAACCCAGGGACTTTGATTGTATACAAAACGACAATGCGGCTTGCGCCGTATACACCCTTCTCCCCCGTGGTTCCCGACTGCTCCCGATGGGTTTACTGGAGAGTCCGTAATCAAAGGGCTAGGCGCAGACTGCCATTGGCAAGCCCGATAGGGCTCCCTGCCGCAAGCTTTGTACCCCACACCTTGCTTGGGGATCAACACGGTGTGCTGGATCAGTCAGTGTCCTTCATCCATATGAAATACCTCTGTTGACTTCCTATCTTAATCCCCCCACCATCCCCTCAAAGCCTCTCTGTCTGTGTGGTGTGTTTATCGATGCCTTGTGTTATTGCTACACGCGCAACAAACGGGGCGGAAGCATCAATTCATTTCTTGGTTAAAATCGTTCTTCCTTTTTTTTTTTTAGCTGTAAAGAATTCACACACATGAAGCGAGGAGGATCTGCCACAGCCTAATGGGTTGAAAGTGTGGCCCTGTCTAACTCCGCTTGGCCCAAAATGATGAGCGGGTTGACATATGACGTCAGCACCACAGCATCACTGTCAGCCACAGCTAAAGATGCAAATGTGATATCGGCTGTCACGAAACACGTCAAGCACAACAACAGCGTGTAAAATTTATTCATGACTGAGTAAACGGATTGCGGGAGAAATTCTTGAGCATCATAGTCACTATTTAAATACCTTAATTGAACTTGTACCGGCTCGTTTTGATATTTTGGGATATAATGGCCTACATGACGCAGTGTGAGCAAGCAGAAACGTTTTTGCCTTAAATGACCACGAAACAAATAAAGCAGTACTGTACTGCCATATAGTTTTTATCTTGACGTCAAGTTGTAGGAATGAAAAAAAAACGGAACGCTCACCCGTCCGTACGCAGTGTCAAAACTGTTAGCAAGATTTGTATGTAGCCTCACTTGACTAATTCCTCCCCTCTCGAGTCTCTAACCGAGGCCATGCAAGTGTGATTCTCAAAAGTGGAAATTCATATTGGCATGAAATTGGGTAGTTGTGATAAATAGTCACAGAGAACATATATCCAAAACAGCAAACTAGCAGTGACAGTATTACTAAACTAGCATTTGCACCAAGCTGATAAGGCCGCTACATTAGTTGCATGACTTATTTTTAATGGAGTGTTCTAAAGCGACACATATGCAACCACCACACGAATGTTATAGGTTTGATAGAAAACCAAAACATGGTGAGCTCCTGAAACTCAAAGTAACAGGGCAAAGCAAACGTGTGACTCCACGTCAGACACACCTTCTGTATGTGATTGGTTGTTTGTCCTCAGGCATATTGATATTTTAAAAGTTTAATTAATGGTTCAGAAAGAGCTGGCTTTGAACTGTGAGTTCATGTCACCCGTGTACTACTGTCAGGTTGAACTGACCGTTTTAACAAATGTGTTGATAAGGGATTTTTTTTTTTCAAACTCCCCCTGAAAATGTTGTAGTGCCAAGTCATCAATTGTATTTTCTTGTGCACACCATACCACAGTTGGGAAATATAAAAATTGCTGAACCAGCAATGCACAAACAGAATCTCTAAGCTCCAACATTACATGAACTAAATGGACAGAGTACTGTACATTTTGTCATTGTATTTTTTTGGCCATTGCATTTCTGGCCTAATTTATATGTATCATTGCAATAGCAAGCAGGAGCGTGTGGTAAGAATACAAGAAGATTGTAGAAAGGTTCGCGGGACTGTTCAGCTCCCACAGAGTCTGACTTCACTGCTCCTCAAAACAATGTGTCTGAGATCAAACAAGGAGCAAGTTTAACTACTGCTCTCCCAAATGCTGGATGTGGAATGCAGCTTCTTGTTTCAAGAGGTCTGCAACTACTGTCCACACACTGGAACTTGACATTGTAGTAGATGGTTAACAATACATTTGAATGAAAATAAAATGGCTGAAGGGAGAATATCTTTGTGAAAAGAATTCAGGCTCGGTTGCGGGGCGACTGCTTCCAAATTGATGCACGTTCGTTAGGGAGAAAGGTTACAAGTGATCGTGATGACATGGTGGTGGTTTGGTTGCAGATCATATTCCGCAGCTGTCACGGAGATGTGTTCGGCTCGTCTGAGTGGTGACAGAGATTGACTGTTCCCGACGTGGACGGACACTGAGCGAGACACAAGGCCACTGATGGCTGACGCATGTCCAGTGACTGCGGCGGCGACGGCAGAATTATTGAACCTTCCTGCATGGGTGGAAGACGTTTGAAATGCAATGCTTTCATGAATTCAAGAACTTTGTGACCAACCACCAGGATTTAGATTTTTCACGACAGTTAGTTTTTTGTTTCATTTTGACTTTTGTGTTTTCAATTCAACTATAGTCTAAGATTCGGTTTTAAAACAGATTTGTTGGTTATTTTGGTTTAAATACTTCATTTTAGCATCGTTTTCATTAGTTTTAGTGTGAGGTTTTTCAAAATACGTATAAGGAGTATTTGTTGAGTGCAAGATTAAAAGAAAAATCAAGTCAACAACAATACCCACACAAAATGTTCATTCCCATAAAATGTTCTATGTGCCCCCACCAGTGCAAACAGCATTCTGATTTAATAATGCGGTGGTGAGTTGAATCAGATGGTGGGGGAAGATGCCAGTCCGACCTGGCAGACTTGTGAGGGTTTGCTGGGAGCGTCTGGCAGAATGCCCTGTCAGAAGGAGTTTCAACTTCCCACCTCCGGCAGAGCTTTTCCCACGTCCCGGGGGAAGCAGCGGACATTGAGTCAGAGTGGACCATGTTCCGTGTCTCTATTGTTGAAGCGGCCGATCAGACGTGTGGCCGTAAGGTGGTCGGTGCTTGAGTCCCATCAGACCTTTTTGGCCTGTGGGTGTAATGATGGCCAGCAGACAAGGTTCACGTTTTATGTGACTTTTAATAACAACGTGGCAAAGCCGTAAAACATGCGGTGTGCTCACTCTTACAGTCACTTCCTGGAACTCCCCTTTAAAGGCGGGATTTGTCAATCAACTAGAGTATGACGTACACAGTGCAAACTTTCATAAAGCACTTCTCATACAATAATAGCCTATTATATGACAGTGGGACCCCGCAGGCCGCTCGTAGGTATCGGCTGGCCAATCGGAGCGCAAAAACTTGGGCATGGGAGGAGTTCTGTGAGGCCATGGAAGCCAAGCTTCGGACGGCTTCGAAGAAATTCTGGTCCACCATCCGACATCTCAAGAGGGGGAAGCAGTGCATCCTTAATACTGTCTATAGTGGGTTTGAGTCGCTACTGACCTCGGGACAGTGGTGAGTCGGGGGGCAGAATATTTTGAAGACCTCCTCAACTCCACCAAGACGCATTCCTTTAGAGCAGTGGTGTCAAACATACGGCCCGTGGGCCGGAACCGGCCCGCGACGAGCTTTGATCAGGCCCGCAGGATCATTTAAAAGTGAAAAAATGCATAAAAGACACGGAATGAATATTTTTAATACGGTGCAATTCATTGAATGTCCGCTAGGGGGACACATTGTTTTGATCAGAGAAGAAGACAACAGCAGTCTCCTAAATTTGTAAGATGTATGCAGGGATTGCATTTAGATTTTTTTCTGGCCCACTTGACATCTACCGAGTCCGTATGTGGCCCACAATGTGAAATGAGTTTGACACCCCTGCATGATGAATATAAATATTTATTTTTTTTGTTACCCAGATAGCACACCAACAGAGAAATTCCGTTTCCCCCTCAATCTCGGGGCATGTGTACTTAAACATCAAGAAAGAGTCGACCCAATTAAATGTGTTAGCAAACAAGTAAAGATCCACTGCCTGTGGGTCAATAATCCCCAACTCGCACATGGCATGCAAATGGAAAGCTGTCTGGCTTGAGTACCGACCACTCAATATTCCGCACATCGAGCAGGACTACAGAATCATAAGCAACAGGTCAATATCGCGATGCTGCTGCTCTCTTCTGCTCTACCGCCACCTCCGCTCCTCCTCCCAATGTCACTTATCTCCAAATCGCAATCAGATCCCCACCCCCTGCCACAGCGGATCAATACAAGGAAGAGCGTCGGTGTTCTCAGTCCACCTCTGGTGGGGTCACAGGTGATCGAGCTGTCCGTCTGTTTCTCCGCCTTGACTGTCGATCCCAGAAGGCCACGATGTCATCCTCACATATGAGTGTGTCGTTTAAGAGTGCTTAATAATTGAACGTGAGCAAAAAGGCGACAGAAGATTGACGTGGGGTTCATTTTAAGAAGGCGCGCCGTGTGCAGGGCTGTTGAAAAAGTGATGAATTCCTCTGCACGTATGCTCAGTTACCGCCGTAATCTAACTGTTGAATGTGTGTGTGTGCTTTGCGGGTGACAGGTACGAGCTAGCGCCATCGCTCAGGACGCTGATCAGAACTACGACTACGCCTCCAACAGTGTAATCTTGCATTTGGACGTGGGGGATGAGGTGTGCGTGCAGCTGGACGGCGGAAAGGTCCACGGGGGCAACACAAACAAGTACAGCACCTTCTCCGGATTCCTCATCTACCCAGACTGACAGACCTGATCAGAAGAGCAGACTTGCTTTCAAATCACGTCATCCATTCAAGCAGACTTGATGAAGGAGAGGCACACAACTCAACACGCATGCACGGAAACCTATGCACACGGGCATCCCACACACATCAATGGCTGGGGGATAGAAAAGGGAAAAGTACAATTCAGTTGATTTATTTGGGGGACATATAACAACCTCCTTTGTGTGCACTTTGTGGCTCTAAAATATCCAAAATATTCGAACGTAATGCGTTTGAACTTAACCTGAATGGCAAAACAGCACCATTGCTCAGATTGTTTGCTATGCAATTCTTGTGTGGCGATTAATCATAATCTTCTTTGCACTGACCTGCAAAGAATTTCATGACACATTTCTGCTCCCTGATAATAGTCGCGCAAAAATACACACCTGGACAAGATTGGATGCAATGGGTGCATAAAAAGTGGCGCCCCTACGAGGATTAGAATACAGTGCTCACTTGTGATTGACACCATCAAAAATGTATTAATGCAACAATATGGTTATTGAGCCTCTATCGTGCTCTTTTGAGACTCTCATGAAGGCAAAAGCATGTTAATTAATACCTCTCACACAGTCAATCAAACCTGACTAGAGTATTATTATACACTATTTGTAAACGCAAACTCATGTATTGATCGCATTGTCCGGGTGCTCCTGATGCTGTAAGATATGTTTATGTCTCCTTATGTTTGCAGGCAATTTAGAACCATTTTTAGAAATGAATGAATATTTATTTAAACATAAAGAGAGGGGGAAAAGGAAATAGCAATGAACTAACGATGGGCGGCACTGTGGGCGACTGGTTAGTATGTCCGCATCACAGTGCAGAGGTACGGGGTTCGATTCCGGCTCTGGCCTTCCCGTGTGGAGTTTGCATGTCCTACCCGTGCCTATGTGGGCTTTGTCTAGGTACTCCGGTTTCCTCCCACATTACAAAAACATGCATGGCAGGCTGATTGAACACACCAAATTGTCCCTAGGTGTGAGTGTGAGCATGGATGGTTGTTCGTATATTGTGTGCCCTGCGATTGGCTGGCAACCAGTTCATGATGTCCCCCACCTACTGCCCGAAGACAGCGGGAAAAGTTCCAGCACAGCCGCGACCCTCGTGAGGATAAATGGATTAGAAAGTGGATGAATGTATGGAGAAACAACGCCCCCAGTGCATTTTACAAGCCCCAAAAAGAAAGAAAAAAAACCCCAAGCAGAATTAAAATAAACATGAACTCCATCCCTGTTACATTTTACGAGCCAAAAAAAGGCTCTCATTCATTTCTTATTTTCAAAAGTAAAAAAACATCATACCTTTTACAACATTTGAGTGGATTATTGACAATATTATAATGTGTGTGCGCGTGTGTGTACGAATGGATGCAGAATATCGATAAGGTGCGACAGAAGGGACAAATAACTGTTTTACCCAAATTAAATATTGTACAGTAAATCATAGTCATATCATATCTTTGTTATTATTATATTTTTTTTTTTAAGGAAATCGTCCAACTCTCCTCATCTGTCCTCTAGAGTATGTTGAAGAGGTCGGGTAAACAAGTACTATTAAACAATCTATGCCTACATCATGCGTATTCTGTGTTGTCGTTGAACCAGCGAGTGTCACAAAGGTCACGGCGTGCCACAGTGGACTGAACATGCCGAGACGCGAGCCATTGGCTGCATGCTTCAACATGGATTTCCAATATGCCTTCAGTCATTGCCCAAGACGCGAACATTAACACCGTTATATTGATCTTAATTTATAATAGAGCCGGAACCTGCAAAATCCAACCAATGTATGTTTTTTTTCAGATGGAAGCATATCAAGATTCGTTGCATAAAAGTTAAATTAGGTCTGATTCGAATTTGGTGGATACGTTTCATGGCTTTAAACTCAATTCAGATGTTGCAAATTCTGCCAGAAACAGCAACTCCAGCAGAGCAAATTAACGAGATTCTCATCACTTATCAGTTTGATCATTTGCCTCCATTCATAACATTCGGCACGCCACTCAGTCATTGCCTGAACAATAATTGAACATGTGTTCACTATATTTGGTCAATCCATTGCAAATTGCAAAATTGGTACAGTGTATGTACTGGCCTAAACATTAGCTACTACTGCACAATCTCATCACATCACATTATGTATACTGTATTTCAAAAACAGCCTTTACAAAACTAATAATGCACATACTTGTTTGATTCTATTGATTCAACAATGTGTTTTAGTTCTGTGTAGAATTGCACTGCACCAGACACTAAAAACATCCGTGAAAAAGGCAGCCGTCATTTTTTTTCTCTCTATTATATCTGACTCAAGTTCATATTTATTGTATTAAGCAGATGTTATACTATTTGAAAGTAAATACACTGGTCGATCATCAATTGATGTTTCACCGAGGACAACATGCGACTACATCCAATTACATACATGTACATAATATGATGATAATGATGCAATTATTGTGCTGCACTTTCAGCCTCCACTGAACAATGGTCATCATGTCATGAAAAATGCTCGGTATTTATGAAAATAAATGACTCACTTTCAAAATCGTGTCAAGGAAATGCGTGATTATAGTATCACTGAATAATCAAGCAGCATGTGCAGGGACATGCCAAACATACTACCAAAAATAAATAAATAAATGTGACTGCTAAATGTACAAATGTTTGATGCCACTTTGATGTCAGAGTCATTATTTTTGCTGCATTTTTGTGGTAATCGATGGATTTTGATGAGGACACCAAAGGCACTACTGACCCATCACCCTCGTTGGCCCTGGTGTTCTTGTGGGACGCGTAAACATCGTGGAATTTGTTCAGATCCCGTCTTGTCTCAATTTATGAAGAGTTGACAGCTCAGATGAATTATTCATTCATTCATTCATTCAATTTGCGAACCGTTTTATCCTCACTAGGGTCGCGGGGGCTGCTGGAGCCTATCCCAACTGTCTTCAGGCAGTAGGCGGGGGACACCCTGAACCAGTTGCCAGCCAATCATAGGGCACACAGAAACGAACAACCATTCCCGCTCACACTCACACCTAGGGACAATTTAGAGCGTTCAATCAGCCTGCCATGCATGTTTTTGGAATGTGGGAGGAAACCAGAGACCCAGAGAAAACCCGCGCAGGCAAGGGCAGAACATGCCGTGATCGAACACACGACCTCTGCACTGTGAAGTCGACGTGCCGACCACTCGACTACCGGGCCGCCTCAGATTAATTAAGTGAATTGATTTAGTTTATAGTCATTGTCTGAGCTCAGGTTTATATAAAAATGCCAGTGGGAATCGTTTCCTGAATCCGAATATCCTGCTTAATGAAAAAAATACAGGAAAAGGGAGCACCGTAGACATCTTTGATCATTGCTGATTTGTGCTGGCAGCCCATTAGATTATTGATGAGGTGAGTGAAATACACTTGTGGTTATACAAGAGGGCTGATTGGCATCTTGGACTTGTAATTTGGTTCACGATCAGGGTGTTGCCGCTGCTAAAGCGGGAGGTCAAAGTTCATTGGAGTGGCAGAGGAGGTCAGAGAGGAGGTTGGAGACAGCCTGAGCGGCCCGCTAGAGAGCCCCCTGTCCGATGCACCGCCGCGGAGATCACACACTTGCTCGCAAATAGGAGGATTAAAATAATCAATAGCCCTGACTCTCGATCGGATGTGCGTGTACACAAACACACGCGCCTCGTCTTGTAGGTTGGCCTCGCATTACATCACTTGCACGCGCGTTCGCCATGAGCTGCGCGCTGGATAATGAGAACAAATAGTTGCAGCTGCTGGTGCACGGAAAGAAGCACATGAAGCCACTACATAAACTAGAGGGTTTCTCTCTTTCTATCATTTTTTTTTGCTTTATCGCCCAAAATGTTCACAACACAAACAATATGCTTACAATTTGTTTGTAAGAATAAGAATTCGGTGTTAAATATGACTCAATTAAGTCTGCATGCATGTTTTTTAGTAAGAGGAAATATGAGTTCAAATGTTATGCTGGACGGTCATGTTTTTCATGTTGTACTGTAACTTGGGTAGACGACGTTAAAAATCCGGGTAATTTTTTGCCTAATACTGTATACAGAAATAAGGAGGACAAAGAGTGCTCTAATTTATCACGTTAATATGTTAGCATCTATTAGGAAAACTCAATACAGATATCGTGTCCAAGGTATTTAATGCGACGTGTTCACATGCTTATGGTGCAGTGTTGGAACCTCAAGGATAGAAACATATTTTCAACTATGAGGAACAGATGCATTAGGAGAATTTCCTTTGCCTTACACAACACAAAGCTGTTTTCCGTTGTCAAATGGCACATGTAATACTTAAGAGCAGTTATACTGTCATTATATTACCTTGATTCATGTTAATAAAAATGTGTAGGATCAACATATAGCGAAAAGATTCACCAACCACACGAACATTACCATCGGCGCTAATTTGCAAAGTAACACAACTTAATTGTAAATAAAGGGAAACTGTACTCGCATCGACGTAAAACTCCACTCAAAAATGCTTTTAGATGTGTATATGACTCACTATACAAACTGATTGCTATATCAGAGTAAAGCCTAATGGTTGAAATTAATATTGTTGGGTTTGACACTGACGAGATTTTATTTTTACACAACTTTGTGTGTTAACTGAAGTATTGATTCTGTGTACATCACTATTGTAATCTGTGAATAAAATATTCTATAGACATAAGGCAAACCTCATACTACTCATCGTTAAATTCATTGAAGCAATTGGAATTCGTCCGAACTGAACTACTGCACATAAACTCGAATTAGATTTCACTGTTTTACGGCAAATACAGTTTCAACTTTCAAACGTCGTCACTCAGCACAGAAAGCCACGTCCACTTAGCGCGGGATATCAGGTTTAGAGAGAGACAGAGAAAGAGAACGAGAAAGAGAGACCGAGAGAGAAGAAACTGCCCGAATAATTTATTTCAGCCCCTGTATCAAACAACTAAATTGTAGTCTCAGTGAATTTAAAAACACATTTCCTGCTATTATCCACCGTTTGTGATAATGGCTTACTTCAAAGCTCCCCATATAACGTGGCTCAAATACACACGAGGAGCAACACTGCCCTCTTGTGTAATGTGTCGACCAACACTAGAGACACTGCTGAAACCAAGGCAGTCACAGCCAAGTCATGTTTGAGGAGACCTTTTATTCAAATGCAAAAGAGATTGTGAAATTAAAAGCATGGGAAACATGTCAAATGTTGTCTAGGTATGGATACTATGGCTTTTATAGGACTTATACTGATTTGCTACAATGATAAAGCAAGCCAGTGGTTTTGAGCCAAATTCTTTGCCAATATTACAGTACAACAAACCATTATTGTGTATGCCTGCATGTATAAATACTGAATCCCCATCCAAAATGTACACATTGGTAGCAGTAGTTACTACAATATTGGGCACCGGCAAACGTGGGAGAAAAAGAAAAAAAAAAATCTCAGGCGATGCATCTTGGAATGTGTCAAACAAAGCAAGTTTTAAGACTCCTTACGGAATGCATTCATACTAGTCTTGTATAGTATGTTGTACTTGTCAGCAGTAGCAAAGGTCTCGGCTTGAGACAAATCAAATCCATGGCAAAGAGCTTGTAGAAATCTAACTGCAAAACAAAACCCCAAAAAATTGTGACAGGGTAAAAGGTGAGGGAAAAAAAAAAAAGTGTGATTCTTTTCATCTTCAGCCGTTCATGACCATCCTGACCAGTTCTGTGAGGAGAGAGAGAGAGAAAACATGTCAGAAGTGCATGCAAACGTGCTTCGCCCATACTGAGCCCACAACAAAAAAGTAAAGTGTTCAAGAGGACACTGAAGTCAGAGAAGGAAGTGAAGTAATTGTGCCTCTCTCTCTCTTATGCAGCTAAAGCATTTGGCCGTGTCTATGATCCAACAAGAGCTGGTTAGAGAAGTGCTTTCCTCCAGCCGCGATGCAGAGAGAGGGGAGAAGACAAATTCAGGTTTCTTCAGCACAGGAGGCGAAACAATTAGCACAAGTGTAGTAACTCTTTGCAGTTGTCTTGTTAGTAGGGGGAAAAAAGGAGGGGGCGTAACTGGTCCATTCTCCCAAAGAAATACTTGAAAAGCCGACATGTTTAAGTGAAAGCTAACTGGCCAAGTTGAGTGTTTCTGTGAAAAGAGCGACACCTACAGTTGACAACACCGACAGAGAAGAAAAGCCGTTTCAAAGCGCCGCTGGCATGCAAATGAGGAGCTGCCGTGTCATCTCCACAGCCACCAGTAGCGATGGGCTGACAGCGGGCGTTCCATGAATAACACAAGCCCCTGTGCGTCCACAATCCCACCCCTTCAGAAACCTGAAGGGGGGAGGGGGGGCCCGGCGGACACATACAGGTGGGCATGCTGCAGCCAGGGGCCAAGGCAGACGGCTGCAGGAGAAACGCGCAACAGCAGATGGCTGCCAGTCGGCCCACAGCTTCACAACTAACAGAGAAAGACCACAAGGCTTTCCCCAGCCACACACCAACAGGTTCACTCAACTTTGAACTTCCACCATCTACACTCCTAAGTGTTAGGGGGGCCTATGGTGAGCTGATTATTATTATTATTATTATTATTATTATAGAAAAGCTAGGAAGCAGCAAAGCCTTGGTCGTGCCACTTCGCTCTATACCCTGTGCCCGCACCTCAGCCTGACATGATGTGGCGCACAAACGCTGTGGAGGAAGAACAGTTACACACTTTCAGTGGTCCAAAAGCAGTTAAGTCACCACGTATTAGAGAACATGTTACACATCGCACCCGTGTTGTCCATCACATTTCAAACAATCCCATATATCAAGCCAAGATGAAACATGTGAGCTATGGAAGATTTCATGAGAGTGCAGTACGATAAGGGGCTAGAACTGTCACATTTGCTTTTTCAAATATTTCCCTTCCTGTTCATTTTCACCCCTTAATCTCACCTTCATAATTGATGCAGCCGTTTGCGTCTTCGTGTCCTGCCAGAAGAGTCTCCACTTCTTCTTCTGTCATTTTCTCACCTGAAAGTCAAAGCAAAGTATTTCATTGGCGCAATTCACAATAAGCAGCAGACTGAGAACATTCATTTAAAGAGGCTTCAAGCAATTGACTTTTCCTGTTACACAAAACACCAAACAAACAAATGTACACGTGATTCATTCAAAACAACCACACAGCTTTACTTTGTGCTATTCCTTTTGTCTTAATGTTAAACAATGCAAAACACAATACAGGGTCTATTGAATACCGTGCTGCAACTCTTTAAGCAACAGATATTTGACCACAGTGGCACACAATGTAGACAATATTCAGACATATTCTTAAACCTCTGCAAAGAATGACACATTACTGCAGCTTACTGAAGAGTTCTGACCTGTTCCATGTAAATCTATGTCTGTTTTGTTTTTTTTAGAATCATGACACTTCCATTAATTTTGATGAGGAAGAGATCACCTAAGATATGAGTGTAATCACAGGACAAATTGAACTCCTATCCCGAGGTAAAGTAGTTCCGCAAATGAATAATTGCAACCAATAAACTTCCTAATTCTGTTCAGAAAGGTCCTGAGAGTAGCACATGCTAGGCTAAAAGAGGCAAGCCTTACCGAGTGTGGTGAGGACATGGCGCAGCTCTGCGCCCATTACTGTTCCGTTGCCTTCCTTGTCAAAGACACGAAGTCCCTCCACAAAGTCTTCCATGGAGCCCTGATCTTTATTTTTAGCGATGGTCTGGAGCATGGGCAAGAACCTCTCAAAGTCCAGCATCTTGCTGTTCATTTCTGACAACACAAGGACAACTCGCAAAGTCAATCACGTCTATTCCAAGGTGACAAGCCCCAGATTTATATTCAAGCCCAACAACTAGGAGGGAGTTGCATACAAGCCTGTCTCACCCTCAGATTTGGGGTTTCCTAGGACCTTGAGGACATCCGCAGTAGTAGGGTTCTGTCCCAAGGAGCGCATGACATCCCCACATTGGCTGAAACAGATCAGTCCTTCGCCCGTTCTGTCGAACAGCAGGAACGCCTCCTTAAACTCTGTAAAAGAAAACACATTCAAGGAAGGATGAAATTCACCCCAAAAAACAAAATACCCAGACATGCATGCATGCGTATGGAAGAGATACTAGGTCAAAAGAATGATGAATGAAAACTACATTGTTATGAGATAGCCATCATGCAGGATAAAAGAAACAATACAGAGTGACAGAAGCATTTGAGATAAAAAGCGTTGAAAACCAGAATGACCCGGGGAGTGCACATACTGGTGAAAAGAAGGGAAAAAACAAAGCAATGTTGAACATCTCAGGTAATGCTTGAAAGTTCCGTTTCTACAGCAAAGATGCTTTTCAATACTTTGATCCGCTCTGTTGCATGAGACAACCTTGCAGCAACGCTCCACAGGGCAGTGAAACACTTGAATGGCACCATCACTTAACATTACAATGATCACAACACAGCAGCAATAAAATGTCAACAATTTGAAAATGCACACAGCTGGCTCTGAATTTAATCGTCGAGGGAATAGAATTAATGCATTTAATTAAAAATGAACGCTTACCGGCAGCAGGCCTACATTGTACATAATCTCTTCTTATCTGTTCACCTGATACAAATACAATTTGAGCAAATAAGATGTATTTAATGAGTAGAGAACACTGGTGTTTGGTTAAATGTTTTACTTTACTGGATTCAGCAAGACTCCTGGCAGAGTTGTTTGTCACCAATATTTTAGAGGGCTGTTTAACATGTAGCTGGTTCTAAATGTATTCAGTGTTAGTTTAGCCATTGATCAGACAAGCTCCATAGCTGAGATGAATTTTGCTTTTATATTACCATCCAGTGCATTTAAAAATAGGTCGTGTTTAAGCAAACCTAGAGGATAATACAGTATATGACAATATGATAAGTAAGCTGTAAAATGGTGAAACATGCCAGGAAGTCAGGCCAAGCAAAAACCAAGCCCAACTCACTCAGGCAGTGTTGTGAGGTTTTTTTTTTTCTCCCCCTGTTCAAAGGAATGCGCCTCTTCCCTTCTGGCATGAGACAACTTTTCCCCAGCACCATATTTGGTAATGAAGGAGTGGAGGAAAGGAGGAGGAGAGTGCAAGAAGGAACAGGCCTATTATGTCAACGGTGTTCAAATATACAGCACATTACTGTGTGCAGCACCAAAAAAGGGGAAGCGCTTGAGAATGAATGCCTTGGAATTGATGAGCCAGAGTTTATGGTAACCTGACACAAACCAGGAATGACAAAAGACTCTGCACATGACTTTTTTTGGCATTACAGCATTGCAAACACAGCTACCAACTTTGGTCTTGTTTTATGGCGCATGTGAACGACTTAGACGTAGCAAAAAAGCTTAAAGCACCGCAATCACATCAACAACAAATCCGTCAATGTGAACATGCAAACCAAATCCCAAATTAGCCAACATTTTAGTCCTCTACGGACTTACCACGAATCTGTTCCAGGTTAAACTCAATCTGTGAAAAAACAAGCAGTTGCAAGTGGAAAGGGATGAAACTGTGCGAAGGAAATAAGAATAGGAAATTAAAAGCGCGTCTGTTGTGACGGGAGGAAGACAACTCAAGCAGGGAGACAGTGGGGACAAGGGGCAAAGTGCCGTCTGAAACGAAACACAATGACAGCATGCACAAAAAAAGCGTGGTCATCAAAGATAAATAAAACAAAATGCTGAGTACTCACCTTGAATTTGATCGTCCGAGAAGTCAGACTGTTAAGAAACACGATTGAGCGAGATGAAAATGGTTTGGCATTTGCAACGACGCAAAGCAATGTTAGCAGCGGTTTACTCCCGCATTGAAACATATACGCCCCGTCATATAGTTAGGCTAAACTAAAACGGACTGTGACAAACATGTTGAGCATTATCCAAATGAGCAATTCTTACAAGGTATTTTTCTTGCGAGGTAATAGTGTGATCGCTTCTTCTGTCGAAGCTACACGCTAACACTAGCTTCGAAAAAGTTGCACTTCCGCTAGCAAGCGGCGAGCACAACGGCATTTGGAAACGCCAACACTTGGTCCAGACAATTGCATCGACCACTAAACGACATCTAAATAAATCATTACTAAACGAGGTTGTGTTATTGTGTTATTTGTGTCGAAGGGAGAGAAAACTCACCATGTCTGAGACGGCTAAGGTGTGTCCAAGAGAAAAGAATGTGCCACTGACGGCTTGCGCGAGTCACGTAGAAGTGATGCCTTAACTTTACCGCGGGCGGGGTGAGGATTAAAAAAAAAAAGCAACGTCATGACATCATCATAGTGACGTCGGGCAGAGGAGCCATATTTGGTTAGTGCTCGAACTTTTATTTCAGGGGTAGCGAACTCCGGTTCGCCGAGAGCCATATCCTGCCGGTTTTAGAGCTCTTCCTATTCCAACACACCCGATTCAATTGATCATGGTCGTTTCAGGCTTATCCAAAGCGGGCTGATGAACTGATCGCTTGAATTAGGTGTGTTGTAGTAGGGAGGGATCTAAAACAGTCAAACAGGCAGGATATGGCTCTCGAGGAACTGGAGATACTGTACTAGTTAGCACGTCCGCCTCACAGTGCAGAGGTGCAGGGTTAGATGCGGGCTCTGGCCTTCTTGTGTGGAGTTTGCATGTTCTCCCCGTGCCTGCATGGGTTTTCAACGGTGTGAGTGCGAATCGTTCGTCTCTGTGTGTCTGGCAACAGTTCAGGGTGTACCCCGCCTACTGCCTGAAGTCGGCTGGGAGAGGCTCCAGCACACCCGCGACCCTTGTGAGGATACGCTGATTAGCAAATGGATGGATGGACTTTGTCCCAGTTTTCGACCTCAAATTAGAGGCGAATGTAAACAACTAAAAAGACACATGGCACATGACACATTTTGACCTCCAACAAACATTCGGCTTAATTTCTTTTATTTATAAACATAAAAGAATATCTTATCGTCAAATCATTTCATTAATTTCATCAGATAATTTAATGCATTGGAGATAACAGAATATCTTTACACAGCCAGTGCAAATTACATTGTGTTCAGAGTTGTCAAATAAATAAACTAATAAAATTGTAATAACTCATATGCAATAATAAATGAAAATAAATAGAGGATTGTAATTGGCGGCACGGTACTCCGGGGTTTCCCCCACATTCCAAAAACATGCGTGGCGGGCTAATGGAACATTTAATTGTCCCCTAGGTGTGATTGTAAGCGCGACTGGTTGCGCTTCAATGTGTGCCCATGTATGGTTGGCAACCAGTTGAAGGGTGTACCCAGCCTACTGCCTGAAGACAGCTGTGATGAAACTTCTCAAATTATCAAACGAGTGAATAGTAACAAAAGAGAGACAATGAACAAATGTTGTTTGTTCATTCAATACAATTCACACAAAATATTCTGTGAATGAATGTATCTCTTTCAAGTTGTGAAGCAGTGAACATATTTACAATAACTTGACAACTAACCCTGCGCATGGAACGGTTACCCTAGATTTAGATTTAAAGAAATGGCCAGTAAAGAATACGGTACTACAAATGATAATACACTGAAAAAAAAGTCTAGATTTTCATCGACGGAGGCGCACGCATATACATTATTTCGGTCTGTCCAATAAAATTAGAGCATGTATGTATGGAATTTGCAATGTAGGAGATGGTCATGCAAAATGACAGCCATATTATATACAACATTTGCCAAGCGGGTGCGCCATGAGTAGAAGTGGATTTCTGTGGCTCTTATGTGCATATATTGTCACACCATGCAGCTAGTATGAGGCAACATACATCATGCACTGTATTAAAAAAATACATAAAGATAAAGCACAATAAAATTGCATTCCGTTTATCATAACATTACTCAGTAACATTACACAAAATCATTGGCCAATTCCAGTTCAGTTGTATTTAATCCTTTCATTATGTTTGCCACTTAGACAGCAGGCAGAATAAGAGCGAGAATACTCTGTTCCCCCGTTAGTGAAAATCAGTGAGTAATTGTCAACCCCAGCCATTCAGGAGGTTTAGAGTTGCCTTCACGAAGATGGTGGCAAAGCTCTTTTTTTCTATTGGACAATTTGATTCGATAACTTAACTAAGTGGAGCTTCTTTTCTCACTTAAACGTAGTTCATTGGCAACAAGATACCACAAAATGGCGCCAAAGCAATATTTTGATATTCAACATGGTTTTAGTCAAAGCACAAAAACAGCACAGAAAGGAGGATATGCTGCACTGTCCTGTGGATACAGTAAGCCACCCTTTTACTATTGGACAAATCTGATTTACATTTCTAAGAGAGTAATGTTATTTGCTAACGCTTAAATTATTCTGTGTCCCTATTTGTCACAAAAAAGACAAATAAAGGATCAATATAATAGTATTGCCAGCCCGATCAAAGAGATAACACATGTACTGTGACAGAAACTGCCTCAAAAGACACTGATGGCATCACTCCTGGTGCCCTAGTTCTTATTTTAGCACAGGTTGCTGCTGCCATCTTCATCCATCATGTGTTACATTACAAACGATCACCTTGTGTGGTTTCCACATCTTCTGACAACAAACTACCGTTGATTCTTTATATGTAGAGTGTAATATCTACTACTAAGACAGGTGCATGATTAAAGTCACTCACCTCCAAAGTACTGGGGTCAAACGGTGAATCTGATGGCCGCAGCATTCTAAGTTTCATCTCCGGGGCTGCTTTTGGTGCTGCGGGAGTTGTAGGTAGGAGAGGAAAAGGTGGGCCCAGTGTGGGCTGAGCCACTGGCGAAGGTGAGTTCTTCGCGGAGGCTTCTCTTTTAGGAGCCATTCGTAATCGGTTCCGGGCTGCCTGGACTGTATGAGGGGAGCTACTGACTAAAGGATGTCACTGCGATGGAGAACTGGGTTAAGGGAAAGGAACAGGTGATGATGCATGATGCTCAGGGACTGCAGGGGTGGATACGTGGAACAAGTGAAAGAGAGAGAGGGAGTGAGTCAAAGCGTAGGTTTGGAATAAGGAGCAGGCTGGGAAGAGAAGCTTATAGTTGTGTCAATATTTTATTTATATACTTCACTGTGAAATCAAATTTTGCATTGTTGACATTGAGTGTCACTCAACTCAAATGTTTTTATTCATTGTTTGCTGTTATTAAGAGTTTGTATTGATTACTTAATGAGGTCATTTGAACATATTTAACCAAACAGAAAAAAGGAGCAGTACAACAAAAACATATCTCATCCTAATTCTTTTTCCAAATGAGTGTGTACTTTATTTGCTGTTTTCAAGTTTGAACATTTTAAATTGATCAATGGTGCATTGGTTGGTTCTATCGAGTGTTATTGATGAATGATGTTGATACAGATCTTTTTATGACATTTAAAAGTAGGGTGAGTGTTGTTCTCAGAGGTGTTAGCCCATATCTCCACACAAAATTCCAGTAACAATGAAGCATGCACAACGTCTGCCAACACACACGCATCCAATCACAACTTGACTGTCCACTGTCGACGTGTCCTTGGGCAAGACACTGAACCCTAATTTGCTCCCAGTGGGCCTGGCAACGCCTTGCGTAGCAGCAGCTGCCGATTAGTGTATGTGTGTGTGAGGGGATAAACATGATGGTGTGGATAAAGATCTATATGTACTGTAAGTGCAATCCATTTACCATTTAATATAAGCAATTATAATCACTTTTAAGGGAGCACCAATGATTTGCGGAAAGAGGCCATTCACAGTTGCGCTTAGTGCCTAACCCCGCATATAGTGGGGTTCCACAGTGCATGCTCCCTGGGGCTCTGGTGGCTAAATGATTCAATGCACAACTGAGGCCTGGCTTTGAATTTCTGCCAGCATCCCCGTCTTGGTATGATAATGGCCTAGATGAGCCTTTTAAGGCTATGACACTACAAAAACAAAGCAGCTGAGGTACTGTACTTGCATTCTTTTCACATGACTGTTAACATGTCTTTGCAGTGCCCCATTGAAATGCAGTGGGGGGAAAAAATAACCCCCTTTGGTCCCCCCATTTTCTTCAAAGAATGCTGATAAACCTCCAAGAGGAGTTTTTCATGAAAAGGGAGTTTGAACCTGTCGCACCTGAAAAACAAAAAACAAAACACAAATACAAAAAAAGCATTTAAAAATATTTAGAAAAAAATCAATCAATAGGTGAATCCGCGCGAGTATGAAGTGTCCTGTACTGTATGTTGACATCGGTAGTTTGCTATCCACATATCATATCGTAGTGATTCCCAACCATGTGTGCCGCGGCACGTTACGCAACAGAAATCAGCAGGAAAGGGAGATGATCGAATTTCATTTAACGGGTCCAAAAATGATTTATATATTTTTTACCTCTTTATTTATCCATGCCAGTGACATATAGTGATAGGTAGAGCAATTAAATGCTTCTCCACTTGACGGCAGAAGGTGCATAACTAATGTGTGCATGCGCGTTTTGTGACATTTTTGTTTGGTGGCGTGCCCGAGACTTTTTATGTTCCATGCAAATAAAGGAAAGAAAACACTGCTGGAGGACGTAGAGCTCAAACATTGTAGTTTGACATGTTACCACGAGAGGTCACTGTTGTGTTGCAGGAACAAACTCCCACCAGGCATTCTGTCTATCAATCTATCTAATAAAGGTGAGCGTCACTTTGGGGCGCAATCAGTCGCACACTCAATGGGCCTTGAAATCACCGTATTTATGTGTGCGGAACCCCAAACAAAGGCAACAGCAAAGGCCACGCTGCGAGACTAATGCCATTTGTTGTGACCTGGCAATCATGGCCTGTGCAAAAATAAACAGCAATAGTAAAATGAGGAAAGAAAATGTTCAGCTTCACTATGAACCACCGCAATTTCAAATAATTAAATATAACAGAATAGACAAGTTGGTCAGGGTGTGGATAAGCTTGGTATTGATGTCTATTCATTGGCTGTCTGATTGTGTAGAGTCTGCCGAGCAGACAGCTCAGTGTCAAGCACACTAAGGAAGATTAACAGCGAAGCCTCACGTTTTTTTTCTTTCGTCTCAATAATCCAACACAAGAAGCTAGTAACATCAATGGCAGTATCGTATGTCAGGTTTCAGAAAGATTGCCACTCTGTTTTAATTGGCAAATTGAATTTTAATCCTGTTGTGATATTTAGGCGCATGACTTGACCGTTCACTCGGAAAGGTACCATCACAAATTCCTCTTTATTCAGTCAGTGTTGAGTGCAAGGAGAAATTAAATTAGTGTAACTTGGAGGAAACGTTTCAACAGATCCTCTGAGATATTCTCACGGGCTAATGAAATTATGGCAGTTCTCCCACCTAATGCCATTCAAAGCCCCCCCTTGCCTCCCACCCCCATGCTCAAGCAAATCTCCAAACCACCTGATTTATTTTTAATGATATTACACCCCTCGGTTGGCTGTGTCATGGTAATAATCGGGGCTGCTCCAGCTGCCTCTAGATCACATTAGCCGGGCTTAATATTGGCAGTGTGGGGCCTGCTAAACAATGAGGCAATGGGATCGGGAGCTTAGCGGCAGGCTTGCCAATGGGCATCCTGCAGGAGGTAGAGTCGTTGCAGGCCAGGGTGCTCCAGTTCCCTGTGCCCCGGAGGACTGGCAGCATTATTAAGCAGCATCTTAGCCAGCAGTGGAGCTTTAAAGCCACCGCAAAGAGTCTCGGACCCCATCCATGAGGCCCAGACATCAAAACCATCCTGCCAAGGGAGCGTGAAACAAGTTGCAAAGTGATATCCTGCTTTGTGCCAAGACAAAAGCCAAGCATATGCACCTTAGTAGCCTCCTGCTGTGACAAAGTCAATGACAAAGGTTTTGCCAGGACTGCAGCATGAAATCTACTGCTTCAATTGGCCATCACTCCAATTTTTGAAGCATTTTTCGGATATTGGCATACACACTTTAAGGTAAACGACAGGACAACGTGAACGTATTAGTCAAGTGCTTTTGTCAGTTAGTCTAATTTATGTTGCGAGCCTGTCGTGTTGCCGCATTTGCATAATGGTCACACTGGGAATCAGACGGGGCCACTTGTGGGATACTCGCACCTGATCACAGACACGCTGTGGGTCTTTGCCAGTCACACCTCCACAGTGGACTGAGCCTCCCCATTCAACATCATCCGCATATAATGCAATATGCATACCTCCATATTTGACCGAATGTACAGCACGCATTCACCCAGCTATGATGCTTTGTCCCAAACTCTTGTTTGGATCGGCTTTTGTATAGGGGCCTGCAGATTACCGCCGTTGATTAGTGCTTGGGTGTAATCCTTTCAGCCCCCTCTCTCCAAAACACCCCTGGGATATGCCCGTCTCCCTCAGGACCGGTAGCGTGGCAGATGGATCCTCCTCCCCCTCTTTTGCCCCCTCCAACAGCACACCCAAAAACACTGTTGATGTCCTGGGACGGAGGCTGTAAAGTATCCTGAATATGAAACCACAGGCACCTTTGTTGAATGGCTCTCTCCCCACTTAGTGAGGATTGCCCTCAAGCCAGATTCCCATTCTGTTGCTATCTGCGCGACTGGAATGTTTTCCAAATCCATTAGCCCAAAGGAAGATGGTATAAGCTGCAAACAATCTGCTCATATTGCCCCGGATCATGAAGGATCTTACCAAAACACACTTTGAAGAATCTTATTAAAGTGCTAGAGTTGCACACAACATATGTGGATATCTTTGTGAGTTGCACTTTGCTATTGCACAGTTCACCAGACAGACTTGGTGTAACTTGCTGTGGTATGCAACAATCGTTTTGGGCTTGTGCGTGTTCACGTGTGTGTGTGTGTGTGTGTGTGTGTGTGTGTGTGTGTGTGTGATCAATTTCACCTTCAGGAAAGTCTAAAGTGTAAATGATTTTGAATCCAGTTTATAAAAACCCCCGCCCCCATACCGAGGCATTTAAAATCAATTTCACTGTATTTAAGTATTTTTTTTTGAAAGCTGCAATTGCTTTTAAATGACTTAAAATCTTTTACTTCTAAATGTTTTGAAAACATTCTCAATGTTTGTTCTTTTATCATTTTTTATTAAGCTATGTTTGTTCTCTTTAATATGGCTGTGAATGTTTTTTAGCTGTTTGTTTGTAAATGCTTTAAGGTGTTGATCGCTTGCTTGTATCACGTTGCTTTGTGTGTGAAATGAGTTACATAAATCACACTGCCTCATCTTGCCGATAGGATCACAGTCAGCCTCACTGAACAGCATATAGAGAAATCTTTACCAAGGGACTTCATAACATACATATAAACATACTGTATGTACAATACTGTTCCCAAATGACAGTCCAAGTGTGCGGGTTTTTCAACCATGTGTACAAATTTGTTGCCAAAAACCTTTCCTCCAGAGTGAATAATAATGCCTTTGCATCACGCAGCTTTCTTCATTTTGTGCCATGCATGCAGCCCACCCCTTACCACGGCCCACCCCGCTCGCGCCATCTTTTATGATGTCTACTTGGGGTTCAGCTTTCAGCAGCAGTGCAGGGTGCATGTGTGTGGAGAGCTTTAATTCCCATTGTGTTCGTGCAGTCTTGCTGTGTGTGAGTGTGACTGTGTTTTAGCAAAAGAGGGAGATGAAGAAAAAGCCAGGAACAAGGACCCATCTGTCAGCAAAGAGCAAGGATCCCTCCCATTTCACTCTGAGCCCCTTGGGGACAAGAGTGAGAGACAACTCACTTGTGGCACTGATTCTTCCTTTCCTTTTTTTTCTTTTTTTTGTGGTAAGGAAGGGGGTTATCTTAATTATTAGCAACGGCAGTCATTAAATAGTTGGTACATGAGTTCCCCTGTTTGGACTATCTTTCAAAACAACAACTCAAAAGTGGAATGATAATAAATGTAGAGATGTATAGAATTTCTGAAAACCAAATACAGGGCTGCCTTGAGATATGAGTCACCAGACATAACCTTTTCAAGATTCGAGCTGTCATCAGGTTTGGTTTCATTTGACATGAGAGCATACAATGTGAGATAGGAGCGCTTTTATGGTGGCAGTGAACTCAACTCACTTTCGAACAAATAGTAGTTTGGCACCGAGTCGACAATTCTTCAAAAAAGAGGCTTCAATGTGATTAATGTCACTCACAGTTGAATCTTGCCGTTAAAGTAAATGTAAATGTAAAACAATTGAAGGTTGTGCATAAAAAAAAACCCCACATAGCTCTGCATTAGGATACGCCGCTGAGCTTAATGCAAACAAACAATGGAAAAAAACATCCTTAAAACGGGCTAACAAATAGCATTAGTGTTTTATAACACTTTAATTAACGGATACTTCAACGTAGATGTTTCCTCGGAGAAGAACGACAATTCATATTGCATCCTAGTGAGAAGTTGTGACCATCTTGTCATCATGGGCAGATGTTCGTGTAAACCCATATGTCTGTATTATAGCGCACCATATGTAGCAAAGGCATGCACACCAGAAAGAGCCGCACGACAATGAATAAATCATGATCCACAAACACTGTTTTTGTTTTTACTGTATTTTTTTTCTTGGAACAGATTAATGGCATTTCTATTCTTTTCAATGGTGAACGATAATTTAGGACTGATTCAGTAAAGTACTAAAATCTCCTGGAAATGATGAAATAATCCTGAAAAGGACTATAATAATTGAGGCCGTTTTAGATCAGATGCATGCACCCAGCATGACCTCTTCCAGAAGGCTGGCTTTCTGTGTTAGTGCAAATGGGAGCTGGATGCTGTTCCCTTTACGTTGGACTGACATTCATTGGGGAGAGCAGTGGGGATTGTGGGAGATGATGAGCTTCCAATTCCCTGTGTAGGCTGCAGGTGTGATGGAGGCCACGCTCACTCACGGGACATATGGGAGGGTGTGCGATGTAGGGGAACAGGGGTGCATGTACCTGGGGAGTGCTCGCACACATTGCATACAGACATGCAACCTAGCTGCACTCTTCATTCTGGGTGAGAAGGCCATGAGTGTGCTATCTGATTGTGCCAATTTCTTTTTTCCTCCCCAATATAGTTTTCAGACATAAGGAGCAGTGATTCCTGATCATGCTGTTTTTGGAGTAAGTGCCAAGTGTCTGACTTTCTATTCCTGTCAGGAGCCTTTGTGCGCCAACTTGTCAGCATGGGCAGATGTTAATTCTTTATAGCGGTCTCTTAAAAGCAGGACTCCCTAAACTGAAGATACTTTTTTTAATGGAAATACAAAATCTACTATTTGCACGTTTTTCTGATTTCAACAAAAACAAAACGCATTTGGCACTCTGTGTATTTTCGTAGTCTCTGACCTGCACACACATATGAAGACTGTGTGCCTGGCATTAGTTTTACTACTAGGTGGAGCGTTTCAGTCTGACAGTCGCTGCAGAGAGGTGAGCCGAACATCCTTTCTATCGTGATCAAAGAGGATGACAAGATGCAAAAAACATTAGATGACTGTTGGCTAACCGGTTCAACCCCTAATGTACCAACAGTGAGGCCTTGAGATACGAGTGAGCCCACTTACTAGTTTTCCTGAAATATAAGCTGTTGTTGGACCCATTTCTTGACTGCGAGTGTAGGGTTGAGATACGAGTGCTGTGTGGTGGATGGTACAATCATTGAACAATTCTTCAAAAAACATCATTCAAGATGGTTATTCGGACTTAAAGTTTCCTGTCAAACTAAACATAAAACGAAATTACACCATGCACATCTAAAACAACACACACAGCCATTTCGTCCAATAATTTAATGCTAACCCCAAAAAGCTACGTTGCAGTGCGTTACCCATTTAAGCCACGGATTGTGCGCAAACTGTGCAGCAACACATGTAACAGACATGATAAAAATATTGACAGACATGCAGTGTAAGCCTTATCCTCTGCATAGAACGACTAAGTATCAGTGCAACATCTCAATGAACAGTATATCTGTCGATCAGTCTTATACTGTGCCCAGGGGACTAAGGTGGTTACACCAGAAGGAGCGGGACAATGGCCATTCAATAGAGGGCTTTGAGCTCTTCGGATTACCCATTTAATTTCGCATCAGCAATCCAGTCTTGCTGTTGAAGTTTCATAGGACCGAAATCTCCACTCAAATGCATTTTGGCGAGGGCTCACATGCCTGTCTAAAGTCTCTGTGTATTTTTCTCCATTGCTCCAGATTGTCAAAGGCTATTGAAAACATCTCATAGTGCAAACTAAGATACTGTATATAACAACAAATATTTACACTTGCATTTTCAAAGAAAAGGCAAAGCTGACTGCCAGTATGGCGGCTGCATGGGATTGTGGGATAGGTGACTATTTTTAGCACTCTATTGATGCAATGTGACAAAACGTGTTGTTGTTGTGTTTTTTTTCTTTTTTTTTTTACATATTAGTTTTTGTAAAGTACAATATCATGGAGTGCTATATTTTTCCTCACTGAAATACACCTTACAGCAATTTTCGTTTTTTAAGGGGAAGGAACGGATTAACGTGCATTTCCATTCATTTCGGTGCGTGGGAAAATGAATGTTTTAAGTTACGAGCATGATTGCGGACCAAATTAAATCCGTATCTCAATGCATTATTCTACCTAAATCACACACACTACACACACGCGCGCGGTCAAAGGCACACGCGCACACACTCACTCACATACAGACACGCGTGCACACAAATGGCGTCCCCCTTTGTCCGGATGGCTTCATGGCCAGCGCACTGGCCAGCGTGGTTAGGGCCGTTAGCGGATGTCTAAATGCTGTTTGAGCACGAGACATCATCCACGGACAAGCGAGTGACGCGTGAGCATCCAAGCAACAGATTGCCCCACCCCCACCCCCATCCGCAGCCCAACCAAAGCCAGCCATCTGTCAAGCTGCGTTCAATAAATCGTTCGTTGGGCGAGCCGAGCGGCCGCTGCCGCACTACGTGGCCGACGAGTCACGTGACCCTCTTCAAGTTGGCCCCAGCACAAGAAGTGAGTGCACGCATGCAAACTTCTCGCATGCGCGGGGCCCCGCAGCGTGCACTTGGCAAAGTTGAAACCCACGCACCCCCACCCCCTCTGGTCTCGCACACAAAGCGATCAATGTGGGGGCACGTGCGAGGCGCGAGACCCCCGAGAGGACAATGTGGACCCCCACTGGGCTGAGGCTCGCCACGCACTAGGCCGCTGGGCCTTTATTATGCCACCACAAACTGTGAAAACTCTTCAATATGGAGAGTGTAAAAAAAACAACATGCAGCTTTACGGCCACGCCATAGACTTGCATTGCTTTTTATTGGGGCGAAACGATCGAATCTTTCAAGCGCAAATTCCCAAAGTGCATTCATTTTATGACACGGGGGTGGGCAATTTAAATGATAGCGGGGCCCACACATTTTTATTAGTGCTACTACACTCTTAAACGCACAGCTTGTATTTGTTGTACTTGTAATTCATGTTGGAAAAACTTTAAAATATAAATTGTTGACATTTATGGCGACAATATAGGAACAAGGAAATGAAGTTGTTTTACTCGAATCTTTAAGTTGGGTTTCAATAAAATCCACAAACGTTCTGCATTTCTTTGTTGCGAAAAGCGGGAAAGACTAAATTAACAACAGAAAAACTTCAGATGTATGACAAAAATTCCCTTCTTAAATATTGACAAAAATGTGCTGGCCCAAAAAATCCGCACAAGTGGTTTTACAAGTAAATACATATACTGTATATATTTTTATACAACAAAAAAAATATTCCCAAAACTCTGACAAAACTACGCGTTTTCCAAGAAAAACGAAATTTGAAACACACTGACGCACACATAACACTGCCACACACACACACACACACACACACACACACACACACACACACACACACACACACACACACACACACACACACACACACACACAAACACACACACTTTTTAATTAAATATATACAGATTGAAAAAAACAATCTGTGAATAGGTGAAACCTTGGTGCCGAAGTGGATAAGAAGCATGCTCATAATTTCTTTTTCTTTTTTTTTTTATTAATTGAGGGGCCGCGCAAATTGGGCGGGCCACGTGTCATCTCAATTGACACATTCTGTATTAAATTAGGAAAAATCTCATCTCCAAAATGCTCAGATTGCATCATCATAACACAAAAAAAAAAGTCTTCACACACACGCAGAATAAAGGCTACAATATCTAGCGGATGTGTTGTTCGTCTCGCCAAGCGAATCTCCGGTGACGCTAAACTGTACGTGGAAGAAAACAAGCGAAGCACGAGGCCCATGACGCACACACCTGCTCTCCGCGCATCAAGCTGTCACAAGCACTTAAATACACACGCGTGGAGGAGCGTCTCCTCGCTCGGCCACAAGCAGCCGTGCACTGTGTGCCTAATGAAGTGGAAAATTCCTAATCCGCCCAACTAATGATGAGATAGACAATCGATTAAAAATGCTTAAGCGATATACCACGCCACCGAAGCAATTTGTACCCCGAGCACTGTATATCACAATTTAGGCTTAACGCAACTCCTTGAAATTAATATTTGATTTTAAAACATGTTTGAAGCATTTGAACGCGTATTTGTGATGAACATGGCAGGACAAGTTCTCATACGCGAAAACGGAATTAATTTTGTCGTTGCAATTATTATCTTACTTAAATCGTGTGTTTAAAATAATTTGTTTCATATTGCAAACAGTCTATAGAAAGTGAATTAACATCCAAGAAACATTTTGAACAACAGACGTTTCATAAATTGCCGGTTCCTATTTTTTGCCCGTCTCCCGATCACGTGCATGATGCTTGCACAACGAGTTGATGTACTACTAATGGTCACGTCACGTTCGGCAGTTTGTGAGTTGCTCGTGAATCGTGGTGTTTTGCTCCCTCTCTTTTGCATATAAAACAGAGATTAGGGATGCACCGGCGCGTGCGCTCTCTCTCCCCCCCCCCCACCCCCACCCCGCCCCCCTCTCCCTCTCTCTCTTTCGTCCCCTCACAAATGTTGTAAAACTCCAGGCCTCGAGACTGCCACGCGCGTTTCATTGGGATGAGGGTGTGGCGTCGGAGGGAGGGGTTTACGGGATTTAGGGCAACAAATCTCAGCCTGGTCGAGTCATTTTGGGACGAAGTCTCCATGCGCCCCCACGACCCGCTGTGTTTGGGACAGTGGCACGCACAGGCACGAGACGAACGCGCAAAAGTTGGACTTTCTTTTTCATTTCTTCTATTCTTTGCTTGACCTGAACAGCGTGAATCCAAACAGGTGAGCTCCATTTAATTCCACTTTACCGCCAAGTTTGATATTAAAATACAGTTCGACTGCAGTAAATATTTTTGGGAGATAATCATTTCTGCACAAAATTCAAAAACAGGTCACCAATAAAAGGTAAGATGTCATTGTAAATATCTGTAGTTTGAATCGAGTTCCAGTAAGCGGTCCCATTTTTACACATTAGTGTGCTATTATCTGGAGCATTCCAATCCAAAACTATAGCAATACTTTTCTGTAATATTTGCATTGAGTAATGAGAACAAAAAAATACTGTATTTGACATGTTAAGTAATCTCGATCAGCAAAAAAATGGCAGAAAAATAAAACCAAAATGTACTCTTGACATTGAGTTTTCTCAGAGAGTGGTCAACATGTGTCAAGGCTCGTTGATTTACATGTTGTCCAGTTTAATCGTTGGGCTTTTTTTGCTGGCTAAATCCTGTCGTGTCCCAGATTAACAGCGTCCCTTTGCCGACCCCAGCACAACCATCCATCTTCTCCTGATTTTAAAACACATCTTTTTACGCTCATCTCAGCATACTACAATGCAAAACACATCACAAAACGGAAATTGGACTGATTCTCAGACAGCAGCTCATAGAGACGAAAGAGCTGTTCACAGTGCGGTGCTGAAATTAGGTCCCAAACAGATATTCCAAATGTGATTCCAGGTTGTTGTGGATTCACCGACTGATTGTGTGTACTTTCCTGTCTTTGCTCAAGCAAAATGATGACCAAGCCATTTAGAAAGAGCGGCGATATGAGTGAGCTGGTGAGCTCCCTCACCTGGCTGGAGGAAGACGGCAGCTCGCAGGATGGCGAGGAAAGCCCTGAGATGAGGGGGCACCACGTCCTGATGGAGGCAGGCAGACACTCCTGCTCCGAGCTGGGCAGTGAGGACATGGAAGAGGAAGAGGAGGAGGAGGAGGAGGAGGAGGAAGAGGTGAGCGGGCCGAATGGAGAAATGGCTCCCAAAAGGAGGGGCCCCAAGAAGAAGAAGATGACCAAAGCTCGCCAGGAGAGGTTCCGCGCCCGCCGCATGAAGGCCAACGCCAGGGAACGCTCACGCATGCACGGGCTGAACGACGCACTGGAAAATTTGCGCCAAGTGATGCCCTGCTACTCCAAAACACAGAAGCTGTCCAAGATCGAAACGTTGCGGCTGGCCCACAACTACATCTGGGCGCTGTCGGAGGTGTTGGAGAACGGCCAGTCCCCAGAGAGCCACGGCTTCATGGAGATGCTGTGTAAGGGCCTGTCACAGCCCACCAGCAACCTGGTGGCCGGCTGCCTTCAGCTGGGACCCGCGCCGCTACTCATCAACAAGCTGGACGACAAGTGTGGAGGCCCTGGGTTGGGCGGTGTGGGGGGTCAGGCCGGCCATGCCCTCAGCTACCCGTCCCCGGGGCTCCCCAGCCCCCCTTACGGCTCCCTGGAGGCATCCCACCTCCTCCACATGAAGGGATTCAAGGCGGGCCAGGCGTTCGACAACCCCTCCCCTAACGAGTGCAGCAGCGGCACCCCGCCGTACGACGGGCCCCTCACGCCCCCCCTCAGTATCAGCGGCAACTTTGCCCTGAAGCAGGAGCCTTCGCCCCAAGACTCCGAGAGGAACTACACCAGCCACGCGGGCCACCACGCCCATTACCTGCCATCCCAGCATTACACCGCGTCCACAAGTGCCGGCCTACCTGGTGGGCATCAGGGCCACCCGCTCTTTCAGGCGTCCCGTTATGAGCTGCCCCTGGACGTGGCCTTTGACTCCTTCACTTCCTCTCATCTGCTGGCCTCTCAGATGGGCGCCATGTGAAAAGACTCAAGCGGACCAAAGCTGTGAAGGCAGTGGCCCTCCATGGCCTTCACTGACTGTATAAAGCAGGGATGGGCAATTTCAGTGCTGGTCGGGGCCACAATTTTTCATCAGTGCTACTGTTGAGGCCTAAGATCGCGCGCACTTCCTAACCCGGTGTATGACAGAAAAAAACATTTAAAATATGGCAATGTGCAAAATATGTGCTCTTAATTCATTGCATTTTTCATAAGACGTTTGTTAAAGCATCTCTCCTCACTCAACAACAAAGGTTTCAAAGCAAACAGCATAATAACCACAAAGTAACTTTTTCCTCAGTGCAAAGGGCACTCATGTATAAAAATGACCATTCGAGGATGTCCAAAAACACTACAGAACAAGCGACCAATATTAAGCAAAAGAACTAATTTTGTCAGTGTTTTCAACTGACTCCAATTTTTTATATTATTGAGGTACTATGTTTGTCTTGCATATCACTTTGAATTTGCAAAGAGATCAGGCCTACTCACACAGTAGTATAGAGACCCTGTATAAACACGACTAAGAGATATCTGCCACCTAGTGATGATTTGTGATATGACAACTTAAAAATACAGTCAACCCTTGCATATTTGCATTTTGGTACCAATCCATTCTCATGATTTTTTTCCCTTAAACTTTTTTAAAATAATTTGGATGTTCCTATTTTCTCTGGGACTTTTTATACTCCATTTCCTCACGTTTTTCTTGAAGAACGTATGTTGAACGTTTGTCGGCATTTAGGGAAGATTTATTTTGGTTTGTGTAAAAAAAAAATCACAACATTTTCGGGGGATTGGGAAAAATCAAGGGGCTATTCAGTGTTGTAGCCAGTTGCCCATCCCGGGTTATAGAGACTGCAGTGGTTTGCATTTAGGAGTTGTGATCAGCTGAGAGAGCAGCCATCTTTCAGAGAGTAACTGATCACCTTGTATTCATCTACCTGATAGCTTTCATCTTTGACATTTTATTTATTCGGTTTAGTTCTGCAGTTTTTCGGTTGAATTGTGGATGATCAGCGCTGTTGGAGGCTACAGTCAAGCGTCACAAAAAATTGAACCAAGGACACGAACAACCGGAACTTTTCATCCATCTTGACTTGTGCACTGAGGCCTTGACCACTTCACCATAAGAAAAGCAATGAATTTATTTATATTTGTATTTAATATTTATTTGGATACTGTCTTGGTTAAAAAAAAAAAAAAACACTGCCTTTTCTCAGCACTGTTTTCTGTTTTGTTTAATTGTCTTCTTGGTTTGTTTGTAGACAGTCCCTGGCAGCTGTACTGTATTTAAGTTATTTATTTGAGGTCTTTTGGGTGCTCGTTCATTTGGTGTCACTAATTTGGGGTGTCATTGTTGTAAATATTTGGCTGTTTCGCACTTAATTGAATAAATATTCTTATACAGTATTATATGCCATTTCCATTGCAATATTTTGTTTGTCCCTGTGCAATTTTCTTCCATGCAGTATTCTCACAAAAATGAAATTCATTCACGAGCCTCTATAAAAAAATATATTTTACTCACTACTGAAAAAAAAGATTTAAAATGAAAATGTATTTCCGCAAGGACCACACATTCATGTACAGCATGACTATTTGATGTATTATTTTATCATTTTGGTATAAAACTAAATAATAAAGCTAGCGCTGATCTACAATTTTGCTACAGATGAAAAACAAACCACACTCCATTTTTGTCATGGTAACAAAAGCGGCATCCTGGCTTTCCCATTGTATTTGTGTTTCTCACATTTTAAAAGTTGCTTTTCACCATCTTTTTAAAAAAAAATCTTTAGTGGAGTTAGGGTTAGGGAAATCCGCTTGACAGTCTTTTTCTGTAGTGTGTAGCAGGCCATGCGGGACCCTGTTGCGGGCCATGGGAAAAAGCACAAGTAGAACAGGTGAATGTGGCACATGCACCCTTTTTCGCCATCTCTCCCACATGTCCCAGTTTCCCATCTAACTCCTGACAAAACACAGTGGGGCAAAAATTCATCAGCAAAATGTGTTTCAAACATGTTTCCATGTTGGACAGAATAGTCCCCGAAGAGCGCAAAGTAAAGAGACTTTAGTCTGCAGCATCCTGATCTATATTTTCAGACTGGCCGTGGATGAGCTTGCTGCGTTCCGAGCACACTTATATCACTCCTCTAATGTCAAAAGGCTGAGTTTTGACTTTAATGAGCAAGGCGAGGGACTTGATGGCTCTTGAGGTGAACAAAGAACGGGGTGGCAGAGTGCAGCTGCGTCGCGCTCGCTGCGTTCGACAGTGTTGATACTTGCGGTCCTTGAAGCAACTGTTGACGGGGAAGGTGCCTCGGAGGCCGTTGTCCAAAAGAATGTTCCCCCTCTTCAGATAGCTCTCCAAAGGTTTGTCTTTTCCAGTTCAGGCAACAGGACTGAAAGGCTGCGGGAGAAAAAGGGAATGATTGTTTTACAGGGCGCCACTGGTCTATTGTAAGTGCAGCCTGTTCGTTCTCTTGACCTGTGACCCCTATTGTTGTGGGGTTCTCTCGTTTGGGGAGGGCAGACAGCTGGGGGAACTGCGGGGGGGGGGGGGGGTGAGGGGGGCTGATGGACAGCTGGGCCAATTTGGGAAGGGAGAAAGAGGAGAGTGAGAGCATGCGAGCGGGGTGGCGCAGAGAAAAGGGGAGCAGTGTGCTGAGGGAAAAACGTAGAAGGGGAAAGGGAGGCCGAGGGCACAAGAGGTGACCGGGGTCCTTGCTCTTCATTCACAACTTTGTCCTCTCGGCTCCTGTGTGTCAGTCTTGGCATATAGGAGGGACACATAGCTGCACACACAGGCAGATATTTGGCCTGTGAGAAAGTAATGACAGAGTCAGTTGGCGCACACCCTCTTTGTGCTGTTTTGCCGCATGAATAGATTAGTCCCCCAAATGCAAATATACAGCACGATCAGGTCGATGGGAAGAACCCACGACAGTAAACTTTGCATGCAAGATTGATTGCCTTTCCATAAGAAAGATCATTTATCAACAATGAGTTTGCATCTCTGCTGTCATCTCATGTGTTGATAGGGGGGATCATGTGCAAATGCAAAATACATCCACACATAGGAAAAATTAATAGCAGCAGATCCAAGACCCCCCCCCCCCCCCCCCTCCAACTCCTCCAATTATGTAAGTCATCATTTATGGAAAAGTTGTTCAAGAGAACACTCCAGATTCAGTAATGAGGTTGACCAAATACAATTATTCAAGGAGACATGACACATTTGTTCACAATTTAAAACTATTTCCAAGTGTCTCAATCAATTTTATTTCGCAATCTTTAATCAGGTTACACAAAGAGCTAAGAATTACAGCACACTTAAAACCACTTGGTTTTCAGATGGTGGATCCGTCTCATGCAAATAAGCCACTGCTCAAAACGCAGAGTAGATCTTTGATCACCATGGTGACCGAGACGAAGCCCAAGGTGTTGCGACTATGTAAGCGGCTTTTGGTTCTTAAGAAGCCTTCAGACAAATGTCGTTTTTTTCACTTGCAGAGGCCGGACCACAAATGGAAAAAAAATAAATTGTCAAGCATGTATGTTGTGCAACCACTCACCCAGTGTCAAAAACTTTCCCAAATTGGCATATGTGCCAATGGCATTCTGTATGAACATTGCAGCTCAGCTTACCTTTTTGACTTGACATGATAGACATGTAGAGCAGCCACCCCTTAAAATGAGCAGATCAGCCTAGCTGCAACGTCATGGCCCAACAACTCTATGTCAGGGGGTTCAAATGTAGAATGACTTACTCACAGAGACATTTATTCAAAAAAAGCTCACATAAGATTGATTTGTGTCATTTCACGCATAGTGGGTGAGCACCTACCAAACACATCCAACTATTTGGCTAAAGAAGTACATTTTCCATCATATGTCCATGATATGCATTGAATTAACCAAAAATGTAATATAATGCTCACTTTAGTGCATATTAATTCCATGAGTGTAACCTCCAATACAGGTTGAACTTGAGTGTCCTCATCAGAAAGGAAAACAAGCTTTTCTAAGCCTCCTCAGCTGTGGTGACAGCTGAGTGCGAACCTGTGGCTCGAACTCCGAAAAGGAAGGGTCATGCCAGATATCTGCTCACAGCAAGGTTATAAAGATTCACCAAAACAAACAAATAATACAAATGAATAAAAAAAAATAGTTTATAAAACTGCAACAATAGTAAACGTGTCATTTGTTTTTATCGTTTAATGTCACACATGAGCTTTTGGGGTTGACTTTAAATGTATTGATTTTGGTGTTCCTGTATGTCTTTATAGACAAGGGAAGGTCAAACTGTTGTAGTTTACCTAACTTTATTACATAATATTTAATGACTTTTTTTTTCATCTTGAACCCAACAAATTCTCCATTACAAATAAATTAAACTACCTGCTCTTAAAACATACTGGAATGAAACAACAGAAGTCCAAAGGAAATAAAAACTAACAACAACGATGAAAATCTCAAACGATGATAACCCTGACTCCCAGATCTTCTACTTGATGCTGCAACATTTTAAATTCAACAATTCAAATCTCAACTATTTGCGAAGTTTGGCACAAAGCTTGCTATTCATCTTTTGTGCTCATATCTGAGTTTGCGTGTGCCGCGCATGTTGAATCCACGAGCCAAACAACAGTGGCTGGCCACTGAAATGAAAAGGCCTCGATCCATAGGAGCTAGATTGAGGGATAAAGCATTGTGATTAAGATTGTATTAATGGGGCCATAGGAGGATGGAAGGCTTTAATCAGTGTCTGTGTGCTCGTAATCCCTCAGACTTTAAGCTGGGCCCAACACAGTGATTCCCCTCCCTCCTCTTGGGTCACACGCATGCACGCAAGCGCGATGTGAGGGCCCGAGTTTTTTGGAGAACCCTGAAATGGAGAAGCCTTCGGAGCAGGCGGGGGACAAAAGACTGAAGAATTGATGGTGACGTTAGAATTTGGAAGAGGAACACATATTTGGCCCTTGGTTTGATGTCATATTCTTGAACGGAAAGACATTTCACAGCAGCTCGCGGATAATCCTAAACAGCTCGCACGCAGGCTCATTACCTCTGGCTGGATGCAAGAGGTGACATTGTGTGCATGAGGACACGGGGTGGGCCTTCTCCACCCAGGGTTCTCTCACAGTAATAGCGTGTGGAAGTTAAAGAGCTTCTAATGGGATCTGGATGCTGTCGTGTTTACCCTGGCCCCCCCCCCCTCACCCGCCCACTGCATTGTGGAACTTGCCGGGCTTTGGCACTTCACAATAGGCCGAGTGTGGGGACAGATGGAGGTCCCTTTTGGACCAGGGCACAAAAACAGCCAAGGTAGGAGGGCCAGGGTGTCTGAGAGGCTGAGCAAGTGCAGGCGATGTGGGAGAACTTGAAAAAAGAAGGAGTGGGGGCGGTGGGGCGGGGGGCACCCAAACAGGAAGGTGAGCGTCATCTGCTGAATTTTGTGGTGCTGGAAGTAAAAGTAGCGGTACCGAGTTGCCTGTTGCTCATAAATCAAGCAAGGCAGTTTTATTTATATGGCACATTTCATATACAACACAACTCAATGTGCTTCACACCTGTAAAAACACAACACCCACACGTATTTAAAAACAGTACAGTTAATAACATTCAGAAGCAAAGAAAAGTCAGCTCATCCAGTTGCTGATTTCCTCTAGGTAGTGACACAATACAATTAATTGAACTGATGTTGTTTGGAGACAATTATAGATATAGTTGCGTGCCATCTCCATAACTGTGATGGCCAACATTGGCGTTCTGAAGCATTTGACCCAGAGGGAACATACACAGACTAAACAAAAGGGGTCCGAGGACTGATCTTTGAAGGACCCCACATGGCATGGCCATTTGATCAAATTTCCAATGGTCACAAGGTGACTCCTGTGCTCCAAGTACGAACTAAGACATTTTTGGATTGTTCCATTCAATCCCAAAAAAGTTCCCAAAAAAGTTTCCAACCTGTTCAACAGTACGTTATGGTCAATTCGCTCAAACGCTGCACTTAGATCCAACAAGACTAGTACTGACACCTTCCCTGCATCAGTGTTCAATCTTATATCGTTTGGTACTTAGAGCTAATAAGAGCTGTTTCTGTACTGTGATGAGGTTGGAATTCTGATTGGATTTATGAAAAAGGCTGTTGGAGTTCAAGTTCAAGCTGAGTTAATTAAGAGACAAAACACTGAACAATCTTGGATAAAAATTCAAGGTTTGAGATGGGTCTGTAATTTGCAAACAAGGGAGAGATCCAGTGTTCTCTTTTTTTAGAAGGGACTTGAGGGGTATCTAACTTTCAGGTCTTTCGGGAACTTGCCTGACTGCAGTAAGCAGTCAGCCGAATTCGGTGTTAACAGATTTCACAATACCTTTGAAAGAATAAAATGGTTTTGGACTTGTAATCTGTTATAGTATTTTGATTGACTGTTCTGATTCTGTCGTGGTGACTGAATCTTTCCTGGACGAGTTGAAGTGCTGCTTCATTTTGTAATTTTGCTGCTTTGTGATCATGTTTGGCCTGGTGGATTGTTCTTTTTCACTAAAGTAGCAGGCAAATGAATTGCATTTATCTCTTGAGAGGAGTACTGGCACATTTTGATTTGTATCTTCAGGAACGGTTTGTTTTTAATTTTCATTTTGGTTTTTATCTAACTTTTCAGTCTATCACAGTTAAATCATTCTTTCAGGACTTTTTCATGTAACAAAATGTAAGTGAAGTGTTCATGTTCAAAGTGCAATTAATGTTAAACTGGTTTCCACTGATACTGCGGACGAGAACCTCTCTCCCTGAACATTTGGGCCTACTATGCTACTGTATTTCCATCTTGGTCATGAAGGTTGTAGTTGGAGAGCAAAGTATTGGTTCCTTGGCAACCACTGCTTTAGGTTATGTAAGTATCACAGTTAAAACCCTTTAGAGTCTTTAAAATTGTACTCTATTGTAAGGTGGTAAGTCCAGTAACGTCGTTCACAGTTACCGGGTTCGAATAGTTTGCATCTCCCACGTTCCAAAAACATGCATGGCATGATTGTGCATAGCGGTATGTGCGTTCTGATTGGCTTTCAGGGTGTCCCCCGCCTATGCCCGAAGACTCATAGCGCAATACCATGGATGGATGGATGGATGTAAGGTGGTAACATAAGGTGTTAGAATTATTTTCATAGCGCTGCTTTTACTATGCGCAATACCATCGTCTGGTATATGTACTCCATATCAATAAATCAACTGAATCGGACGGCGGATAGTGTCAAATTGTAAGATAATTGAGCTTGCGCTCACATGTGACAATAAGCGGCTAATTGTCTGGCAAGGGTTAAAGCAGGTCAGGCAGGAGGTTAAATGGGGCCGCTCGGGAGAAGAAGGGTGCAGTGATAGATGCTGATGAGAGAAGCAAGAGAATAGGAAAGCACAGGCGGCGGAGGAGGGGAGAGGGAGGTGCCGGGTTCAGCAGCAACAGATGGGCCTGATGGAAAGCCCAGGTTGTAAACTTTCGGCCGGCAACATCTGTCCGTTTGTCCATCTGCTGCACTTATTACTGTTTCGTTTGTTTAGCGCAAGCTGATTAATTAGGAAAAACGGCACTCCGAGCCATTTGTGCGGTCCTTTTGTCACTGCATATCAATTATAACAGGAAGACCTAAAACCGCTGCCAGTTTAATGTGTGCACAGCGTGTATTATTAAATCACATTTATGGCTACTAATGAATTGTTCCCGACATGCAGGGTTCTGTTCACAGTGGTGCAATGTACGTTGCATGCTGTTGCATTGGAAGAGAAGAAGAGAGGGGGGAAAACAAATCCACAATAGAGGTATTTCAATTTCATTCCAGAAAAGTCTCAAACTCTTTCAAGTGTCAGGCGATAAGCAGATACAAACTGCACAGTGTGCTCTAACGTAAAGGCTGACCCTCACCAAATATAACATTGAAGATAGGCGGCCTGCGTTTTGCATAATGGATGAATCCTTTCATTCAGGCCAATGCATTATTTCAAAGGTCCCAATGTTGTCCAACTAAAAGTCAAACAAGGAAAACCCATCTTAGCTGCCACAATTTTATGTGCACCATTTATCATTGACACACTATCGTTCCCCATGTAAAAGTTGAGCAATGCTTCTCATGAGACAGTGTGTGTGTGAACTCTACATGCCCACTGCTTTCTCATGTGTTCTAAAATACAGTACATGATGCTCATCAAATTATGTTGAGCTGACTCCTTTCATCTTGGACTTGATTTGAATTGGTCGAATCACACGAGTGAGAGGAAATTAAAAGACATACCTCAGACAAAGGTGCCACAAAGGGCCTCACCAGAAAATAAATCAATCAATCTTCTTTGGGTACATTAAAAGGCACAATATTAACCAAATTATTTTTAAAAAACATGTCAATCAACTGGATGGCTGTCTTTAACCTGCCCTTTCAGTTCCAAATGAAATGCATCTGTTTGCTTGGTTTTGTGTTATACTTCTGTTCTTGTGTGTCTCCAGAAGGTGGCAGAGGAGGGGCCTTCCCTCCAACATGCAAACCTGCTGCCAATGTTAATAATTATTTTAAGGACTTCCAAGTTGTCATGTCGGTCGGATAATTCATCTTGTTCACGGTCCTGACCCCAAGTATTGAATTCTTATAGTTTCATACTCTTCATTTTTTTTACCTAGACATGTTTTTTGCACATACCTTTTGTAATAAGTTTTTAATCACGTTTTCTTTTTTTGTATCGTTTAGCGTTTTTTCTTGTCTATTTATTGACAAGCTATTTCCACGTATAATTTGTCCTTGGCTTTTGCAAGCATTTTGGGTTGTTTCGTTTTCCTGGTGTTTTAGCAGTGTACCTTGTCAGTCTTGCGAAATATTTTTTTGTTAATAAACTCTTTTGTCAATTTTTTTCTGAGTTCACATTTGTGCAATCCAATTTTGTCCAAAACCTTTCGAAAACCTTGATATTTTGAATGTAGTTAAAATGAGTACAGGAATTAGCCCGATCACAAATAGCAAATTTCTGCAAAGAATTGACACTCTCCTAAAAGTGAGTCTAATTGTCCATACTAAAAGTACCAACCATAAATGTACCACCAACTATGATTGGTTACCATTTAAAACATATTCACACGTTGCCGTACCCTTCCAAATATAGTCACCATCTTACACCTATGGATGCACATATCCAATATAGAGTACCTGCATGTACACCTAAAGACTTTTGAAGAATTACTCTAAGGTTACAGCCTAGTGTCAAACAACGAACATTTTTCAGCACAGCAAAACACGGGCATTACATCATTGCTCCTGGGATAGCCTGTGAGGGGCAGTGGGCACTGCTTGACAGGCTGAAGTTGCGTAGAATGACACGTGCTAGGGTGTTCGCAGACCTCCTACCACTCAATTTCCTCAGTGACTCAATGTCACAGGTAACTTTAGCCATGTTGAACTGGTCTGCTGTTACATATTCCACTGGTTTCTATGCTGTGTTTAGTTAGTGCTAGTTTGGCAAAAATGTCATAAGCCAAAGTGGACACGCTGTACAGCATCTACTGTCGGCATGCCCTCTTCTGCTGGCTGTCAACCACACATCTAACAGAGCTGTTGTTATCCTTTTGATGAGATGAGCAACCACATACATGTGGCTGAGCGAACAAGTTTGATGGGGGGGTTTTTTTGTGTGGGGGGGGGCATGTTTGCAGTTCACAGCAACTTTTGTCTTGAGATGCAACAATATGATAAACATCAATCAGTCATTTGAAATCAGTCATCTGAAATCATCTGACCGAAGATCCTGTAAATGAATTTGACCTTCTGGCATCTGATGCCAGAAGGTCAAATTCACCTGTTAAGATGTCATTCAGACAGCAGAATAAGGCATGCTTTGTGTTCAATTAAACAGGCTCAGATTACACAGAGGAAGTACATTTGTGAGTAACTTGAGATGAAATCATTTCAGTCATGCTTTTGAGAGTTTTCTTGGCGTGCTCAGAGACTTGTGCAAAATAGGTGCCTTTGCTCAACATGGGAAATGCTGCTGTAGACAATATTTTGCCACGTGCCAGATAATTGTAAATTGTCTTTCCTCACAAAAGAGCCCCCCCCCCCCCTAAAAAAAATGCAAGCCTAAAACAGGCAGGCATCTGAGGATCAGTGATTACCCAAACGACTTAACACGTTTGCAGAATTCCCATGGCCAGATAAGCCTGTCATTCAACATCTGTGCTGCCCCAACTAATGCCATGGGCACCCTCATGAAAAAAATAGATTCTCACAGACAGATTAGTGTCACATTCACAATGATTGTAAACAGATTGCATGATCCATGCGTGTGAATTCCATAATCTTGAGTTGCCTCCATGTCCAGACGACAGCCTTGTGCTCGTTTCACTTGAAAATGTCAGTGTTAGCTATTTTCATTGGCCAAAGAACGGTGGGAGCCTTGTTTTAGGATCCCAAGTAAACCATGACCAATGGAAATGCAACATTAAAAGTGGAAGTCCGGTCAAAGTTTTTCTTTGGTCTATGCGCCCCCACTAGTCTAAACATGGTACTCTGATTGATAGCGCTATTGTCAAATATTAAGCATTAAAAGACACCCATTTGTATCCATCTGAGGTGGCGGCCATTTTCACGCTTGCTGTCAACTAAAAAAATAAAATAAAAATGACATCACAGTGCCTAAGGGCTCACGTTACGACCAATCACAACTCACCTGCATTCTGGGCTTGTTTCTGTGAGGTTCACAAGCTGAGCCCCCCTGGCATTGTGATGTCATTTTCAGCGGGTGTCAGTAGAGAGAAAATTATAGGCACACCCTGAAATGAATGCAAACGGGTTGATTTTCAGGCTTAGTTCATATTCCATGAATGCAACATTTAATCAGGATACCATGCTTAGACTAATGTGGGCACAGAGCATAATCGTTAGACTCTACAGCGATCTAATTGCCTGAATCGGATCAGCAGAAATTTGGCATTATGTGCAAAAACCAGTGATCGACTAATGTAACTTGATCGATCGATATTCAGATCTGCAAAATAAGTATTTACAGCAAGCAGCCTCATTCACTTTGTATATGTGAGCAAGAAACCATTTTTTTTTTCTTGTCAATTCCTGTGAGCAGAAAGCCTTTGGATTGGTAAGCAGAAATTCCTCCTCCATGCCCTCAACCATCCAGTCACATAATAGTTTAAGTTTTATGATTAACGTGGTTCAAAAAAAAAAAAAGCCACAAAACCAATTATGGAAAAATCATAATGGAGACATTCCCAATTTACAGCAGCATAATTATGAAAAGGAGAAGTAGAAGTGTGTGTGTGTGTGTGTGTGTGTATATATACATATATATATATATGAACAAAAAGTATACATATAAATTATAAAATATATAAGCATATTTAAAATGGGTGAGTGAGGGGAGTCCAGGTGTTCAGGTCTGTGTATTCAATAGCCTGACAGCAGTCGGCAGGAGTGAGCGGCGGTACCTCTCCTCCTTGCAGCGCGAGTGTTATCAGTCTCTGGCTGTTGGAGCTGCCCCTGGGGGTGGGAGGGTCTGTCCATCATAGCTTTTAGCTTGGCTAGCATCCTCCTGTTGCCCAACTCCTGCAGAGTTGGAGCAGCCCAGGGCAGAGCTGGCACTCCTGACCAGTTCATCTAGTCTCTCTCTGTCCCGGGCTGAGATTGCCTGACCAGCAGACTATGCCATAGTGAATGGCTGAGGCCACCACAGTCATAGGTCTTAAGGAGTGACCCCTGAATTCCAAAAGACCTCCATTTTCCACCCTGGCCACCTGATTGACTGGCTATGTTCATGCATCTTTTTCACTGTCCCATCAATCTCAGAGGAGATGTAAACATAGGTTTCGGGGTTTTTTTTTTTTTAGAATTGTATTTTTTTCTCTCCAATTCATTTCAATTGGTGTCAGTTTTGTGGACTTTAGCGGTGCGTATGCCAGTGTCTATCCCTTGGCAAATGCGAAACACAGAGTAAGCATACACGTTTCTTAAATAGATTTATTGCTCCATCCTCTGATTGAATCATTTGCAATCTTAGCCTCATCATGAGTGCTCCCGGTAGTGTTCGGAGAGTGCTGCTACGGGTCCGCTCAGTGCGAGGTCTCTTTCCATTTGTAACAGATGTTACTGAGGCAACAGTTGGTCTTGGAAAGGAGGGGCTTCACACCATCTGTCCAGGGTCAAGCTTTGAAAAGGGATGTTAAAGATGGCTACATGTTCAGGAATATGCTAAGTATGTGTTTGAAAGGAGGTAATATAGACTACATTGTCATCTGACTCAATGTATGCTTTCATTTAGGATCACTTTTGTCAACTATTTGTTGAGTTAGGCAGCTCCAATAGTTTGTTACATATGTACATTTGAAGCTCAAAAGCGTCCTTTTGTGGTCACTACAAATACCTCAAACATAAAACATTTATTTATATGTGAAACATACATCATTCATGACATTCAGTTATAACATTTCAAAAATAAATACAAATCACAATCTGACCATGGTCATACAGAATCCAATTGTGATCGAAAGCCTTTCAGGGCCTCATCCACAGCATCACGCATATGGGCCATCTTCTTGTGGCAAACTTTTCTCTTTAAGGGGAGAAAAATAAAAGTTATGAAATGCTGCGGTCTAAAGATGGGTCAGATATCAATTGTCACAATCACTCACAACAAAGATCTTGACTCTCTCACTCTCCAAGTGGAACATCTCAGCCAATGTCAGGTCAGGGAAATCTCCCTTCAGGTGGAGGAATGCACACTTAGGTGAGCGTTTTATGTGCTCGAACCTGGGAGTTAAATATTTCACATCTGAAGAGACCTTGTAGCAAAGTATTAAAGGTAATTCAAAATTGCAAAACAATGAGCAGCCCAACATTATGACCACTTGAGCCATCACAACCATGAGTGCGATATAAAATATGTCCAATAAAAAAAAGTTGTACAAACAAAAGGAGTTCTAAAAAGTTTCTCATCAAGGGCTAAGCAATTAAGGGTTACAAACATTAAATTATAGCATTACGTTTATGTTAGTTGGCATATACTGCGGGGGTTTGACAACGGTGAGTCATCAGTCCAAAAGGTCTCTTCACAATTTTTTGTCATTGTGTTATATGAAATTCTACATATCAAAACTACTATGGCGGCGCGGACACCCGCAGCGGCTCCTCTTGTTTTATGTTGAGGGGGAAGAAATTTCATCTGTGCTGTATGTTACACACACGTACAGCACATATGACAATAAAGTGTATTCAATTCAATTCAATACTAGGGCTGTCGGTACTCGAGTGCACATATACCTGTATGTATAAGTAAACGTCTATCTAAAATCAATAATAATCCAGAAATCCACTGAAAAATGCTGTCCAAAAGTCATGTCAGGCAATATTGGCCGTAAACCATGTGACGTGGAGTTAACCGTTGTGATTTCCGAGTGTTGCACCCACTACAATGTGCAACAAATGATTGGTACCTTGTGAATCATGCTCCTACTGTCATGTCATAAGGACTTCCTACAAATGAAATAAAACTACTGCAAACTTAACATCAATACCTTCAACAGTGTGAGTGAAAAGTGAACATATCAATTCTGTAACTCTTGTATCGGCTTCACAGAAGTTAACGATTGTTTAGTGTGGTCCTAGATAAAATTTGGAGAGAATCCTGCTTAATGTGCACCGCGAACGTGATCAGAATGCAGCTGGTCAGTGTACATCTCGAGCCAATCATAGAATTGAATGTTGGACACACCAGGGGTCATCGTCAGGCTCCCAGCCCTCCAGCTCAATCAGACAGAAGAAGCAGCAAACCACATCGGGCTCATTGTCACCGGGACAGTGCACAAAGCCAGCCTTGGCCATCTGCGCACAAAAAAAAACAAAAAACTACAGTCGTATTTACAGTAAGGCAACGGCATCAACGGGGCTGTTGTTTGATATGCAACGCGCGCAGACGTCCGCTAGATGTCACCATTTGTTAAGATAGTGCGAGAAGGAGGCAGGTACAGTATTTCAAGTTGCACAATTTAATAAGCCCGTATGCTTTTCCACGCTGATGTTTCAGCTCCCACTCAGCAGTCCAACATGAAATTGCAAAGTAAAGTAGGCTTATTCCATAACGTGTGAATTAAAGTAACATTACAATAATAAGATCCGAGTGCCATGTAGAGTGTCATTGAATAAGAATCCAGAGAGGGGACACCAGCCCATCAATCAAGAGATGTGGACAGGCACACGGCCTTCCACACTCGACTCCGTCTGGAGTGAAACCAAATCTGGCAGCTGGCACGTGGTTCTACCCATGTATAAAGTATATTTACTGCAGTACATCGATTAATGCCATAATATACTGTACAAATATTAAACTGCAGTGTCAATAAGACAGACAATCCCTCTTTAACAACACTAGACACTATTTGCATCGCATTAATAAACTCCTTGAGACGAAATTTCGAGTACGTATAATTTCTCTTCAAGCGACAAGACTGTAGAGAGCAATTAGCTGTCTTACCTTTTCAGGCGTGCAGTTGCAATCTTCTCGAAAGGGCCAGTCGGCAAAGGTTTGCTCCCGTAAATCGCCGCTATACATGACGTCATAGGAGTTAAACCGACTCGTTAAAACTTCTATGCTGGCCATTTCTCCACCAGAAGAGTTGATTTCACCCACAAGCGGGTGTCCACGTGCAACTGACACACATGTAAACTCCCCCAGATGATGTTTGGGACCCTTCACAGGATTTTTCAATTAACACTGATTGAGTGGGCGGTGTCGGGATGAGTTTCAGACAACTCATGTCAGGGAATTCACCCGAACTTTGAATGAAAATACTCGACTCAATTCAGGAACAGATTGTCTTTTGCAAAGGGGGCGAAGTTCCTCGAAGGCAGCACAAGCTTTGTTGCCTCTCAGATCGAAAACCCGTCCTTCGCACCCCCGCTGACCACTTTTTATTCACAGGATATGCAAAATACAAGTAACATATCAGAAAAAAACATTTCTCTTTATTTGCATGTCACGCTTCCCAGCCCAGCCCACCGATATGCCCCTCAGTGGACACCTGGAGGCCAAAACGTCTTCCGGTGCAAACAACGGATAACTTGTTAATTCAATGGGTGGATTTCGCATGACTTGAGACACTGTAACTAACTGAAGGACATCTTATCATACTGCCCTCCTGAAGTTGAACCTTCCTGTCTATATTATCGGTTCATGACGCCTTGGCTTTATTCAGCTCAAGTTAGCCCTTTATTTTTGTGTGCTCCATTGTGTACAAGTCGTGAGAACATAGCGTTCGAGGTCAATCAAGCATGTACTGAAATGAAACTTTGAAACATGATAATATTACGGTAAGTTTGTCTTTCTCCATCAACTCGTTTCATCACAAGATGACTCTTGTATATCCACATATATTTGTGACCCACACGTCTGACATTTTAAATTAAACGTATTCTTGGGTATATGGATGATGATTGGAAATTAAAGTGACTGAATAAATCGCGTTCAGTATTCCGCATCATTGTACAAGCGTGACAACGAATGAGACATGAATGTATTGAATTTTGTATACATTTGTCGTGAAAGTGTTCAGATCACTAAATGTAAAAATATAATACAGTCTACACACAATGGATGAGAAGGTGTTCCTCGTTGACATCTGTAGTGTGCTGTACTTTTTGAGGGCCTGTTTTGTTTTTTTATTTTTGTGTGTGTGTGTTTTAAAAAAAACAACATTTTGCTAGTTGCAGGGAACAAGAAACGCAGTGGCCCAAGGTGCTGGGGAGACTGGGGCTTGTTGTCACATGTGTAAGTTTTTACGTTGCGATTATCCTCTCCACCAGAGAGGGCAAATTACAAGTGAAATACAGGGTTTTTTTGGTATTTCTTTTTATGGTCAGGAGTCTTGTCCTGTCTGAAAAGATAAAAATAAATTGTGAGCTGAAATGAGATCCAATGAACCATTTTTCATGACCCAAAGTAAAAAAAAAAAAAAAAAAAAAAAAAAAAAGTGAACAGAATATATTCTGAAACAAGCTTCTTCCACATAAAAATCCCAGCAGTGCTACTGTAGGACTTGTATGAGGAGATTGAGGCATCTTTTCAGACATCAGTCATTGTTCTGTTTTAAACGAAATTTCAACTAGAGTTAGTATTAGTGTTTTGGGGCAACATGTCTCAGTCATGTCGGACTTAGTTGTCACATGATATGCAATTAATGGGCCAATGAAAAATGCACTCCGGTTCACGGAAAGAGCAACCGTTTACGGGCACCAGTTGTTCTTTCGGATGCTGATTCTGACTAGTGATGAGATTCGTTTGTCAGATTTTCTTTTGACTGTTTCTGAACGGTGTTTGAACTATCTCCATCCACATTTCAAGACATATTTAAGTTTCAAGCTAAGCTGATGTTTCCTGTTTTGGAACTCACTTTCATCTTGAATTGTTAGATAGAGGAATGTAAAATAGGCATTTGAGGCTAGGAGCCACGCCCACTGTGCCACTAGGTCCGGTTCATATTGTCACTCAGTATTGAGACATGCCTTCAAAATTAGATTTGTTTATTTGGTTATGTTTTACATTTACTGTTTAAGCATTGTCAGATCCCATCTTTGAATCTTACTTATGTTCTTCTCAGTACATCAGAATACATCCAGTATGTACAGTACAAATGCGCCTCTTAATGAGAGTGTTCACGTAGCAGCCATGAGGTCTCTGGAAGCGAAAGAAATGCGCTTCACAGCCAGTCATCCACCTTCCATTTTCTTCCTCATGACTTCAGTGACATTTGACGCTTTCTCTCCTCCTGGACAGTGTCCCCCCCTCCCCCTGCTGCTGACTCCCCCAGCCTGCTCACTTCTTCTTCATCTACCACTTGCCATAGAGTCTGCCCTGCTGTAGATCTTTTCACACAGTGTTGCAAAAAAAGTGAGGGAGGGCAGATGATAGCACCGATGTTTGTGGTCTCTGTCTGCCCACCACCACCTCCATGTCCTGTACATTACACCCGTAGGGGTGAGCGTTTACTCCCCTTGCGTCGGCCTTCACATATTTTCAAAAGAATGATAACGAGGTCTCAGTGGTGCGTGTGTTGACTAGTTTCATGCAAGAAACAGTTCCCCGGAGAAGTTAGGTACGTCTCAGTGTGACTCTACAGTGCGGGAGATTTGACTGACTCAGGAAGTGCAGCAGAGGGGCAATCAATGTGGGCTGCAGGTAGGAAAGGAATCTTTTTCCCTGCTAGTGTGTACATCTGCTTGTTGCAGCATTCGGCCATGCGTTGTAACCTTTTTTTAAACTGAGGCGGCATTCGGTCATGCATTGTAACTTTTTTGTTGTTGTTGTTTTTTGCTTGAATGTAGTGCAGAAGATGTACAGTATATTAGCTTCAGAAAATTGGGACGTCGGGACACAAATTTGTTGTTAAGATAAAGGAAAAGGAAAATGCTGCAGTGGGTAGGCTATAGGAAGGGTCTTCATGAAGCCAAAGCACTTCTATGACGTAAGAAAAAGCTCACCAGCAAACAAAAAGTATGATTACAGCGATAAAGAAGACCTCGTCTACATTTACTCACAAGTTCCTCAATGTGGGCCCGTTTGGATGAACACAAAGCTATTATTCTGTTGGATGAATTATAAAAGGAGGAGACATACTGCAGGTTATTCGTGTACCTTCTGCCATCTTATGAGGGAGCGCTTCATTGTTTGTTGTGCCCGTCACTCAAAGACGTAGCTTGACATAGCTTGATGAGAAAAGATAGATTTGTAATTCATAAATGATCATATCAGGCCAAATGAAGCAAAAGCAGATGATTTCTTGTGGCACGGCACTTTGGGGGATTCCTAGTCACTGTATTCCAAATGGTGGAAAGCTAAAAATCCGTCGCCATCAAATATGTGTGTCCGTGTGCAGACAGTAAGGACAGTGTGGGAGATGTTTGCGGACTGAACTACACTATGTAAGATCCATAACGCCAATGTGCTACACCGCTATGGTGAGGAATGCCTTGATTTTTAGATCCTGGTCTACTCATATGGGTGTGCCAATTGTTGCCCTGAGTTGAATAGACAAACTAGAATAGAATTTAGGGCAAGCCTGTGATCCGAATGCGCTTGCAGAAGAAAGATGCCCTGTTCTCCAGTGGGGGCGTAAAAATGCCATGAAGGTGTTAGGGTGTGACAGTCAACTTCAACATTCTTCTTCTCTGGGCAGACTCACACCCACTAGAGTACACATCGCACACATCCATTTTTCAAACAATACATTCCATACTGTGTGTCCTTGTGGCCGCACTTTGGTGGGGAAATAATCATCACAATACTAACTAAAAAAATGTGTACCCATGACCCTTGTTTCTTCGGTTTATTTTAACTGCTTTCAGATACACTGAAATCAACTTTTTGTTGAATGACCTTGATTTTATTGCACATTTGTCCTTTTTGCTGAATTTAGAAAAAGTCAATGGGAAAACGGTTGAATGGAAATGTACAGAAAAATGCTTGACATCTTATGAAGACCCGTTCAGACAGTTTGCATGAAAAGACTTCCACAATGAACAAATGCCCGAATGTTGTGGGGTGTGAGACAAATCATCAGAGATGCTTTCTTATCAATTTGGATCAACAAGCAATTGGTCATGTTGAAAACAGCAGAGCGTTGCACTTTATCATGGGTTTGCCAAGCATTTGCTACTTGATCCAATAAATGAACTGCTTTCATGATGGATGCAAGCGACACAATGATGTGAAAATTGGACAATTCTGATCTGAGAAATGCAAAATGGAAAAACCGTATTGACAACAAAAACAGCACATAATGATTGAAATTAAAGTGCTGATTGAGACATTTTCCAAAGGTTTTCTTGACATTAACCAAAATCATTTCACACGTTTTTACACCGAGAAAAAAATGAATTTTGTCCATTTTATTCCTGAAACAAATGTATCTAGAACCAGATGATTTTATTTTGTCTCACCACTTGCTGAAATAAAATTGCGCAAATTCAGCCACCAATACCAATTTTTTTCATGTACATCAATAGCTACATTGTACTGTCAATGGTGCTTTCCATCATTCCATGTTTGTGTTGGTGTCAATTGATACACTTTTAGTGGCAACAGAAATAAAAATGAACCCAAAATGGAAGAAAACGTGACGGTCTCATAAGTTTTTCCATGGCTGTTTATTGGTGACAGACGTCATTACCCCTGGGAACAAACTGCACCTGAGAAGATTTCCTGTGCATAAAATCAGTGGTCTAAATGCAGCGTGGTGACTGTCTGTCACGAACGCCAGCTGATGGACTCACTTATCAGATGCGCATTCAGCGTCAACCCAATTCAAGGACTGGGCTTGTTTGTCCTGAGCCAACTGATGTGTTGTAATCTTTAAAGACCCTGTAAAATGAATTTTGACTTTGACGATTTTGAAACCTCACTCACATGCTATCGTTTAAATTTGTCACGGTTGTTAACGTCATTCTTCGTGTTGTGTTCACTTTTCAGGGACGTTATTGCAAAGTCTTAAGGAAGCTTATATGACAAGATCCTTATTTGACAGATAAATAACTCGAGCTCAATCTTTGCATCTCTTACAGTGCAGTGTTACGGTTTGCCAACTGTCTTGCCTTACGCTACTTCTTATGTTTGAGCTATTTTCATCCTAAAAACAGCGACAACACTACCTGACTTAAGCAGGAAAACAAACGCACACACACACACACACACACACACACACACACACACACACACACGCACACACGCAACACCATACTTTCACATGACGAGGGGAAGTGCAAGTCTATCGCTGTTTGCCTGGCCTCCTCTCACCTTTGACCTTCGTAGGCAGGCTCTAAATTCCCCACCAGGGCGCCAGGAGACACCCAAAGCCATGTTGCGCACACCGCATCAACATCAAACCACACATGAAGAGTAGTAAAGACAAACTCGCCTCCAGCTATCTGCTGCAGGCTCTTGATAGTACGCTCTATGAGTTGCCTCTTGATAACGCATTGGACATGAACAAACTTCCACAGGTTGCACATTAGCCTACATGGAGATTTAGTGAGTGTGGAAGATACTGGCGATCAATCGAATAATTTGAGGTTCACACTCTTTTAGTTTTATGTATTCACAACTTGCTGTGTATTCCACAGACTGAACATTTCAAGCCTGTTCAAGTTCCCACTGTTGGTGGCGACAAAGTTTCCCCAGATTTGTTGCATTCCGTCTATCAGGAAACTAATATCATTCTTCAACTTTCAATCTTAAGCATCACATTAGATCATTTCTTCCATTCAGGAAACTTTCACAAAGGTCAAAGTGACAGCAACTGATGGGTTTGCCGTATGCATTTCATTGACTGAAAAGTTGCCATCGTTCCACCGTTAGAGGGCAGCAAATCGTAGTTCATAAATCAATCGCCACCCATGGAAATGGAGTCCATGATGTGTCTGTATTTATGTTTGGTAAAAAAAAATTTAACACACGATCACACTGAAATGATCACTACAGGATTAAAAACAATTGCATCACATCAATTTGAAGCTATGGAGTTATTTAATGGTCAAGACTTGTTATTGCAATCAAAGTTAATCGTAAAGAGGTCATTTTTGGGCGGTTTTAATTGTCCTTGAAGGCTGAGATGAGTGTTGATACATGGTCCGTTCAAAACCTCAGCTTAACTTTATTCATCGAGCACAAAAAAAACATGACAAATGCAGTACTGTCCTTGGGTGTCTTGAAAGGCGCTTATAAATAAAATGTATTATTATTATTATTACACAAGATTAATGTTGAAACGTAAAACACAATCAATCAACCAATCAATCAATAAAATACAAATTCAAATTAAATTTGACACAAATAGCTTCCATTCCTCTCTTTACACCGTTTACATGTTGTGTCGAGTTGTTTGCTAATAAGAGAGAGGACGTCTCAGTGGAGGGTGATGGGATGCTGAAATTGTAATCCTGAGACATGGGCATGGCTGCCATTTTGGGTTGCCAATCACTCAGCCCCCCTAACTAAAATGGAAAGATATTTCTTGCTGCTTTTTCACGTCATTCGTCTGTCTCTGCAGCAACAATGCAACTGTGTATGGCAAACGGTTTTACCAATTAGTCTGGGAGAAGCATTACAAGCACATCTCAAATGTATCAAATTTTCTTTTGAAGGTACGTATGTGAGTGCTACTTAAATATTCACTGCGTCATGCTATCAGAAACATCAACAATCAAATGAAAGAAAACCCCATCAGGAAAAAAAAAATAGCTGCTAAATGTGAACCTAACCTCTGAAGGTCACAATTCAGGATATTGAGGTAATATACTCTGAATAGTCAATGCAAGCAATGAAGTTGCTTCTTTGAGAGGCTCTCATTATTCCATATAGGGATCGTAAAACACACGCTTATTAACTGTGTTTTCAGTGAAAAAAGTAATAGACGTTGTAGATAACATTGGTAATGTGAGACGGCTGGCTTCAACTGTGAGGGCTCTATTGACAGTTCATTCATTTATAATCCCGGGCATGGTGTCACTCGCATTGGCTGCAGCGGCTGAAGTTTGAATGTAAACAAATAACTGGTGAGGGGCTGCCCTTCTCATAGGTTGCAGCATCATAAACAAACAATAATGATGCTATTTTTTTCCCAGCAAAAATTTTTTTTTAAATCAACATGGTACTAGTGCTAATAATTTAGCATGGCCCAAAATTTATACTAAAAAGTAAAAAAAAAAGAAGTGGAAAAGTCCAAATAAAGGAGTGAGTTAGTGGCGCTGTTGCAACAGGCTGCTTCTTCGCTTGTGCCTCCAGAAAATCTAAAACTCCATCCACTCCCTCTGTAATACTAAAATAACAAATGTACAGGTAACCCCCCTCATCACAGTTTACACTTTTACAGTCCCACTAGTTTGCAGATTTTTTTTTCATATTTTGGTTACATCAGAGCATAATTCCAATGTCGATCACTTGATAGCGGCACACTGGTTTAGTTCGAGATGGTGTAAGTTTGAACAAAGAACAAAAGAGAGACGACTGCATTTCAGAACGGTCTAGTTTTTGTTGACAACGATTGATTTCTATCATCTGATGTAATCCTGCTTTTTATGCCTACAGAGAGTGAATTCATCATCTACATCTTTGGACATGATTGTTGAGATGATGAATTACATGTGTTAGTTTTGAGGAAAATGGGATTGCGGTTTGTAAAATGGATGTAACTGCAGGCACTGTAATTGTCATCCCAGTGATTTAGAAAGAGCAGAGCACAGCATGTGAAAATGATTCAATTCCATTTGTCTGACATCCGCGGCCCGGTAGTCCAGTGGTTAGCACGTCGGCTTCACAGTGCAGAGGTACCGGGTTCGATTCCAGCTCCGGCCTCCCTGTGTGGAGTTTGCATGTTCTCCCCGGGCCTGCGTGGGTTTTCTCCGGGTGCTCCGGTTTCCTCCCACATTCCAAAAATATGCATGGCAGGCTGATTGGTCACTCTAAATTGTCCCTAGGTGTGAGTGTGGGCGTGGATGGTTGTTCGTCTCTGTGTGCCCTGCGATTGGCTGGCAACTGATTCAGGGTGTCCCCCGCCTACTGCCCGAAGACAGCTGGGATAGGCTCCGGCACCCCCCGCGACCCTAGTGAGGATAAAGCGGTTCGGAAAATGGATGGATTGTCTGACATCCTTTAAAAAGTCGTTTGTCATCATCATGATCCCTGAAGACAGCGCAGGTCGGACAACGTCAATTTATTATTCATAGAAAATATTCTCTGTGTGGTTCCTTGACGTGTCTCCCTGGAGGTGACAGTAGACAGAGGTCAACACATAATAGCCAAAAGAACAGATTTTCAATTATTTGCAAATAAGCAAGCCTAATTACCCAATTCCCTCACTACGTCCTCCTGTGCTCACATGCTACGCGTTCTACCTGTCCAATGATGCCATCTGTCCTCTCCCCAGAGGCCTGCAGCCCACCGCCGCTTTTCACTGCTCTTGTTCGTCGGTGACACCCGATCTCCATTCTCCTATTTCACCATCTCATCATGACGTCCATTAAAGGCTCACTGGACCCCGGGCCTCGTCGGGCCGACACCACATTAGCACTCGGACCATTGAACGCAGACAAGGAGCATGTCTGAATTATTGATAGCAACACAACTAATGAGGAAATCCAATCGCAAGTATTTGTGCTGACACTCAAGCTCGCAAAGCGACCTCTACACATGACCGTATCCGTCACTTCCAATGCTCTTGCTTCCGATCCCCAAATGGGATTTTTTTTTTCACTAGGTTGTTTGTTTGGACATGTGCAGTTGCTTTCAACATTCTGCATGACTTCTGACTCAGTCAATTGCCAAGTCAACACAACTAATTATGACACATTGAGAAATCTTTGAATGATTGTGTTGATATTACATTGAAGCCCCACATCCTTGCGGTTCGGCATTTGCAAACTTGTGGATTTTTTTTTTTTTAACACCGTTCGTTATTAGCTGTTTATACGGGGCGGGACTCGATTAAACAGTATTGTATTGCATTGACTTTCTGCCACTTTGTTGGTAACATTCTGATGCATTTTAAGTGCAGAAAGAGGTCTTAATTGAATGAGTGTGTTCTCATGTCACAAAGAGTAAGCGGCTATTTTTCACCATTCCAAATACAGTCACACACAAACTAAAGCACAAACCTCAGTCAAGTTCTCTGCAGTATGTCTGCAATATTGTGAGCAGTGCAATCTGGACATTGATTGTACTGTAAAGGGAATAAAATAATAACTCTCAAAGTGAGTCCGGATTTGGACCACATTTGAATAGTAAATTTACCAGACTACTATATTGGATTTAGTCATATTTTACATTACTAGTTACTCGAAATAGCAGCCATTATTGAGTAATGTGTTATTTACCAACGTGTTACAGTTTTCACAGAATTTTATGGAGTGTTATTTCATTTTTTTTTAAAAAGGCACAAATCTTTGTTGTTCTTTTTTCAGGAGGCTAGCACAGATTAATGGATTTCCCATGTATCTCAATGGTGAACGATGATTTGCAATACAAGTGCAAGCTTGGTTCAGGAAAAAAATTAATTCATAGCTCCTGGCAGCACTGTGATGATATTCCAGTTCATGACACTTTGTTTTCAAATTGTTCAATCTTTGTTCCACTCTTTTCATTGTTAGTTTGACTTTTCTGTTCTGTTTGGCGGGGAGAAATCACATATCTTGTGATGTGCCAACCTATAAAGTGCTACAAAGGACACGCTTGTTGTTGTGTTTGACCAATGTCGTTCATTCAGTATCTTATTAGGCCTTTTTTGAATGCCCAGCTACACAGACCAGAGAGGTCAGATCTGAATGCATGTGCTTCTGTTCACTTGTGGATTCTCTGAGTGTGTTCATTGTCATTGTTTGCATACAACGGTGCTAGTGGAGTTGTGGTGAAGCCTTGTTGGCTTTCACTCCACCAGCCAGCGACTCATCGCCTCCACCCGCGACCAGGAGGAGGCCTGAGGCTAATCGAAAAGCCGGCGAGGAAGCACGCGCGACTAGAGGAGGCGCTGCGAACATCAGGCAGCGTTTTCGATAGCCTCGGGCTCACGTGTTTGTGTCTTTGCATCTCCAAGCATGCACGCCCAGGGGGATTAATTTTTTGACAGCTTTGTTAAGCCTTCGCTTAAGCGTTGAGCTTTGCAGTACACATCGCGCCAGTGTGCCTTTCAAAAGCTTTAGCCTGTGAATCGCCTTTGTGTGAAAGTGAAGACAGAGCATTGCCCCGTTGTCCGAGCGAATGACACTGCTGCGCGGCTCCTCTTCCATTAGTTGCACAGCGTTTCATTTTCTGCTGCCTTTCTGCCGTGACTTTGTCTGCGCTTTGCACCGTCTCTCTCTTTCACGCCACATCTCTTCATCCCTCTGTCGCCTTGTATTTCGTCTCATCCCTTCCCCCGCCTTCTTACTGCTTTCTCTGCTCTGTCTGTGGTGTTTCCTTCTATTTCAACGTTCCTTTTTGCATGGCCGGCCCCCCCTTCTTGCCTGGATAGGTAACCTTGCCTGAGTAGGTTCAGAGAAACAGTAGAGGCGAAGATTTAAATAGAGAAAAGGTTAATCCTGTGGCAAGTCCACAGACACACCAAGTTAAAGGACACTGAGAGGAGAGTGCCTGCTGTGGACAACAATTGCAAAAAACAGATGTGACAATCCATGAGCCTGCAGGAGGGCGATGTGTGTGTGTGGAAGGGAGAGATTGTGGCAAATGAATGTGAGAAACTGTGGTGGGAGGAGACCGCGTTCTCAGTCCATCTCCTTTTCGACTTCATGCCTTCCACTTTGAGTGATGACAAGTGTGTGCTGCGCCTCCCATTGGTGGTGGCTGCCACCAGTCAGAGCGCAGGCATGCAAGGTGCCTCCAGCTTACACACAACCCCAAAAAGAGAAGCAGAGCTGAAGAAGCCAGTGTCTGTTTCACACAGTGTGTGTGTGTGTGTGTGTGTGTGTGTGTGTGTGTGTGTGTGTGCGTGTGTGTGTGTGTGTGTGCACTGAAGCTATTTTCCCAGTTGAAACATCAAAATAAAATGACAAATGGGAAGTTTGTTATATATATTTTTTTCTTGGAGATCCCTGCATTCCCCTCTGGCTACTATGCAGAAGAAGAAGCAGAAGAAGAAGTAGAAAATCTTGGCTCTGCAGCCTCCCCTTCTGATTGGTTTCCTCACTTTTGTTCACCCGCCTCCTACTGACTCTCCTCTCCTCTCTCCCTTGTTCCCCTTTGCAAGTAAAGCCCTCCATAGTGTCCTCAAGCTTACCTGAGCACACAGCTGCAGGAACACTGGACCCCGCACCCAACCCAATCCTATACACACACACACACACACACACGCACACACACACACGCACACACACACGCACACATACACACACACACACACGCGCACACACACAAACACACACACAAACACACGCACGTGCGCGCACACACACACACGTACACACACACGCGCACACGCACGCACAGACACACACACACACACGCACGCGCGCGCACGCACGCACGCACACACACACGTACCCACACACACACACACTCGCACACACAGACACACACACACGCACGCACGCGCGCACACGCACGCACGCACACACACGCACACGCACGCACACGCACACACCCGCTCTCTCTCTCTCTCTCTCTCTCTCTCTCTCTCTCTCTCTCTCTCTCTCTCTCTCTCGCACACCCACACCTAGCTTTTCACCTGGAGAGTGCACGCATACCAGGCGGCATGTGCTGCAGCAGTTCCCTCTCCTCGCATCAGCCTCTCTGACTTGCCTCCTGCTAGAGTGCGAAGGGGGACTCTGAGGGAGGACTTTGGAGCTATTTTTCCCCAGGACCACCAGACGGGGCCGCCGGCCGACACATAGCAGCACACAACATGATTTTGGGTGAGTTTTTTTTTTTTTGGTGCTTAAAAGGTCAATCATTTGCCGGCTCACTAATTCCTTTGCACAGCTTGCGGCTCTTCATTAGTAGTACTGTATAAACCGCGTGGTGTTCATTCCACATCTGTCAACACAGACTGGCGGGATGAACTCTGAAATCGCAGCAAGGGCTTGTAATGATCATAATCGTGTGTCATTAATACGGCAGGTGTGAGTGATGACAGGCAAGGTCGAATTGCTTAGTGCAGAACTGTATGATTATGGGATCCTTGGTCACATGACCAGGCTGATGTGTCACATACAAACTCACATTTATACGACGAAAGATTGTTTACATTGCCGTTATTCTGCGTCAGCGCCCCCCCCCCCTTCCCCCCAAGAACTCCAACTTGGCCATCTTTTCTTTTTGCGTTTTTCTGACTCTGAACACGTCGGCGTGCTTATGTAGGGACTTTTTCCACATGACAGTTAAGGGGAGAAAAGCAAAGCAATGATGTGGCAAATGAAGTCATAGTATCACCAAGAAACATCCAATCAGAAAGCTTGCACGGCCACAGCTGCTAGGGGGATAGTTACATGAATTTGGGGGACTGCATAAATATGCTGTGATGCATTTGACAGTGTTGAAGTCCTAAATTCATTTAAAATATTCAGCACCGATTTGTTGTTTACCCTTGGCTGTTTGGCAAAATCCCATGTGAAAAGAGTGAGTCGCTTGCTCGCTGCATTGTATAGCTTTGAGTTGATATGCAGTCTTGCTGTGCTCTGATTCAGCCTGCACTTTCTTATTTAGTATTCTGGTCTCATAGTGGCCATGTCTGCGAGTGCGATCCCGTGTGCTCCACATAGCTGGCGTGTGTATTCACACAGAGGATGCCGGGAGCTCGCCACTCTAAGTCCACATGACCAGTCATGCATGATGTGTGTAGGCTAGGAAGGACGTGTGTATGCCTTTAACTAGCAACGTGGTGCCCGTCAGCATCTGCAAGCATATTAATGTGTGTGTATGTTAATTGTGACGCTATGTGCACTGCCGGACTCGCCACTAAATTTGCGTGAACGCATGCCGAGACTGATCCGGGCTCTGCCCTTCTTTCTGCTCTCTGGGCTGGCATGTTTTCCAAGTAGGCGTCTCTAATGATTATAGCGACTCACGCATACTTTGAAAAGAACAAGCAGGTTCACGTGGCCTTGACTATTCAGCAGATTCTCGTCTTTATAATTTTGGCAGAGTTTACGCATTTTTGTTCATGTTTATGCACAATCAAGTGACTACGCAACACTTAGACCCGCGCTGTCTTGAAGTGGGTGCAGCTGGGGGCAGCGCTTGTACTTTGTCGAAATGATATTCATCTGGAATGTGTGAACAGCAGCTTTAATGTTCAGCTGCGACAGTGACAAACTTAATCAGCAGAGCGCTGGATGGCGAAGAAGCAGAAACAGAAGCCAAACACGAGCACCACGTTTTGCAGTCAGCTCCAGCCTTGCATTCACATGAACAACTGTCACTTGCGGTTTGCTGCCTGCACCGTGTTAGGGTTCATCTCCGGCTAAGTCACACCAAGTCAGTATGCTTTTCGTCGCATTTCATGTTCTGAAGAATCTTGCACTTTAACACCCCCCAAAAAGATCACCTATAGTCCCCGTTTCGAACCTGTCATTCAAGATATGCACGTACCTACCGTCATTCGTACAATATATGCTTTCCATTTCCTACCATGGTGATGTTGATACATTTACTGTTTGTGGTAAGATGCGGCTGGTGCACATTTGGATATTTCTGCCTTTCATCCTGGTTGAAAAGGCCAATGTCATTGTAATGACCTTTGCAAGGCTGACTTCCTGTCATCATATTCTGGTGTCGAATACAAATCTGATGAGTGCTGATAGAACATGAGCAAACAATAGTAAATTATTATTATTATTGTTTTTAATGATAATAATCAGAACAAATGTGTGAGGTTTGTGTAGAGAGTGAATGCTTGTGTTTACAGTCTACATCAGCAGCTATGTCTGTGTTGCTAGTCTGCTGGTGTTGTTTGTTTGAATGACCTTGAAGCACAGACCCGTTATTCTTACTCCACCTGTCCTCTGTTTATTTTGCATTTGAGAGTCAAATTAGCAGAAAACAGCATTGTGAAGGTAGTCTAAAACCTAGGTGGCAATCTTTAAATCTGACAATCGCGATGATGATAACGTCAGTGGATGTGCTCTATGGCTGCCCTCCAGGGCAGCTCGTAGATCATCAAGTCAATCAATTGTAGCTCACTTTTGTGGCACTCGGTCCCATTTGAGTGAGGGATTGTAAATTCTGACAAGAATAAAGCAGGGAAACTCAATTCAGCATAAATGTCTTGTACAGTACTGTACTACAAATCTGGAAAAGGCCATAGAGATACCAATACCAAAGACTTTCTGTCCTGTTTCAAAGAACAATTAGAGGCGTTTGGCATTAGCCAGTATTGTCGTGAAATGCTTTGAGGAAATGGTGGTAAATAGAAATCAGAGGTAGCTCCTTTTCTTATGCAATTTGTGTCGAGACAGGGCTATAATACATCAGACGCAATAACCAGCATGTCCCACTTGAGCTGTCAACATCTACAAAATTGTAATGCTTATGCATGATTTCTGTTCGCTCATTTTAGTTCAGCTTTCAATACTGTATGACTTCATGTCTTTGCTCATAAACTCCAGACTACACTTAAAATTGAGTCCTGCATCAAAGGGTTGGATTCTTTCTTGACAGATAGAGTACAACAAGTAAAAGTGAAAAACACTCACCAAACCTGTAATATAGGGGTTGTGGCATATAATCACAGCCACAGGGTTATGTTACGACGGCGTGACGTCACGGCCGTAAAGTGGGCGGTTGCAAAAGGATTGATATAAAAGGTGGCTACTGACAATAAACGACAGTGAGCACAAAGTCCGACTCCACGCGTTTTATTAAACACAACATTGGCGACAAGGATGGAGCTTCCACTCTCGCCTCTTCCTCCGTTCCTCGCCCTGCCTGGCGAGCCGCCAGTCCCGTGGTCCCGCTGGTTGGAGTCCTTCGAGACCTTTATTGAAGCCTTCGGGCTAGCCGACGCTAGCGACGCGCGAAGGCGGGCAATGCTTGTCCATAGCCTGGGCTGTGAGGGCCAACGCATCTTTCGCACCCTCGGACCGGCCACGAAATTTTCGGACTGTGTGGCATTGCTCTCCGGACACTTCGCTGCTCCACAGAGCGTCATGGCACGGCGGATTATCTTCCGGCAGCGTCGACAGCGGCCCGGTGAGTCGGTCCACCATTACGTCGCCGACCTCCGGGGACTAGCCAGCCTCTGCAGGTTCGGAGATCTGGAGGGCGAGATGATTAGGGACCAGCTAGCCGAACACACGACGGACCTTAAACTGCGGGAGAGGCTGTTTTTATCGCCGGACGACACGTCGCTGTCTAGGGCGGTGGAAATGGCTTTCCAGCTCGAGTCTGCGGCCCTGTTAGCATCCCGGCTAGCCGCCTCGGACCCAGCTCCAGCCCTTCCCCACCTCGCTCCACATCTGCCTCTTTCATCTCGTACTGTTGCTCTCACGGCCCCACTCCCCGACACCACTGCTCCTCTCGACGAGCCGGAGGTAAACGTCGCGGGACGTCGAGGCGCCACGATGAGGCAACATTGTGGGAACTGCGGCTCCTCATCACACCGCACACGTGCGCCCGCGTGCCCGGCGCTAGGACAAAGATGCCAACGTTGCGGTAGGCTGAACCACTTTGCTAAAGTCTGCCGCTCTGTTTCTAATCCTGTGGACCCCGGGCCCCACCTAACCAACGCATCTGGCTCCACCACCATCCACTCGGTGGGCGCCTGCAGCAAGCCGTTCAAGTGGTGCGCAGTCGAGCTGGACGGCGTGTGTCTGTCACTGCTGCTGGACACCGCAGCCTCCAAGTCACTCCTGAATGAGGCCACGGTCCGGCGACTTTTTCCACGAATGACTGTTAAACCTGGCACGGAAGACCTGTTTGGTTATGGACACACCAAGATCGACATGGTTGGCACTGCGACCTTTTCCGTGCGCTATGGCGCTAGAACTCTCCCAGCTTTCACCTTTCAGGTGTCCCGCAAGGGCGCCAACCTCCTCGGTTTCGACCTGTTCTGTGCCCTGGGCTTCTCCATTACAGACAACATGGGTGCCACCATACTAACCGTCACCACGCCCTGGCTGCACCGCTGGCCCTCGCTGTTCGCTGGACTGGGCTGCCTCACCGCCTTCAACCACCAGCCGCTCCTGAACCCGGAGGTGACTCCAGTCATTCAGCCTCTCCGCCGCCTGCCCCTCGCCCTACGTGCTGATGTTTCAGCCGAGCTGCAGAAACTTCTGGACGCTGGCATAATCGAACGAGTGGACGCATCGCCATGGATCTCCAACCTAGTGGTGGCACGGAAGAAGACGGGCGGCCTGCGCCCCTGCATCGACCTCAGACAGGTGAACAAAGCGGTGATACCAGATAAATATCCTCTGCCCACTACAGAAGAGCTCTCTGCCAAGTTTCACGGCTCCACAGTCTTCTCCAAGCTCGACCTCCGCCAGGGTTACCTGCAGGTTCTGCTGCACCCAGAGAGCCGCAACCTCACCGCTTTCGTGTCACACATGGGCGTTTTCAGGTACACCCGCATGCCTTTTGGGCTTAGCTCTGCCCCCAGCTGCTTCCAGAAGATCATGGCCACCATCTTCGCCGGCATCCCTGGCGTGGTTGTGTACCTGGATGACATAGTGGTGCACGGCGCGACAGCAGCCTCACACGACGACCGCCTCACCAGGGTTCTAGAGGTGCTCGCCCAACACAACCTCACGCTGAACGGCGAGAAATGCATTTTCTCCGCGCCGGTCATCGAGTTTGTGGGGTTTCGCCTGAATGCCGACGGCCTCAGCCCGCTCCACTCAAATGTGGAAGCCATCCTACGCCTGCCTGAGCCCTCCTGCCCCGCGCAGCTGTCCTCATTCCTGGGCATGACGGCGTTCTACCTGCGTTTTCTTCCACACTACTCAGAGACCACGGCGCCACTACGCGCACTCCTCAAACAGGATGCCCCTGGTCCTGGACACCCATGTGCTCCGCGGCAGTCCGCCAGCTGAAGACACAGCTCACCTCCCCTCCAGTGCTCGCCCACTTCGACCTCCATAGCCCTACGCTGGTGACCTGCGACGCGTCCAACACGGCGGTAGGGGCGGTCCTGTCCCAGCTGCACGGGGGGACTGAACGTCCCGTGGCGTTTGCCTCACGATCTCTGACTCCCACGGAGCAGAGGTATTCGGTGGGGGAGAGAGAAGCGCTTGCCTGCGTCTGGGCGTGCGAGCGGTGGCACATGTACCTTTACGGGCGGCACTTCACGCTCCGGACCGACCACCAAGCACTCACAGCCCTCCTGGCCACGGCAGGATCGGGACACAAACCGCTGCGCCTGTACCGGTGGTCAGAGAGACTGCAGGCCTACAACTTCACGACAGTGTTCACACCCGGCAGAGAAAACGTTGTGGCTGATCTGCTCTCCAGGGCCACGCCCACCTCAGCGCCAGACACCGCCCCGGACGGCTCAGAGTCAGAGCTGGTCCTCATGCTGCACGAGCCCCTCCGAACAACAGTCTCCCTGCAGGAGCTCCAGGCGGCCTCTGCACAGGACCCCGTGCTTTCACAGCTCCGCACGTTTATCCAGGAGGGCTGGCCTGCGAAGGTGCCAGAGGAGCTGGCGCCCTACCACCGGGTCAGAGACGACCTTTCCTGCTGGAACGGTGACTGCGTCGCTCGGGGGCTCTGCACGGTGATCCCCAGCTCTCTACGAGCACGCATCCTGAACATGGCACACGACGGTCACCTGGGCATTGTGAGAGTGAAGCAGCGCTGCAGGACCCTGGTTTGGTGGCCAGGCATCGACAGGGACATTGAAACGATGGTCAAGGACTGCGCCGCCTGCCTGACCAGCGGTAAGACGGGCCCACCCCCGACACCACCTTTGCAGCCCCTCCAATGGCCAGCGACGCCGTGGTCCCACATCCAGGTGGACATCTGTGGGGAGCTCCATGGCACTCCTCATCACCAGCGGTTCCTGTTGGTGGCCTACGACCTCCACTCCAAGTGGCCGGAGGTCCTCCCCGTGGGGTCAGTAACCACACAGCAAACCACTGACTTTCTTTCTTCCCTGTTTGCCCGCTGGGGTGTGCCAGACACCATTACCACAGACAATGGGCCCCAGTTCCTCTCGGCTGACTTCGCTGCCTTCACAGGGGAGAGAGGGATTAAGCACATCAGGACGGCCCTGTACCACCCGCAGGCCAATGGGGGCGTGGAAAGGTTCAACCAGACCCTCAAGAACGGCCTGAGAGCACATCTGACCGAAGGTCTCCCATTCAGCACGGCCCTGCAGAACACACTACAGCACTACAGAGCGACGCCACATGCCACGACAGGCAGCTCCCCAGCCCTTCTGATGCTCGGACGGGAACTCCAACTTCCCATGGATCGACTACGGCCGCCCAGCAGGGATCCTCCAGGCCCTCCAGCAGCAGGACCCTCTGTCGGCGACATGGTGGCAGAGGCGCAACGCCGGATGAAGCACCGCTACGACAGGGCACATCGGGTGAGAGGACACACACTCAAGGTGTTGGACTGGGTCCGTATCCGCCGGCCGCATCGGTCCCACAAGCTGCTATCCTTCTGGTCCTCACCCCAACAGATAATGGCACAATTGGGCCCAGCTACCTTCCTCCTTGCTGACGGCTCCCGTTGGCATGCCAGTCGCCTAAGGCGCGTCAACCCACCATCAGCACAAGAACTCGCCGCGGCGGCTGATCCGCGCCACACTGCCGGGGACTGGGATCTCCCTCCGGTAGCCCCAGGAATCCCACCCGAACTCGAAGTGCCGGCTGACGCCCTCGGACCGAGGCTCCGCCCTGTTCGGGCTCGTCGGCAGCCCCTGTATCTCAGGGACTACATAGTCTGATTATGTGGCAGAATAAACCACATGGCTATGCGGGTAAATGGGTAGTCTACCCTGTTTACCCAGATAGGTTGGCCATGTTCTGGCTTTGAAGTTGTGCACCATTAATATGTTTGAATGTTTTTGCACTTTTATAAAAGGGGGGGGTGAATGTGGCATATAATCACAGCCACAGGGTTATGTTACGACGGCGTGACGTCACGGCCGTAAAGTGGGCGGTTGCAAAAGGATTGATATAAAAGGTGGCTACTGACAATAAACGACAGTGAGCACAAAGTCCGACTCCACGCGTTTTATTAAACACAACAGGGGTGCCTCAGGGTGCAGCTAGTTCACCTGTGTTGTTCATTTTGGACACACGCCAATATAGAAGAAGCCTCGCAAACACCATCATCATCAAATTCTCTGATGACACCAACACCGTGAGCCTCCTTCAATCTGGTGACTGCCCATCCACCTACCACAAAGAGTTAGACCTCTTTCTGCCTTGCTGTAAAGAACACCGTCTGACTCTTAATGTGATTAAAACCACAGCGATAGTGTTCTAACCCAGATGACAACAGACACATGAACCTTAAGGCGGGGAAATAGAACAGGTTGAATACACTCAATAAACTGCATACGAGTTTTTTTCACATATAAGAAAATATGTGGGTGTGTAACTATTGTTATAATATCTGTCTTACTGTTGATGCACCATTTGTGTTCAAACATCCGAGGTTAGAAGACTGCAACTCTGGATACTATTCCTAAACCCATCTCTGGTGTTTTGCACTGAGTGGTAACATTAAGATAGCGACAGTATGTAATTGTTTTAATTACATGCTGTGTAATTCTCTTTGTTTTGTGTTTAGTTTGACAGTAAAGTCAACCGGGAGGGCCCTGACGGCTCTTTTTTTGAAGAATTGTTCACTATTTGCCAAATTTGAGCACAAATGAGCTTCAGCAATGTAGGAAATTGATCGATGGTCATATTTGGGCATAGTATGCTTGATTGTAAAGCGCCCTGGCCTATTAGTGAATGATGAGCATTTGACAAGCAAGAAATGTTCGTGTGATGATGCGCTTTCTTGGCTTCATCTGGACCTTTCGCGGGGAGAGTGAGCCTGAGTCAGCGTGTGGATGTTTCATCGGACTCAACGGAACCCTCGTATTTGGCCGCTTAATCTGTCTCCATCAAACTTTGCTCGCTTTTGACCTGTCTTTACGGATCACGGGTCTTCCATCCTGTTACTTGAGGTCTGCTGTCCTGCCTGTTTTCCATGTCTCCCTCCCCCAACTCACCCGATTCAAATGATCAGCTAGTCAGCAAGGTCTGTGGAAGTTGAATACCGATCCTGTTCATTTGAATCAGGCGTGTTGCAGCAGGGAGAGGTGGAAAACAGGCAGGACAGGGGCCCTTGAGGATCAGTATTGGAGAGCCCGGCATTATAGACAATGAGCATTTCATTCCCCGTATTTCTGTCAGAGTGACTCTGGAATTAGAAGGCATTAATGGGGAATGTAAGATCGCTCCCTAATAAGATGGACGAGCTAGCGGCGCTAACGCGACATCAAAGGGAGTACCGCGAGGCGAGTCTGCTGCTACTCACGGAGTCGTGGCTAACAACGATCACTCCGGACACACTCGCCGAGTTGGAAGGCTTCCAACTCGTACGTGCGGATAGAAACGCGGGGAGTGGTAAGAGGAAAGGAGGGGGACTTGCTGTTTTTGTTAATGACAAATGGTGCAATCCTGGGCACATCACCATCAAAGAGAAACTCTGCAGTCGGGACATTGAGCTGCTAGCCATTAGCCTCAGGCCCTACTATCTCCCACGGGAATTTTCACACGTCATAGCTGTGACGGTGTACATCCCCCCGTCGGCCAATGGTGATGCAGCATGTGATGCCCTGATGACTGTCGTGAACAGGCTGCAAACACAGTCCCCCAACGCCCTGCTGATCATCTCTGGGGACTTCAACCATGTCTCTCTGTCGTCCTCCCTACCAACCTTCACTCAGTACGTATCCTGCACCACCAGAGACAATAAGATTTTGGACTTGTTTTTTGCCAACACCAAGGAGGCATACACACCCTATCCCCTGCCCCCTCTTGGAAGAGCGGACCACAACATGGTGTATCTCCAGCCTGTGTACAAACCCCTGGTGCACAGGCAGCCAGCTGTGACCCGCATGGTCAGGAGATGGTCCACAGAGGCCGAAGAGGCTCTGAGGGACTGCTTCGACTCAACCAGGTGGGAGCTCTTCAGTGAGATTCATGGGGAAGATATTGATTCACTTACTGACGCCATCACGGACTATATTAACTTTTGTGAGCAAAACACCGTACCAACCAGGACTGTACGGTGTTTTTCGAACAACAACCATGGATTACTCCCGACATAAAGGCCCTTCTGAAGGAGAAGAAGAGGGCTTTTGTGTCGAGAAACAGAGAGGAGCTGAAGGCCGTGCAGATCCAACTGAGGAGAAGCATCAGGGAGGGGAAAAAGGCCTACAGGTTAAAAATGGAGGATCAGCTACAGGCCAGTAATGTTACTGGTGTCTGGAGGGGCCTGAAAACCATCTCAGGCCACAAAAGCCCAAGGACAGAGACTGTGAGGGACAAGGATTGGGCGGATGATCTAAACCGGTTTTTCAACCGGTTTGACCAGACGTCTGTCCCTCCCCCCACCACCACCCCCTGCAGCTGCACCCACTCCCACTGTGGACTTCACCTCCCTCCCCTCCTCCTACGACCAGCTTCCAACAACGATCACCTGGCCTCTCAACCGACACTACACCCCCAAACCCAAGTCTGTCTCCTGGTTCATGCCTGTCTTTTACGACAGCGCAGGTGAGGAACCAACTGAGGAGGATAAAGGTGAGGAAGGCAGCAGGTCCAGACAACATCAGTTCCCGGCTCCTCAGGACCTGCTCTGACCAGTTGTGTGACATTGTCCAGCTCATGTTCAACCTGAGCCTGAAGCTGGGCAGAGTTCCACAGCTGTGGAAAACTTCGTGCCTGGTCCCAGTGCCCAAGACCCCCCATCCGAAGGAGCTCAACAGCTACAGACCGGTGGCGCTGACGTCTCACCTGATGAAGACGCTGGAGAGACTTGTCCTCGACTACCTGCGACCGCTGGTGAGCTCATCACTGGACCCACTGCAGTTTGCCTACCAGCCCGGCATCGGTGTGGAGGACGCCATCATCTATCTCCTCCACTCGGCGCTGTTACACCTGGAGAATGCTGGGAGCACTGTGAGGATCATGTTCTTTGATTTCTCCAGTGCCTTCAACACCATCCAGCCCAACCTACTGGAGGATAAACTGCAGCACGCCGGAGTGGAGCACCACCTCACATCATGGATTACGGATTACCTCACAAACCGACCACAGTATGTGAGGGCACAGGGCTGTGAGTCGGACAGGCTTCTCTGCAGCACTGGGGCGCCGCAGGGGACTGTCCTGGCTCCATTCCTGTTCACCCTCTACACCTCGGACTTCAGATACACCACTTCAACCTGCCACCTTCAAAAGTTCTCTGACGACTCTGCGATTGTCGGCCTCATTACAGAGGGAGATGATCGGGAGTACAAGAGACTGACGGGGGACTTCGTGGACTGGTGCCAGCAGAATCACCTCCAGATCAATCCTGGTAAAAACTAAGGAGCTGGTGGTGGATTTCTGCAGGAAACAGTCATCACCTGCACCGATGAACATCAAGGGTACGGACATAGAGAGGGTGACCTCCTACAAGTACCTGGGTGTTCATCTCAACAATAAACTTGACTGGTCAACCAAACTCAGACGCCCTGATCAGGAAGGGACAGAGCCGCCTCTTCCTACTCAGGAAACTAAGGTCTTTTGGGGTTCAGGGGTCTCTCCTTAAGACCTTCTATGACTCTGTGGTGGCCTCGGCCATCCACTATGGCATTGTCTGCTGGTCAGGCAGCATCTCGGCCCGGGACAGAAACAGACTGGAGCGACTGGTCAGGAGGGCCAGTTCTGTCTGGGCTGCTCCTGGACACTGTGGAGGAGGTGGGCAGCAGGAGGATGCTATCAAAACTAAAAGCTATGATGGACAGTCCCTCCCACCCCCACCAGCCCACCCAGACAGCACTGGGCAGCTCCTTCAGCCAGAGACTACTACACCCGCGCTGCAAGAAGGAGCGATATCGCCGCTCATTCTTACCGACTGCTGTCAGGCTGCTCAATAAACACACATGAAAGAAAAAAACGGACTCAACCCATCCATACATTGTAAATAGCACAGCCACCTTATATTTTGTATTTTGTATTTTTTTATCTTGCATTCTGTACTGTGTACAGCTCTATTTTGTTCTGGAACATTTATTTGTGCATGCAATACTTTGTTTTTCTTTTTACCCCACCCCCCTTCCCCTCCAATTCTGCTGCTGAAGACTGCAAATTTCCCCAGTGCGGGACAAATAAAGGTTTTCTTATTCTTATTCTTATTCTTAATGAGCCAGACAGTTGCTTTGCGTGCAGGCGCACTTCATCCCTTTTGGCTTTCTTTGAATATCCATGACAAAACACAGATGCTCAAGTTTTCAGCAATGGTCACTTGGGAGTTCTGCATTAGAAGATGACAATTTTTTGCTGAATGTCCAATGCACCAAGATTCTTCAAACCAATTTTCATTGTGCTCACTTGTGCTTCTAGCCGCTTTGCAGACCATATTTTGACTGTCATATGAGTATAGAAAAAAAAACCTGTAATGTGTATTAAGACCACCCCTAAAAGAAATAACGATACCATTATTATTGATTGAAGCCATTACTAAACAGACGTGTTCTCATGAGGACACATCTCTTTACTTTCCCTCTTTTCTTTTTTTCTCAGCTTTACAATTGTTATCTCATAATTTCAGACATGCCCCCTAAAATTACAATATTAAAAAAAAAGTTGACTGTTCTCTAATAAGACAAGGCAAAAGTAAACTAAAACTTCTCACACTTTGTGTGTAAGTAGGTGGAAAATTACTCCTGCCAAGACAGCTGGCTTCATTGTGCTTTTATGCAAAGAAAAATTTGAGATACACTGAGAAGCACTGTATGGTGGCAGTGAACTCACCTCAACTCAGCTCAGTTCAGTTTGACAGATAGGGAACAATTCATTAAAAAAGAGGCTTCAAACTGTTTATTGCCACTCCTCATTGAACTTTACTGTCAACCTAAATATTGAACAAAGAGAATTACACGGTCTGTCCGTAATACAACCACATATCTTAAGGTACGCTACGCTTTATGCTAACAAACAATGCAAACCACCACAGACTGGCAAACAAATAGCTTCAATGTAGCGGAGTTATGGCGCATTAAGCAATGGATGTTTGGACACAAACGGTACATCAACACATGTAGACAGACAATGGAACAATACTCTTATTCATGTATTCTTAATCGTTTCTGAAAAATGACGAATAACATTGGAAAAATATTAATGGCCTATACTGTGTCAGTTGTGAAATGTTTTCCAAATGTGTCACGAATCAATGTCTGTATTTTACTCTCCCTAGGTGGACACTAGAAAGAACAGCACAGCATCCATTGAATTAAAGGGGGAAAATGGTCAAAACAGTTTATTTACATTGTATAAAATGTATCAAATGATATTACTGTAAGTCTTTCTTATTGGAATCATACACTTTTTTGTTCTTTTTTGGGTTGGGCCTGTCATGGATAAATGGCATTTCCATTCAATAGGGAAAGATAACTTGAGATACAAGCGCTTGGTGTTTGTTAGGAGTGTGAAGGCACCACTGTAAAAAGTAAATCCTTATGAAGTCTTACAAAATTCCGTGAGGTCACTCCTTGATGACCGCTTGACTTCTAAAATATTGGAAGCATGCAGTATTTGGTGATGACTTAAGACACCAATGCACGAATGAGGATATGGGCACTTTGGAGAGCATCCTAAAATGATTGCATGCTGTATTGTATGATGACAAATGACATTGCATTTGACCTACCTCACCTTTCAATGGAGCGCCTTACTTTCATCATCATAATGGAAATGAGGAACATGTCATGTGAGTACCCTTGGATGCAAGATTGATGTGACACTGAACATATTGCCCTGCATGTGTGTGTGAGGTGAGGATGTCAGTGTTTGGTAGATGACAATGCAGCAGCATTTGGTCTCTTTTCTTGCACCCAACCTGAGGTCGCCTCTCATGCCCACCAGGCAACGTATCCACTGCCATTGCCGCATCCCGCTTTCTTTTGCCCTTTTTGTGTCAAGCAGGGTGACAATTAGGGCTGAAATGACTCGGTACATTGTTTTGAAGACACTGTTATTGTGTTAAAGGTCGATTAGTTGTTGATATTATTGACATTTTTTCAGCACGGTACAACGCTCTCCAACCTTCTTTTCACCACTGACCCATTTAACATATATTATATTACATAATATTATTTTTAAAGACCACTACAGAAACATATACAAACAGATGTTTGAAAACTCACCAGACCTGTGCGCGCATATATATATATATATATATATATATATATATATATATATATATATCCATCCATCCATCCATTTTCCGAACCGCTTCATCCTCACTAGGGTCGCGGGGGGTGCTGGAGCCTATCCCAGCAGTCTTCGGGCAGTAGGCGGGGGACACCCTGAATTGGTTGCCAGCCAATCGCAGGGCACACAGAGACGAACAACCATCCACGCTCACACTCACACCTAGGGACAATTTAGAGTGCCCAACGAGCCTGCCATGCATGTTTCTGGAATGTGGGAGGAAACCGGAGCACCCGGAGAAAAACCCACGCAAGCCCGGGGAGAACATGCAAACTCCACACAGGGAGGCCGGAGCTGGGATCGAACCCGGTACCTCTGCACCGTGAAGCCGACGTGCTAACCACTGGACTACCGGGCCGCCATATATATATATATATAACGATAATATACATAATTTTTATTACTTTTATCCTGTCTTCCAGCGTCAGAGCTCTTCTTGTCTTAGCTGCTTGACATCCAAAGGTCCGTTTTGTAGCCATTTTAGCAATGCAAGGTTCGTGCTGCGTCTGAAACTAACAATAACAAATACTTCATGTACGACTGCGCATGTGTAAGCCGATGTGGTGTTTGCTGTTGCCGTTTCCGAGCTAAGCAGTAGGAGTTGCTGTAGGCTGAGGTTGGATTCAACTTTTGCGGAAGGCTTGTTTTCATTGTAGTGAATCGCGTTGCGTGGCAAGGGCAGAGAAAAAGATTTCGTCTTATGCAACAGGGGGATTTTTCGTTGTAGGGGGAGCAGAAAAGTGGGAATGGTTTTAATGCATGAAGATTTTTTCACACTCGGGGGTATTTTCGCCCATTTAGGTTTCACTGTATGCCCTTCCATCAAAGACCATGACAACATGTAAGGTGAATGAGTCACATGCACACACCAGCACTGCACACCTACTTCCAGAGTGGAGCTGCTGCTCCGCGAAGCCAACATGCACCTGTGTGTGATTAAGGTGTCACATGAGTGCTTTCACTGAAGAATCCTCAGGCTAGAGGACACCTGGGAGTTGCAGCCTGCGCAATGCTCGCTACGCGTCAACAGGCATTGTGATCAGTGGAAATAGGCACGGATGATTCTTCAAATAGCAACCCTGCAATGTCTGCAAAAGTGCCTCTTCACTGGCACTGTGCTGAATAACATTTCTTGTCATTTCTGATCACTCAATTGACATAAACCCCCTTCTGTCATCTAGGTCAAGTTTGGAGTAGGGCTGAAACAAATCCTCAAATTGGGTGCCTCGATTCCAAAAATTGCTTAAGGCATTTTTTTCTGGTCCCAGTACCTGCTGTCTTCAGTGCTTATAACCAGGCATTCAAAAAAATATATATCAAAAATCTGAATACCTGATCCAACCGATTTTTCAGTAGGATATCCATCCCTCCATCCATCCCTCCATCCATCCCTCCATCCATCCCTCCATCAATCCATCCATCCATCCACCCATTTTCTAATCCGATTATCCCGTGCATGAGGGTCACAGGTGAGCTGGAGCCTATCCCAGCTGTCTTCGGGCAGTAGGTGGCAGAACACCCTGAACGGGTTTCCAGCCAATTGCACCGCACATTGACACTCACACATACACCTAGGCACAATTTCAAGTGCTCCAATAACCTGCCATTCATGTTTTTGGAATGTGGGAGGAAACCGGAGTACCTGGAGAAAAGCCACATGGGCCGAGGAGAACATGCAAACTCCGCACAGGACGGCTGGAGCCGGAATCAAGCACTGCATCTCTGCACTGTGAGCCGGACATGCTCACCAGCCGCCCACTGTACGGCTACTTATTTAGGAACTATGTCCAAAAATCTGACTGGTGGAGTTTATGTGTGTTGGAGTGCTTTTGTGTGTTACACTTAAGCTTCTTGATCTGGTTCAGTAAATATTTGCACATTTGAAAATAAGCTGTACACCTACAGTGTAGTTGCATTAGAAAGCAATGTTAGATTCCTTGCGTTCCCATCACAAATGAGACATTGTGGGAAATTGCTCCACTGCTTTGTTCCCGTCCAATGTTCAATGGTTAAAAGCTGAATATTTTGTCAGTAACAATCATGCTTATGAAAAGTAAAAGCCCAGAGTGTTTTATCGATCAGTTAATTCGGTAACGGTGTGGGAAGGGGCATTAATAACAATTCCCCAAGCAGCAGCAGGCCAACCATAAAACGGTTGAGCAATGCAAACGTTTGGCGGGCAAAGATGATGCATTACTCAAGGCTGCTCTATTTCTGTGCACCCAGTAGACAATTAGTGGGAGCCCGAGAGAAAGACAAACCGGCATAATGCAGTGTCTTCATGAAAGGGAATTAGTTCATGGAGGAATGAGAGGAAATTCCTCTGAGTGCTGTGTAGACTATCTCACAAAGGCCCAAAGAGAAATCAATTCTCCTTGAGATGTAGCAAGGTCAAAATGGTGATCTGGTTGACTCCCGGGAAGGCATGGCGGTTTGCAAGAAAGAGAGATGTAAAGGCAGCGAGGAAATGAGCACACAGTAAGATGATAGAGCGCGGCCAGATGAGAGTCTTTCGGCTCAAGCTGGCCTACGGGAAGAAACAGATTCCTTTCCGCAACACACATACAGCCTGAGCTTCTCTCATATCATCTGACTCATGGAATCTGGCCCATACAAACTTTATCCATGACACACTGCTGGGAATGTCATCCTAACGCCGCAAGGACATCACCTCAATCTGTGATCCCGAACCTCCAGAAGGTGATTTTCTTTTCGTTCCTGAGGAGAACCATGCACACACAGTGTAGCAGTAGCTTCTTTAGCTTCTAAGAAGCCTTGAGCTACTGTCTAGCTCTTAATCCCTAATGTTACAAGAACATTCTCAAAATAGCCAGAATCTTCACGCTGACACTGCCAACTAAGTCTTGCGCTGTGTTTAAATGGCCCAGTGATTAAAAAAAAAAAAAAAAGAGCTGGCAGTAGCATGAGTTTAGCTCCTCTGTGTCGTCCAGCCCACTGACAGCGCGCGCACAGCCACCGAGGGAGTTATTTCGACATTTAGTTGAATGAGAAGTTGTTGCAGGCTGCAGCGCAGGTGGCTGGTATGCACACCTGTCTCTTTGCGCGCTCGTTTGCCAGCCCCTTGAAGAGGGAGTGCAAGACGGGGAGAAGGGTTTTGCCACGACCTGCCCCACACAGCGTCCTGCCCCTGCCTGAGGCTGCAGGGAAGGGAGGGGCTGAGGCGGGTGATTCCAGAGGTGCGGATTAGAAGGCTGTCACGGCCAAAGTGGGAGCTGAGACCATCCAGTTATGGTATGTGTTTGTCCATTGCTGCATTTTCACCAAGTCAGAGTAGTTTAAAGCCACATTTATGGCATTCTTGAATGTATACGAACAGTGAAAAAGACAACTCACAAGGTATTGAAAGGAGCGTTGCATTACCATATTAATGCAGTTGAAAGCGGCATATACACAAAAGGGACACATAATTGACATTTGAATTAGGTTGTGAATGCTGGAGTTGTGGAGATAGTAATGCATATTGCATACATGATTACGTAAACGACATGGTTCTTCTTTTTCCGCTCCTTTTTGTTCAGGATATATTTGGAGAATGGATTTTAAACCGAGTGATACGAAAGTTTTCATTGACACTGTCAGAGAGATATCAGTAAGAGAGATATTAAGTCCAAAATCTGCAATCTATTAAAATGTCAATTTTACTGTGCAGGTTTTGACACAACATAAACATAATAAACCTTAAGTTACATATCTTAAATATTAAAAATGTAAAGTTCATGTTGAGCCTGTATTTGCAATTCATTAAATTTGCCCCACAGGCATGGCCACTCATTCTCACAACATTTCCTGCTGTTTTTCCTGCCATGGCCACTTTCTTATGAAACAAGTCAGATTCCTGATCAGTATTTGTCACACAAGGTTTATTGGGAAGAAAGTCATCACTGGCAGTCCTCCTCGCCAGTGTTCTTTGACAGTTATGCCAAACTCGGTGAGTTGCACATGAACCCACAAGCTATAGTAGTCATCCTGCATTCATTTGGTGTCACGCATATTGTACCTCCTTGACTTCTTCTGAGTTCCTTTTCTTTTTTGTTTAGATTTGATTGATTCGTTGAAGTGTGGATCAGAAGTCAGCATTAAAGTTTTGCAATAATAATTGTACTGTATTACTAGTCGCACGTGTGCGCTAATTGAAAATGTACTTTTTAGAGAAATTTTAGAGACAAAATTCAAACTTTTAGTGGCAGTCTCTGCACACATGCTCTACTGCATATTTTAGGAATCCAGCTCATGTCTCGGGCCGAATGATGTGACTGAAGGGTAACAGCGCTGTTCCTGTCCACATTTTGTGGTGAGGAGGCAAACGGTGGCTCCAAATGCAGGGAAATAAGCATTTAGTCACACAAAAATGCAAATAAGTCTCATGAGATTATCAATATACTAAATGAACAAAGCCTCCCTCCTCCTAAGAAAGGATCAACGTGATACAGAGGCTAAACACAATCAGGGAACAAAATAAAACAAAAACAAAAAAACCCCAACATAATTCTTTTACAGCAACAATGAACAGGCACAGAGTGGAAGTAATCAGTGAGCTAGACACAAGCAAAGGGACGAGACAGCAAGGGACACCTGGAGAAGAGGCGACCAGCTGCAGGGAGCTGAATGAGAGATACAAGGAACAAGGCTGACAACCAAACGAGAACCTAATGAGCAAGCAGACATGAAATCAAGATAATATAATCGAAACCACAAAAAACACACACCATGACAGTGACCTCATTTTTTCATTTGAGCCTGTGATGACTTGTTCATTTACCGTAGCCCTTATGAGATTTTTTTCTTTTTCTGAAGGAGGGGCTTCGCCACTAACCATCAATCAGGCACTGTCACAAATCTTCATTTTCAGATTTAGCTAGCAGGGCAGTAGCATGTGTTCTTTTGCGCTCACGGCGCCACTTTCTGCCCTTCCTTCCAGCCGCATGATCATATTCACATGTGCTGTACATTTATGGAAATGCAACAAGCTACATGTATCTGGTCGTCTCAGCCTGTCCTCTCCATCTCTCATGCCACACATGCGCAGAATGCTCACACGTCCTGTCGGTTTGTCCCCTTGGGGAGCTTCAGCTGCCTGTTTGGCACGCCTACTCAAGACACAACAAATTAAGGTCACAGCAGGGATGGCCAAGCCTGCAAGGGACAGCATGAGCTGCTCTATGTGTGGCAATACATTTTTGCCAACTCCGCGAACCTCTAAAAATTGGCCTGACTCCAGAGAGTTTTCATCAAATGGCTCCTGTCGCACTCAGAAGAAAACTGACCCCCGGTGCTCCATTATGCAGGATAAATAGTGACATTGGCCCTCCTTTGAATGCACCTTAGCAGACCGACATGAATGCTCTCCTGATGGCTCTTTGATAATGCCTGACAAAGAACTATACACCCTTGTGTCGCCTTCAGGGACTATGACGATTCATCTTTTATTGTCTTGGTAGTAGTGCTTTTGGATTCCTTTTCAGATCATTAGCACATGGCACACTCTCAGGGAAAAACAATAACATCATTGACAAATGGCACCTTCCAAGTAGAGCAAAGTCCCCAATAGTTTAAACCAGTGGTCCCCAACCCCCGGGCCGCGGACCGGTACCGGTCACGTGATAGGTTACCGCTAAAATGAAACCCGGGAGCTAGCAAAATGAGTACAAAAACAAACGTCTTTGGAAAGTCTCTTTGGGAAGGGGAAAAGGCCCAGCCAGGAGACAGAAGACGACTTCCAATAAAAAGAAGGCTACATTTAATAGACAATATCTGGAGTCCTAGTAAAATACGGATTTGTCTCAAATGGAGATTCCCACGCACCACACCCACTCTACATAATATGCGGCGATGGTGAGTCGTATTTTTCATGCACTTTCTTATCTTATTTTGAACGTTACCAAAGAGACCAGAGAGTTTTGCGGCCAGATAGGACGTTCCTCATGTCGTGACTCGTGTTAATTATTATGTTTCGAAAATACCACAGTTTTCATGCAGGTTATATCATATTATTTTGTTGTATTTATCTGTCACACCTTCAAGACCGGTCCCTGAAAATATTATCTGACATTAAACACGTCCGTGGGGCAAAAAAGGTTGGGGACCGCTGATTTAAACCACCAAGGTGCTCTGGAAACACATGCACTTAAAGTTAATGAAAACAACAACCAAATGAATCTTGTGTGATTTCATCTCAGTGAGCAGCTAAAGCACAGATATGTGACGCTTTGCTCCTGCATGTCTTGGATGTTTCCCTTCTCCAACGCAACTGATTCAACTGACCAGGATCATTATCAGGCTCCTGTATAGCTTGCTGATAAGCTGATCATTTGAATCAGCTGCGGTAGAGGGAAACATGTCAAACTCGCAGGATAGCAGCCATCGATTTGGAAACCCGTGGCCTAGGCGATAAGCTGTATCTTGCAAGCCACACAGGCGGCTGCTTGATGTATTTGTTGTGGCTTCCCAGCTGTTGTCATTTACCTCAGCCTCAGACGGGAAGCTTGGTAACAGGTGCTCCACCTTTTTTGTTCATATATGAGAGGAAAATCGGACACAGTACAACCAGGTTTACGTTTGAGTCAAATGAATCCCAAGCACTTTTGATCTATCCATCCACCTAGTCGTCCATGAGTACATCCATCCAATTTGAGTAATTCTAGATGGGACTACAAACCACAAATACACAAAGTTGGTGACTTGGCCAGCAATGGATTGGAAGTGAGGCTATACTGGCTTTATCTGAGATGTTACGTTTGTGATGCATCTAAAATGAGAAGCAGTACAATGCACTGCGCTTAACAGTCTGTGGACTGTTTTAGAGTGACTGCATTTAATTGGTGCTTGGCAGTTTTTTAAATGTTTCAAACTAGTTGTTGTAGAATTTTCTTACTTCTTGTGATGTTTTTGTTTTTAACCTTGCATACAAGAAGAAAAAAAAAGCTGTCTACTTCATCTGCTCTGCAGTACATGGCTGACTTTGCTAGCGTTTGTTAAATCATAAGGTCAATGAATGATATTTCCCTCAACAATTTTGGTGAATTAAATGCAACGTGGTCTGGTCATCAGCAGTTCCAGGAGACTCGTCCTGACCAACGCAAGCCAGGCACCTTTGTTGAAGGGCAGTATCATATTCTGGCTGAGTGTGCGCCTGTGTAATCCATAGCTGCAGGGAGGGTGACCTTCACGGCAGGGAGGCAAACAAGCAAGCAGGCAGGCAGGCGGGCTGCGACATAAGCTGGGCCGCCAAACGGATGCTGGGGATGGAATGCGCCAAGTACATTTTGAGAATAACACTCTGCTGTCTCTCGTACATCATTGAAGTGATCTTTTGTTTTCATCGTTGAGTGGAAGACATTTTTTTGCCTAGATTTCAGTTCATGAATCACCATAGACAAAACCTTTTCAAGAATGCAGAGTACAAATACAGCGATCATCTATGTACTTCAATTACAAAGCTTGGATTTTTTCTTTTTTTTATCCCTCATGACAAATTTGCTGTCGCGCTTTGAATCAGGTGAAATCAGGTGGCAGACAGTGTTCTTAGCAGCGATATGAGGGTGATGACGCAGCCAAATTGACCCCTGTTCATGAATGATGCATGTCCCCATCGGCCCCCATGGTGAGAGTGAGCTGGACAGCTGGCTTGCTGCATGCGCATGCTGCAGAACAAGGTGCCACTTTTAATGGCTCCCACCTACATCACACATTAACTCCAAAACTGAAGCCTGGGCGCCGCTTTCGGGAGTGGACACTCCATATATCCTCACCACTTTACTGCTCCTTGTCTTCACCTCCTTTCTATTCTCTTCATGCCCTTGCATTGTCATCCTTTGACTCTCCCTCCCTCCCCCACTTGCCGAGCTCCTCTATTTTTGTCAGCGACAATCACTGTATTTTCCGTCTCACTGCCCCGCACTGCCGCAGTCTGAGGCTGGCATCATAACATGGTTGAAGGAGAAGGAACGCAACGGGAGCGGGCGCGAGGGTGCGCGGAACAGCTTTGTTGTCGCCGTCACATCTGTCGGCTCCTTGGGCGGCCGCGCAGCAACAACATCAACACGCACTCCGTGACATTCCGTCACACGTCAGTAGCAGGCCTCACATGCGAACCTACATGATGCGGGTGCAATCGGAGCTTTATAGTGAAGCTAATGAGATTATACGTAAAGAAAATTAACAAGCTTGGCAAAATGCTAACCCGGTCCCCAATGAGAGCCTTTGAGGAAACCGTTTTATTGATATATCTCCGACCAGTCATGTCATAGGACCTTTGATTCCAAAACAAATGCAGGGGTGCTTTGACATACAAGTTTATTCTGAACCATATTCATCACTCAAAGCACTATCTCAAATTATTGTTTACCAGTGGAATAAATAAAAATGCCATTAATGTGTTCCAGCCTTCCCAAACAAAAACACATTTTTAAAACAACAAAAATAAAAGTCTATGTAATTGTACTTTATTAAAAAAAGAAAACTGCGATTGGTTGGCAAACGGTTTAAGGTGTCCCCCGCCTACTGCCTGAAGACAGCTGGGATAGGCTCCAGGACGCCCCGCGACCCTTATGAGGATAAAGCGGATCGGAAAATGGATGAATGGATAAAAAAAAAAAAGTAATAACATTATCAAATTAAGTGTAAATAATGACATAGCTGTTGCCCCAACATAGAGACACCCACTAAGATTGAGTTTCACAAGTGACTCAGTAAGCTGCAGTAATATTTGTCAATTTTTGCAATGGATAAAAAAAAAATGTGCCCGTGAGTATTGTTATCATGAACCTAAGGTGTTGCTCCACCATTTGTGTTTAAATATCCGTTGCTTAAACAGCGACAATATCACAACACTGATCATATTTATTAGCGTGTCTATGGCATTTTTCATTGTCTGAATTCAGCTAAACAGAAGCAGCTGTGCATTTAAGACATGTTTGGGTGACCCTGTGCTCAACCAAAAAAATAAATAAATTCTGTCTTTGGTTCTCTTGCCATTGGCTGTTGTCATTGCCAGTGTTTCTCTTCATGTCATTTTTGACAAAGTGGGACTGAGTGACAGGATATCATTTCTTTCCACTTGCTGTCAATTCAAATTATATCCTGCTGAAAGCTGTCGTGATCTTAAGCTATGATACTCCATAAGCAATGAAAAAAAAAACATGAAACACCCAGAGTAACAACGCAGCAAAAAACATTGGGGGCATACAAACATTAAACCTTGGTGTGGTGAAATATCTTTCGGCCAGGCACGCCGCTACACCGCGGCTAAAGGGCTGTATAGTGTGGTCATAAATCTGTGTAGCCCTGCAAAAGTCCCTCCAGTATTACATTTAAAAATTTAAAACATGTTTTATGTATTTCATAAAGTATAAAATCATGAAGAAGTTCACAAGGAGCCAGTGTGTTCCATTCCAATCTCCACTTCCATGTTTCGGTGGGGCAATGTACATTTGATTAAATATTTTGCTGTAGCCTTGTTTGTTTTTTTTAATTATTATTTTTTGTATTGAATATTCTTTAAGTTAAAACTTTTTTATACCACACATGTTGTTGCTGTGTATTCACATATTTTCACTGAAAAAAGGAGACCACTTAGTGAAGTGATGAAAATATTATTTTTTTCTCTGCCCCTCCCCAGCTGCCCCAAAGCTTGAGGAGGGAAAAAAAATCATGGTACTATGCCTGCATCCTGCAGCTGCAAATGGCCCTCAGGCCGCAAGTTGGAAATTGCTGCTTGACACGAACTTTCTCTGGTGTCTGCACTCCCAATTGCAGATTCCAGCTTAATATGGAGTGATATAATCATGGTGAAATATTTTGTATTTGCAAGACTGCTCCAAACACTTCACATGTGTTTGTCTGCCCTTTCAAATCAAAGAAGTATAGAAAATACAATTTTTGGCACATCACAAATTTGCCTGTCCTTTTACAATTGGTACAGTAACGTGAATGTCAACAATCACAGCATCTCAAAACTCTGACGTGTCCTGTTTGTTGGGTCCAAGATGCATGAGAGGGCCATATAACAATGACACGTTCTGTAATGTATCTAAACACTTTACAATGACATGAAGCAAGTCTTTAAATAAAATATCTGCTTCAGGGGTTAATGCAGTCGGTCGGTTAAAACTATCTGCACAATCTGCGTAGTAACCACCAACACAACCATTGTTACAAAGTTGAAAAATCTGCAAGAGGTTGTTTATGAATGTGCATTTCCTCTTCAAATCAAAAGTGAATGATAAAAATAATTATCATTTACTGCAGTCGCACATACGCGTAGACAGTGGACACGTGCTGTAAGAATCCTCCCATTCTTGCGGCAGTGAGCCAAAAGCACATGCGCGTCATATTTTGTGATGTTTTGGGGATATGGACGCTCTTGTGTGGTAAATATCTTTCATTGTCACCCACTCGGCTAAGATTGAAAATGTGCTGGCACTGCACATCTCACACACACACACACACACACACACACACACACACACACACACACACGCGCACGCGCGCGCGCGCGCACAAAAGCTACTCGGCTGTCCTCCTCCATGGAGACGACCAAAGCATGGGACAGCAAGCATGTCAGCATAGACCAAAGGAGAACATCAAGACAGATACAGACAGTGAGCGGGGGTAGAGGGGTGGGAGATCGGTGGGGGAATTGGCCCATTTTGGATGTATCGCAGGTAGTTTGCCGTCTTTTCTACTGTCATGTTGTTTGTTCAATCAACATTTACTGAAGGGAAGAGAGTGACATGGTGGCAGAGGAGGAAAAAGCAGCATAAACAAGGACATTGCAGTTGAAAGTGCAAGACCGGCCCACTCGTACTATGTGGATAAAGGTCGTTCGACCACACACTTCTGAGGGTGAACAAGTAGTTGACCCAGAGCGTTAATACAATGCGCCAACTTGGCGGGAACAGTTTGGGCCAGGCACACCCAGAAAGCAGGCTTGCCCAAGTTTGGTCCTCGAGAGCCCCTTTGCGGCACATTTTCCATCTCTCCTTCCTCCAACACACCTGATTCATCAGCAAGCTTTGTGGAAGCCTGATAACGGTCCTGATCATTTGAATCGGGTGTTTTGGAGGAGGGGGACATCTCAAGCAGATTGAATAGGGGCCCTCCAGGAAGAGGGTTGAACACCCCTGCCATAATGGCAAGATAGCATTACTTTACTGTAGATGAAATGAAGAGATGCGTTATTTATTTATTTGTTTTTGAGGTGGATATTCCGCTAAAGTTTCAGTTAAGTTTCAAAAGCCAAAAGTAACAGATTGGCACAGAGGCTGTCACACTTTCTGTCTGTGACTGGTTGTTTGTCTTTAGTTTTTGTGCAGCACGGTGGGATCTTAAACATTTAATTTGAGGTACAAAATGTGGCCAAAGAGGGCTTCTTTGTTTACATGGATCATTTTAATGATGTACTATTATTCGGACATACTGACAGTTTCAACAGATATGACCAAAAGGATGTTTTTGCTTTGTTTTTGAAAATTGCAAACTCTCCCTATTTAAGAAGGTCGTTTTGCAATTATACCACCACATCATCATAAACCATTGTTTCCTTCAGGGTATAATTATATATTTTTTTCAGGAAGGGACAATCTTTTTGTGCTGTACTGTCACAGCAGAATTACAGCTTGATCAGACGACGTCGCTGGGCTTTTTCGACAAAAACTTTCTGCTTTCAAGTGTCAAAAGAATAAGCTTGAAATCCATTCAAAGCGATGATTCCCAGTGCCATTCTTGAGCTTTGAAAGCCCACAGCTATACAGAAACGTAGCTAATTTTCACCATCCTATCTTCCGTTTTCAATCCTAATCCCCGTCCCTCCCGTTTCCCAAGTCCCTCCTCTTCCCGGCTCCACGCGGCTCTCAGCATTGGCTCCAGCGTCAGGCCCAATTACAGAGATGATAGCCGCTGTCAGTCAGCAGCTCACAGATGAAGCCGACCCTCTTTAACATGCTAATGGGGTGCCAGATTCAATCAAGGCAATTGTGTAGCGACGTGCTGCTCATTAGGAAGAAAATAATCCTAATAACAACGAGGCTCTGCCGCAGTAGCATGCAGCACCTAAAAGTAGCCACAGCGCTGAACTTGGTTTTCTCTCTTTCTGAGCAACCTCGTTTCCCTTCTTTTCCTCCTCTGGTCTTCGATGGTGACGTGGGCTGGAGGAGCAGCATGACTAATTTGCTGGCTAAGTGGTTTGCGTGTGTTTTAATTATTGACTAAAACTACTGTGCGTTTCTGTAGAATTGTGGGCTTTATTAGCATCCCACTTTGGGACCCAGAAATATATTCCACTCACGTTTGTAAATACTTCAGCAGCACAAGTGGAAGTGCATTAAAAAGTTGGCGATTCTAAATCTGTGAGAAGTGCTGAAATATACTTACTTGCAAGTGAGACGGAGAGACACGTCAAACAGTGGCAAATTGGAAAAGTTTTCAAATAGAAATAGTGTTTTTGGCAAAAATGTTAACTCTTTAGAGGAAAAGAGTCAAGATGAGGAATTGACTAAAAACCTGCAAAAAACACAAATCAATACTGCTCGGTACTTACTTGGTCCTTGAGAATTTAAATTGCTGACCTTGTTTTGCTTTTAAAAATGTATTTTTTAACAATGTGAAGCACATTGTGTCACCGTGTGTATGAAATGCTGTAAAAAAAAAAAGAAAAAAATCAAACTGAAAGAGGAGATACTAGTGTCCCCTTCGGAATTTTTTTCATTTTGACTTGCTAGCCAAACTTTGAGAGATGGGAGCCAAACACTATGTAGTAAAAGTAAACTCAACTCACTTGACAACAAGCAGCCTTTTCGCAGACACTGACCAAATCTTCAACAATGAGGCTTTAACCTGTTGAGGTGTGTTGTCAAACTAAACATCAAACAAAGAGAATTACACATTATGTATTTGAATAACCACATAGCTTTGCTGGCAACAAAAAATGTTAAATACCATAGACAGGCCAATGAATAGCAGTGCTGTTAACAATGAATATTTGAAGACAGTGGAGAGCAACACATCTAGGCATTTATATTCTCAACCCTCTCTATTTTGGCACATTAAATGAGGCAGGGTGTCCCAAAACCTAAGAGATTATTTCTGCATTCATTTGCTTGACAAGCGTTCATCTCAGATCCCATTCAAAGTCACATTTATCAAGCATATTGCCCCACATTCGGCATGTGATATTCTCATCAATGCTCATTAATGAGCTGCTTTTGGTTAGACTTTCAAAAGCTGCAGCGCGCCTTTCATCCACGGTCTGCTTTGTTAGAAGCGCTTACCATGCACGGCGATGGGATTGCTGCTTGTTCATTTTGATTTTATCATTGCTTATTGACAACATTTGGTGTGATGGCAAGCACGGTTGCACAATTTATTCCAGCCAGCAACAATCACATCTCATCCAATAATGCATTCCCTGCTTTCATGGCAAAATATGTCATGTGCGGGTATGAAAAACTCTGAGGCATCTGAAGTAAACATTTTCCAAACTTTGCCTTGATAAAGGGGATTTAAAAAAAAGTTTTTCTACTTTGACAGAACTTCAAGGGGGGTGTGCCTTTCATATATGGAGAAATGGCGAGGAAATGAATATTCATAAGGAGTGTCCTTAATTCGGGTCACTGATGGTGTAGTAGTACAGTCACCTGACTTGTGTGTGTGGGCAGCGTGCTTGTCCCTATATGTGCCTTGCGACTGACTGGCAACCAGTTTGGGGTGTAATCTGCCTTTCGTCCGGAGTCAGGTGGGATAGGCTCCAGCACCCCCGCGGCCTGTTCCGGATAACCGGTGTTGAAAAAGGATGGATGGAGTGTCTTAATTCTTCTGGGTGTCAGCTGTTGGTGCACGACTTTTAACCCTGGAGAACCCACGGAGTAAAATTTGGCCCCTATAAATTCTGCTACTCAAATGCTTAATCCTCACTAAGCCTATCCCAGCCATCCCAGTAGGCAGGGTCCAGCCAATTTGGCAAATGCTACCCTTAAATCCAAAGGGTCAAATTTGGCCCTAATCCTAAATTAGGATTAAAGTATTGAATATTTGAAAAAACATATATTTTGGTGTTCAGTGAACATATAGCAGTCATTTAATGTAAAACTTCATCATTTTCCAAAGAAGGAAAGGGTTCTTGGGTTCTCCAGGGTTAAATCATATTATCTTTTTAACTTGACTTTGAAAACATGCTTCCCCCTTCCTCTTCTAATGCAAATTCCACCTTAGCGACATGGCCTTGATCACAGGGGCGGATGCGGCGATGAATGCTGATTTGAACGCAAGTGTTATTGGTAGTTTTTGCAATGACAAGCAATATTACGGCGGAGCCCTACCCCGCAACCACTTCAAAAGATTGGGCTCCGTTTGGGTCGCTATGTTCGAGGACACACCTGTTTGTTAGGCTACTCTATATTCATAGACAATGCTTGTCAAGTCACCCCCCTACTCTCTTAGGCTTGTCCTCTACCCCACTTGGGGAATGGCAAACGCTGGGCATCAGCCTATTATTGTTTGCGCTCCTCAAAGAGCACAGGTGTGGCTCTTTCAAATGCCTTCATCGCCCACACTGTATTAGCCCAACCTTGTTCCGTCCTTTCCCTGAGGGCTGGGGCTCTAATCTCGGAGAGAATCGGCTGCCTTTGTGACAGTCCGCCGAGGTGCATTTGGGCTGGTCCAGATGATAGAATTCCACACCTGAGGGCGCAGGTTCCTGGGAAGAAAGTTGCTGGCTATTGTTCCGGTAGGGTGTGTGACTCGAACAGGAGAAGGAGGGAAGCATTTTTTTGGTGGGGGTAGGGTGGCTGTGGGGAGCCATGTGGCGGAAAACAAAGAAGGGCAGGAAGATGGGGACGCGCTTCACCTTGTGTCACCTCGTTCTCCCGCTGAGTCGACACCCTCCTTTTTTCCCCCCCTCCTGTCTTTCGTCATCAAGTCCGACCCCTGCACGCCGCACTGGAGTACTGCCTTGCGGCAGACACAATAAAGCGACCCGTTCCTCTTGAAAAGAATTCCTCCAGTTCATCTGTCGTTGTCTGCGATGTTGCCTTCAGCCAGTCACATTCAAGAACGTTTTGAGGACAGCTCTGTGATCTTGTTGCAAGCCTGACTGGCTGCCAGCCAAATGGGGAAGCACTTACCTGAGAAGGAACTTACATACAGAAAACAACATACACTAAACTCGGTGAACAGAAATCGGTTTTTGGCTGGTTTAGTTTGGTGCCTCAAAGAGCGGATCGCTTGTCAATAATCGGGGTTGGTGTCATGATTTGTTTGGCTAAATTACAAGTTATTTTTCATGTTTATTGCTTGGTTTCTTGTGTCCTGTCTTGCTTGTTATTTTTTTTCCCATCCCGTGTTTGTCAAGCGGGTCCCTTGTGTCCTCAATCAGCCACACATGTCTTGCCCAGGTGATCCTCATTTTCTCATCAGTTGCCTTGTATTTAGTTTCCTGCTTTTGTTCGATCTTTGTTGGATCGTTGTCATTGTCACATTGGCTTGTTGTTATGATTTTTGGTGTTTCTTTGTTCTGTTCAAATTATTGCTTCCCTCCAACTTCAAAGTCCTGATGGCACACCACTGGTATATACACTGTATGTATCCAAAGTATCCAGAGTTTTTGTGCCAGAGGTTGTTCTGAGGGAGTCCTTTAACTCATTCAGTACCAGCCAATTCTAGACCAAGTCTGAAAAGACGTTTAAAAACGTATTTGGGAGTGAATGAGTTAAGGAGGGCCGGCAAATAAAAGTGCATGAAGGTTGTACTCTAACTGTGAATACAGTATTATCGTCATGGTGTGCAGTGTGGCACTGGCACTGTACGCGTTCACTTGATATTCTCCGTCCCCGTCATCCCGGGCTGTCGTCTCCCATTAGCCCTGGCAGCTCTTTGTCCGTCATCACTGACCTCAAACGGACACAAACACGCCGCGGCACCACATAAACACAGTGAAATAAGGCCTGAGCCTTTTGCACGACTATGATTTTGTTCCAGGTCAGGCTTAGCGCCTTGATTACAGGTTACGTCTTCATCATGCTTTGGAGATAAATATGAGGGAATGCGATGGGACTGAGCCAGTTCGAGCATATTTTCATTAAGTATACCAATCCTGTGCTGAGTGAGTGAGTGCGTGTTGTGACATGTTGTGACTCAGCGAAAAGCCCAGAGAGACATACTTGCATGCATTCACCTTCGCTGTGCTTGGGCGACTCATTAGTACTGTGTTTGAGAGAGGTGCGCCCCCCACCCCACACACACACACACTCCCTCAAACCAAGCACTTCCACAGGTCCACTTGCTGACAGCCCAGGAGCCAGGAAGAGATTTATCTGAAGGATTAAGGGGTGTGCATCTGTGGCTCACATGCTTTGGCCCTTGCGTGTGTGTGTGTGTGTGTGTGTGTGTGTGTGTGTGTGTGTGTGTGTGTGTGTGTGTGTGTGTGTGTGTGTTTGTTCAAGACATAGTGGTTTGGTGAGGTGAGACAGGTCACAGGTAGTCATTCCACAAATTTGACATAATTCCTATGCTCTACCCTCTCTGTCGTTTGAAGACGCCAAAATAACAGAGAGGCAATTAAATCCCCCGTGCCTTGATTCAGTAGCTTAGGGGAGATAAACGTGGGGGTTTTCTGGGAGTGTTTTTTTTTTTTTTTTGTGACATGGGGCGTGGAGGCTTGAAATGTCATATAAATCCCAACAGGGTGTCATTGCTGGTGCATCAACCCTTTCATTACACACAGCCTACAGCCTGTAAATTAAAGGTTTAAGCTACCTTAAAATGAAAAAGTTCCCTATGTTTAGTGTTTTTTTTGGGTGTGTTTTGAACAAAAAAAGTTATTATTTATTTATTTATCCATTTAGCAAGACAAGCTGCAAACTGAGATTGGAATGATGAGATATTTTTACACTTTTTGTGAATTTACTCAAATTTATTTTGTCAAGCGTTTGCATTAAATAAAATCATCTGAATCCAGATACATCTTTAATATATATATATACAGTATATATATACAGTGTATATATATATATATATATATATGTATATATATATATTTATATATATGAATGCAGATGATTGTACTTCATGCAGCCACTTGATGAAAAAAAGTGACTAAATTCAACATTTTTTTCAGTGTGAATGGGCTTCTCTGCATGGGCTTCTCTGCTCTGTGTGCTGTACATTTCACTGAGGACATATTGTGACTCATATTAGAGCGGCGATTGCCAGATCGTTTCACCGTAACTAAGCCCCCTGTGACCTTTTTGACACGCCCGCCTTCGCTGGCACACATGCTGTGCATGCCCACATACCTTACATGCAATTACATGCAACTTCTGACAGCATTTGTGGTAATGAAACATGTTTGAGCCCTCTCAGCATTGCCTGCATAATCCGCACACGAAAGCATATTAGCAGCAATCACAGACAAGCAAATCAAACAGATCTTTATCACTCCATCCACCTCAACTGTCGCAACTTTCACCAGGAACTTTAATTAACTCACAGAATTAAGAAAAGATGTTAAGGATACAGCTTGAATTTCTTTTGTTATTATTTTGTAAAAATCTTTCGTGATCATCTTCAGCAGAAATTGCAAGAACTCACAGGCACCTCAGCAGTACCCTCTTGTGGTCACTTATAACTATTGGCTCAGGTTTTGGTGCGGCGGATTCTTGGCGCGATGATGGAAAGCTCTCGTGCTGGCTCCAATGAAGTGCATGAATCTATTTAAGTTTGACTTGATAATAGCTGACAGCTCAGAATGGAAGTGAGGGACAAATGCAGTACTGCAGCAGGTCATCATGACTCCACCGCACGAGACCAAGACAAGGGAGCAGCAGTAATTATAAAAATAGGATATCTGATCCACGATTGTTGGCGTATGCAAGGTCAAACCGTTTCGAGAGAGTTTGAAAATTATGCCGTGGGACTGATAACGGAAAAATCAGCCGGAGGAATATTTCTTTTTGCTCGGCTGTAACTCATCCTGAAAGCTGTGGTGGGAATTGTTGACTCTGCTGCGACAACACTGCGCATGAGATACATTTGCGTCAACTGCCCTCAGTGCATCTAAAGCTCTGTAATGGCATCCCTGCTCATGTGACCTGCAGGGCCTGGGATTTGATAGCCAATCAGAATATTACAGCACTCCCCCCCCCATGCAATGTGTCTGAAAACTCTCATGAGGCAGGCAAGGATTGACAAGCATATGTTTGAAGGACAAACCCACATCGAACATACACACTGTATACCGTAAAATATGAAAACCTGGATGTGCAAGAATAACACAAAATACATAATGCAATGTTCAAACATTGTGTTTTCTGAACAAAATATAGCATCTATTAAAATGAATTTCCTGAATGTCTCCACCAAGGGTTAGTACGGTCACAGACCATGTTGGAAGTTTTGTTTTTGTTTTGTTTTGTTTTTCGAAAGACAGTCGTGCCTTGACATGCAAGTGACCAATGCAGCGTGTTATACCGGAGTCAAATTCCTTGTGTGTTCTACATACTTGGCCAATAAAGATGATTCTGATTCTGATTCTGATTCTCCAATTTCCATAGTCCTCCATGAGGGCGGACCGATTACATTTGTGTTGACTCAAATTAAACATTTGCTTTTACTTTGAAATGCCAACGATCAACATATTTGGCTTTTCTGACATGATATGGATGAAGCCAAGAAGAGTATCATAATTAATATTGTTTGTGCATTTTCTGCACTTTCCATTTCAATAAAAACTGAAAGTTTGAACAGGTTTTTAAAAAATCTCATTCATCAATTATTCGACAAAGTAATCGACAGATGAATTGATGATGATGATGATGATGATGAGTAATTGTTGAAGTTTAAAGTTCTTTTTTCTTTTTTTGGGGTGGGGGGAGAGGCTTGAACAACTAAATGGCATTTCCAATCATTTGAATAGGGAACACTGACTTGAGTTACTTTTAGTTTCCAGCATTATCATGGAACAAATAAAATCCATCTCTCGGGCACCACGGTGTACAGCTAATTGATTTGGAAGAAGTCATCGTGGATACCTTCCCAAAGCAACTGCTTTATATCCTTTAAGTGACTCCCGTGCTAATGTGTGCGTTGTGTAAGGCAGCTTTTCGTTGGATCCAAAGCCAGCACAAATCTGGCTAACATACACGAAATGATGATCACTACAGCGGTGACTTGGCAAAGAACTGGGAGCAAGAGCAAAAATGATATTGATTTTCCTCTCTTTTATCATGGAATTCCGAGGCGTGAGACATTGTTCTAGGGCAACCCGGTTAGTGCGTTGGCCTGTCGGTGCAGAGGTGCAGGGTTCAATTCAGGCTACGGTCTTACTGTGTGGTGTTTGCATGTCTCCCTCTGGCTGCCTGGGTTTTCACCGGGTACTCCGGTGCCCTCCCACATTCCACAAACTTGCATGGCAGGTTAATGGAACGCTCTAAATGATCACTAGCTGTGATTATGAGTGCAAATGGATGTTTGTCTACGTGTGCCCTGCGATTGGCTGGCAACCAGTTCAGGGTGTCCCACGCCTTTTGCCCGCAGACAGCTGGGACCACGCCCGCGACCCTTGTGGGGATAAGCAGATCAGAAAATGGATGGATGGATGGCGGATGGATGGATGGAGACGCAGCAACATCACATGCGCATGTGGGTGTGAATGGTTGCTTGTCTCTATATGTGCCCTGCGACTGACTAGCGACCATTTCAGAGTGCAGTCTACCTTATGCCCAAAATCATTTAGAATAGGCTCCAGCAACTCCCCACGACCCTGGTCAGGATAAGTGTTGTTATAAATGGATGGATGGATGGAGGTGTGTACGCATGTGAATATATACCATAACAAGTTCGATTGAGGTAAGCTGCCAAATGATTCCAGAAGGGTACCTCATTATTTTTTCCTTGGATCTTGCTCTTTTGCCTCATCTCTAATTTTAGCCCCTTACTGCTTGCCTCCATCTTGATGCTCTCTATTCGCTACCACGCACAGCAGCCTCCTCTTCAGAAAAAAAAAATGAACAGCCAAGAACTAGCAGGAACTTTTCATGACTCATTGTCAACGACATCAGTCGATGAATTCCCTGTCAGTCAGCTGTAAGAAATGAATGCCTCAGGTTATGTTGTGTGTCAAGCAAGCAGTCTACAATGCAACAATGTTTGTCTTTGTTTCTTAATTCATTGCAAGAAAAACCAAACATCACAGGGCACACAAGCAACCTTGACACATGCAACACACAGCAAATTTTCTGCGATTAGTACTTGAAGAGGGATGTGGATGAAGCAAATTATTCAGTTGAAGAACAGCAGGCCCACGGTTTAAATTGATCTACACACACACACACGCACGCACGCACGCACGCACGCATGCACGCACACACACATACACACACGCACACGCACACGCACGTATTGTCTTTATTTTACATCACATTCTGCCAAATCCGTAATTTAATGACGGTACAATTGAAAATAGACCTTTTATTTGTAAGTCATCTACTTATTTTCCAAAGCCATCCATTCTTGGATAAACAGCACAAAGGAACAATAGTCTGCTCCATTCTTGATGCTGTTGTGAGTCGTTGCTCTTTTGCCCTCTAAAACACAGAAAAAGCTCAATAACATTGATTTGAACTGGTTGTGTTTTATAGGCAGTGACATTCACATCACATTAAAATGTCAGCCAGTCCGAGGTTTGATACAGGTTGTTGACGTATTGATGCCGTTCTGACAGCGGTGCCTTGCGATCCACATTTATTTTCATTCCGTGATCATGCTTGTAACACGTTCAAGTCTTTCTCCTTTAAAATAAAAGGAAATGCCTTGCAACTGTTCCAGCACCTCTTAAAAAAAACACACACAAACATTTTAGTGATGTGTTTTAATAACATTGTACTGAATGAAAACATTACAATGAAACAATGTAAACAGCAATGGCATAATTAAATGAAATGAGAAGAATTGAACAGATTTGCTTCAATTCTCCAGCATGTCTACGACCCTCGGGAGAATTAAGCGGTCCATAAAATGGATGGATCAATGGACATCTTCCTTCTCGTGTTTGTGTGTGTGTGTGTGTGTGTGTGTGTGTGTGCAAGCTTTGGCAACCTGGGGGCTGTATAATAAAGACACATGGATATATATGAAGATGGTCACAGCTCCTCTTGGAATATTGATCGTTCTTTGCAGAGGATAAAGAAAACATGCTAGTGGGTATTGCTCCATGTTGCTGCTTTAGATTCATATTTACAATTATGCAAGAAGCTAAAGACATGAATTTAAGCTTTGTAAAACAAAAATGTGTTCATCTATTGTCTTATGATAAATATAGTGAAGCAGCCAAGTATTTGTTAAATTGTTTGCGGTGCTGAGAACGAGCTGCCTTCGTCAATGGCCGAGACCTCCCACTTCGCAATAAACCAGAGTTTATTGTTTAACCGACTTTCAGTGTTGCCGAACCTTGCGCTGCATGCTCACTGAGATTCAGTCCCGTGAGATTTGTCGACATTTCAAGATGTCATGCACGATGACTTTAATTTTTTATGGGATACAATATTTTCATATCTTCTTTCACTGAGAAATCACACAGTTCTGCTTGCTCATACTGAGCCAATCAGGGATAATTTGTAACATGTACTTACCATGAATACATGACAAAGTACTCCAAAGCTAAAGTCAGGTTACAATGGTTTGGATTTAGATTTGACTTACAAATGTCCAATTTTTATATGTGCTGAGTGTTTTTTTTCCAGATGTCATTCTGTGGCCCGCCACGAGCTTAGTCTAGTTGTCTTTTCCATTTGTTGTCTTTTTTTTCATATAAAATTTGTGCCGCGAATTTGCAACTCGTCAGCCTTCCCATTCTGTCTCCCCGTGTTGAAGTGACTGTCTCGTATCATACGAGACAGTCACATACATACGAGTCGTATGTATGTTAACCAACTATTCAATGACTCTGGTTGCTCTGTGCCTGTGACGTGTATTGCAATGACCGTAAAATGTCTCTTTCCATTGCATTCCTTAAACAGAGCACGAGAGTGTGTTAATTCCTGCAGAAATTTTGTCAATGTGGCCATGTTTTGTGTGTGCTTAAGCCTAGATAATGATGCAGTCCTCACCACCTTAAGGCTGACAGATGCGCAGCAGAAGGCAATCTGTACTTGACAGCACTTCCACTCACTCTGAAAAAGTCACTCTCGCTAATCCAAACTTTGTCGAGTGCATCAGTTAACATCAGCTCTGCAGAAGCCGCATTACTTCCTCCGATTTCATTCGGCTGACTTAAAAAGCTTGATGAAAATGCAGAGGTGTCCAAAAAGCCTCAAATTACATCTTGCGAGCACAGAGGCAGGTAGATGAAAAATTTCCGAGGGCATGCGGGAGAAAAGACACGCAAGAGCTGAAGTGAGAGAATATATTGAAGCACTGTGCAATCCCCAAAAGGAGAGCAGCAAAAGCTTTAAATCGTGGAGGGAATTTGAACGCCAGCGCAATCCGGCGGCGGGTATTAAAAGGCTTAATCCGAGAGCTCGCTGAGGCTGAGTTTTGCTTTGTGGGCCCCCTCACTATCATCCTTGGCTGAGGCTAAAGAGGAGACAAGAAGGGAAGTGTGAAGATGACGAGCATTGGGAGCCACATGTCATTATGGCAGCTTTGCATGTATGTTTTATGGGAAGTGAAACATTGACAGGGTGCACAGATGCTCATTGGAATTTCTTCATTTTATACGCCAGCTGCTTTGAAAAAAAAATTCCACTGCTTTGAATATGATGTCATTTTTGTGTTTAGGAGGTTTAAATCGTGGCGGGGCGGCGATGCCAGCATTCTTGCGGACCCCAACAGTGATCCAGCCCCACCTGGACATGAAGCCCTTCCTGCAGTTCCCCATGGAGACACCTCCTCCTCCTGCTCCCCCTCCTCTTCCTCCTCCACACAGCTTGGCCCTCTTCCACAACTTCAGCACGGTAAGAGCCCAAAGAGAAACTGGGACTACTTTGAATGACACCAAGTCATTGCCGCAGTGTGGTCTTATTACTGGAAGGATTAAAATCCTTTGTGGGAAGGTAATTGCATTGAAACGGACGCACTCGTGTTACTGGTACTGCTTACATAACACTTTTTATGGTCAGTGCTTTTGTATTGCCACCCGTGTGTGCCTTTTAATTTGTGAAATGGCTGCCTCACATCACATCAGCGTCTATATGTTACTCCATAGGAGCGGGAGGCAATCTACGATATGTTAAACGCCCCCCCCTCCTACACACATGCACCCGTTTTATGCGGTGGATTATGTGCCGAAGCATTGACATTTGAATTTGAATCTGGAAACTTTAGAGACTGCTATTTAAGGGGAGCTACAATGAAATGTAGCTGTCTGCTTGAATGAGTCAAAGCTGATACATGAAAGGTAACTCCAGAGCTGCACTTGAAATCCCACCGTTTCTTTGCTCCTGCACTCTTTATTGTGACTGAGTGGGACTTTCCTGCTCCCCGCGGGCCTTGAAAAAAGGTTCATCATTCAGAGCAGACCACGGAGGCATTCACCACTTCATCAAGTCAGCATAATGTTGCTCCTCCAAAGTGCATTTGAGAATGTCAACACATTTCTCATCAATATGTTCAACCACAAAGCGTTTTGTTCTCCGTGGGAAATGATGTCAGGCTTGCCTCCGCCTGATAAGCATTTAAGCACGCTGCCTCCACCTTGATTGGGCAAGGCAAATAATTAAGAAGGCTCTGTCGTGGAACCCCAGTAACTTATCAAACGAGCAGCTCCTGATTTCTCATTCACATTTGCTGATATCTCTGAGAGTGGCGGCCATTATTTTATTGTGCTTCGGATGACTAAAAACATTGGAGAGTGTTTCAACTTTATTCTGAGGTTACGAACCGCCCAAGTTATTATTGCAAGCTTGGACTGATGGAAATAGAATTAAGGTCGAAAGCGAATGATATTATTGGTATGTGTTTGCTTTTATGATCTAAAGTAGCTTCTTCAGACATTTTACACTTCCGCTAAAAGAGGAACTTACCAAATAAAACTGCACTCAAGCCAAAGTTTGCCTATGTTTGATAGGCTTCGCTGCACTCTATGCACATGCCCGCTTTTGGCACTTTTCCACACAGCTATTCAGCAAAGGAGCTATTGTTGCCTTTTTTTTAAACACTTTGACTTCTGAAAATGATCAAGCCTGGAAATAAATTTGTAGAGATAAGGTAATGAACTTTTGCATTGTTCTTTTCATTTTGGATTTTATAAGGTTTGTACATTTCCCTTCTTGACCACTTCACATCACTTTCAACTTAATCTTGCTATTAGGAGCATTTTGTTTTACCTAATCCATTTTTTCAAATGGTTGGCAACCATCTGCCGCTATTTTCCTTGTCGTCTCAGGCCCAAACTATTTATCCACCATCAATTGAATCGACAAAATCCCTCTGCTCAGTGTCTTATGACCCTGCGGCCAGGAGGGGGGGCCACAGGAGAGGCGAGAAAGCGGATCTGACCTTGCAGTAACTTAGCATGTCCATACAGTACATTCACAATCATCCCCCCCCCCCCAAAAAAAAATAGAAAGGAAAAAAAAAGACTGGCCCTGATAATTATAGTTCATTTGCTTTTCAAGTCTGTGTAGTTTCCACTGAGTGATAATGTAACTATCAGTGTGAATGGTTGTTGTTGTCTGTGTGTGCCTTGGCGACCAGTCCAGAGTGTAATCAGCCTTTTGCCCAACGGAAGCTGGGACTGGCTCAGACTTCCCGTGACTCTCAACAAGATATAAAGGGATGGATGGATGGATGGAAATGAGGCTGAAACTCAGTGGGGATGAGAGTGCTCCTAGAATTTGAAGACAGGAGCTCCCCGAGGTGCGATGCACCGTCTCCGAATGTGTGCCACGCTTGTTACAAACTGTTTAGAAAACACAATAAAAAAGATGCGTAAACAACAACATCAACTCGGAAGTAGTCTGACGTTTTCCCAAAAAAGACTCGACTCCCTCCAGATGTACGTGCAGCTCGATGATGTTTTTTTAAGAATAATTCAACACTTGCTTTGTTTTCCCTGCGACTGTGTGAATGAAAGGGAAATCCTGATCAGTCTGTGAGTGTCTACAAAGCCTGCTGGTGACTTTCTGCTTTCTCGGCCTGTATTGAATATTTCACTGGAGACTCACTTTTATTGCAGCCATAACATTGAGAAATGTCCTTGTACGTTTAGCTGGCAGCAAGTCACTCTCTGTCTCTCTTCAGAGTTGATCTCGCTGAGTTTGTACATCATAATTAGCCCGCCATTAACATTGAGGGTTATTACCTCTATAACAGAGGAATGGCCTCTGCGGCGTCATGTCTATATATACAGCTGTAATGGTCCTGTAATATGATTTGTACTCCACTTGGCTGTCACTGCCCATGGGCTTTTGGACACTGATGGACTGGTTTACAGTATTAGTATGTGTCGGTCCCAATATAGACCACATGCGCACGCTTCTTCTGAGGCAGCTGAAAGGTCAGAAAATGGCAATTGTACCGATTTATCAGATTTATTTCAACATGATCACCTTGCAGAATAATGAAATTGGTTCTGTCATAGATTCAGTTTGCGACCCCCTAGCTAATTGATTTAAAATGACGTCATAATACTTGTTTATTTATTTAATCTATTCAGAAGGAAATATAAGTCCATTTTCTAGCCAGCATATTTTTATTAGTATCGTCATATTGCATTAGCACTGCTTCACCATTCTGGTATCGTAATATGAAATGACAAGGAAAAAAAAGTAGTGGTGTGATAACTGATGTCTATATGTTCAGGGAAAATGCCATAATCTGATATGACTCAAGCCGTCATTTTGACACGACAATGTTAAAATTCCCACACAATTGACTATTGAGTCTTACTTGACAGTCCTCATATAACTATGCATTTATGCATATGATGTTATTACCTATTCTCGCAATATTTTGTGTATATCGTGTTGGGGTTTTTTCAGGTTGGACAAAACACTTTTTGCTGCAAATAATGTTGTCCTACAGCCTTATTGGGCACATCGCATCCATTTTGACTTAAATCTGAATGATCACGTATGATTGCTGAGCATATAAAGGTTTACATTTGACCAATTAAGAGTGCATCCACTAAAAATCACATTTTATGATGTTATTCAAGACAAATCAAGTTTATTTCTATAGCCTTCGATGACAAAAGAGTCTCAAAGGGCTTCTCAGGCGCACAGCTCACCAAGATCAACAACATTGCCCCCGAGCCCCTCTTGGACAGGAGAGAGAAGAAGAAGCAGTAAAACAGGCCAAAATGTTCATGTTAGGGGGTGAGGCAGGCCAAGAGACTTGTTGCACACTGGGGGGCAGGGATTTAAACATTTCTACAGTGGTAGCTGCTCTCATTTTCACAGGTGGGTACTCCGGAGAACTGGATCCCAAATAGAAAATGCTCTTGGACCTGCTGACTTCTTTACACACAGTGACTTTCTAAATACCCCGCACCTCATCCAATTTGTCTTGCTAGTCGAAGTCGGTGGGCAAAGCAAATGTTTTATCTTGGTTCTGTTGGGTTGGCTAAACACTGACAAGCAGGGGGTCAGTGGAACACTCTCATAATCCTTCAAGCACATCTAGAGAGAGCAAATATGCACGAGAAGGAGGGGAGAGAGAAGGAGAAGGGGAGGAGACACTGCAGTGCACTTGAGGGACTCACCATGGCAAGCTTTACGGCATGGCGAAGGAGAACTGAAAGCAAGAGCAGGAGGACGCTTGACACATGGTGTGGAAATATTTGCAGAGTTTACAGAGAGCATCCCAACATCTCAAAAAGGCCCAAAAGGACAACTCAAGACACACGGCAATGCACTACGAGTTCTTCAAATCCTTTAAGTTGGTCTTTATCTTTGACAAGCGAGCAAGAAGCTGAATGAGGGAGGACAGTGCATCACGCACTTTGAGTCTCACGCTCTCTGAGACCCAAACACACACCTGTGACAGCAACAAACACATCCAAGGGGAAATGCAGCTCCAAGCTTGTACAGACACTGAGGAGAAGGTGAGTACACAGCTCCTTGGGCATGTGTTTTTTTTTTCTTCGTTCTGCTGCGTCTTAATCTGGCCTCCAGTCAAGCAAAACTTGTGCTTCAAAGACTGTGTTACATCCACCTCAGTGCAGATTATACTGCGAGTGCCAGAGTGGTGCCGCAGGGAGCATTCCTTGCTGCTGCTCAAGTTTGACACGATGAAAACAATTTGCTGTCGAGAAGTGATCAAACACAGCAGGGGAGTGAACTGAAAAGAAGTGCAAGATAGCGAGACCAGGCGAGGAAACAACACAGCAAGATATGACAAAAGTCATTTTGGGAGCATGACAAAGGCTCACCAGGACTAATCAAAGAAAAAATACCAGACAGTGTGCTTAATGCCTTTTGAGGCACAATGATAAGACATATCTGTACCATTTGCTATGACCCGTTAGGAACATATTCTAAACAGGCACCGGAGCCTGGTTACACACTTGTGTGGTATGGCATTCCACTCCTTCAACATGCTTGCGACACTTGCTCAAGTGTGAAAAGAACACCCAAACGGATCCTACTGGTTGGCTTCGGGACAGGACTGTTGGCACGCCGCGCCATTCTTTTTACTCCCAAATTGTGGTGGTCGTCTCTGATGAACACTCCTGTGTGGAAGGGCAGGCCTTGCCATCTGGGAGGATGACATTGAGGACGTATGACATTTCCTTGATGATGACAAGCCTCGTTTTTCTGGTGATGAATGCTGCCCCATATCCAGCTACAGTCAGGCACTTGCAGTTTGTCAACAGCAGAATCAATAACAACCGCAGAAGAGCTCTTTAGCTACGGCTGTGAAGAGTTGGTGCATTTTGCGTGCAATGCATAGACCCAGTGATGCAACTTATTCCATAAATGGATGTTCCTTACAAATTGAGCAACTCTGGAAATACCGTATTTTCCACACTGTAAGGCGCTTTGGAGTATAAAGTGCACCTTCAATGAATGGCCTACTTTGAAAATGTTTTCATATGTTGAATGCACCGCATTATAAGGCATTATATGCCTTATAATGATAAGGCATATAGAATAGAAGCCACAACAGTGAGTTGCGTTATGCATCCACGAGATGGAGCTACGCTAAAGGGACTACAATACAATACCATACAGCTTTATTTATATAGTTTTCACAGCTGTAAGAAAACACTTTACAGAACATTTAAAATACAACGTCCAAGAAATCCGAATATTGATCCATATATAAGGTGCAACGTTTAAAATACTACGTCCAACAAATCCGAATATTGATCCATATATAAGGTGCATCGGATTATCGGCTTTTGAGAAAATCGAATGCTCTTAGGTGTGCCTTATAGTGTGGAAAATACGGTAGGCTTTCTCACATAGCAGTTTGCCAGGCAAAATGTTCATTTTGCCCCTCATCAAAACACACTGAATAGCAGAACTGGGAATCATTTGCTAAGACGTCCCATACAGCTTTGCTGGACTAGACGCACTCGTGACGTCAACTACGCATTGGAAGTAGGTCTTCGAAGCAAGCTTATTTGCTGCTGCTTGTGCGACCAGATAGCTACAAAATCCGTCAGAAAAATATACACAGTAGTCAAGTAAAATACTGAAAAATCGAAATCTCCTAAAAAATGGTCAGCAATTACTTGTACTCGACACTACTGCAAGGTGGCGCAACATCATCACGGGGTTGAGAAATAATTTAACGTGTCTATTGCAGATGTAAGACTATGACAAATACAGCTGTACCTTGAAATACCCAACGTATATATTTTTTAGATGTTGAGCTTTGATGTGCATGACAGTCTTGAGTTGCGAGCATCACTGAACAATCTCACCTCATATGTCAAGAGACAACTGTAAATAGAATGCATGTGGGCCTTGTCCACATCAAAGCTTTTGGATCTTCAGTCTCTCAAGGACCAGCAGACATGATCACAGAGTGTTTGCCTCTGCTTGAGAGGGATTTTGGGTTCGTTTCTGTGTGAACCCCACCAGAGAGGCCTCTTGGCAGCTGCACAGTGTTTTTAACAGCTGAATCGACTGGATGGACCGTAGCTGACCTCCCCACCCAGGGAATTTGGCTGAACCCCATCATTCATGTGCACAGTTACCTCAGCTCGTGTTAAACGCTCTCCAGGGGGTCACAACGCCGACGCTCTCCTACAGCATGTAACGTGCACCTGCACCGGGTTGCTCATCATATAGCAGGTAACGTCTGACAGCAGCTTGGTGGCTTGCTGGAAGATATGGAGTGTATCGTACTACACTGGGCTAGTTCACAATACATACAAGACCGGAACACTCTAACTGTATTGGTATATTTGCTTTCTTAAAAACTAGGGCTGAACACTCAAGTCGACATTGCAATGCAAGTTTCAAATCACAAAGACTGAAATTTGGAAGAAAAAAAAAACATCTGCTTGATTTTACTTAATCAGTAGGCTTTATAGTATATCATGAAACATGGCACCTCAAGATGTGGTGTGATCTGACTTTTGAGTACATCACAGCTCTTTTTTCTTTTTCCTAATTCAGTACAATGCAACATGCTTCAAATTGGTCTCTGGTACTATTTACACTTAGCAACTTGTTGCTGTGGAAGACGGTGTCCATGCAGTATTGCTTGCTGCGGTTCAATATGTTGCAAACTGTTACTACTCTATTCTGTGGAGCTGCATGCCATGTTGCACTCAAGTCTGTTTCCGGGGAAATGAAGAACAGAACAGCAGTCATGCTTGATGGGAAAAGTCGCATGAGATAAGAATGACTGATTGTTATGTTATTTTGAGATCAGATGCCTAGCCATGGCGTCATTCTATGGTTTCTGGTCTTTATCATTTTATCCATCTCTGCTGCTCATCTACATGGTGCATATATATCCAGGTAGGCCTTGTTGTCTTCCAGTTTAACATCCAAGGCCTCCTCTGCATGCATTCCAAGTCCTAGAGAGATTCACGTTGTATACTGTACCTGCAGTCAAGGAAATTCTCTTCTTGAGGATATCTTCATAATAGACGAGCGTGACAGTGGGCGTGAGATGACTTCAGGGAAAGCTTGGCAATGGGCCAAATTAAACACAGAGACGGGCCAAATTGAGTAATTTCTTGTCTGCGAACCTTCCCAGAGCAGCACGCTTGCATCACATTTGGAAGGCTCTTTGGAACATTCGGTCAATGGCTTATGATTTTTCAGACACACAACAGCAATTGCATTTTTTTTTTTTCTCGCTAGACCATTACTTTGGTTTTCATCCTCCTACGTACCCAAACAGTGTCACATCATTGTACATTTTTTTAAGTAGTCTGCTGTCACTGCAAAGAAAGTGCCAAGATGTCTGTGGTTAAAAACCACAGCGTCGACTCTAAATTAGCGCTAAAGCCAATTTACAATGACGGTTAAATGAATTCACCATTTAGTTTTAGGATGGGGTTAAAGTACCTAACCAGAGTCAGTTAAATGCATGAGGTGTTAAATAGCATGTTGCTGATTGATGGAGCAGATGGAGAAAAGTCACACAACAATGTCAATATCCGACCTGGATAATCACAACCACCAAGTTGTCTTGATCGCAGCACCTGCGGCAGGATGCTGCTACCTAAACTACCCTCATTTCACCCAAAAACACTCACTTTTATTGACACTGTCAGGAAGTCATTCACTTAATCATTCACAAGCAACTGGTCGTTAACAATTTTTCCAAAAAGAATCTTCAAGCTGTTTTTATTTTGACAGTTTACATTTAATATCCATTTAAACAGAAAACAGTGAGGATTACCAGTTGTATATTTAAAACAACTACACATCGGTGTCTTCAAGTCCACACACGATGGGAAACCCCATGTAGGCACTTAGAAATAGCTCTGGTTTTATAATCTTCAAAGATGGATAGTTTTACACAAACATTGGCACTACACATGTAGACATAATGAAAGAGGTATATATTATTTATCCTCCGTGAAGAAAGACTAATATTATTGAGGCTTACTGTGGAGCTGAGCTCGTCACCATGTACAGTATATCGCTGTGTCTTATGACCGCCAAATAGCCAAGGCATTCACACCAGAAGGAGTATCACAATAATCATTTAAATGAAGCAAAAACATAACGTTAACCATTTCTTTAGATTGTATTTAATTGTGCCATTGTTTAATTTTTTATAAAGAACAATACTATAGAGGGCTTTTTCCCACATTGCAAATATTTTTTTTTTTTCGGACAATTAAACGGATTTTCCATTCATTTGAGTTTTGTTAGATGAGAGACACACCCTGAGTTCCAAGTATGATCATTCACTCAAACTGACTCATAGCTCAAGGGAACCACTGTATGTTTATTATTGTGGTAGCGGCTTTCAGTTGTGCACGCCTGTAAAATCCAAACCATAACATCTGATGGTATAAACAAACATGAAAATGATTTTATTAGCAGCTCTTGGATTGGATCTCATTTGATTGTACTCATCTTACAAAACTTGTTTGTGCATTTAAGGTAAGAAGAGACAAGAACTTCACTGTTTAAACGAAAGTTCACCATTTTTTCCCGTGTCTTTTCTTTCCTCCCTTTTTCCGCACTTCCCCCGTCGTTCCATGGAAGATGGACCCAGTGCAGAAGGCCGTGATCAACCACACCTTCGGAGTTCCACTGGTCAAGACCAAGCGGCCGGTCATTTCCTGTAACGTCTGTCAGATCCGCTTCAACTCAGAGGTACTCTACACTAAGTTTCCAGTGAGAAAACTGGATGGTCTTCTGCTCTGTTCTCTCACCGGTGAGCGGATATTGACAAAGACACGGTGGTGCAGTTTCTCTGCCTTGTTTTGGCACTTTTGACTGCTGTTGGAATTTAATTTGTTTCAAAGTGCTGTAGCATCAAACAAAACAATAAAAACAAAGTGGAACAAAGCGGGCAAGATCTGGGACAGAGGCCAAGGATGAGTAATAGGTTGTTTACAAATGGAGCATCAACAATGACAAAAGTTTTATTAAAATCCTGAAAATGTGATTCCAAGTATGAACTGCTGGCCTGTGTTTATTTTATTGGACACTTCTTTTATTTCATATTGACTTGAGATGAATCGCTTTCTCTGATAAAACTTCCCAGTAGGAGATAATGGGCATTTTCTACTTGTGATTGATGGCGTGGAAGCTTTCAGTGTGGACTTGTGCTAAGCCATTCCCAGCGCCCAATGTGTAGGCTGTGATGTTGAAAACACAGCGGTGCAGACGTTTTGGTCAGACACGCACAGACCACACTTAGGAATGGACCAGTGCTAAATATACTCGCTAAGTCTGCAATCATGTGGTTAAGCGGCTACAAGGTTAACATCTTTGAACCTGCTCTCCTTAGATCTTCATGCTGAACCGATATTTATCTGGGAATGTTTGTGTGATTAAATACTTGTCTCTTATTAGTCAGGAATCAAGGTACACTAAATCGTATACACAGTATGGACAAAAAAGATCAAGCAGGATGTTCTACTCACAAGGAGTGAAGGTGAAAGAACATATTGTCTGGATTCAGCCGCACAATAGCTTTCAGTCTACTGGCGAGACTTTGTAAGGATGTTGGCGTGTATCTGTGGGGTTGTTTCGACATTCTTCAAAGGCAACTCAAGCTCCTACACAGCAAACTCAGCCAAGCAGGCACTTTGTTTTGTGCGCATGACCTTGGGTCATGCTAGACAAAAACACGGCCCTCCCCAAACATGCAATTGTCCAAGCGCTTAAATAAAGCTTTAGAAGTAGTTGTGTCCCAAGACATTTTCATTTCAAACACGAGTTTTCACTCTGTTATTTAAAAGGAGTGAAAACAAAAAATGCAACCATTGAAAATGCCTATGCTCACACACACACACATACACACACACACACACGCGCGCGCACACACACACACACGCACGCACGCACGCACGCACGCACACGCACGAACATACAAAACTTGCACACATACCCTCCTGACCCGGGTATTAAAAAAGACGTGGCATGGCACAGAGAAACCATATGAGGAAAAAAGAACCCAAGGGGTGCTGATCCACGCTGAGTGACAGCAACCATACCTCCCAGTGTGGAGGCCCCCCAAGAGGAAACCGTGGCTCTTAAAAAATAAATAAGAAAAGAAAATATATAAAACGCTTGAATTAGAATAAGTATATTATTAACTTCTTCAAAAGCCAAGCTAAAAAGATGTGCCTTCAGTCTCCTCTTAAAAAACAAGAAAAATAATATCAGGTACTGCCTTTTACAGCACAAATCACACCAGCAAATCAGTCAACATACTGTATGAGGGCCTCGTACGCCATTTTTATTCTTGCGAGCTTGCTTGGCAGAACAAAAGATGCGCGCACGCACATGGAGACAGGCAGGCTCAGACGTGCAATCAGAGGAGCTGTAGCGGCTCTCCGCTGTCGCTGTCATGAGAGCTCGCTGCAGAATGTCAGCAATGTCAAAGCTGCGGTTGACTATCGTCTGTACGTCCAAATGAGCTCACCCTTTTGTTCACATTTTCCATAAGTGTCCAAAAAGACATTACATCTGATGCTAGTTTAGTTGACATTTATAAGTGACAGTTTTGTGTGCAATCATCAATGCAACACAGGCCTGTAGGAAAGATAAAACTCTTCATGTTTTCAAAAGGTCAGATTTTGTCCTATGTTGCTTTCATTGCATATATTGCGTCCTATTTGATCTTTTGTTACCTCTGATGTGTACATTTGTATGGGACCTATCCAGCTATAAAATCAAGTACGCAGCAATAAGACTTTCAAAGATCGTTTTGATACCATTTTACCACCGCGCGGTAGCACGCGATATTGCACATCCGTTCACTCAACCTACTTTTGAGGCCTGCTGGCAGCTGATTCAAGTTCTACTCTGAAATATCGCACGTGCAACTGTGCTCTATATACGTGTTTGGACATTGTTGGGACACTTGGGATAAGAAAGTCAAGATAAAATGAACGGGCGGTAGGCAGAGGTGTGAAAATGTCCTTCAGACTGCTGGCAACAAGCTCAATATAGCAACCTTGCATCTCATGCGCCATGTTGTAGCGGCCTCACCATCCTCTCTGCAAATGACTCCTCGATGGATGGCCACCTTGCTTGTTTACACTCTGTGCAAACACATTAAGCTAGTGGCGGGTGATTTTTTTTTTTTCTTTCTGAAAAAATGTTGACCTGTTCTTAGATGCTTTTCACTCCAAGTGGTGTCTTTGTGTCTTTGGGAACCTTCAAAGCCTGTAACCCATTGTTAAAACGCCGTGTAGTAACATGCATTGTTGAGGAATGAGGCAGGAGTAGTTTATCGACCTTCCAGTTCAACGGCGTCCCAGTTTGACTTCCCTCAGCACAATCAGTCTGGTAATCAAAAAAAGATGGCGCCAGTATCTGTCATTTTGGACTCTCAGATGATGTACAGGAGAACTTTCCACTGATGATGGAACAGAATGTGCGTATAAATATTCATAGACATTAACATTTATTTGGGAACCTCTGCAAGAGAAATGACAAATAAGTGTTGAGTGAGGAACAAAGGGGGCCAACATTTGGTCTCAAGTGGCTTTACCTCTGCAGGTTTTTGATCCCGTGCGTGTAATCCATCTCTCCTTTCACTGTAAACCGGCCTGCCTTTCCGTGGCACAGTCCCATGATGTCTATAGAATAACATCATGCTGCATGGCGCCACACCAGGGCTCAGGGGATCTGCGATCGCCCCTCCCCAAGCAATGTATTTATTTATTTAAGTTGAAAGAACATGTAGCACAAGAGACAGGAAAGACAGCAGTCGCGTTCTTATTACGTCATCCTTGTGCCTAACTCTCCCAGCGTGTCCAATTAACCCATCCTTAATCCGACGTTTTGGGTTGACTTCCTCTTGATGGAAAAGTAACATATTCATCATCAAGAATCAGGACATAAAATGACCGATATCAGGGTACAGAACACATCATGATATATTCATTCATTCAGTCATTTTCCGAACCGCTTTACCCTAACGAGGGTCGCGAGGGATGCGGAAGCATCCCCGAATTGGTTGCCAGACAATCGCAGGGCACACAGAGACGAACACCCATTCACGCCCACACTCACACCTAGGGACAATTTAGAGTGCATCATAATATATTGTGGTTGAAATCCAAAGTATAGCATAATGTGGACCGCATCCTAATGTGAATGCTTTCTATTATTGTGCCCCTTTAGAGGAATGAGGCGACTGTTAAACAGTGTTAGAAAAATGTGACGCAAATGAAGTCAGTTTACACCCTGAATTGTCTCTCCAGTCAACCACAGGCCACAGACAACCATTCATTCACACCTACAGCCACTGAGCGAGAATCAAATATGTAAAAAATTCAGTGACGAATGAGTGTATCAGAATAACCAGTAGTTTACCTGTTTGTGGTATATTTGTGTTTACCTTCCACGTTTCCGCTCCGTGTTGCCATACAGAACCAAGCTGAAGCCCACTACAAAGGAAACCGCCATGCCAGGAGAGTCAAAGGCATCGAGACTTCGAAGAGTCGCTGTCAAGATGGCGACAAGCCTCAGACTGTGACCCCCATCACCTCGCCATCTCCTCCAGGAGCCCTGGGCACTGCCTCTGATGGCGAGACCAGCAAACAAGGTGACAGAACAGGAAATGCTTCACACCATCACACGGGAGAAAATTGCAATGGTGCTCATCTTTGTCACAAAAACAAATCAAATGGAATATTTTCAAGAATAGCAAACACAAAATGTGATGCCCAGGCAAACAAACTCATCACTCCGCGGGAACTGCATCAATGCAATCAACAATTTATTCTAATTAATTTCTAGGAAACACCAATGACTCAATGTTTCTTTTTCAAATCTGTAAGGTGCAGTCGAGACGGGGCACACCACCAATTAAAGCAGGGGGGATGGTCTCCAAGTGCCCACTCCACTGCGCAGTTATGCTTCCTCGATGTTGAGATAGTAATGCGCGACGTGTGCGCTGCACTCAAAGGGAATGCAATGAAAGAATTAGCCATGAATGAGCACTCCCACAGCGGCGAAACCCTCCCTCTTGCAGATATGCCGACCTGCACTTGTCTGCACCATTACCAGTAACGGGTCTAACCTGCCTTCGTGCCGAAAGATGTCACGCCCCTCGTGGGATCCACGCCAATCACGAAAATGAAGCCCTAAGTGTTCATTTATGGGATGTCGAGGAGCAAAAATGGACTCCTACCATAAACTGGATTTATGATCAAATGAAGATAATACTGGTGTAATTCCAGAGACTTTATTTCTGATTAACATTTACAGATGGAAATGATCACAACACTCATACCAGTCAGACTACATAACACCAGATTTGCTGTTTGGCTTGCTCATTGTCTACAAGGGTAAAAATTGGCGAGGGCCTTTACTTTCTGGCCAACATTTGCAAACAGAGTGTTCAAAGCGAACGAACCATAAGTGTGCCAAAAATAATTTCTTGTTTTAATCAAGACTAACCACAACTATGCTCTCCAACGGTTAAATGTAAACATGTTTTGAACATGAGCAGCAGGACATTCCCTTGGCATCTCCTCAAGGAATGGAGTGCATGTTTGTTTTGTGACAATTGAGCATTGTTCGGAAAAATACACTATTACAACAGTGGATTTACGGTACCTTTTATTTTTTGTATTTTTTTGCTGTAATGCAGTGAGGTAACATTTCTAATAACATTTCAGTAATGCTGTCTGCTACCCCGTAGCATTTTCAGCTAATCCATTCATTCAGGTATAGCTCAGCCTTAAAGCGACTGGTTTCTGTTGAAGTCCCGCCTGACTGCATCATCATTAGAGGTGTTCACACGGCAACTTTTACTCCGTTGTAGCACCGGGGCTGCCCCCCGTAGAGCGTTCACACGTACAAAGTTACACCGGTGTAGCCGCTGAAAACAGCTGAAACCGGAGCAAATTTAACCCTGCTCAGGAGGTGGCTTAAAAATTTACTCTGGAGTAAATGCTAGTTTGTGGGGCAGCGCCGATATAAAATGGGACGTGTGAACGCTACAGGGGTAGACTCGCTATGCGTGAGAAGAGTTGATTATATACGGGTATTGCATAACTTGCATCCTGGGTATTTTGCACTTCTTTCCTTTCTCTCTCTCATCCTAGACCACAGTGTTGATTTGTCTGGAGAAGTAAAAACCATGTTTTTCCATATGTTACAAACAAGGCGGGGTAAAGAAAGTACACTTTACGCATGCGCATGTTTTATTTCCGTATTATTACTATCGTATTGCACGGCCGCAGAAACTGCCGTGTGAACGCAAGTGGGTTAACATGCTTCTCTTTAGTAAGCAGCTTTATACGGGTGAACGCTCCACAAAATGTACACCGGTGTAAGATATATCGCAACAAAATACATCGGTGGAGCACCGATGTAAATGTGTGCCATGTGAACACCCCTGTTGGCTGGATTTTCAGCCACTGTTGGTACATCATTGGATGACTTTCCACGTCAATCATTATAGCATCACTGATTATCGACTGTCACTCTGTGTGGCATCTGGCATGAAACTGTTATTTATTCGTTTTATTCCGATTTATATATGGCTGGATGTAAAAAAAAAAAAAGAATTAAGACCAATTTTGTTTTCACTTTAATCTATAAAGCTGCAAAAACTTTTAATTTAATGTACAAATCAATGAAAAGTAAGCTTATTATGGTGATCATCAGGGGTAATGTGTCAAATTAAATGACTATATCTGCTCTATTTTTGTTGAACTCAAGATTTTAATAACGTACAACCAAGTGCTTTCAAATGGCAGTAATGTAAAATGTAATATTACTGTATAATGTATGTATGTATTAGTACTGTATGACATTTTGAAAGTAACACAATTAAGATGGCGCCATTGAACAAACATTGGCATGAGTTGGACAGCAACATGAGCCACGATCCAAGCTTCTCTCCTCCAGTTGTGTTGGTTTTCTCGGAATCTCTTCATCCATCAGCTCAGCTCAGCTCATCTTTGTATCTCTCGCTTTAACCTCGAGCCTATGTGTGTCACCTCTGTTCCTTTCTCCATGCTGCATTTTCCATTCCCTCAGCGTCCCCACCTGCCTTGGGCCAGCACCGGGCGACAGAGCTGCCATGTTTTGGTGACATTGACAAAAGTTCCTGCATGTGACTTATTGTGGACCAGACTTTTCCATCTTACCGAGCGGAGGCCGTGCAACAAACAGGATGGTCAAAATCAAGGCCAACATGTTGCAAGATTTTATAGTCCAAAGACGTGAACTTTGAAACATCTTTGACTCTTTTTTTTGACCCACAAAACCACTTTACATGTGAAGATTGTTGTGGTACCAATCCCAGAATAGAGAGAGGTCCGTTTTGATTGCTTTCCATCCCTCAGAGGGAATTGAAACGGCCATTAGAGACCTTTCCAGCATAGTGAGCCAAATAAAGTTTGCTATTATTGGCAACCCAAAGTAGAAACATGTGAAAGAATTGACTTTTTGTGACCTTAAACTGTGCGTCTTCCTGTTTGGCCTCTTTGGCGCATTTGCATGCACTTGTGTGTGGTTTCATTTTGCTTCGTTCTTTTGGTCAAAAGCAACATGGTAAAGAAAGGAATGTATAGTATTTCTAGTAGTTTTAGCACAACGGTGAGGCACTCCATGAGGGGACGTCAGACATGCTGCAGGACATAAACAGTCCATTCATCAGACGCTGACAGTCATAACATGAAGAAGGGACCTCACACACAACCGTAGACATTAGAGGCAGCTGTAAATTTGAAGGAAGACAAACACCACTTCACCTTCTTCCCCCTGCTACTCTCTGGTGCGCCGACTATGACTATTGTTATTGTTCACACACACACACACACATACCCAAGGTCAATTAAACAGATGACTTTCATGTGAGAGCTAAGGTTGCGTGACTCTCGAGGATTAAATTACGAAGGGCTGACAGAATTTCCGTTTGAGTGGTTAGTGGAAGAACATCATCCCAGGACACATTTTTCTTATTGTTCTTGGAATTTGTTTCGAAATCATCAGAAAATGTAAAATATGTCTTGTATAAAATGGCTATGTTTGCTCACAGGCATGACAGAGTGAAGGGCACCTGCCTGCATTTTGAATGCGGGTAAGCTCTCAATTTGAGCATTAAGTTCATCGTTCATAAACAATTAAGTGATCTGTAATATCCTGGCTGCTTGCAAGCTAAGGTAACAAGGTATGTACGACATTTGTATGGACAGTGATAGTGTAATGTTAAGTAATGTTTGTCACAGTAATTGCCAATTGCTGAAGACTCTCTTATGGTGCATTACACAGTCTGACATGCACTAAGGTTGAAAGGCAAACACATTTAAAACACCTTGTATTACCCAATTGTGGAGGAAGAGCGTTAACCATTTTCACAACTTCAATTTTTATGATATTTTGGCCATGTGATGAACTTGGAGTCCAGCATGAGCCCTCACCCCACTCACTACATAAGAAATATAGGGCTATTCATTCCCAACAGTGCTTATCCAGCGCAAGACACTTTGTCATAAGTACTTGGCCTATTTCTTCCAGAAAAGTGTGTGGTTGGCTAGCTAACCTAGTCTACATCCCAAAAATGCGTCTTCTCTGATGCCACAATTTACAGAAGAGCTCAATGTCCATCCATCCATCCATCCATTTTCCGAACCGCTTTATCCTCACTAGGGTCGCGGGGGGTGCTGGAGCCTATCCCAGCCGTCTTCGGGCAGTAGGCGGGGGACACCCTGAATTGGTTGCCAGCCAATCGCAGGGCACACAGAGACGAACAACCATCCACTCTCACACTCATACCTAGGGACAATTTAGAGTGTCTAATCAGCCTGCCATGCATGTTTCTGGAATGTGGGAGGAAACCGGAGTACCCGGAGAAAACCCACGCAGGCCCGGGGAGAACATGCAAACTCCACACAGGGAGGCCGGAGCTGGAATTGAACCCGGTACCTCTGCACTGTGAAGCCGACGTGCTAACCACTGGACTACCGGGCCGCCCGAGCTCAATGTCTTCATGTAAATTGAATTTTGTGTCATTCTGGCCTCAGCTGTAGCATATATTGGAATGCAAAGTATTCTAGTCTATATAATTAGCGCAAAGTCATGTGGTGTGACCCACAGGCTGAATGGCGTGCGCCACTGTGTTTTGTTTAACCGTGAACTGTGCCTGAACCGTTTGTGTTATGTGGACCCACAGAGTGACACAACAACAAGCAAGGAGGTGGACGAGCATCTTGCCCATCCGCCGGCCTAGTTGTTCCCCAGTTAGCTTGCAAGCTAGCTAGTGGCTAGCCATGGAAAAACGTGCGACTATCCATCAGAAGCTCTTAGTGGGTACATTTTGCAGGGAAGTGTGGGTATCAAAAAGTTGCGTGGCGCTCAATTGACACTCGACACTTGAGCAAGGCGCGGTTTCAGCGCATTCAGCAGATACTCCCACAGTGTTTCAAAGTGGAGACAATGGCTTGATTTTATTATTCGAAATTGGCAGGATCAACATCAATGTGATCTGTGCTATCAAATATGTTGATGGCCTCTATTTTCACTTGGCTTGACTTCAAAATGTTTCACTGTGTAAATATTTAGTTTTTCTGTTTTCCACACTAAAGTTACACTTTGTGTGTTCAATCCTGAATATGCTGCTGGTAGCGCCTTCCACAACATAACCAGATAATGCCAATGTTGGCATTTCCGAGAAGCCATGTCAGATCATTTTACACTTGAGGCATCTTCTTTTTTTACTCTCCACAAACAACAGACATTCTTTTGGTTCAAACTGAAACCCCCTCGACTTTACCAACAAACCAACAACATATGATACGTAACTTTAATTTCCTGGTATGGATTAAGTATGCACACACAGCAAACTACTATAAAGCATCTGGATTGAGTTAGCTCTGTTTGTTGCCCTCCACTCTGCCCCACCGCCCCTCCCCCACCTCTAGTGAATATTTTTGTCTTTTTGGAGTTGAGGCCAACTATCAGGAAGGAAGGTCACTTGTCAGTCTTTAATAGGCGCTATCGGTGTTTTCTGGAGAACACGCAGTTAAATTCTCGCTATAAGCAAACATAGGGTAATTATAGCAAATCCTGAGATAATCCACTGCGTAGCCGATGACAGTGACAAAAATGGACTTCTGTGAGTGTTGCTTCGAGGAGTTTAGCCTTTGTATGACCTGGTTTATACACGAGGAGGCATTCAGCTGCGCTATGAGCGTGACCAGATGTGACAATTTGCTCTAGCGCTGTTCCATGGATCCTTTATCAATAGTCCTCCGAACTTGAATTCAAATCCCATTTTATGGATTCAGAATTTGGCAGGATTTGGGTGTGCACGTGCATAATGTGTACTCAATTTAGATTCAAATCTACTCAAGCTTCTCCCTCAATCGACTTGCTCTGCAACCGCTGCTAAGCATTGCAAGCAGCCTGCTCATATTTACCATGTAAAGGTTGTCAAACACTGGCTCAAAGCATGGGACAAGTGAGAGAGCTCAATTTTGACCAAAACGGAGTGAGGAAAAAAAACTCTCCAAAAGAACATCTGTTTGACACCACCATGCAGCTGGAAACCTCCAAACCTGTGTGGAAAAGAGAAGATTGTGATTTTGGAAGGCTCTGGAATGGAAAGCTTTCATGATGGCATGTTCATCAGAAGTGATGTCATGAAACTGTGGATGTAGTTTCCTTTTGCATAGCTCCAAAATGATCTCATGGAACATAAAGATATGAGTGCTCTACGGCCTGTCATGACAAAGCATGCAGCGACCTCTACAAGGCAATTGAGGCGTTGAAATCGGCATTCGCTTCCTTACCACAAATATCTCCTAATCTCCTTTTAATGCCATAATCTGGTCGGGGGCTTTACCGTAGTGCTGAATTTGGCCCTACGTCCAGAGGAATTTGGAGAAGGGCCTAATGGTCTCTCCTCATTGGGGGTGTGGGGGAGTAACCCACCCAAATTTAGGGCGTCTTATTCGGACAACACCCAGGGTGAATACCACAGGCATGGCGTAGGCTGATCGAAAACATCTGCGTGTGTGTGGGTGTGTGTATACATATTGGTGTTAACAGGTTCACAAACATCCATAGAACAAATGTAAAGTACAGTAAACCGGGGAAAGTCCGAGTCAGCGGACGTGTCACTTCATGACGTTTTCTTTGTATTTCCTGCCTTGGGCTTGTGACAAAGGGTGTGCCATGCCTGAGCTTAAGCATGACCAAAGGTACCAGCTGTGTGGGAAAGAACCAAAATGGACAAGCTGCAGTATCGGCTTCCGACCTCAACTAAACAATCAAGACAAACATACCCCTCCCAACATCTTCAAGCCATGGCCTCCCATCTCTTTCATGTCAAATTTCAATGCACAAAAACAGTTTTTCATTACGTTTGGCATGTGCGGTCGGAAATGAAACTATTTGATTTGCACCTGCAAGTGCTTTGCTCTGGTTTGTGTGATCTCCACATGGTTAGCGTTGCGGTTTCACTTGATACCCACATTTAAACACACTGAGCCTAAAGTAAAACACTTTCAAGTTGACCTTTTTAATGACAGCAGAAAAGATGTCTCACCACTGTATTTCATGTATTCCCCCACCCCCCCCCGCTTTGCCCTGCAGATGAAACACAGTCTATGTTAAACGGGACCCCGCTTCCTGCCGGACCGCTCCCCCCTCAGAGCAGCCCACCTCACCCACCCGCAGAGCCGCCCTCCATATGTCCCGCCGCTCCCACGGGCTCCACCTCTTCCTCTTTACCAGGCATCCTCAACTCAGAGCCGCCCCTGATCTCAGCATCTACCGGGCCCCCGGCCTCCGGCAGCCCGCCCAGCCCGGAGACGGAAGAGGCCAAGGCAAAGAAGCTGCTGTACTGCTCCTTGTGCAAGGTGGCTGTCAATTCCTTGTCACAACTGGAGGCTCACAACAAAGGTGGGTGTTGTATTCAAAAAGCATTTATACAAAAGTCTTGAAATACATCCTAGCAGTCAATTTGATTGGGGTAACAGTCAGAAAATTAGGATCACCGCGTCAAAGGTTCAGGAAGGGTCATTCGATATGCTACCCCCGTGTAACTAAGACCTCCGTATCTTCTAACATCCCACGTTACCTTCTTCCACATGAAAGACGACTGATACCCAAGCAGGCTTGTGTGGCACCCCGGTGTGCCGTGACAGATCACCAAGTGGCTCTGGCAAATAACCCAATTTCACCTACACTGAAAATGTTTCTTGCTGAATTGACTCCATTCTATTTTGGCACCAAAAAAACAAAACATCAGGATTCTGTTCAATTTCATAGTAGATGTTTAGTCGACTTAAAAATGTTTCTGCATTCAGATGGTTTGATTTCATGCAACCAACCGACAGAATAAAATGGAGTCAATGCAGTGCAACCTTTTTTTTCCTGTTCAAAAAACAATGTTTTTTAATCACGAATACATCTTCGTTCATCTAGCTATGATAGCGACATTTATTGAAAGACCCAACAAAGATATGAAGATGCATAGAAGGTGCAATGAAGGTGTAGCCCCCCTGCTGACATTCACACGACAGAAGATGTTACGCTATCCTGCAAATATGTTCAGCTCAACAGGCAGGCCACGTTTCACAATGACTAAATCAAATTGTGAGTAAATTGAGGCACTCATCAATATATATAAATATTTTCTTTTGTGTTTGCTGGTGTGCCGTGTGATCTTGTTTAAAACGGGCGGCTTGGCTTCCTAAATGTTGGGAAACACTGTGACAGACGATTGCAGACGAGCAAGAATGTTTTCTCTCGTCGTTGGCTACATGCAGCTTGCCTTCCATTGCCCTAAAGATGTTTGTTTCTGTGTAAGAAAAACACAGCGCTTGTCTCCGTGTCACTTTCTCAGCCTCTGCTGGTTTTAATCCTTCTTGCCCTCCCTGTGACCCTTTTTTTCCTCCGAGGCAACACTTTGTATCTGTTTGTATCTGATCTGCCCCTTAGTACCACGCGGCACATGCACTCATGCGCTCGTGTTTTTCCTTAGCTTTCACATATATTGACAATCCGAATGCACAGCATGTGTAACTAGAAGTAAGAGGCCGCCACTTTTTTTTTTTTGTTGGGGTGGGGGGTGGGGGGTTAGCACAGCTGCAGGCATTCATTCATCGGGGTTATATTTCATCCAGGTTTTGGAGAGGCAGGTTTCTTGATTTTTACATTTCGTTGCAATTTGTGGTTCAGTTGTTTTAGCTCTTGTTTTAGTTCAGTTGTTTTAGCTCAAGTTTATCCTATGATGACATACGCAACAAAGAAAAGCCTTGTAACACACTAAATATTTGCAAATACAGAGATTTAGATTAAACAATTGATTTGCGTGACGTGTGTCTGCCAGCACGTGCAAATGCAAGTACCAAAAGAAACACTTCTCCAAAAATGATTCCTTCTCATCAAGTCCAGCCCCCTCTAAATGAGTTGGAATGTTCTGGAATCAATGACATGCGCTCATTTCCCCAAAACAAAACTGTGCATGTTTGCGGGGTCCAAAAATGAAGACGTGTGCAGCACTGCCACAGAGCGAGTGCACAGAAGAGACGGAAGAAAGTGTGTGTCATGTTGTCAAACATTTCGCCAAACACAACGGCTACGTTTTTATTGACAGAAGTGTGCTTGTGGGTGTTGGTGTCCACATCTGAGGCAAGCTTACGGGAGACAACAAATCCGCTTGCACTATCCATTTTCTGACCGAAATAGAAGAAGAAAGGCGAGAAGGGACAGTCCAAGAGAACATTTCTGGCCTTGAGTGAAAGCAGCCGTCGTCCTTCTCGGTGGAGCCTCCACGCACCTCACCCTTAACCCCCCGCCCTCCATCATTCTGAAACTTTAACTCTGTTCAAAGGGCTTTGGGAGAGTCAAGTCTGAGTCTGAGCCAGTGGCTTTCCTTCGGGGATAGGGGGTGCATAGCATGGAGGGGGGGGGGGGGGGGGGATGTAAGCTATTGATGTGCGAGTATGACCCCCAACATGATCAAATGATTGACACTGACACACTTGAAACAGGCAATGACATCACACTTCGTATATTCCCAGGAGCAGCCCAACCATCCATCCATTTTCCGAACCGCTTTATCCTCACTAGGGTCGCGGGGGGTGCCGGAGCCTATCCCAGCTGTCTTCGGGCAGTAGGCGGGGGACACCCTGAATTGGTTGCCAGCCAATCGCAACCCAGGAGCAGCATTGCTTTAAAATACAAAGGCAATGCCTCGTTTTTATCTCTCCGATATGCCACATATGCCATTTTTATACAAAAGCATCATTTGATTGCTTTGAATGTATGTCAAAGTTACAGTCCCTGTAGAGTGAAAATAAATTCCTTTCACAGGGTCTTTAATCTGTTATTACAGCCTCGTGTTGACTGCATTGTTTTAATTTGTATTTTTTATGCCGTCAGATAGATACGTTGTGGAATTGGTCACTATCCTATTGTCACACACAAACATATCATATCATACAGCACCATAATCAGTTGGTGTTGTATTGCGGACTAGCGAAGCCGTAGGCCTTCGTACAGACTTCAAAGCCCAAAGTCAGATGCAGTAAAATGCAATTGTAGGACTCCTCCTTCGTAAATAGATCCACAAATAACATGCGTGTAGGCACACGTGGGACACATGTGACACTCGGTATACATTAACCTCCACCCATCTCCACCCAATGGAACATCAATCAACAATTGCAATAAAAATGACACATGAATGATAAACTGGAGTTCATCTTTTGGGGCTCACCTGCCATGCAGATGTATGACCAAAGCCTTCTTTCGTGAACAGCAACATTTGGTGCTGCAACACTGTATGAGCTAAAGAGAAATAGTGGGCACACATTTCCCTTCATTCAGACCACTTGAGAGCATTACAAAGAAGCATTTAAAAGCAGTTAACAGCAGTAGTGACATGCAGACGCGTGCGTGTGTGCGTGTGTCTGTGTGTGTGCAGGTACCAAACACAAAACGATTTTGGAGGCTCGGAGTGGGCTGGGCCCCATCAAGGCATATCCACGCCTGGGTCCCAAGCCCACTGGGGAGCAGGGAGGGGGCCCGGTGGACCCCAACACTCAGGAAAGAACCTTCCACTGTGAGATCTGCAACGTGCGGGTCAATTCTGAACTGCAACTCAAACAGGTAGGTGGAAGAGGTTGCACTCTATGTGTCTTTAAACATATACTGTATGGACAAAAGTATTGTCACTCAACACAGAGATGGTCACAACAAAGTTCAGTGAACAGCACTAATAGTCATTTTTTTTACAGAGGATGACACAAATATGCCTTGAGTACAATTGTATCGTTGGTCTACATATGTTGTAACTTGTTCCACTAGTTGTGTTTGAATATCTCTTCTTTGTAGGCTGAAAACACTGCAGCATTGATGCTATTTTTTAGCCTGTCTAAGGCATTTGTTAGCATTAAGCCAAGTGGACTTTCCATCCATCCATCCATCCATCCATCCATTTTTTGAACCGCTTTATCCTCACAAGGGTCGCGGGGATTGCTGGAGCCTATCCCAGTTGTCTTCGTGCAGTAGGCGGGGGACACCCTGAACCGGTTGCCAACCAATCGCTGGGTGCACAGAGACAAACGACTATCCGCGCTCACACTCACACCTCGGGACAATTTAGAGTGTTCAATCAGCCTGCCATGCATGTTTTTGGAATGTGGGAGGAAACCGGAGTACCCGGAGAAAACCCACGCAGGCACGGGGAGAACATGCAAACTGTGGACTTTCCGAGGTGGTTTCATTTGCTTGGTTTTATGTTTAGTTTGGCAATAACCTGGGTGAGGAAATAAATGGTTTGAAGCCTCTTTTTCAAGAATTGTTCCATTGAATTGTTCAACAAATTGTTCTTTAGAGCAAAGAATAATCCGAACGAAGCCTTGAAGCTTGAAAAACTCCTAAATCGGGTCACTCTAATCTCAACGCACCGCACAATTATTCAGAGTGTGAATGAATTTCATGCAACAGTCCAAGTACATAAATGAGAGTCATGTCACATGTGTGTTTTTGCTGCATTGCGCACTTGTTTCAGCACATATCAAGTCGAAGGCACCGAGACGGCATGGCGGGCAAGCCAAACCCCCTCCTCAGCCGGCACAAGAAGCACAGGGGAGCCGATCTGACGGTAACCTCTCAAACTTCTTTCTCTTCCTGTGATGCACTTTGCACATTTGGAGGCCCAAACGTGACAGTGTTGAACTGCAAGGTCGCCAAACTCATTTTGTTGAGTGTCAAGCTTAGTTGAACTGTAACTCCTCCAAAAGGGCAGCTTTGATGTTGTTCTTTCTCTCGTCTCTCTCTTGCCCCGCAACCGTGGCTACCGTGTGGTCTTTAGTCTTCTCTGACATTCACCAAGGGTCTCACCAAAGCGTTGGGGGCCGGCCTGTTCCCCAGCCCCTTAGCCGTCGCGGCGGCCATGGCCGCGGCCGCTTCCACAAACCCGCTGGCTCTCCGGGCAGCGGCTCCGGCGCCGCACCCGCACCACCACCTTTTGCAAGGACCGACCCTCAGCCACGCCATCTTGAGACCGGCCCCGGGGCCCATCCGCACCACCCACGGGCCCATCCTCTTCTCCCCGTACTGACACGTTACCCGCTGATCGGGATCAGCCACTCGAAAAGCACACTGTGAAGACACAAACATGATCCACAAACAACACCTGATCCAAATTATTTTAAAACGTACTGAGAGAAAAACTTGAGGGACGAGCAATCTCTCCTATTTCCCTTTACCTGAAACTTTTCCTCCATTTCTGAGACTTATGTGTGAGCTGCAGATGGAAGAGGTACATAATTATCCCTGATGCATTGAACTTCCTGCTACATCCCGAACCCTCCCAGTTGGCCTCCTTTGCTCCCTTGCACTGTGTCCCAATCAGTCAATCAATCAGCTCCAAAAGAAACACATGTGCACCACCAAAATCACACCGGGTTGTTTCTCTCCTCTCACCATGACAAAATGTGCTCTTCACATCTTACTTAAAAATAATGTGGTTTTTATTGATCGCTTTGTTGAAATAGTCAACTTTTGGTGTGCTCCACATCGAGTAGAACGGTGGTAGCTCATCATAATGCAAACACCCCCGCAACTCCTTTTTGTAACAGCAACCACATAAAATGCAATGTCCCCCCTCAAAAGCAGGTGGGAGCTCCCTTGTCATACCCCGAGAAGCTGTAGCGAGAGAAGTGTTTGCAAAGATTTTTGATTGACCTTGGACACATCTGTATTTTGATAATAGATTGCACCAACAAAAATATTTCCACCGGGCTGACCTCACAGAGGGGTAGAAACAGTTCGAGACGTACAGTGGAACCTCTAAATTGGAACATAATCCGTACAAGTTGTTCTTCCAAATTGTTCACATTCTTCAAAAAGATAAACAACATATTCACTGCTCACAAAAAGGAGGCATTTGGGGCTATACAATATGCTACTGTGCATTTTAGTTTCACCCTGAAATTTGCCCCGTACGCCCAGTATTCTACCCGAACGACAACTAACGTATGTGTTGATACAAACCTTCATTAACTCCACAGATGATTGAACTTGTTTCATTTGAACATTCCTTACCGCATTTCATACAAGTGTAAAGAGAAGCTAACCACAGTGTAATCAAGCTAGAATAGAAGAAACGTCCTAATTGTTAGCTGCCGACAGCCAGTAATGAAGAGGGAACAGTAAGTTGTCTATATGGCTATACTGTCACCTACTGGTCCTTTTCAGAACTGATTGAGTCAGTAGGCACCAGTGGCTGCTTCCTCTGATGTTGAGTGCTATTCTGGCAAAGTAAAAATGTGCCAAATTTGCTGACCGGCTTCTCTGGTCATTTTCATGCCGTTATATTTTCAGCTTCATGCTAGTTAACATCTGCTTAGTAAAGTAAAAATGCACCTCCAGATGTAATTTAACTAGTATGAGCATGAACTGTGGTGCTCATATCGTACACAGTAGCCAGACGCAATTAGTTTCATTTCCGTTCCGAGGAGTACTTTTTTTTTTTTGCCATCGCTGGTATTAATCTAAACCATTGAAACACAAACTGAGTGCAGCTATAGCAATATGGTTGGCATTTTGTCCCACACGATGACGGTTTGAACCCCCAAGTTTTGCATTTATAGGCCTATTTTTCCTGAATTGAATCCCAAATAGTTTTTCGTTTGAGGATGTTTGACTTTCGAGGTTCTGCTGTACTGTAACTGCTATACTTCCACCATGAACTCTTGGCGAGAGCTCATAAAGTGCTTTCAAGAAGAGATGTCTCACTCATCAAGCCATGTCTTAACACTGTGGCTGGTGAGGTTGGTCCTGTGCGCTTATGTAACCAAGTTGCTTCTGCTAACAGCCTTATGTTTGGGTCCTGCGAAGTCATTTTTTCCAACCCTGCGCCTTTCTTCCCTACCTCACCCGCCCTTTCATACATAAAAGCAAACACATTAATATTGAAAATCTGAGATTTAAAAGAAAGTCAGAGAGACCAGATGAAAGCCAAATACATGCCTAGTGCATTGATCTTGAATGGGAATGACAGTTGAACCAGAACCGCAGCGAGGTCAAATGCAACAAGGTCACTTGTTTTCTTCCAGAAGCTGAAAGCCATGAAATGCCCCACGATTTGTTTTCCTCCACAAAGACTGGTGGGCACTTTGTTCAGTTCACGCCGTTTGCTTTGACTTCATCCCACGTACTAATACGAGCAACGGTAGCAAAGAAAAGCAACGCTATGACACAATCCGGAAAGATTTAAGGCCCTGGAATGAGGGGCGGGAGGCGTTCTGAAGTGCTAACCCAAGAGCGAGCGATGCCGCAACTCAGCTATCGAGATGTACACTGTGCCCTTTCATTGAGAAGCAATGAATTCTAATGTCTTACCTTTTTTGTCTCACTTGCAATTCAATGAGTATATTTTTGTTGTTGTTTTTTTTTATTGTTAGCTTTGTGACATTTTGTTTGGAGTCATACATCTCAATTGGGAGCACACAGACGGACTTTTTCCTCCATAAGGATTGTGAACCGTCCCCAGGGTTCCTAAACTGGACTGAAAGAGAGAGAGAGAAAAAAAACAAAGAATTGGCTTTTGGGAGTGACCCTGCATATTAAAGGGCCTTTTTTGTTGTTGTTGTTTTTGCTTGGATAACCTCTGCTTTGGGAACAGGGTACAACACCAGAGGTCTCAGACAAAAGCTATCAAGACTCGCAACACTGACAGAGTGCTTTTGTCGTCGTGTTATTTTCTGATAGTAAAACTCTTTGAGGTTGATCAACTTCAAGTAGAGGCTGGCCTTGTCGTCAATGTCCACCGTCGTGCTCTTTTTGTTGCCCAAGCAAAAATTATGTTTCGACACTTTTGCGAATGAGGAACGATTCCAGGGTCTGTGCTCTCCTTGCTGTAGGTGTGTGTAGCAACCTGTGCTGTACGTGTTGTCGTGTGTGTGCTGGGTAGGACCCCGCTCGCTCCCTTCTGTCAAACGCCATGTGGAGCTTGAAAGTGGCCTAATACAATACTGGAAAAGGAAACCTGCACATTTGGGAGCTGGTCCATCATTTCATCCAGTGTATCGCAAACCAGACGTTTGAAGCAATCATCATGACTCATGTTCATTATTCACAGAATTGGGAGGGGGGGGGGTTATCAGATTCTTATTTTCAGAGCAGGTGTTTCATGTTAGCTGTGTTTAGGCTACTAGCCTTAGCCTTATTCTGCCCTCCGTCTCTCCTGCAGAGAGAGAGAGAGACAGAGAGGCAACCATGTAACTTTGTCTTGCCAATAAAGTTATTTTTGAATTTCATTGTGGGATGGACAAAGAGTTTGTATGATGAACTGTAGCAATACCTGACTCATTCTGGCTACTCTTGTTTATTGCAATAAGATGACATTGAATAACACGTGTGTATGTGAGTAAATCATTATCAATGTAATTTAAAAATGAAAAATACCCTTTATGGAAAATACTGTTGGTATAAACAGACACAATGTTGGAGAAAGGAAAATGTCAATAAATCATTACTCAAACTAGTTTTTGTCAGTGGAATGTATCTGTCTATCTTTGAATGTGGAATGACATGCTTAGTTTACTTTGGAATACTGTAGTCCTAACCTGGAACACAAGGTAACCGAGATTTAAAAAGGCACAGCATGTGCAAGACATTGTTGAGCTGTTTGGTCACATATACGATGCAAGGGGAAAAGTTGTGAAAAGGCAAAAGCTTTTTGATTTGGATTTTTAAGAGATACACTGAAAAAAAATAATTTGAATGTACCTCAATCAAACCTGTAGATTGCTTGCACAGGATCAAAATGTGTTTCACTAACAGATATTTGATTTATTCAAGGAAAGAAGGGCGGAATTGTCAAGCAGATTTGAATCATGGGCAAATGAAATTTTTTCCACCTCTCCTTTCCGTTTTCAGGATCTGAAACAGACTCCCTGTTGTCCAATGAGAAGCCGCTTTGTTCTCCAGAGTGGGAAAGCGTTGGTGCTCTTTCTTTTCAAGCATTCCTGACATTCATCTGAGTGCAGCTCTCAGGATCCTCACATACAATACATGAGCTGGCCGTTAGATGGCCTTGCTGGACTGACTGTGCAACTCACTCTGTGGCTCATTTCTGTACGTACTTGAGGTCTGTTAAGTGTTTTCTGACATTTATTGATCTAAAAGAGAGAGAGTGTGTGTGTGTGAGAGAGAGAGAGAGAGAGAGAGAGAGAGAGAGAGAGAGAGAGAGAGAGAGAGAGAGAGAAAGAAAGAAGGGATGGAGGGAGGGAGGAATCAAGCAACGTTTTTTTAACAACTTGGAAGTCAACTAGCAAGCCTGAATGGATTCTTTAACTGGTGCTTCCACTATACTAAGTGATTTGAATGTGCTTTCACAATAGTCATACATCAGGTCTGTCTCAATAAATTAGAACACCAAAGAAAGTAGTTGTATCTAAGTGAAGATCCTGCCACCGCAGGTAAGACACTCGAGAACTAATACAGTATATAGATAGATAGATAGATATGGGTGACCCGGTGGTCGATATCGTGATCAGAGATAAAGGGCAGATGTAGTGCATGTAGCGGTCCCAAGTGATGGAAACATCAGAAAGAAGGAACACGAGAAACTGGAGAAATACCAAGGGCTCAGAGAGGAGCTGGAGAGAGCCTGGAAGGTCAAGGTGACAGTTGTGCCTGTGGTGATCGGAGCATTAGGGGCAGTGACCCCCAAACTAGATGAGTGGTTGCAACAGATCCCCGGAACAACATCGGACATCTCAGTCCAACAAAGCGCAGTGCAGGGAACAGCAAGGATACTGCGCAGAACCCTCAAGCTTCCTGGCCTCTGGTAGGGGACCCGAGCTGAATGGGCGACGGACACCACCCAAGGGGTGAGATGAGGATTTTTTTTTTTATATCTATACATACATACATACATTAGGAAATGGGAAATAGTGTGTTTAAAAATGTGCAGAAGACTCCAGTATAAGATTGAAGAAGATGAAAATTGTGCAGTGACACCCTTGACCTCCTGCTTCCAACACCAAATTGAGACTTGAGTTCTGCAAGTTCTTTTTGCTCTGATGAGTCTCCATTTTAGACGGTGTAAACAACTCAAATCAAGAATCAATCTGGAACACGAGGCTACTTCCATCAGGATGACGATCCATGCAGGCCATCCTTGCAAAGTGCACATCTCATCTCCAACTGCTTTCCGCAACGCGATGATGACTCACTTGACTCCAACGGCCTCCACAGTCACAGTGAAATTGGACACATTTTCCCACCAACCAGCTGAACACACACACACACACACACACACACACACACACACACACACATTCTGTCTTCCTTTTTATAAAGCGCTACTTTTTTTTGTTGGTGTTGTCAGCTTTCTGTTCCTACAACCCCAACATTTGTATTTTCTTTTTTTTTTTTTACATTGGCCTAATGGGAATTCATGCTTGCCAAGGCTGGACTCTGCCTGACAACACGCGTCCACTCAAATCTGGTAATCAGTTCCTCAAATGTTTCCAATCGTAAAAACACTGCATAGAGTTTTTGCACAAACAGTTCTTAAAATATTAAACAGTGAAGAGAAGAGATGAAATATTTGGCATTCATAGCCTATCATGGCGCACTAAGCAGAAACACATGGATTGTATTTTTATTTGTGGCGGCATTCATTCATCAAGGAGCCACGAGGAGTCAAGTTGACCGCATGAGCTGCGAGCGGCCATAATTCACCATTTTAATTGCCTCGTTCTAAATGGATTCGCTTTTACCGGAAAACCCAGTGCATTCCATTCGAGCAATCCAACATGATTTGCAATCAACACGCATCCATTCTTTGGACAGCTTGGTGTCATTGCTTGTGTTGCGCACAATTGGCCTTGACCACCCACCAGCGCTTCTTGCCTCCGGCTGCTGCCATGCCAACAAGTTAACTGCCTGCCTCCGGTCATCCGGCTCCACAAACCACTGAGCCATTTCAGATATTTCGTTGATGTTGGCTCAAGGTTTACCTAAATAAAGCCCACGCTATATGATGAGATCACGAGGAGGAACGGAGCTATTTTGTGCAACCCTGAAGTGGGATGTTTGTCTGTTTGTTGTGAGAATGGTTGTGACTTAATTTCCCTGAAGAGGACAGGATATTGTTGGGGGCCAGAGCCATCCTTGCCTTCGGTTGACTGCACAGACATGCATGTGTTATTCAATATTTAATGCAACCTCAGTCCGCCTGACTTCTTTCATCTTATTGCACCGAACTTTCAGGCAAAGCCTTTCATTCTGTCATGCGTCATTCAGCCCTTTCACAATTTCACCCGCCCCTTTTCTTTGGACTGAAACGTGTCTTCACCAAACACTTTGCTACCCTGACGTCTGACAAACACGGGAGCAAAAGCAGTTTGCTCACACAAGCTAGGTCACATAGAAACCGTGACACCAAACTGAAAGAGGAAAGTGCACAGTGCAGCCGAAAAGGTTATTCCGGGGCGCAAATCTTCTGCCGGTTCCAAAGAGCATGGAGGCCTCCATCATCCGTAGATGGGGGACATTTCAAACCAGCAGGACTCTTCCGAGAGCTGACCGCCGTCTGAACTGAGCACTCGGGAGAGAACGAGCTTTGTCAGGGAGATGACCAAGAACCCGGCGGTCACTCTGTCAGAGCTTCAGAAGTCCTCTATGGAGAGAGGAGAACCTTCAAGAAGGACACCCATCTGTGTAGCACCCACCAACCAAGCCTGTATGGTAGCATGGCTGTTGAATGACTCTCCCCGTCCACCCTGATGGAGTTTGAGAGGTGCTGCAAAGGGGAAATGGACAAAAATGTCCAGAGAGAGGTGTGCCCAGCCTATGGCATCACATTTGAAAAGACTTGAGGCTGGAATTACTCCCATCAGTGCATCAACAAATGATTGATTAAAGGCTGTCAATGCTTATCGACATGAAATGTCTAACAGTTGTATTAAAACGTTTTTCATGTTGTCATTATGGGGTGTTGTGTGTAGAATTTTGAGGATACAAAATGAATCTATTATATTTTTTGATGAGGCAACAAAATATGGGGGGAAAAAAGAAACGCTGCGAATGCTTTCTGGATGCACTTTTACAACTGAGCCTTTGTACCTCATTACATAATTGGGCCTCTAAAGCTACAATGACAGTCCACTTATGTTCGGAGAATGCACAAACAGTTGTATTAGCATCAAAACAGCAAGGCAAATTACATGTTCTCGCTCCATCCTGGAAGACAGCTGACTGTGGACAAATGATCTCTTCATGGACACTCCTCATAACGACCAGTTCATGGGCATGAAGTGCATACGTCTGAATTAATTTAATGGAGCGATAAGTGATGAGACGAAAATCTCTTTATGCATGTTCATGTCAGAATATTTGTGTGATATCATTCAATATTTGTGTTGTGAGGATTTGCATGCTGTCGCTTGTTTGTCTCCAAAACTTGAACATGGGATGGTTGGTTTTCGCTGCTTTAAATGTTTTTTCTAATTAGTTTAAAGGGTTAACTTGCTCTCTGCATTAAAACATCAACCCTTTATTTTTATTTTTATGCTTTCTTGTGTTTGCATAATGCATTCTGCTTGATTACAAGATGTCCTGTTCTCTCACCGACTACAACAGCCCGCAGTTTCGGCTGTTGTAAAGTGGTTATTTATATATATATAAAGTAAAGATATTTTTGGAAAAAATATATATGTGTGTGTATATATATATATATATATCCCTTGGGGCATGTTTAAAATGAACATACACCTGTTAGGTTAATTCCCAAAACGGGAACCTTCATAAAAGTGTCATAAAAATTTCATATATTCATATTCTTTTTTCATTTCCACTGCATCAAATCTTTTCAACAACTTCAGAACTAACCATAAACATAAAGTTTTTCATTATTTCTTAATATTTTTTATGTTTTATGCCTTTTTTTGTCAGAGGAACCCCAGATTTTTTTAATGAGAAAAACACAAAATATGCCATATTTTCAAAAATAATATGTGAAGTGGAATATTTGGGATGAGGTTATTACAGCCTTGATGTTGTCAATATTTGATGACAAAATTGATTTTGAGGCTTTTTTATTTTTGGAGTAATGCAAGTTTTTCCCAAAAACTTACAACTGTTAGGTTCATTCTTTTTTTGTTTTTGTAAGATTGTTTTTGTTTTATGCCTTTTTTGTCATAATAACCCCTGATTTTATAAATGAGAATAACAAAATATGCAATATTGATGAGGTCATCAAAGCACTGACGAGGTCAATAATTGATAACAACACAGATTTCGCTGCTGCTACCATCCTCAGAAACATTCTCTTCACCCTCATCGGAGGACTGCAAAACGAGAGCAATAGCCTCCTGTAAGTTATATGTTCTCTTCATGGCTGTCTGCTGGAGAAATGACCAGGCAGACAATCCAGAAACTATTCTCACAGACTTCAAACATCACCGCTGTAAACATGCAAAACTGTGTGTCCAATAAGAGAGTTTGTTTGTGTTTTGTTCATCAAGAAAAGATGCAACATTGAGCCTGTGATCATCAATTTTCTCACCATTCCCACGCACACGCACACACATGCGCACGCGCGTGGGTGTGTGCGTGTGTGTGTGTATATATATATATATATATATTTGTTTTTTTCCAAAAATATCTTTACTTTATATAGATATTTTTTGCTTTTCATGACAAGCTCAAACTCTTCACTCACAAAAGTTTAACAAGGGACACCAAAGTACAATGTGTTTGCTCCAGGTGCAAAATGTCCATTTAGAGGCAAGTGCTATATCGTAGAGTGACCGCTTCAGATTCCATTTGTCTTCAAATGGAATCTGACTTTCTCTTTACTTCGCAGCTCTATTACCATGCTGGAGGTCTTCAGGGTAAAGATGCACCCTAGAATATTTATCACACCATGCAATTGTAATGAATACAAGGCACCGGCATGAGCTCCGAGTCACAGAACAAATTAAACTTGTTTCTCACTTTTTGTGACTTTTTACTTGACGATGTGGTGTGAGATTTTTTTCAATGTAAGATATATAAAACACTACAACAATATAAATGTAACACACAGCTTTTACGTGTTACATTTGAGATATTAGTGCTGTTCTTTCAGCGAAACTCTTGCTTTACCTATCCATCTACCTTCCCACCCTCACCCGAGGTCAAGAGCTGTTGGTCGTGACCGAAAAAACAAGGTCTCAAAATGAGTTGAAGGTGCCCCGGGGATGACCCAGGAAACACTGGAGAGACTGTGGGCCCCATGTTTGAGCCCAGCGCTAGTCTATAGCACTCTATGATCTAACTGTGGTCTGGCTGTGTACATGCGCAGAGTTGTCTTTTTTTTGTGTATTTTAACAGATGTGCACCGTTGTGGGTGTGAACACAGTCAACTGGCTTCCTGGCCAAGGAACATTGCTCCTCCTAAACCCTTTTAATTCAGTGCAGGAGAGTCACACCGTCTACATGGCGGAAGCAGAAACTGACTGGCTGGAGTCCAAAATCACCAAAATGTACCAAAATCAAGAGGTGCCACTTTTTACGCGCAAGCATATGTGGTCCATTTACAAAAAGAGAGCCCGATGTCTCCCGACTAGCCTGGGAATGCCTTAGAATTTCCCCGCAAGCACTGGATGAAGTGGATGGGGAGAGTTAAGTCATTTAAACAAAAGAATGGTTTCAGAGTTTTATGATACATATCATTGCCATGCACCTTAATTCAACCCAAAATTTCCCCAAAAAACAAAATTTCTTTCTTCATTCTGGGCAACATAAACTTTTTCAACAATTTAAGAAAAAATACTCAAACAAAAAGACAAAAAGAAAGAAAAGTGTAAAGCCTTCGTTAGACCTTAAGTTAGAGAAATTTTGTTTTTGACCCAAATTTTAATTTCAGAGCACTGTGCATGCAACAATATTGTTTGATTATTGACATTCGATATATTTTTTTTCAATGCCGGATTTACCGACAGTTCACTTAGTTTTATAGTGTTGTGGCAGCCACAGCAGTGAATACAATACAGCATAGCAACTACCTTTCGACTCGTCACACGCGTTTGCATTGCACTTTCATCTAAGACCGCAGTGCTGTAGTGGCAGGAACACAAACCGAGAGCTTGTTAGGAGGTATGTGATATTATGCTTCACTGTCATAATGGAACACCATAAAGACACTTTCATTAAAAGGGAAAATTGCCTCAACTAATAGCCCAGTAAACAGCCATTGATTGCTCCTGCTGTAACGAACAACAAAACTTTGTGTTAATGTTCTCACTAAGCAATAACAGTGATCGAGAACCATCAAGCGTAATACGCTAGCAGCTAAATGGAATTGAGCCAGCATTTGTTTTATTGTTTGCATGTGTCTTTTTAGAAAGCCTTTTGCCTACTGATACAGCAGAAGTCAGCAGATTGATGGTGCTCCGGTGCAGCGAACAAATCCCATACGTCCAAGCAGGTAGGCATAAACCCTGAGGCCGACAAGGGCTTATTAGTGGTGATATTGAACAAAATATTTGCTTTGGGCTGAGATAAATATGCTGACATGAACAAATGATAGGTGTGGGTAATCACCAGGAGGAATCTTCAAAGGCGTTGACAGAATCGAGGCTGGCTCACCCTAAAGGTTGCCACCTTTCAGATCTGGAAATAAGGGACACTCCTCCTCCTTTTGTTATAATAATGACAACTTTTGCAAAATTAAACACTTGTGTGAACCCAAATGAAAAGACACATACAGACAGTCAGAGGATTTGCCACAGAGCAAAGGAGAATGCACCAGACATAGCCTATGCTCCTTGGTCCGCAAGCGGTCCTGCGTACCTCCCGCCAATACCACATTGGCATGACTGTTGCAATGAAAATTTTTTAAATCACTGACACTGTGTTCTTGAGTCGGTCGGTCCATGTTCCTGTAGTGTCTCCCGAAAGACAACAGTTTATTACCATTTTATTATTAAACTAACCATAAAGCAAAGCTGTGTGTATTGAAACAGCCAAATGGTTTTGCCTTAGGAAAGTTCTCTTAGCTTAATGCTAACAACATGCCAAAACGCAAAGACGGGCTAGCATGTAACATCGATAGAGTTTGATCACTTCCATTTGCTTTTGCTTGAGATTTGTTTGATAGGGTACAGTCAGTTACATCATGAGATACAGTCTTTTGAATTGACTACATCTGGAAATTGAGCCCCACAAAATATACCTTCTGGCTACATTTAGGAAACGGTGTTTCTTTTTGTCGCATACCTGTCAACCTCGGCTAATAGCTGCCCTTATAAATGATTACGATTCCCCTTGCAAAGCAACAAAAACCCGTACAACGGTTTACCGCGCATGCGCATGTCATGCTTTATCAATCTGACTGTACGCAGCGATGAAAAAAAACATACGATTGAGGATTACTTTTGCTGGTTTGCCGTGACAATAGTAGCAATCGACGACGGCATTGTCGTTGGCTACCAGCAGGTGAGACGATCTGGATTTGAGCCAAAATGGTCTTTGTGAGATCGGTTCACAATTGTTTTTTTTTTCCTGTATAAAAGTTGTAATACGCCGTACATGATTTGAAATGATTAAAAAAAACGTATAAAATACGGGGAAAGCGTACAAGTTGACAGGTATATTGTCGTGATATCGGCCCATTTGATCGAGTGGATGAATTGTTCAGCGTTGTGCTTCAATGTAAGTTCCCAAAAGCAGAGTGAGTCCCAGATGTCTGCATCAGAAGGTTCTATTTAAGTCCCCCACAGTAAGTGCAATTTGAAGCCTGCAGCCTGGCGAGAAATGACGATGCTGGTCAAACACTGGATGGATGCACTGTGAAGGAAGCGTTGTCACCTTTGATTAGCTCATGAATTACTGATGGAAAGAGACCAATCTTGTAATTCAGCAACATCCTGTTGTGACTTGCCCACTCATGTCGACATTCCCTCTTTTCTTAAACATTGTTTTCACATTTCACACATTGCAAGTAAGCATCAACATTGCCTTTCACTATTTTCTTTTGTCCTTTTAAAATAGTGTGCTGTGAAATCTAACGCTGTCTATGACTTTTGAATTTGGCATCAACCTTAAATAACATGTATTTTTTGAAAAGCAGGGAAAATGGATTCACTTCAACATTTTTATGAATAAAATAACTGGAATCATAAAAATGATTTTGTTCCTACAATTCAAAATTCTCCCCATGTTGAATTTTTAATAGAAATATTTAGCAACACCCTCAAACTGACAGCCTGATCAACATTGTGTTGAATGACACCCCTCCCCCCCCCTTCCTTTTTCCGGCTTCATCAAATAATTAGCTTATTCGACTTAGTTTTGTATACCCTAGTATAAAAGCCGCCGGGTCAGATGTCCCATGACCACGTTTGCACCAAGTTTGCGAGGCTCGCGCTCGAATGACAGCTAACAAATCATAGGAAGCAGTGTGACTAATAGCAATTATGGCAGCTTTCCGGGTCGCAAGTCCAAGCGTTGTGCGCCTGTGAATTGGCCAAAGAAATGGATCCGCTCCACCATTAACATTACAACACCTGTCTGATTCTAAACGGAGTCCCAGGACAATTGTGTTGTGATAAATCAGAATGCTATCAATTCCCACAAATTGTTAATAACATTTTTTTTTTTACACTCATCAAGTGGCAAGGATTTTACCAGACACACATCAACTCTCTGTCCAACACTGTCTGATGATTAAACAAATCATTTTAATGACCAGGACGTAATGCTTGCTGACAGACGGTGATCTCATTATCTAAGGCAGAGCAGATTTCTAATGAATTATGATGAACGTCATCACGAGATAGTGAAGTCTAACGAGTTTATAACATCTCACATTAGACTTTAGTGTTCCTCTTGGTATCTTATCGGCTTTTTATCATCCCTTTCCGCCCTGACATCCTCCGGCTGGGTCACAGTTGCTTCAATAGTAGAGGGGAAATAAAGATGAAGCCCGTCCGTGCGCATGTGTGTGTTTGTGTATGTATGTGTGTGTATTGTCTATGTCAAGAAAGCTAAAACGCAATGTCAAATTGTACACACACTAAGCAATTTGCCTTCATGTCGAGCATGACAGACACGGAGCCAGCTATGTTTGCTGGGACACCGAACGCTATGCACTTAATCACTTTACCAGCCCCGACCCGCCTGTTATGGATGGCACTTGTCATTTACAGAGTGGAGCCCAGGGCCATCACTCATCTGAATGATGTGTGTCTGTGTGTGAACTTGTAGCAGAGGGACTTGGCCAGGCTGTTTTTTTGTTGTTGTTTTTACGTTATTGCTGTTGTTGTTGTTGTTGTTGTTATGTGTGTGGATGGAGTCCCTGGAGAAATGCCACGCAGGTACAAATTGTCCTGCAAGGTGATTCTTTGGTGCTGCTTTCTTTTCTAATGATTCAATTTCTCTACACCTGCCAAAAACTGAAATAAAAAGTAAGCTTGGTTGCATGGTGTTTTTAACCTATGTAGTACTACTGAAGACGGCACAAAGCGTGTCCTTCCGATTGACTGCTGCTGCTGCTTTTGTTTCAGATGAAAACGGGAGTCTGTCGAGGTGTCACAAGAGATCAAGAGCTGACTCTTCATACCACCAAAGCAATAACCGCCGTTACTTGAAGGTAGGTGGCAAACGAGGGGAATGCTCCATGAATAATGGCTTTCATTGGCGCGGTCTCTTGGACACAGACAAACAGACCTCAAGACCAGCGGTTATCCCAAAGCTTTTTTACTGTCTCACCTTTCTTGCAAGATTCACCTCCAATTTTGGAATTCATACAGGACCAGGCAGGCACACCTTGTTATGGAGAGCCTGCTGGTCTTATTAGTAGATGTTGAGCAAAGCAATTTGTTCAGCTCCCTGAGGAAATAACGTCAGATAATTGGGGAAATGAGTTATTTCTAGAAAGTGGATATTTCACTTTGCACACCTAAAAAAAAAACGAAAACGTTTGTTTGGTTTCAAAGTGTGGCATGAAATCTGTGTCCAGATTAGGGTTTCTGGGAGACAAGTGTCTGAACAACTGTCATTTAAAAACCAAACGTGGCAGCCTTGCATTCTGTTGCCCTCAAATTTTGGAATGCACTTCTCTGCCTCTTCACTGGATATTTGTTTCAGCAGGCATTACAGTAAGACTTAAGTTGGCGTTTAAAATTTGTAGTTCATTTAATTGATTTGTGGGGGGGGGGGTTCTTATACTGTATACAATGTAAAATATTGTGATTCTGTATTTTCTACTATGCCTTGAGATAGCCGAAGTCGGTTGACATTGGAGTAATTCACTTTCAATTAAATGTCGTATACTGTATTGGTAAAAAAAAAAATACTAACACATGATGGGCTAATGCACAGTGTTGCAACACATGGTGGGCTAATGCACAGTGTTGCAGTTTTATAACCCACTAAGCAACGGATAATTTAGCACAAACAATGGAGCAACACATGTAGAGAGACAATATAATACCCACAGGCATAACTGCGAAGAAGGGCTACTATCGAATAATTTCAATGGAGGAGGAGTTCAGAAGTGTCCAGCTGCCAATGCGGAGTAAATATATTTTGACTGGCAAATCCGTTCAAATGTATTTGTGAGTACTTTTGAACATATTTCAACATGTTTAAACGTACCAGCAAGTACTGTACATTCAAATGTAATTGCCATTCAAAGTATTTTTTTTCTCCACCTTGGCAGCTTCACACTTTGGTGAGGGGGATCTAAGCTATGTTGTCATTCATGAGTGTGGTCACAGAATGAATTAATCTCACATCTCAAGGCACACCGTAGATTTATGACTGCATTCCAACCATATGAAGAGCTTTGCGAGTCCTAAACAAATGAACATATTGTACTTAAAACTGCACTAGTGATCAAACTCAACACATGGTGTGGCTTAAAATTCCCATTTGATGACTTGATTTGCTCACTTGAGGTCACTTGGGGAGCAATAATGACTGGCAGGAAGGTGGGACATGAGAGCGTGTGTCGGTCAGTTTAATATCCAGGTGTCATGACCTCAATCTGTCACTCGTCTGATGCTAATGAGACATAGCTCGTCCATAAAGATGAAAAGAATCCGGAACAGCTCCACCTTCCTTGCAAGTGCTGTTTAGTATCTGAGTGTGAGCTTAAGCAGGCAGCCTATTCCAATTAGGCTACTCCATCTTTCATTAGCTTTAGATTTGTTTCTTTGATTATATTGTAGCGAGTGCTGCTTTGCTCTTGCGCGAACAATATTGATGTGATAATAATTCCTCGATTAAATATAGCTCTCGCCTTACCTGACGATGCTTTCTGAAATAACTGGTGCGCAAGAGATGAGAAAATCCTCCCGTGGTGGTGCTTTAGACACCAATGAACAGAAAATATTCACTGGGAACGTAAAACACAAAGCATGCGAATGGTAATTTGGCATCTGAGGGGAGGGGAAACATCGCATGTCAACAAACCATAAAACAAATAGAGGAGGCATCCATGGCTGTAGAGGAAACATGTCAATGCATGCATTGCAATTTTACTATTTGGAAAACAAAGTGACTCACCAAATGTATCCATCCTGAGAATGAGCAAGAAACGTTATGACCCAATAAAGAGCCAAAAGTGAGTTTTTGGATGTCAGGTCTGCCTGTGTACTGATGAACTACATCAAGATCGCGGTCTACTAAATTCACAAACACAATGAACAGGAAATGCCCTGGCACCAAAATATGATGCTCCCGTTTTTACGCAGAGCGCAGTTCACTTTCTGTGACCATATTGTCAGGTGCGTCGAGGCTGAGGAAGCTCTGGGCGCTCAGAGAGGGGAAACACGGCCCCAAACACACTCAACTGACCTTGCGTCGGCATCAGCATGGGTTAGACTGAGTGTCTACATTTGCCCTTTTTATTTCTGAAAGGACATCAATGGTAAAAGAAGAAGTGAGCCTGTAAGATCATCGCCATTGCTTCTGTGAGACAAGCATTAGTGCTGTAACTGGTTTTGTTTTGCTAGGTTTCTTCTACCTGCTGGGTTTTTGTTTTGTTTTTTTGGGTGGAAAATGGTCTATGATGGAGTTCTTGTGTGACTGGAGTCAAGTAGCTGTTTGTACTATCTAACAAGAAGGACCGCTGCAAAAGATGTTGACTCGCTAGCCAGCCAATGACTGGTGAGCAATAAATTTGAATAAGAAGCAGACACTGATTGTTGATGGAATTGTGGCCCTTTATGGATATAAAATGAGCAGCAGTGTTACAAAGCCAACCAAAACGCTTCTGTGGAAATGTAGGGTGAGACAGGAGCGAGTTATTCAATCGTGCAAGCATATTCAGAGTGTCTTATTTTCTCCAAGAGACGTTCAGAAGACTCAAATGTGTGAAATCAACACTTGGGATTGCTATAAAACACTGAAAAAAAGATGGCATTTGGGGCAGCCCATTGAATGCACACTGTGCCCCAAAAAAAGAAAACTGCCTTCAAATTAACATTTAGATGGGAATAACGTATGAGGACCTCGGCAGTCAAAGCCCAGCTAGAGAGAGGTGCATAGCAACTAAAACGGGATCCGTCAAAGTCAATTGCCGTGCCTCCAAGAAAAGGATAAAGAGGCCTCAATGTTATGTCCCAGCAAAAAGGATGCCAGCCCATTAACTCAATTATTGACAGGTACGTCTTGAGAGCTCCTGCGGCTTCATACAGTATCATTTTAATCTGCTTATTTTGGTCCGTGTGTCGCCACAAGCGAGAGCAAACAGCAGGGATGGCCTGTGAGTGTCAACAACTGCTTTTCTCTTCACACATGCAGAATCCCCTTTGGACTTGGATCACAATGCCAGATATGGGCATGCAATGTCAAACAAATACAGAGAAAACGCACCAGTTGTCACACGTCAGTGCTGTCTCACAACGTCCGCATCACACTGGCACGCTTTTCTAGCGTCTCTCTGGTCACACTTTTTTTTTTTTTTTTTTTTTTTTTTTAATGGCAACCGTGGCGTCACTTGGCCCTGTCAACTCAAGGCTGAAACTCACTTGATATTCTCCCTCTCAGGCCACGGCAGCGTGAATCAATAGATGATTGGCAGCTCCATCCAAGAGACAGCGTGACACTTCTGCGGGCTCTTATCTGCTGTTCGCCGTCCAAGGCGCAAAACGACGTGTGCACGTCCATGTGTCGACGATGACCCAGAACAAACTGCACTGCTCGAGCATGACTTGAGGTGTTTCATCTGCTCGCCTTTTCGAGCTTTCCTTACACTGATGTGACATGAAATGATGCACTACATTGGCATCTTAAGAGAGGATTGAGTCCTCTAGTGAGTTTTTCACAATATGAGCCGTCGTTCGGATGATTTTTGCTTTGTGGGCATACATTGCAAGGATTTTCCAAAAAGAGGTTGCAAGTTGCTTGTAGACACTCCAGGAAGAAGTACGCTCTCAAACTGAACTTAAATAAGAGAATGACACATTTTGTATTTTAAACAACCATAGAGCTTTGCTTGAGGTAAGTCTGTTGAGCTTCATGTTAACGCTGTGCAAAATACCATAGAAGGTGTCAGAACCCTTGCGACAATGGTTATTGGCACACAAAGGGTGGAGCAACACACATGGACTGGTAGCATACAATACACATGTATTCTTTTTCCTCTGTGGCAGGGCCTGCTCACCCATTAGGCCATTTAAGCAGGGTGCCAAGGATTCCAAGGGGCGCCAAAAAGGATATGGGGGGCAGAAAAATCACCGTGACTATTAATTACATTACTTTCTATTAACTCTTAAATTGAAAGAGATAGTTGGCCTATGGATTCAAATGCAAAGCATTGCCCGATTACTGCACTATGGAAACATTTTTCAAAAAGTATCGACGACTCACCCGATCTCCCTCCCTACGACTTCCCTCTGCCGCAGTTTTTGGCAGATTGCTATCTCTAAAGGACTTGATGATGGTGGATAAACAGTAAACCAAACAACAGTTCTATTTTTATGTTGAAGGGGGTCTAAAAATAATTTGTAGAGATTAACAGTTCTCAGCATGGTGTCTATTGTATATTGATCTAATGTACGTTTTTATAATTTGTTGATAGCGTTTACATCTAACTGGCTAACCTTTTTTCCTCCTTCGACGACTGCTATTTCCCTTTTCCCTCTATATGTCAAGTTTCTAATACTAGTATGTTGTGCTAGTTAACATCTAAAGCATGTCTATGGATTTAAAATTTGCATCTGACTTAGTATGATCATTATTAGTGTTAACATTACCCTAAACTGTATTAATGCGTCATTTTAAACTGCCGGCCCGGTAGTCCAGTGATTAGCACGTCGGCTTCACAGTGCTGAGGTTCCAGGTTCAAATCCAGCTCCGGCCTCCCTGTGTGGAGTTTGCATGTTCTCCCCGGGCCTGCGTGGGTTTTCTCGGGGTGCTCCGGTTTCCTCCCACATTCCAAAAACATGCATGGCAGGATGATTGTGCACTTTAAATTGTCCCTAGGTATGAGTGTGAGCGTGGATGGTTGTTCGTCTCTGTGTGCCCTGCGATTGGCTGGCAACCAATTCAGGGTGTCCCCCGCCTACTGCCCGAAGACAGCTGGGATAGGCTCCATCACCCCCCGCGACCCTAGTGAGGATAAAGCGGTTCGGAAAATGGATGGATGGATGGATTTTAAACTGCCGCAAAAAAATAATATATATATATATATATATATATATAACACATGTATATATATATATATATATATATTTATTTATTTATTTTTTCTGAAACAGAAAATTTGACATTTCCATTCATTTCAGTGGGGAAATATGATTTGAGAATTCCTATTTCAAGGCATCACTGTATGAATAAGAATCTTGACTATGACTAAATGTGTGCACAAAATACCAAAATTATGTTGCAGAGATTACCTTTTAAAACCTATAACAATGAAGTCTGTTTGAAGAGGAAAAAGACAGCGAGACGCAAACTGCATGCACATCCACATGCGCATTCATGTTCAAGGGGCTCAACATGTTGGAGAGTTTTGTCTCCCGTCCTCTCAGTAATGGGCCCTCCCGCTGTTTCTGGTCAAGGCATGAACATCCTGCTGGCCTTTACTGTATGAGAAATGATTCAGTAACCTCTGTGCAGAGCTGAGGCATGAACTAAATCACATGCACGGTCGGTTAAAAAAACATGCATGGTTGGTTACGAATGAAAGACCGTAAATCCCGTGTCAAACTCAAGGCCCAGTGGGCAGATCGTGCCCACAGTATCTTGTTTTTTGGGGTTTTTTTTGTTTTATTGTATTGTGGGGGGTGGGGGGGATCTGCGCAAGTTATGCAAATTAGGGTACTGTGGGCATTTGCTGCCTGACAAGATCTGAAAATAGACCAGATGGTAAGTGGATCCCACAAACATCGACTCAGACAAAAGACGGTACAAAAAATATTTACAGAAAAACAAAGTGCTGACAAAGTATAAATAGAAAGCATGGGTGACACAAAACCAGGAAAAGCCAATATGAATAAGAAATATTTGCAAACGGCAAGGTAATTTTGATACCTGAAAATACGCAACATGAAATGGTAAAAGTTCAATGATAGAACATTTTAATAATCCAAGAATAACAAGAAATCGAAAAATACTTACTAAACAAGAAATCTACTGAAACAGGAGCAACTATAACCATGAACGAGGTGTCTAGAAAATTTCTCTTGCGCAAACAGCAAGCATGGTCAATAATCTGACAGTGACTAGGAGGTTTGGTAGTCCTTAACCCTTGTGACCTGCATATTTTTTTGTGACCAAACGCATGTGTACCTGATGTGTACGTGAACTTGAAGTGTGATAACTCAGTCATTTATGAATGTACTTTTACTTCCGTGGGAAATTTGAGCTCCCAAGTGTTTACTTTTCAATGCTTTCTCTTTGATTGAACAGACACAACACAGGGAAAAAGTACAATAAATGTACCTGCAGGTCACAAGGGTTAAATACACGGCAAGGCTTGAGTGGAAACGAGAAACAGGTGCACCACTGAAGAGGCACGCCCTCCCCTCCAGCTGGTGCTGAAAACAAAAACAAAGACGGAGCAGAACATGAGACTGTCATCTAGCAAGAATTTTGATTCATAAACATGCAGAGGTGGAGGATTCAATTCTGGCTCTCGCCTTCCTGTGTGGCGTTTGCATGTTCTCACGTGCCTGCGTGGATTTTCGAGGGTACCCCGGTTTCCTTCCACATTCCAAAAACATGCTTGGCAGTTTAACGGAATCCACTAAATTGTCCCGAGGTATGAGTGTGAGCGCGGATGGTTGTGTGTCCCCTGTGATTGGCTCGCAACTCATTCAGGGTGTCCCCCGCCTACTACCCGAAGACAGCTGAGATTGGCTCCAGCACGCCCGCGACCCTTGTGAGGATAAACTGATCAGAAAATAGATGGATGGAAATTACTGCCGGACCTTTTCAAAGTCTCCATATTGCCAACCGCTTTAGAGCATCTTGATGGATCTTTCATGTTCTGTGACAATACAAGCACTGGCCATGAAAGATGTCCAGAAGAAGAGTGATTTTTCATTCTTGTATAATTTTGTTGTCGAGCCGCTTCAAACTATCAAAGTACAGAAAGAAGACTGACCGCATGGCTGGAGTTGAATGTCAGTGGCGTAGCTCCTTCACTCCATGAACTGCATGATCTTTCCTCACAAATATGATACACGTGTTGAAGAAAAAAATCAATGCAGGACAGTGAGAGTCCTCTGAAGCGCACTGAAATGGATCTTTCAATGGTGGCTTAAATGGAAGTCTCGTGCACATGATACGTAAGATGACATCATGCAGCATGACAGCAAAACATTGAAGTTTTCATTATAGTTGTGGTAAAACTCCAGTTGGAGATTCAAACATCAAGGCACCAGTACACATTCGGAGACTGTTGCAGGGATGGCTAATATCCAAACAAACTGTCAATACTGGATTATGTCATATCATTGAAGGTACTCTATGTGACGGCCTGTGACATGCATTTGGACCAAGATCCATCCGAGCAAAGCGGCTTTGGCATGTTGTGTAAAAACAGCCCCTGGCTTTAGCTTATTCCGCTTTGATTAACAGGGATGACAAAAACACACATCAATAATGTAAACGCACAATTAATGACTTCCCCACTTCTGTCAGATCTCCCATCGTCAGCCACACCCCTGCACTGTTGCCATCCCCTTGTTACGGCATGCAGCAACAGGACAAATATGGAAAGTGGAAGTCATCACTAAAACATGGCAATGGTAACCCTTTGTGATTTGACACTTTGTCGTCCTCTTCCAGAGGATTTTAAACTATAGAGGGCAGAAGCAGCTGTTGTAGATCCCACCGAATGTTTTGTACCTGTGATCTCAAACTTTGATTTATGAAATATTCATGTTGATTTGCATTTTGAACAGGCACAACAGAAGAGTAATTGCTTGTGTAATTGCAAGCTAAATGGTAGGCTTAGTGCTAGCATGAAATCTGACTGTCTGAAGCGCCTACAGAAAGGGGAAATGGCTAAACTTGATTTACATAATGAGCGGGTGAACCATATAATAACAACATCCAGGAACGCTCCTGGCTTCTCTGGGCCCGAGCTCCTCTGAGCTGGACTGACGCAAAATTAAGAGTATGCTGTGGTCTGACGAGCCCACATTCCCCATTGTTTTTTGGAAATCATGGATGTTGGGTCCTGGAGCAGGATCATCGGATTGTGTTCAATGCAAAGTTTTGCTATTACCATATTTAAATTATTGTCCAGAAGTTTGTCGGATTTCCGACAAGAATTCACTCCAACCTCCTGTTTATATTGCAAAAAGGGCTCGAAGAGGAGTCTGTAATGTCGGATCCCTTCGCTACACAAATTGACCGTTTCCACCCTCTTGTGGAATCTAAAACTGTACAATTAATGGTGAAAGCATAACATATTTTACTCCAAGGCAATATCCAAAATATCTTCTCCAAGAGAGAGGGTGGCTATACAGTACTTTGAAGGGAATATATGATTTAAAGACAAAGTACTCAATGACACAAATGAAAAGCTTTTGTACATCTGTTTGTGGAGTGGAAGTTTAGAACAGACTGAATATTGACCTCCAACAATGTCCAAACATACACCAGTTCAAAAAGAAATATAAAATAAACATTTCTATGAATGAAGCGGAAGGGCTTTTAACAAGTTGTAACACCACTGGCTATATTATACTATTACTATTATTATTCGTATTGGTATTGTCAAGGAAAAGCACAAACATGTAAGTTTGGACTTTTTCCTACTCCTTTTCCAGCATGCATGTGTAAGTGTGTAATTCATTACAAAGGGGTTGATTACATTGTAATTTGATTGTCCTTTCAAGTGTATTTATTTATATTAACAGTATGTTTTTATTTTATCTTATTTTATATGTGTTAGAAATAAGTGTGAGCGCGGATGGTTGTTCATCTCTGTGTGCTCTGCGATTGGCTGGCAACCGGTTCAGGGTGTCCCCCGCCTACTGCCGAAAGACAGCTGGGAAAGGCTCCAGCACGCCCCGCAACCCTTGTGAGGATAAAGCGGATCAGAAAATGAATGGATGGATGGATGGATGGATGGATGGATGGATGTGTTATAAGTAATGAGGAAAAAAGTTCAAAAGTCAGTACTTGTGATGGTATGTATTTCAATAGTATTTCAATGCCGAGGGGTAACTTGCACATCTGTGAACGCACAATTCATGCTGAAAGGGACATACAGGTTTTGAAGAAACACACGCTGCCATCCGAGCAATGTCTTTTTCACCAACCTCCCTTGATTTTCAGCAAGAAAATGCCCAACCACATTCTGAACGTGTGACAAGAGCGTGGCTTTGTAGTTCAAGAGTGCGAGTATGCAGCCAGCAGTCCAGACCCGCCGTCACCGTTCTTCAGTTCCACTTAGTATTTTTTTCACTCTCCGTTGACATGTCCCTGACCCTGCTTTTTTGGAACAGGCATCAAGATCAAAATGAGTGAATATTTGGCCCCTGCAAAAACAAGCAAATGTACCAATTTCAACATTAAATGTCTTGCCTTTTTTTACAGTATTCCATTGAATGTCGGATAAAATGGATAATTATTGGATTGATTAGTGTTTCATTGGAATTGGGGTCTGCATTTCCGTTTATACAGCCTACAGTTCACAAGTCAGCTCCAAGCGCAGCTGTGTGGCCCATCTTGTCACATCCATCTCCATCTTGCATATAGTGACATGCAGAGGCAGCTGCTATCTTGATAATGACTTCCTAAAAAGATTAGGATCCTGACAGTGACCATGTCAACTGGTCGCTGGAGTGGAAAGGCACCAAAGGGAACACAACCGTATCGCCTCAATGAGATGGATACATGACAGGGAAGACAAGAAAATTGACATTTTCATGACCATAATGTTCTGGTGCCTCAATTATCCTTCCATAAATGTGTGTGGGCTTTGTCATGATGTCTGTGTGTATAGCCGAGACGTCTGTGCGAGCGTGAACGCGCGCGTGTCAGAAGGGGTGGGGAGAACCCATCAATGAGCAGGCTACAATCCTTTTCAGCCCAGCGTGATATAAGACCCTCTACTCCACCTACGTTCCACTTGCTGATTGGCGTTACGCAGGTTTCCAGCTATTATTTATTGCCCCCAAAGGGTAGACCCCACACGCATTTTATCGGAACAGCTCTCACTGCACTCGGCACTTGACCACTTCTCTCCAAACAACAGGTAAGAAAAAAACGTCTCCACATATTGGCGGGGATGAAATTATTACATCATATTTACAAAAGGGCGAGCAGTTTTCCCTCGGATCTGTTTGCCAACATTTCGTGCGTATTTACGCACTAAATGCGCTCCAAGTGCGGTTTATTGCTGGAGAAAAGGACAAGAATCAGCTGTAAATCGACCTTAATAGCAGGGGGGGACGCTCATAATATTTTGCAGGTGTTGCTGGGAAAATGAGAAGACATTTTTTCCTGGTGTTCCTGCTCCTTCTCGTCAAACTTCGATGCAGTCGGGCTAGATGTGACGATCCCGAGTCACGCAAGCCAACTTCACTTGTAAGTTTTATTTTGCCGCTCCCGACATTGTCCAGACATTGATTTGTTTTACCTGACTGATCTTTCGTAGCAGGAAAATCTGGGATTAAATAATCCTAAACGGAACCTCATGAGGAGGTATAGCGATTTGGATTATGACAGTTTTGTGGGTTTGATGGGCAGAAGAGATGCTGCTGGTGAGTTACAAAAAAAAATCTGTCCCTCTCTCTCTTTCACACTCAGTCTTATTTTTATATACTGTACATATATACATTATATATATATATATACATTTTATATACATATATACATTATATATATATATATATATATATGTGTGTGTGTGTGTGTGTGTGTGTGTGTGTGAGAGAGAGAGAGAGAGAGAGAGCGAGAGAGAGAGAGTTCTATATATACTAATTGTTTCAAATACATTTCTTTGCAATAATTGTTTAGATGCAAACACAGTGCAACACCCACTAAAAAGTAAGTAATTGTTGCTTCAGAATTATTATTATTTTTTTTTTGTGTGCATATTGAAGGACAATCTGTAAATTTCGTCTCTTTTTAGGGGAAATGCATGACATCTTTGTTGGATTAATGGGAAGAAGAAATTCTGAGCCAAGTGAGTGTGCCATCTGAATTTTATAATCATCTTGGACAATAAACAATTACAGGAATCACAATATTAGGCTACACTTGCTCTGTCTCATAGGTGACAATTTAATATAAGTGCTCTCTAAAAATCCTGCAATTACAAAGGTAATAATGCTCATACACATCTGATTGCAAACTGGAAGCAAAGGACTATAAGAAATGAGCCTCACGAACAGTGAAAATGAGGTGTCATTGATGTTAAGTTTTTGCAGGCATTTCTAACGTTGTGGCCAATGTCTCTCTATAATGCACTTTTTTTATTTTCCATTCAGATAGCGGTCCCTGGAGGAGAGCATACCCAGAGAGGAGAGGGATATTTCTGAATAAGTGTAGGATGAGGTGAGGGAATTTTCCCTTTCAATGGGCCGACAGAATGTGCACCATCATTCACTAAAGCTCTCCACTGAAAGAAAAAACCATTATCCATGCATCCATCCTTTTTCTTTTGCACTTGCCCTGATGGGATTGCAGGTGAAATGCGGGGTACAACCTGGGCTGGTCAAAGAAAAAAAAACACACAGAGCTTCTGCTCACTCAAGATTGTGTGCAATAAACGCATAAACTGACCATTTGAGAGCATCATGTGACTATTGGTGTAAAAAGTGGAACTCAAAAGAAATTCTCAAGATGACAACTGCCTGGTATGTTTTGCTGCAGGTTTCTTCATGGGATGTGACAGAACCGGAAGCACAAACATCCTCACAATGAAGGAGCCGCTTGACGGAGAACATGAATCACATTAGAAACCTGCCAAGCGGCTAATGAAATAGAACGTGCGTTCTTCTTTACTACCTGATTCAATGTTCCAAATAAACTTACTTTTATACATGCTCTTTTACTGTGATGTTGAATACTAAATACACAGCTCTCCTGAAATTGCTCGACAAGAAGGATTCAATAATGATTTGTAAATTTGTGGCTGGGCGGCCCGGTAGTCCAGTGGTTAGCACGTCGACTTCACAGTGCAGAGGGACAGGGTTCAATTCCAGCTCCGGCTTCCCTGTGTGGAGTTTGCATGTTCTCCCCGGTTTCCTCCCAAATTCCAAAAACATGCATGGCAGGCGGGTTGATCACTCTAAATTGTCCCTAGGTGTGAGTGTGGCATGCATGGTTGTTCGTCTCTGTGTGCCCTGCGATTGGCTAGCAACCGATTCAGGGTGTCCCCCGCCTACTGCCCGAAGACAGCTGAGATAGGCTCCAGCACCCCCCGCGACCCGAGTGAGGATGGAGCGGTTCGGAAGATGGATGGATGGATGGAAATTTGGGGCTTACAAGTTCTCAGATGAAAGTATGAGGTGCCTCGTGGAAGAATACATACTGTATCTGGTTGTTTTTCTTTCGTGCTGGCTATGTATTTCAGGGTGCAGTGAAAAGAAACACAATATTGAAAACATTTTCACATTCAAAAATTTGGAGGAAAGTATTACTGGAAAAAAAAATTACAAATAAATGAATATTCCACATCCCTCATTGCAAGTCATGTGGCGTTGTACTTGTACTGGGCACATTACTTTGAGAAAAGATTTTGTGTATTTTTGTTGTCCCAATCATGTATTGCTCATGGCATGAATCGATGACAATCCTTCACTCATCTGTGGGTCATTGTATCACCATTGTATCTCTGTCAGATGATTTATAAAATGCCCTATGTCACTCCAATGCGCAAAATGACGCACATGACTAAGTGGTGTCTAATCAGGCATGCACAGTGAGAGCATGTGCCAAGAATACACCACTGTGGGTTAAGACTGGAATGTTCAGACTGATGATGTCAAACAAGGATGGGCAAAACTCCAGAAAACATCTTCATGTTCCATCCATCCATTTTACGATCCATTTTATTCTTGCAAGGGTCGCGGGGCACGCCGGAGCCTATCCCAGTTATCTTCGGGCAGTAGGCAGGGGACACCCTGAACCGGTTGCCAGCCAATCCCAGGGCACACAGAAACGAACAACCATTCGCGCTCACACTCACACCTAGGGACAATTTAGAGTGTTCCATTAACTTGCCATGCATGTTTTTGGAATGTGGGAGGAAACAGCAGTACCTGTAGAAAATCCATGCGGGCACGGGGAGAACATGCGAACTCCACACGGGAAGGCCATGCCCTGGAATCAAACTCCGCACCTCTGCACTGTGAGACGGATGTGCTAACCAGTCGCCTATGGTGTCGCCCCATTACAGTATCATTATTTTAAAAAATCTAATTAAATTAAAACGGCTTCCGCAAAATCCAAATGTGAATATGCAATTATGGTACTGACGGGATCCCACAAATGTAGACACAAATAAAGTCTGTTAAAAAATTTATTTCATTAAGGAAAAACGAAGGTCCGACAAAGTACAAACAGAAATTGCTGGCCAAAAAAAAAAACAACAAAAAACAGGAAAACAAAACATGAACAGAAAACGCTCGCAAAAGGCTCAGCAAACATCCATCCATTTTCTGTACCGCTTTATCCTCACTAGGGTCGCGGGGGGTGCCGGAGCCTATCCCAGCTGTCTTCGGGCAGTGGGCGGGGGACACCCTGAATTGGTTGCCAGCCAATCGCAGGGCACACAGAGACGAACAACCATCCACGCTCACACTCACAATCAGGGACAATTTAGAGTGTCCAATCAGCCTGCCATGCATGTTTTTGGAACGTGGGAGGAAACCGGAGCACCCGGAGAAAACCCACGCATGCCCGGGGAGAACATGCAAACTCCACACAGGGAGGCCGGAGCTGGATTTGAACCCGGTACCTCAGCACTGTGAAGCCAACGTGCTAACCACTGGACTACCGGGCCGCCCCGCTCAGCAAACAGCAAAACCAAAATAGCAAGAGTCCAAACACGCAAAATCAGCAAAAAAAAGCTCGAACAAAAACACGTACGAAACCAGAATCTAAAAGGACAAGAGCGACTGGGAACATGAGCAAAAGGTCCAGAAAATAACACTTGAGGCAGGACAGTGAGCAAGGTCAATAATCCAACAGAGAGTTGACAATTTAGCAGTCCTTAAATATTTGGCAAGGCCTTGATTGGGAGCAAGGAACAGGTGCGCCTGCAGGAGGGAAACACCCTTCACTCCAGCTGGAGCTGGAATAAAACAAACACACAGGACATCACATACATGTATTACTCCCCGAGACTGGTTATCAAGGGTGTGCACACATGTAAAACTCATTGTGCTATCTAAGATTCATCCTGAAATGTGACTTTTTTACTTTTCGCGCTTATGCCGTTGTTGCAATCAACTAACTTCTCGCATCAGTGGCTTTTCTGATTGAGGTCCGGGTTTGTCTCTTGTATGGATCTGTGACCATGTTGCTAGCGTGGCTTGTACACACATTTGGGTAGTAGGTGGAGCACTACAGACTTTACATGAGCAATTCTTCCTGAGGAAGTACAGTGAAACAGTCCGTTTATGGTAGGTTTTACTTTACGTCGGTAGTTCATTTTATCCGTTTTCTGGGAGTTCATTTTTTAAAAATGCATTACGACTTATTTATCACTGCTCATCTTGATATTAATACACCACGTCTTTTGGTCTGTTCTTCAGGTTTTGCAGGATAAATAAACTGTCCCTTCAATGGGTGACAGGATCGGTAATGGATCTGTCTCATAGGAATTGCAAATGTGTTGAGTTGCATCATCAACAATAAATTGGCCAATTATCCCTTTGTTGACAAGGCTTTGTCTCCGCTGCAATCATGCACTTTCAAACAAACTCGTCTCGATTTCAATGTCCGAGTTGTAAGCTGCAGGTCAGGTGCACAATTTAAATGCATCAGATACTCGCGCGTTCAATTCACCTGTCATCACTGCCATGATAGCAAATTTGTATAATGTTTCACATCCAGTTTATGGCGCAAGTTCAGTCAGAAAGTGCAACCATGCTAATAGACGAATACTGTAAATGTGTTCCCTCTTAACGCAGGTGCACATTCATGAGATTAAATCAGAATCAGATATGAAGTATGAAGAACACACAAGGAATTTGTCTCCGGTAGTACAGGCTACACTAGTATCATCAAAGGGCTTTCAACCACCAACAGGTTCACGCAGCTGAACAGAACCTTAACATGACCCATGTCATGTTAACATTTGACACCTAGAATCTCTTTCTGATTTAGTGCTCTTGATTTTGTTGTTGGGTTTACAACACTTAATGGGCAAGTTTATAATCCCCCCCCCCCCCCAAAAAAAACCTAACAAACAAACTTTTAGAATCAGAATCGCCTTTATTGTCATTGTATAAGATTACAACGAAATTTGGGTGCCACTCCTTAGTGCATTTCATTAAAAAAAATTAAAAATAAATAGATAAAAAAATAATAAAATAGGATAAAATAACAGTTTGATAAATACACAACAACAGCAGCAGTAGTGGTAGTGTGGACTGAAGCTTATGTCGCACACAGGATTCATATTGCACATGAAATGAAACGGCTCATTTATAGCTCATGATTGCACGAGTGAGGTAGTGAGTTTAGTTTTCAATTTAAAATGCAGTAGCTTTGTTTATATTCTGTGATTATTTATTGCAGTAATGGCTCTAGGAAAAAAACTGTCTCTGAATCTGCTTGTCCGGGTTTTGTGTGCTCTATAACGCCGGCCCGAGGGTATCATGTTTGAAACAGTCATTAAGACTTTGCAGTAGTACATGACAAAAAGAATCTTTGAACGAATCAGCCATCTCTGGTTTCATCATGTGCCTTTAATTTGATATACAAGAAACACCCGAGGAAAAATAACCGATCACTTCATCCTAATTTTGGCTGCTTGGCATGAAGACGACTACTACTACTACGAGAGGGACGTCTGGGATTCTCTGCTTAAGGTGCTGCTCCCGCGACCTGACCTTAGGTAAGCGAGAGAAGATGATGATGATGGTGATGATGATGATATGTAATGGTAGTCACATGTCGATTTTTTTTTGGACTTTTATTTGAAAATGCAATACCAGTTCTCAAAAGAATTTCCAGGTGTTACAACTTGGAAAAGCCTAGTTAGCTATCTCCCAGAAGTGGAACGACTCCATTCAAAACCAGAAAATCAGAGGCAATGGCAGTCACATGCTGTATGTAGGTTTCAAATAGTTTGAAATGCAACATCAGTTCGAAATGAAGCTTCCGGAGTACCATCTGGTGCATTCCAGAAGTGGAATGGTTGAGTAATTACAAGTAGATTGTCTCATATATTTTTTATTTCAAAAGCATTGATGCCCGCATATTTGTTTAGCTTTTTTTTTTTTTTAATTTGGCAGCATGTCCGCAGCGTGTTACCGTAATGCAGTTTATAAACACATACTGTATTGGAAAACTCGGTGGAGTCGGAATAGGAAAAGCAGTGAAGGGGTGTTCTAACATTCTTGGCCGCCAGATGTCCCCCAAGCAAAACCAAGTAAATCAGCGAAAGATTACCGGTACTTCTACTGTACCTTTTCAGTCAAAAAAAAAACCTACACTTTTTGATGTTTGCAAGTTTAGAATAGTTTCATTCAGTCTATTCTTTCACAATAAACAAATGGTCGACCTTATGCAAGTCAAACAACAACTCACTGTTGTTATTAAAATGGAAAAGAATTATAATTTCACATCACAAATCACAAATCACAATTTCACTGATCAGATTCCCCTGAAAAACGCAATTCTTTTTTGTGGGTTTTATTGTTATTATTATTATTTTGTGTACGATGTGAAATTGCGTTAAGACACTTGTTAATGAGCTTCGTGACATATAGGTGATCCCCGAAAGTCACGTCGTGTGTTGGGTGCGCGTGAGTGTGTGATTAGATTAGATTAAATTAGATTATGTACCCGTATTACTTGAATGTTTACACTAGACACGTCATTACTCTACCAGAACACAACCTAGCATGTTATTTTTCAAAACGGTATGTTAGGCTGGGAGGGGAATTCCACAAGAGGATTCAAATGGCTCAGTTTGAGTCACCACCAAATACAAGTTACTAGGCAATAGTTTCACTCTTTCCTCTTCCTGTGCTGGGAGCTGCACGGTGACATCTGCTGAGGCCAAGGTTATTTGGGGTTTCCGGAAAATGACGCCAAGGTTCTTTTTTTGTTTTTTACAGCTTCCTTCCTCGGTCTCAAGTTACATATGCAGTCAACAAGATTGGCAACATTTATTCTGAAATAATTGTTACAGCCAACTAATTGCTATGAATTTTAAGTAGGCTTAGATGATGTGTGCATTCAGTCAGAAAATGTCAAAACAGGAATGCATCACTTGTAAATCACAGGGTTGGCACACTGAAAACAGAGCAGACACACCTACAAACTAAACCCTACACCAGCTAAACATGGCAATGATTATTAGTACTTGAAAAATAACCATTTAATTGGGTTTAATCCTTAAATGTAGTCCCTCACATGCGTGTGAATGTTTATCACTCCCGCTATGGTACAACTGAGACGCCATTGTTTATCATAGCATTCACAGTCAGGGTTTTATGAACAAAAAAATGCACGCATATCCAGAACCTTGCTCAGCACACATAATAGAAGAAGGATCAAGTCTAAGAAAAAAGCAACAATTTCCTGAACTGAAATTACGTGACCATGGCATTTCAAATGCCGTTGCTTCAGTTGCCATCAGGTGGCAGTACAGGACAAAAGGGCAGTCTCTTGGGCTCTTCTGCCTACTTGATATTCCACAAATGCAATATGAATTAGAATACCGTGTTTAGTAGACACGTTGGTGTACATCGAACATATTGAAAAGCAAATATGTGACTTGACTTCTGCTGTAAAGGCCTGCCACAAGATCCTGTTTCAACAAGAGCGTGCAATGTCAGCCTCAAAAGGGCACATCTTCGCCATTAAACCCCTGGAGAATCCACGGGGTCAAATTTGGCCCCTATAAATTCTGCTACTCAAATGCTACCCTTAAATCCCAAAGGGTCAAATTTGTCCCAAACCGGCGACGAGCCACGCCCTCAAGATACCACGAGCACTTCGGGGAAAGTTCTCCATGCGCACGCCTTTGCACCCTCAAGTCAGATCACAAGACCGGACGAGGTGTTCCATCTGCTGCCCCACGGTAAGATTTCCACACGCTGCTCGCAGACAACGCAAACGCTAAAGACTCGTCTCAGGATAGCCAGACCACATGTTGTTGTTGTTTGAAATTTATACATCTCAACTTAACACACTTTGATAAGGGACAGGCAACGCCTCTTTATCTAGCACATTTCATACACAAAGCAACGCAGTGTGCGTCGCACAAGCAAAGACAACGATTTGAAGTGTTCACAAATATAACAGTTAACATTCAAAAGTAAAGCAGAGAAAACTAAAGTAGCTCACAAAGAAAATGACCACAATGTACATTGACAACATTTAAACACGTACAGTATAGAGAAAGCTTTAAAACATTTAAAAGTCAAGAAATAAAAGTAGGTTTCTAAAATAGCTAAAAGATCAAAAAATGATTTGAAACTGTTCAGAGGACTTTAATCAAAAATCAAAGTTTTTAACCTGCATTTAAAAGCATTGACACCCGGCCGGGGCTGACCTCACTTTTGTTGGCAGCGTATTGCGTTTGTCTGCTGCTGCAGCTTCATCATGTTTATTTTGAGTTTTGGGCTCCACAAATTGACCTGAGTCTCCAGATCTCAAAATCCCTCCCGAGTTTATATGCAATCAGCATTTCTTTTATGTATTCAGGATTCAAAACGGTGATTTATAGACGAGTAGCAGAATTTTCAAATCTGTTCTCCAGCTCACTCAGATCTAGCATAAAGCCTTTAGGACTGGAGTAATATTTTCTGATCGCTTTGTTGTGGTCAGCTAGAGCTCTTTGCCCTTCACTGGCTCCCGATACAGTTTAGAGTTCTTTTTAAGATCCTATTATTTGTTTTCAAATCTTTAAATGGCCTTGGCCCACCTAACCTCTCTTAAGTTCTTGTGCCCCTACACACTTGCCCGGTGCCTCAGGTCTGCCAACCAAACATTATTAGAGGTACCAAGAACCAAGTGGAGGCTCAGAGGCGACCGAGGCTTTTCCGATGCTGGTCCCTCTCTTTGGAATGACCTCCCACTGAACATTCGGCAAGCCCCCTCGCTGCCCATCTTTAAAACTCAAAGCTCATTTGTATTTTTTGGCCTTTGACTCGGTTCGACTCAAGACTTGATTTTACTTTGACTGTTTTTGTGCCTTCTACTGTCTTATTGTTTCATTGTTTATTGTTGTATATATGATATTTGCTCCATGTACAGCACTTTTGTATACAGCGGTGGTTGTTTTAAAGTGCTCGATAAATAGAGTCGAGTTGAGTTGACTCTTGAGGAAACTTGCCTGAGTGAAGTGAGCAGTTGATTAATTGCTGGAACTCAATTTGAACAGATTTCACCAAATGGAATTGAGTCAAGACAACTAGTTGATGGTGTCTGAAGAATCAAAGCGGTGATGGTTTTAGGATACATTGTACCGCATTTTGTCATGGTAATTGAATTATTCCTGGGTGATTTTAAGTCTTGCATCATTTTGTAATTTTGCTGGTTTGTGATGATGTTTGACTTATTACATTGTGCTTTTTTTTTAGTAAAGTAGCTGGCAAATGAATTGCATTGATCAGTTGAGTGGAGTTTGTGAGTTTTTCGACCACAGCAAATATCCATCCATGCCTTATCCGAGCCACTTTCTCTTCTCGAGGGTCGCGGGCGTGCTGGTTGTTAGCAGGGCAGACCACAGCAAATAGAGTACCGGTATGTGTATTGTTTAGGTTCTGACTAATGATTTCAGAAAAGCGTTGTCTTGTTTTTACTAACTCTTTGTTAATATAAAACAAAATTGTCTGTACAAAATGAACTTGGGAGTTTAGTTTTTCTCCTCTTAAGTTGGAGTTTAGTTTTTCTCCACTCAGGCTCCGCTTTCATTCCGCTCAAGTGCACCTCTGAGATCTTTTAGGTCGACATGAAATAGGCTTCGTTTTAATCGGAGCAACAGGAACAGGAAATTTTCCAGGTGAATTTATCCAGAAATTCATCAATAGTCTCTTCATTCACAATTGGAGACACATCCATGATTTGCATAAACATATTGCTTGTGTTCTTGTTCATATATCATTTTTTTTAATAACCACAGTGCTTGCCTGAACTTTTGGGACTATTTATCACGCGCACACACACACACACACCCTATTCCAATGAAGTTGGAACTTTGTGTTAAACATACGTAACATCAGAATGCAATGATGTGCAAGTCCTGTTCAATCTATATTTAATTGAATAAACTACTAGGCTAAGATATTTCATGTTCATACTGATCAACTGTATTGTTTTCAGCAAATAATGACCTTTTATGGCTGCAACACATTCCCAAAAAAGGCAGGGCAGGGTCATGTTTACCACTGTGTTACGGCAACTTTACTTTTAACAACATTCAATAAGCGTTTGGGAACTGAGGGGTGGTACAGTGGGTGACTGGTCAGCACGTCGACCTCTCAGTGCAGAGGAAGCAGGTTCGATTCCATCTCCGGCCTGCCTTTGTGGAGTTTGCATGTTCTCCCCGTACCTGCGTCGCTTTTCAACGGGTACTCCGGTTTCCTCCCACTTTCACCAAAAAACGAGGTCTACGTTTTCAATGGAAGACAGCTCTGGACTGCAGGCAGGCCAGTCTAGTAGCCGCACTCTTTTTACTACAAAGCCACGCTGGTGTAACATGTGCAGAATGTGATAAGCAGAGGCGTCTATGAAAAACACGTTACTCACTTGGCAGCATATGTGTCTCCGAAACACCTTTCAGCATTCATGGTGCCTTCACAGATGTGAAAGTTGCCTTGGGGCTGGCTTTTGAACTTTGCATCCATAACAATCTAGACAATTCTTTTCCTCTTTGGCCCGCTGGACACAACGTCCACAAGTTCCAATTTTAGTAACTACACTTTTTTTTTTTTAAATTACGTGAGACAATAAGTACAGTAGATGTGTTTGCTTAAGAACTGCTTCTACGCATACGCAACAACAGTGTTCGTGAACCTTGACTCCAACACCATGCATACAATGTCCTTTGGCTTTAGTAAGATGTTATCTTGTTTTGCTGCATCATGCATGACTCATTTCCGTGCTTATACGGCATGTCATAAAGCTGAGCCTGACTTGAATCAGAGGACGGGTCTGCATGCGACTGTTTCATTCTGAACAAAGCAACATCACCACTTACGAAAGCGTTGACTTGTGCAACCGTATTATCTCCTTTTTTTGGCACTTGCCCTCTTGAAAATGTTTAATCTTGAAATCAATTCACTTGTACTGGGTATATTCCAAAAACGTGCATGGTAAGGTAATGGAACACTCTAAATCAGTGCTTCTCAATTATTTTCTGTTACCCCTCCCCCACCCGCCCAACAAGAAGAAAACAATTAGCACCGCCCACCTCTGCCACCACAATAATTATCATTTGTCGATAAAATAGTTATTAGTACACTTCTGCATTCCATTGTATCCTTATTAAAGAAAAGAAAGAAAAACAGTTTAATTTACAGGAAAGAATAACTTTATTAACATTGTTTTTTAGTCTGTAAGAGAAAAGATTTTGAATGCAGCAATTGGTATCACATTTTTAAAAAATCCTTGTTTAAACCTTGTTGAAACATTTTTGACCTACTTTTTGACCACCATATTGCAACATTTGAACCAGTGCCCCATTCTGAAAAAGAACATTAAGTCAAGAAAATAATAAATCAAATTCAGTTCAGCAACATTAACTCAGGAGCAGAATATATAAAACACTAGTCTACAAAACAAAATGGAATAAAACAATTGTTGCTGATTTTTTTGCTTTTTTTTTTTTTTAATCAAAATTAATGGCTAGATGAGCACGTTTTGCAGTGCACAACTTTTCCAGCGGCTTATCAGCGTCATTGAGGTGTAATGTCTTTTAAGTGCCGCCTTTGATTTATTCCAGGTCATGTTGTCCTCGGCCAACATTTTTAGACACAGTTAACACACCGGTCTTTGCTCATCCGTCTCCCACTGGCGTCACAGTGAAACCGAGCGCTACAGATACTTCGTCATATTTACTTGTCTTAGCTTTCGTGGGAGGTTTGACTGGTGTTGACCCGTCCCCCGCATCTTAAACTACCAAACAAAAATATTTACTGCCAAAGTATAAACTGTAATCACCGGTGACAAAGAGCCAGGAAAACCAAATATGAACATGCAGCGCTTGCAAATTTGATACCCGAAAATACACAAAACGAAACGGCAAATGCCCGAATCACACAAAACTTAAATTAGACATGAATAATTGGAAAAACAAAATACAGTACTTACAAAACAAGGAACTATCGGAAGAGGAGCAACTATGAGCGTGAACGTGAGGTCGAGAAAATATCTCTTGAGCATAACGGCCAGCAAGGTCAAAAATCCGACAGAGACTTGGAAACTTGACAGTCCTTGAGTAAGCCAAGGCTTGACAGGGAACGAGAAACAGGTGCACTGCTGAAGAGGCACGCCTTCCACTCCAGCTGGTGCTGAAAACAAAAACAAAGACAGAGCTGAACATGAGACTTTCTACTGTATTTTTTTAATTTATTGTTTGATCATTTGTTGTTGTGCGGCCCGGCGGTCCAGTGATTAGTGCGTCGACCTCACAGTGCGTAGGTACCGGGTTCGATTCTAGCGCCGGCCTTCCTGTGTGGAGTTTGCATGTTCTCCCTGTGCCTGCGTGGGTTTTCTCTGGGTACTCCGGTTTCCTCCCACATTCCAAAAACATGCATGGCAGGCTGATTGAACACTCCAAATTGTCCCTTGGTGTGAGTGTGAGCGCGAATGGTTGTTTGTCTCTGTGTGCCCTGCGATTGGCTGGCAACCGGTTTAGGGTGTCCCCCGCCTACTGCCCGAAGACGGCTGGGATTGGCCCTGGCACCCCCCGCGACACTTGTGAGGATAAAGCGGATCAGAAAATGGATGGATGGATGTTTGTTGTTGTATTAATTATTTTTGCATACAGTATTATTTTGCATACAGTGGTGGTTGTTTTAAAGTGCTCTGTAAATACATTTGAGTTGAGTGTAGGAGAGGAGGGCCTTCTGATAAGTTGAATCTCAAATTTAGGAGAGGCAGTTCGGTTTTCCTCCCAGCAGTGGTACAGAGGACCAACTCGACATCTTGGGCATGAGAACTCAGGCAACCATATGTGTGCTTTATCCGTGTGGAGAGGGTTATCCATCATCTCTTGTGGGGAGAGCTTCGGGAATAAGGGGTACCGAACCCCCTGATATGGGCTGTTCGGTCCCTGTACGACCAGCGTCGAGTTTGGTCCGCATTGTCGAATTCAAATTCATTTCCAGTGAGAGTAGGACTCTCACTGGACCCATTTTTTCCGAACCTTTATGGACAGAATTTGTAGGTGAAGCCAAGGCGTTGGGAGCTCCACTTTGGCGGCCACAATGCTCTGTTCCTGCATGTATGTTTGCAGATGATGTGGTTCTGTTGGCATCAGCAGGCCACAATTTTCAACTCTCACGGGAGCAGTTTGCAGCCGAGTCTTAAGCGATGCAGATGAGAAGCATCCATCCATCCATTCTCTGATTCGTTTTAGATGGGGTACACCTTGAACTGGTTGCAAGCCAATCACAGGGCACCCATAGACAAACAACTATTCACACTCACAGTCACACCAAGGGCCAATTTAGAGCATTAAATTAAGCTACCGTGCATGTTTTTGGAATGTTGGAGGAAGCCAGAGTAACTGGAGAAAACCCACACACATGGGAGAACATGCAAACTCCACACAGGAGACCCATGACCTCTGAACTGTGTGCTTACCAGTCAACTAGCGTGCCACCTGGGATGAGAATCAGCACATCCAAATCTGAGACCCTGGTACTCAGTTGGAAAAATGTGGAGTGACCTCTTCAGTCACCCTGCCACAAGTGGAGGAGTTCATGTATCTTGGAGTATTATTCATGAGTGAGGGGAGGAGGGAGGGCAAGGTCGACAGGTGGATTGGTGCGGTGTCGGCACTGATCCGGACTCGACCGTTTTGGCACGAGACTTACTTTTTGATCTCCGTTCTTACCCTGACCTACGGTCATGGCTGAAACAATGTGATTCTGAATACATCCATCCATCCATCCATCCATTTTCTGGACCGCTCTATCCTCACAAGGGTTGCGGCGCATGCTGGGGCCTATCCCAGCTGTATTTGGGCAGTAGGCAGGGGACACCCTGAACCGGTTGCCAGCCAATCGCAGGGCACACAGAGACAAACAACCACCCACGCCGACACTCACACCTTGGGACAATTTAGAGTGCTCAATCAGCCTGCCATGCATGTTTTTGGAATGTGGGAGGAAACCAGAGTACCTGGAGAAAACTCACGCAGGCACGGGGAGAACATGCTGGGATCGAACCCACAACCTCTGCACTGTGAAGTCGATGCACTAACCTCTCGTCCTGGCCGCCATCCTGAATACGAGGGACCGAAATTAGTTTCCTCCGCAAGGTGTCTGGGCTCTCCCTTAGAAACAGGGTGAGAAGCTTGGTCAGGCGGAAGGGGCTCAGAGGCGAGCTGCTGCTCCTCTGCATTGAGAGGAGGCAGATGTGGTGGTTCAGGCATCTTGTATTCTAGTATGTGTCCTGGATGACTCCTGGGTGAGGTGTTCCACTGGGAGGAGCCCCCAATGGACGACCCAGGACACGCAGGAGAGACAATGTCCCCTGGCTGGCTTGGGAACACCTTGGGATTCCCCGCAAAGCGTGCAGCGGTACATGGTCGCAGTAGGAGGTGTAATGCCATCTTAAGCCACGCGTTGTTTGGTGGCTTAAACAAGCTGATATTTTGTTTTTTGATTACATGAAAAGTTGGGATTTTGGATATACGAGCATTGTCTGACAACAATAATATGTACTTTGACATCATAGGGTATGCTGTGATCTTCCTTCTAGATGCGTGTGTCCTATAAGAAGGGCCTTGGACTGCTCGTGATCAGTGGTTTCCTGCTGGTCGTGCTGTTAAATAGCCGGAGTCCAGGAAGCGGCTTGGGAGTTGACCTACGGCCAGGAAGCATCAATGAATTGGAGACTGCTATCATGGAGCAACTTCAAGACCGCTTGAATGACTATCATGACATTTCCTATCACATAAAAGAGGATGTAGCATGGTGGGTTTTAATAAGTAAATTGTGTTCTGCATTGGTCAATCCTGGTCATCACACATTTGCTTTCCAATACAGTCGATTGGCAAGAAATACGTGTTCCTGTGTGGCTGATAAGGAGACGTTTCATCTGCCTTTCTCCAATCTGTTCTTCCCGCGCGTAAAGGCTCATAACCCGGGCCTGAATTTTTTACAATCCCATCCTGACCCCGAGGGTGTGAAGCAGAGCCGAGCTCGAGAATACAGCGGTGTTCAAATGAGGTAAAGTCATATTTGAGTTCACCGTATCAGGTGTCTTTAGAAAACGGGTCGGTATGATGGATCTTTAACTTTTGGATAACTTCTTATTGCACATTCATGAGAATGGTTCCTTTCACTTCCAACTACAAATTAGAATACATGTCATTTCTCTGCTGAGATACAATTCCAGTGAAGTCGAGACTATGTCGACGTAAATACAGACAGAATATGATAATTTGCGAATCCATTTCAATTTATATTCAATGTAATATAAGGGCTGGGGGGGATGCCCATACCCCCCAAAAGGGGCAGCACGGTTGCTCCGGACACCGCATGCCCCTGGATGGCTCAGAAATGTTCATGTACAGTCGAATGAATACCGTATTGGCCCGAATATAAGACGGCTCTGATTATAAGACGGCCCCCTCTTTTTCAAGAGTCAAGTTTGAAAAAAGACTTTTTGAACACCAAATTAATTTGTATACACATCTGAAACAAATGATTCTAACACTATAGTTGAGAGAAAAAGCATGTTATTTTGCCTCATTCAAATCTTAATATCTGAACATTTAAATATGTAAACTAAAGTGCAATCACATCCGTAAATGAATGGCTTCTGGTTTTTGAAATGTAAATTACATCATACCTTCCCCTCAGCTGCCGGTTAACCTGGCCGATCTTCGACCCACTTTTCTCCAGATTGTCGCTACGTTTCTCATATTTTCTGTTATCTCTTCTCTTATTTTCTTCTCTTTTCTTTCTTACCGCTATTTTTTATTTTTCTTCTTCGTGCTACCGCTATTTTTATTTTTATTCTTCGTGACAGGGGTTCGCTTGCCTGGGGAGTCAAGTTCAGCATTCGCTTCAATGGTATCTGGCGCCAAGACGACCCCCACTTTTTCAGTCTTATTTCAATGCAAAAAACACCGTCTTATATTCGGGCCAATACGGTATTTCCACAATTCCACAGCAAAACCTGTTATTGGAAGGTAACACGTTTTTTTCCTCAATTTAAATTAACCATCTACATGGGGCCAAATCGCTCTAGACTCAAATGATTTTAAAATTAATTCTTTTTTTTTTTTTTACAACAGGTTTTGATTATTGCTAATTCTTATAAAATGGGCCCTGCTTGTTTGATTTTGTGGCGTGGCAAGTAAAACCTGTTCGAGTGAACAGGAAATGGCACAGTCGTCGTTTCCTGTTGAAATGAAACCAAAACCAAAAAGGCATCATCTCAAACTTGAGATTGGCTGAAAATACAGGTTTCCTGATTTCCTTGAGCTTACTCAGGGCCAGCTGTCAGTATTTTGGAACATGTATTAAATGGATTGTCAAGTCACACACTGAGAAGTGCTGTTGGCCGTTGGGTATTTGTGTGTGTGTGTGTGTGTGTGTGTTTTTATGTCTAACACACATTAATGTGTGTACGAAGGTCCTCCAGTCCTGCAGATGTGCTGATTGTAAATGAGGCTAACAGTCCTCTTCAGTTTCCCTCGCAGGGTGTGGCAGTGCGGCCCCTCGGCACAATCCTCATACCAGGTAATGTCGAGACTTCCAAACTGTGGTGCATGTACGATTAAATGCATACTGGCAGTTGGTGTCGGGAGTTTGTGCGTGCCAGTGATTATGCCGGGGTTTGGAAAGGAAAAGAGGAGGGGCTCCCCCGACAGGAAAACAAAAAGCTATCTCGCTTGATAGTTCAACGGCTGTCAACAAGTCAATGCACCCACGAGATATGTCAACTTTCTCGCTCCCCATTCTCCAAGCATGGCCATTTTTTTGTCCCGGCTGGTAAAGGAAGCAAGAAGTGTTGTATACCTTTCAGTCTCACAGACTGCAATTATATTGTCCCACATTCTTTTTATTTCACCCCGTGCGTGTTTTCTGTCTCTTAACGCTGATTGGCTGTCTGCTGCGGATGGATGTGACGGTCCTAAAATAATGCCGATAAATTGTAATTTATTTAATAAAGTATTTAAAAGCGTGGTTAAAATAACGATGACTGACTGACAACGACTGACTGGTTAACGTGCCGAAAATAGTGGTGATTAACTGGAATTTAGCAATGACAGAAGCATGGTTAAAATAACGATTAAGTGGTGATGGACTGATAATGACAGATTTGGTTGTCTTCATAGGCGGCCCGGTAGGCCAGTGGTTAGCACGTCGGCTTCACAGTGCAGAGGTACCGGGTTCGATCCCAGCTCCGGCCTCCCTGTGTGGAGTTTGCATCTTCTCCCCGGGCTTGCGTGGGTTTCCTCCGGGTGCTCCGGTTTCCTCCCACATTCCAAAAACATGCATGGCAGGCTCGTTGGGCACTCTAAATTGTCCCGAGGTGTGAGTGTGAGCGTGGATGCTTGTTTGTCTCTGTGTGCCCTGCGATTGGCTGGCAACCACTTCAGGGTGTCCCCCGCCTACTGCCCGAAGACTGCTGGGATAGGCTCCAGCACCCCCCGCGACCCTAGTGAGGATGAAGCGGTTCGGAAAATGGATGGATGGATGGATGGATGGTTGTCTTCAATCAATGGTGGACTGGCGATGACAGAGGGGTGGTCTGGCCACTGGTGAAAGAGGACCTGCAAAATTTACTGACACGCCCACCTCTCATTTTATCGTTGGCAAAATATCATTTCATGTGTGACTTTTCAATTCTCACTGTAGTTCTGTATTTCAAGTCAGGCTTGGATAAGTACTCATCAAACACTTCTTAGTGACAGGTTCAGAGTGTTATTTATTTGTTTTTGCTTTAGGTTTGGGTCTTATTGAGGAAGCAACATCAAACCATTCGGTAAGGTGAAGTCTGCATCCTTTTATGCACAGTAAAAGTTGGTGATTTATCGAATAAGAAAGCTTTAAAAATGTTCAATGTCCCCCCCATTCTCTTTCCTGAAATGCTGCCACAGGTATATTTGTATGCCACATTGGGGACTTTTGATGTCGCTGCCACAGTGGAGAGGGTCTCGATTAAAGGAGAAGGAAAGCCTCACATGATCCTCTCAAGCACTTTTCTCTCCGCTCTGAACAGGCAGTTGCAGTTTATCACCTATACAAACACTGTGTTTCATCCCAGGACCGCAGACACAGGTGCTGTTGACTCACATGGGACCAATGTCACCTGTTGCTGTGATACAGACGCTCTAAAGCACGGGTGTCAAACTCAAGGCCCGGGGCACATAAAATGATGTGTTCCGCGAAAGCAAATCATGCGTGTCAACTTCCATGACCCTTGCTAAAATCTGTACCGAAATGCCAAATTGTCATGTGTAATAAATAATGTTGAGATTTTGAAATAATTTTGTGAGCCTGATTACACTCACTTGAACAATACAGTAATTGAATAAACTATAGTTGACTTGCCTCGTTTCAAAACTAGTAATCCATTATTTGTTTTGCACAAGTAATAATACAATGAAACGATGAAACATTTTTATGCATTCACTGTCATAAACGGCCCTCCGAGGGAAGACGTGGCTCACGACAAGATTGAGTTTGACACCCCTGTTTTAAACAAATATAAGCAAACCCTGTTGGTCTCATCCTGATGCTGATTTTACTCTAATTTACATCTTTGGTGTTTGCACTGCCCCAGAGAAGATAGACATAGAAGAGACACTAAAACTTTGAAAAGGCGTGGTTCACCTCGCGGACTATATGGTTAATGATCAGTCTTTGTACTGATGATGACACAACCACTGGCACCACTGCTGTCATGGGAACGTATTAGAAAGACAATAAAAGGACTTTGGTTGAACCTTGCTCGCAAAACTACAGACGGATAGATGCAATCAGCTGTGCATCAGATACTTGCAAGAACTTGAAAGCGGACTATATATGGCTCACATATGCCAGGCGGGAACGCCTGAAACAATAACTCAAATGCTATTTGTCGTAGTATTAAATAGTCAAGGTATTCTAATGATAAATCAATAAATCTATGTACAAACTCGATTCTAATGAAGTTGGAACTTTGTGTTGAACAAAAAAACAGAATAAACACAAACCATGATTTGCAAATCATGTTCAGTAAAAGAGTGCAGGTACTGGACTGGCCTGCCTGCAGTCCAGACCTGTGTCCCATGTGTGGTGCATTATGAAGCATAAAGTATGATAACGGGGACCCTGGACTGTTGGAACAGCTCAAGCTGTACATCAAGCAGGAATGGGAAGGAATTCCATCTACAAAGCTTCAAAAATGTGTGTCCTCAGTTCCCAACTATGTATTGAACGTTATTAGAGGTTAGAGGAAAAGGTGATGCAACACAGTGGTAAACATGACCCTGTAGCAGCCGTTTTGGAGCTGTTGCATTTTAACTTGAGAGAACCTCGAGCTGCTGCTGCAAAGCAAAACTAATCAAAAGTCAGCAACAGAATAGCTGAACTTTATTTGGTGTTAATCAAAAGCACTGTAAATGGTGGCAGTTGTGTGCTGACTCGTTGAATATGGGTTGTTTTGAATGTGATTGGTTACTTCCGACCACAGGAGGGTGTGCATACTTGTACACTCACAACCTTTTTTTTTTACTTTGCCAATCAAACAGATCTATTCTTTTTTTAATTGCGTTCTCCGGGTTAAAGGTCACAATTACAATGGAAAAAGTTGGGAAATCATTTTTCTTGGCCGCCTTACTTTACAATCAGAAAAAACTGGCATCTGAATCTGGATGTTTAGTTTCCAATGTATTTATCCCAGGGACAGATGTGACAAGCAGAATCATGAAACGCTCTTCCACTGGGTAGCAGAGGGTACTGCGGAACCACCTGTGAAAAAGAATAGAACACATCAGGCAGAGATTTTTACACCGAGTGGGTACATTTGCTATGAGTTCAGTCTAGGTTTTTCTGTTTTAAAATACTGTATGTGTCTTTGCTCAAGAAAGGTTGAGCGACAAACAGAATTCGAAACCCGTCAATGGACTTGCTTCTGCACTCCCACACTGGGCTATCGCTATGCTTTGCTATAGGTCGAACTTTAAATGCATTCATGTATGTGGGCGTGCCAAGTGCCCGCATGCATTGTACACCCTTTGCAAACAGTAAAGATGGTGGTGATGAGGAAGTGCGGTGTTCGTCAAAGAACGGCAATTGTGTGGAACGTGAAATCTGACCGCTGCTTTTATTGCACTCATCTTTTTTTCCACAGTTCAGTTTGCAACTCAAGGTCACAGCTCATTTTTCACCATAAAAATTGGACATCCCGCCGTCTCAAGACTTTACAACTCAGGCTATCCAAAAGGTTTTTGAGCCTTTTCTACAGCATTGTTTGATTTTATTTATTTTTTGTCACATTCAAAAACGTGATCAATGTTTTCTCCACAGAGACCAACATTAGCGCTCTTGTTACCATTGTGACCAAGACCTTTCTACGTTATGACAAACTCAAAGATCTCATCGACAGCATACGGCAATATTATCCAACCGTCACCATTGTGATAGCAGATGATAGTGAGCATCCTCAGCAAGTGACCGGACCACATATTGAGCAATTCATTATGCCATTCAAAAAAGTCAGTATTTATCCAACTAAGTACCGCATGTCATGATGAGTAAACACAGCCGATGACCGCTCCTTGTTTGATCATCAGGGTTGGTTTGCTGGGCGAAATTTGGCAGTGTCTCAGGTGACCACCAAATATGTGCTTTGGGTGGACGATGACTTCATCTTCAATGCAGACACCAAGTTGGAGAAGATGGTGGACATTCTTGAGAGGACCAGTCTGGATCTGGTAAGATGAATGCAGGAAAATGAGAATGTGAAAATGTACGACAGCATGGTACAAACACAGAAGAGAGGGATTTTTTTGGGAGGGGGCGGGGGGGGGGGGGTAATTTTTGCAAGCAGACTTTAGAACAAGATGACAGTAAAATCAAATGGAATCCCAGCGAATGACCAAATGAACCAATTAATTTTTCCAGCATGCTGATACAAGAGACTATCAGTGAAATATCCATGGATTTATAAGAACTTTTTTCCCCTCCACACACTTTTCGATAAATTGGCACATGACAGACTTGACTGCTCTTATTCCAACAACCTGCTAGACAGACAAGCGAGCATGAGTTTCGAGTGTTTCCCTCAACACAAGTGCCGTGCCGCCCCTGAAGCCGTACTAGCTGTGTGCCAATACCAAAATTACCCGTCTTTCTCAAAGTTGTGAGTTTGATGTTTTGTATTTGCAACACATTACTTTTCCTCCCATTTGTCGCAATTTGTGACCATGTGGTCCTGCACTGCCCCGTCAAGTCCAATCAGCGATTTGTTTCTAAATATCTTATACATGTTTACAGAACATGGCTGCAAACATGCTAAAGTTCAGAATTATTTTGTACTAAATTGTGGAGATAGCGTTAAAACTTTTTTTCACCATTTTAGTCTTTTTTGGTTACAGTGGTTTCATTAAAGCAAACTTGTAATAGCTCGCAGGGCCTAATTGTCAAGATGCCATGACAGCTAATTTGCGCTGCCATAATTGCCTTCAAGAGGACATTACATCAAAGTGTTGGAAGCCGTCTTGGCCTGTAAGTCTCCCCAATTCACCGTAGCATTTGCTAGGTCTTTTTCTTTTCTTTCTTTAGTCCTCTTGCACTTCATGGCGCGTAGAGCCAACCATAGCAACCAGGTCTCTCCATCTGGGTCTGTTGTGGGCAAGATGTTGAGCTTGGGCCAGAGTCACATTGCAGGCCCCAAGGTCCAGGGCTATTACATCTAGCCCCTCTGGGTCGTCTCCAGCCAGCTTGCTAGGGGTTGAAGGCCAAGATGGTGCTGGTTGGGTGTTCCTGGGGCAGGCGGATGAAATGGCCATACCATCACACTCGCCGCATTGCTGCGAGACGGGAGGCTGGCAGCTGTTTGGTTTTGTATCTTAGGGCCTGATTTGTGATGTGCTGGGTCCACGAAATACCTTCAATCCTCCTGAGGGCCGTGGAGTCAAAGCCATCAAGCCTGGCCGCAAAGCGTGTGATTCAGTGGCCAGGATTTTCTTGGTCAGATTCTGACAAATCTGAGTCATTCTGGCAATGGAAGGGTCATCAGTCCGTCACCGATGACACTTGTTTTGCAAACGCTTTGCCAGACAAGGCCGGTGCTGCAGCGCATCATGAATAATCAGCCGCAGCATGCAAAGGCGGAAGCCTGTCTGTGATGTTGATCGGGCTACACCCGTTCTGTTTAAATAAATGCTGCTGTTGTTTTTGATGATTTACACATTCTTGAACAAAAATTTCACATATAAAAAGCGAACAATGCATCACATGTGCAGGTGAGGTAGAAACCCATTACAGACTGATCAAAAAGCCCACTTTGGGAAATCAAATTTCCCAATCCTAACAATGGAGTGTAAAAAAAACGACAAGCATATCTTCTCCCTCATTCATTCTTGAAACATTTAGAGGAGGAAAAATCAAATCAGATCACATAGCTAGCACACGTGTTGAAGAGAAAAATCTGTCAAACTTCTACAACACCAAATCTCTTGACCTCAAAGCTTCCTTGAGTTTCATTCTTTATCTAGATCAAAACAAAGAAACAGTTAAGAAGTGAACATTTGTATTCCATATTTGGTGTCCGTGATATATAGTAATGAAAACTGTCCTCGAGATGTCGGTAAAAATTACTGACTTGTCTGGATGCCATGTTTATGGCCATCAAACCGGCTGGGTGGGTTCCGGGATGTCTCACTGATACACTCGCTCGCAGCCTGCCTGGATGTTAGAAACATGTTTCGCCACTCTTGTTTTTACTTGTCATAGCACCATTCATAATAGCAGACATCACGTGCAACTCATCGTATGGTATAATAATTGCGTTATACTGCCCTGTGCTACAACATGAGTCGGCCTAATAATTTGGGTATTTTGACAGTACAAACATAGTATCTGAGTAATATTAAAATTGTGTGTGAAAAATGCACAAAATACTTGCAATCATTTGCTGTTCGGCAGTTTTGTGCCATGCTGGAATGGTAATTTTATGCAAGCAAGAGTTTGCACCCAAAAAATGAATAATGCACTGTGTGGTTATTTTTGGGTTGTTCAAATGCACGCATTTCGCCAGAACTATATTAAGATACTCTCACAAACATGGGCTCAGTAAAAAACGAGCATGCACAAATTTTGCCCGTACTTAAAATGACATTTTTGTTCATCTGGTATCTGGTTAGTACAGATGAAAAATGGTGACGCCTTCCAGGATTTAAGTTGCTCATCCTTGTCCTACACAATTGTGGTGAGATAACACGCAATATGCTCCAACGACCAGATTGGAACTTCCCTTGTTCATTGTTCCTGTTTGACAAAATGATTAACATTCATTCTTGTTTCTTGCATTCTCTGAACATGAAGCAACCGCAAACCAAAACGTACACAAAGGCATTTTTATGTTCCAAAGCTGAAGAATGCCGTGGAGCTGTGAAAACTAACCGCCTTTGTTGTAACTTCCTAACAGTTGCTGTTCATGAGTAACATGGTGATGAATGAAATGACGGAATCAACTCCAATTGTGGCCTCTCAGTGGAGTTGATTTGGATCAAATAATGGCCCGACGTGTTAGCCACTCCAGTAAATGCCGCTAGTGTTCTAGACTAACTTTTTAGTTTTATTGCACCAGCACTCAAGTTAGTTGCACCATCTTGGACCGCTTCACATTTACTGAGCTGTCAACCAGTAGAAATACACTTCCTGAACAATGTATCTGAATGTTCCTATTTATACATTTCTGTCAGAAACATTACTGTGGGTCTGCGTGTGGGAGTCAGTGTTCCATAAACAGTATATTTAATATTAATGCTTCAAAAAACATATCATCCAAATTCACTTAGGAGTGACGTTTCAACCATGCAAACGCACACATATTTTTGGATTAAGCCAGGACCCCAACTATTTTATCTGTAGATAATAATTATGACAGGAGGACACAATGCAGTGTCCTCTCGTTTATCCATCCATCCATTTTCTGAAACCTGAGACCGCAATAAATTTGCGGCTCTGTGCATTATTGGACATGCACTTTGTTCCGCAGTTATCCTCAAATACAGGTGCACCGAGGTGTGGGGAATCTGAGCGTGTAGTAAAGGTTGAATCAAAGCAACCGAATTCATGTTTGTAAAATGTCTTTGGTAATGACGCTGTTATGCTAATTACACGGGCGACTTCGTTCCCTGCTGACATCTTTGGTCAAATTCATCATTTCTATTCTCAGTCTACGCTTGCACCTTTTGTTGAGCTTTGTGGTCGTTTCCTTCACATTGTTTGCCGTTGTGAATGCTCCAGGTTGGGGGTGCGGTTCGAGAGGCAACAGGTTGGACTTCAACCTTCCGTCACACCATTTCAGTGGAAACGGGGGGAGAAGATGGCGACTGTATACATATTCGGCGCGGCTACCATCATGTCATTAAAGGATTTCCCAATTGTGTGGTCACTGATGCTGTTATCAACTTCTTCATGGGGAGAACTGACAAAGTACAGCAGGTGGGCTTTAACCCCCGTCTGGCTCGCCGCGGCCATCTGGGTGAGTAGCGCCTGCACCTATGAATGGTTGTGCTGCAGCAAAATGTCTGCTGTATTGTCGCTGTAATGACAAGATGGTTTTACAATTGAAAACTGGGAGAAAAGACCATTTCTTCCAACAAAATGTTGTTTTGCTCCCCACAGAGTTCTTCATTGACGGGCTGGGCTCTCTTCACATTGGCTCCTGCACTGACGTGGTTATAAACCACGCGTCAAAGATTAAACTGCCGTGGAGTGGAACAAAATCTGAAAAGGCCTATAAAAAATTTCGATACGATCAAGAAAGTGACCTTCATGATGAAATTTTTTACTTCACAAACAGGTTGAAATGCATGACCGGGCTTTCATGACGTCTGCCCTCCCTTTTCAGACCAATTGCAATGCGATTATGTTTGTATTTATGTATTTATTGTTGTCTCTGCCAAATCATGTTGTTTTTTTTTTTTTAAAGTGGAAACATATCTCATTGGTATTACAACAATGTTAATGTCCTGTTTGTCCTCTTGAACATCACCTACGGTTGGGAAAATGTATCTTTTAAGTTTAAAGACATTTGTGTGCAATGAAAAAAATGGTGTGTTGAATTTACTCTTATTGTATTTTATCAAGTGGTTGCATTCACAGAATCACCTGGATTCAGATACATTGTTTTGAGTAGGTGTACAGTATAATCCACTTAAAAATCGGACCCAAATGACGACTGAACGCAGCCACTTGACGAAATTAACTGAGTCAATTCAACATTGCATTTTATTTCAGCTTGGTCCTGGCTTGTGACCAGAGTTCCACAGGGTGGTCTTACCACTGGCTATACTGCCACCTTGTGGCTGATATTTGTGGCCCATGAGCTACACAGTATTACATAAACACACACACACACACTACATTGGTAAATTAGTTAAACTGTGATATATCGATGTCGTCTCCCTGCGCATTCCTCAAAATAAATTATATGCGTTAGTTTAACATGCTTGATGGTTGCGCCTTATATTGGAATTGAAGCGGATTTACATGGGACAGGAGAAGTAAACCAATCTTCAATATTTCATCAATGGACAACTTCTTGTTTACTTTTAAACTTAGCTCGTGGCAGGCGTGTGCACATTTGAAGCATGACGTCTGGTGAAAGGACACTTTGATTCTCTCCTCTCGAGAACTGCTTCAAACAAAGCTGGAATATTATGATTGCATGACTGCCCGTGTCTTATGTGGTGTGCAATATTACCGTATTATTTTATGTTAACTTTTCTGTTAAGCGCTTCTTTTTTTTTTTTTTTTTTACAGCTGCAGGTGTTGTGAAAGTGCAAGATAAATGAAGATGTATTGTGCGAGATGTGCAACTTAAAAATCAAGTGTACTTTCATTTTTGGGTGGAGTGGAGCTTCCACAGTCAAACGCAATCTGCTGTTTTTCAACATTAGCTTCAATTGAGTTGAGCTAAAATTTAAAAGTGTCAAAGTGGTGACGTCACAAAAATCAAATAACTACGCAGGTGAAATTTAAGTAACATTTTACATTCTAACCCATGATAAAAATATTAAAAGAAATGAACTGTCATTTATTGTGCCTACTTTACATAAAACTGAACCAAAATGAGTGAAAATTCCAAAGACAGCTTTGTTGGTGATACACGTCAGCCTCCTTGTTCATAATGTGCAATGATTTATTAAGAAGACACTGTTGAAAAGGAATCGAATCACATGTTTTGTTAAATTTAATGCATAACATGGATTAGTGTACACTTTAAAAATTGTTTCATCACGTCAAGTTAGCCCTGGGTATCCTATTGAGTACAAAATGTGTAAGCATTACTTACACAGCACTAAGTGACAAGTAAGTTGAAAAAAATAATAATACTTGCGGGTTTAATGCTGTGGATGCCTCTTCCAAAGCTGAAGTTTGCATGATTGGAGTTCTACTGCACAGCAATTACTTCATGCAACTTTTGAGTTCTATTTTGTTTTGCTCTGGCAAACTTAAGGGCCATTGGACTTTGGAGACTCGACTGCAATCAATTCACAGTAAAATGCATTGATCTGGCGCATGAATTACTATTACAACGCATGTTTGGTTGTATCAACCATTTATAAAATACATTACTAAGCAAATTGCATAATTTGCAAGTGCTTTGACAGTGCTCGACTGTGGATTTTTTTTTTTTTGCCTACTTCGAAGGCTTTCGACTGTGTGATAACGTGATGTGCATGTAATTTCATTCCATGTAATTTCATTCCAATAAAGTTTATTGAATAAACTCTGCCCTGTGACCCTTTAGTGGGAAGGTTGAGCTTCTTGTGCTTTCAACTTGTGGCCACTGGATGGAGGCAGACCGCTTCATCAAGTCCTCAGAGCGGCACAATAGTTTTGAGTTCGTGGAGGTGATCATGTTTTGTCCTCATAGGGGATCACATTTGATGTCAGTAAATCCATAGTTTTGTGCAGATCTTTTATATTTTAACAGGTTGAAGTGGACCACTTCAGGATTGTGCATATACATTTTGATGGCGATGAATCACAGTTTCAGGCACCAGGTGACGACAGAAAATGACAAACCAACCCAGGACACAATACGTATTACAATGCTTCGTCTATGATGTGGGCAGGCTGGTAAATTTTGCCGACGTCATTTTGACATGTAGACCTACCATACAAAGTATAAGTGCTAATGTTCAGTCCATTCGGTGACCCTTAAAGCTATACAAAGCAAGCAAAAACAAACAAAAAAAGACTGTTCATGATGTCCATCCATGTGTGGCGTAACTGATTTGACACATGAAAACCTTTTTTTTTTTTTTTTCAGTTTTAACTCATTAGTTTGTCAGTTTTGATTGTGTTTTGTATGGAGTACTTTGTTACAGCTGTGCGGCTATAAAAGTGTTTATAAAATCAAGCAGAGTTTGGTGTTTTTGCTCGAATTTGGATTCGATTTGAATGGTATTTAATTAAACTTCACTTGACCGTTTTGAATGGTCATCCTATGGAAATAAACGTCTGATGTCAAACAACGAAAAATGGAGTATGTTTGTGTGTGTTAGCTGCACTGGTTTCAAATGTAGAGCTGCCGGTGGCATGCATGTTAGTAGGTCTGCCTGTAGAATCTGGCTTGTAAAGAGTTGGCCAGAACCTTCTGTACCATCCTCTTATTGGAGTCTTCGACTTCCTGCCAATTAGTGCAACACTCCTTGAGCTTAAAAATGAAAATCCACAGGGTACACTGTCTAGAGGCCTCTTTAAAATATGCGCTGAAAAAAACTTGGCTACCTCACATCAAGCGGGAACATAATTAGATTTGTGTCCTTTTTTTTTCTCCTGGTTTGATGCAATTTGATTATTAGGTCAAGGTTACAGGCTGTGCGAGGACGTACCTCTTTTGACCACCAGAGGGAAGCATTGCTTAGCCCTTCTTAATAAATGGCCTTGATAAAAATGTTTTCTCCAACGCACAGCTTATTTATTGTGGTGGAAGCTTTGCGTCTCACAACAATCCGGATATTGTGGTCAAGTAGTCCCGTCTGTTTTTAATTTTGTCTCGCTTTATAGCAAAAGAGCCTGACATGCTTCACATTCCTACTCTGTCATAACATGTTTACCGGGATATACGCACGAACACATCAAGGCTACATATTGGTGAAGAAAGCCATCACTTCCTTTAATAAAATATAGTCTCATATCCTCGAAAAGCGATATATTTGTTTTGAAAACAGACACTGGAAAACAGTTGGAGGCAAATACCAAACAGTATTGCATGGCACGTCCTGTACACGCGCTCATATTTACGCACATACAGTACAAAATATATAAATATACAAAGCATTTAACCAGTTCAGTGCACTTTTCAGTATATTTGTCTCAGGATTGCAAACAAATTATATTATCATTAAAAAAATGCCTAAATGGCATGACGATGCTTTGCAGTTACTGTATAAAATAGGTAAGACTGGCCAAAGCATCAACAATGCTACAACAGGCTACTGCTTCTTAGAAACACAACGACATGTAACATGCACCCAGTGATGGGCTGGCAAGTCCGATTGTTCTCTCTGGAACAGGAGCCTTCATCGCTGTGAATCAGTTTCAAACCCAAACTGTCATGGTGTTTTCTGGATGTTTTTCCTGCGACAAATAGCAATAGTTTGAGCATTTAGAACCTGTTTTAAAGCCAACATGTGGTTGTTGCTGTTTGGTATGGTACCTTCTGCTCCTGAATGTACATCACAGCATCGTGTACGGTGACAAAAATATGCTGGGGGTTCATGTAGTTCATGAGGCCGCTTGATGTGAGGATCTTTAAAACGCTCTCTGAGGGAACAGGTCAGAGATCAGAATTATTATTTTCCATGATGCACTGTTCTCTTTAAAGAAAACGCAATCGGGACGACTGCATAGGCCTCACCGTTACAGCTGGACAAAAACACATGAACTCCAACTTTCTGGCATTCAATACACATCTGCAAATCAATCAAAGTCATTTGTTAGCTTAAGGCGGCGCCAAGCGACGCTTCCGATGCGTTTGCACGCTAACCTGAGTAAAGAGCCTCGCGCCGGCAACATCAACAAAGATCACGCGACTGCAGTCGATCAATACTGCCTGGACCTCGTGCTCGGAGGGTTCTGCAGACCGCAACATTTAAATAATAATAATAACACCGGTAATAATAAATGAAGCATTTGAAATGTCAATAAATGTGTTTACAACAATCTCAATCCCGTGATTAGATCTTGAAAATGACAAACTGATTTCAAATGAAATCTAACACTGTCCACAACAATTGTGACATTTCAAAGTGCAGAATTTGACACACATACTGTACAATTGTGAGTAGTGGATCGTGTGTGCAAGGATACTTAATGAAGAAAAGACTAGACTCAATAATTGCACATTTACATCGTTTTGATTTCCCTGTGTCCGCGGCATGCATAGTTTGTCGTGAATGCCACTCCTTACCAGGTTTGAAGAACTCATTTTCGGAAGAAAAAGACGCATTTGCAATGCCTCTTTCCTGAAGAATGACAAAAGCCAGACATGTCAAAACGATTGCATATTAGACCATTTCATCATGTTCTCGGGGAGTTTGCAGTTTAAAAAAAATCTTTTTGTCGTATTTGTCGAAATAGGCATTGTGATTTGACGGTGGTATGTGACAAATGTGTGGCCCTGTTTCCCCAGAAAGCACCTCATTCGTGATGGAGTGTCACGAGAATACTAAATGTTCTTGCTTTGAAGTTTGATTTTTGGGGGAGGCTGCGGCAGTGTGGCCATGGTGGGTGTGACCGCAAGAGTGTGAAAAATGATTGACACCTTGTAAGGTACGACTTCTCTTTCTGTCTGGTCATTTTTCCACGGTCATGGTGGATTCGTGTATATCAAATGAGTGGAGCACGAGGGTTTTTCAATGACCACTTGGGATTTTTGGGGAAACATTTGATTTTTGACTGTGGTGAATGGGTGTGTGCAGCGGACGTACCACCGTGTTCACGTTGGTCTCTCTTTCACGCTTCTCCAGAGCTTTTCTGGCCTTCTCTCGGCTGCGGATCTTCTCGGGTGTCAATCCCAACAACCGACTCATCTCCTCCCGAAGGAAGCTGCGGTTTCCATAGTAAATTGGCCCGTTGTAGGTCAGGATCTTCATCCCTGGCACCTCATAGCACTGAAAGATGAAGCATAGCCAGAGTACCTTTACACTGGGTTGAGGTGGTAGACATCAGTACCAGGGGAGATGTATTCCAGCCGCCACCGGATGCTTCAAGCAGAGCTAAGCATTTTAGCAGTTCAAACTTGTGAAGACATAAGAAAATTGCAGTAGCAAGACAGTAGCAAGTAGCAAGACCATCTGAGAATTACTTTGGTTTGTCACGATTTTGAAGCCTGATTTCATGTTTTTTTTAACTATTCAAATTTGGCAGGGCTCTTAAGAACATCTTTTTTTCTGTTTAGAAGAGGAGATCGCTATTTTCACTTCCCAGGGCCTTTAAGATTAATGTTTGCCATTTTGGCATGCTCTCACCTTACTATGATTCTCCAGAGGTCTGTATATTTCTGTGTTGCTGGCCCGGCCGAGCACGGAGCAACCAGCCCTGATGAATGAACCATGGTTCAGAGGATGCAATCAACATGCCTGACAGACATTAAGCAAGCTTTATCAGCTTTACTAATCAGCCACAGCATTTGATACTATGATATTAGGTACAACTAAATGTAAATAAAGAAAAAGAGACACTACAAAAGCCCTGCATACAACAACAACAAAAGATACGTCACTATGAATGTCATCAGCAAGGAAAAAAATGTCCCTTTCGATTGGATGTCATAAGATTAAGATGTACAAAAAAATATATAACAATTCAATGTTAATATGCTACATGTAATTAATGAAAAAAAAAAGTCATGTACCTTTGTGTGCGGCAGATGACAGTCATCATTGAGAACACCACCCCAATGGCTAAGCCGAGATCCACGTTGAGAACCACAACGGACAGCCACGTCACCACCCAAACCATCTGCATCAATGCAACATTTATTCTGAGAGTGGACCCCTTGACAAAATCGTCATGAGTAGTCAACCGGGTGATCAGAAGTTAAAGGCAGATGTTCCCGTTTGCGAACAGAAAGATGAGCACCGCTTCAATGTCAAGTTGAGAGAGACCAATTATCTGTGCTTCTGCAATCAGTTGCTGATCGAATGGTAACATGGGAACTAATTAGCTATCTTCAATCCCTGCTCACGGGAGTCTGCTCATGCCTGGGGATTACATTCCAGAAGAGATCCAATAACGTTGAGTCCTTCACCCTCCTGCAGCCTTACAAAGTCAATTTTGCTGATTCTCCACAGTTCCGGCAAGTCCTGGAACTGCAGGAACATTTGCCTGAGGCTGGTCACGTTGATGCATGCCAGCACTGCCTGTGGACAAACAAACAGAGCCGAATGAGCCAAGGTTTGTCTCTGCTCCTTCACCTTTGACATTGCACATAAATTCACCTTAGGGAGGAAGTGGAAGAGGGGTCCGATAAGCAGCAGAACAATTAGTACCACAAGACTGGTGAACAAGCCGGAGAACTGCAGAAAGAAAACACAATTGATTCACTCGGAGTCTTACAGTAACCAAAGCGGCATGCTAGAATAATTACACATTTACATCAGATTTTTTTTTTGGTCTCATTCTTTGAAATATGGGCATTCCTTCTATGAACCGCTTTGGTAAATATGCAACAGAATTAAGATAAATAAGTTCTAATTGTAGTGAGGTATGTGCTCGGTTGTGTCTGCAGAGAACACTTCCTGCTTTTCTGGCTGCTCAGGAACTACTGGGAATGTGCTGCGCTAAAGTAACTCGCTCTGCACCAGCGACAATGAGCCACACTGCTCCTGCAAAGTATTGTTATCAACAGCGGAGGACAACAAGTAGCAAGAAAAGAACAGTGGAAGATCGAGAAGCCATGCTAACATGAAAGAGATACGGGAAACGCCACAATAAGTGCTCGGGTCTGGCTGCAACCGACTTTATGAACCGCTAATTAGCAGGGAGTCAGAAAATACACCGAAAATAATACAACACATGGACAGCAAACATGCACATCTGAAAACAAAAATGGTAAGTCCTGTCTACATGAGTCAGCCAGAGGACTATATGGGCAAAAGTGTATTCATACATAGAACAGTATAAATATTTTTCTCAGCAGTGTTATTTGTGTGTTTGCGCCATCCATATAATTCACGTTTTTAACTTTATTTTTAAAAATCATTTTAGCTTTGGCGACCCGGTGGTCGGCTGGGTAGTGCGTCGACCTCACAGTGCAGAGGTACCGGGTTCAATCCCAGCTCCGGCCTCATTGTGTGGCGTTTGCATGTTCTCCCCGGGCCTGCGTGGGTTTTCTCCGGGTACTCCGGTTTCCTCCCACATTACAAAAACATGCATGGCAGGCTGATTGAACACTCTAAATTGTCCCTAGGTGTGAGCGCAGATGGTTATTCGTCTCTGTGTGCCCTGAGATTGTTTGGGAACCGGTTCAGGGTGTACCCCGTCTACTGCCCGAAGATGGCTGGGATAGGCTCCAGCACCCCCCGCGACCCTTGTGTGAAAATTAATGAATAAATGAATGAATTTTAGCTTTGCTGACGCATCCAAAAATACTTCCTTGAGAAGTTTTACACATATGTTTATATCACATTATATAGAGCTACCATGGAACGATGCTACCGTGTTATGAATTTTAGGCCATCTTATAACCTACCTGTGTGTATCCCCCAGCACTTTCCAGGATGTTTGTGGTGGCCAGAGTGGCCGAACTTGGGAAACATGTGAAAAAGGAAGACACTGTGTTGGAGATACCGTGAGCCAGCAGCTCCTGCAAGCACACGTTTTCAAGTTAGCCGACTGGTAAGAAGCCTGAGCAAGTTTTTCCATGCAGGCTTCACCTGGTTCGGATGGATGGAATACCCATGCTTGTCAGCATAGATCATTGCCAGGGAGACGGACACAGCGTAGCCAACAAAGGTGATGGCAACGGTGTCTCCGGCAATGTCAGGAAATGTGTGGAGGGCAGGCAATTGAGGCCTTGGGAATCTGATGGACGGAGGAAGAAAAGTAAAACAACACGAATTTGTTGGGTTGCTGTTAGTGATTTGGACGACTGAATAATTACCCAGCTGGAATGTGGCCAACAATCTCAATGTCATAAATGGAGTTGAGAGAGAAAGCATAGGCCACACCGGTGGCAATAATCACCTACACGAGCATAAAAAAAAAACCACACACACACACACACACAAAATGGTTAATTCCCTGCCTGTAAGTTATTTATGATTAAATACAATTTTGTCTACAATTCTGAACCAAATCTTGCAGAAAAAGAAAAATACAGCTGTATTCTAGGTTGCATATAACGACAACTCTCTTACTACTCAGATCCTGCTGTGAGGTCAACCTTAAAAACTAACGGCAATGGAGTTTTGCAGTTTAGTTTGGGCTGGTGTATTTTACCGAGGTAAAACACTTTTGGAGTATGATAAGTGCTATCTGAAAAACATTTCTACGAATTATACTGAGGCAGGGATGTCCACAAGGAAAAGTCGTTTAAAACAACTTGTTCAAATGGTGATGATGGTTATGTAATGTGCTTAGGGCACCTACACAAATGCCCCCATACAAGTGTTTTCTTCTGTTTCTAGACCAAATCAGCCCAAATAAGTGCTCGCCGTGGATCCAAGGTAAGTGGTTGCCCACAATCAGATAAGTTAAGCAATGTACTTGCCTATTACAGAACCTGGAAACTATAAGCATGATGATGCTGTGTTACAATCGCCATGGTGAAGCAATATTAGCTAGCTGGTTTGTTTAGACCAGCTACATACTCGTGATAGTGCAACAGCCAGCTTCCCTGACATGTGCACATTCCAAAAACATGCATCAGGCTCCACTGTCAGGTCGTGGATCTCTCTGCCCTTAACCAATTCATCCCCCGCCTACTGCCCGAAGACTGCTGCTCCAGCACCCCCCGCGCCCTATGAGGATGAAGCTGGAGGATGGATGGATGGACATACTCGTGATTGCAACGCCAGCTTGACATGTGCACCCATTCATCCATGCATCTGATCTGCTTATTCTCAGGTCGCGGGCATGCTGGAGCCTATCTCAGCTGTCTTCGGACAGAAGGTGGGGTACATCCTGAACTGGATGCCAGCCAATCGGAGGGTACACATAGACAAACAACTCTTTGCCCTAAAAATCACACCTAGGGACAATTTACAGTGTTCCATTAAACTGCCACTCATTAGAATGTGGCAGAAAACCGGAGTACCCTAACCGGACGACCAACATGCCGCCGACAAGTAATGGTTTGTCCCTGAATAAAATCGTTCACCAGGCGATGCAGTGGTTGACTTTCACTTCAGTTGTTGTCAGTTGCACAGACCCCTTTTTGTCACGGGCAACTTTGTGGTTTCCCACAGAGGGTCGTTATGGCAGTGAAAATCATAGAAATTAATGGTGACCTCATCATTTTGATAAATATACACAACTCGCCTTGCACTTTATTTAACAAGTAGTAAAACAATTAAGAAAATAGTCCCAACCAAATAGTTAAGCATTTAACGATCATTCGATTCATTTTAAGATTTAAGATTTAATTGATCAGGTTACAGTATCTGATCAAATTAAATTAAAATTACAAATATGGTACCATTTTTCAAAATGAAAGGAACAACAAAGTACTGTACATGAAGTACCACTTTTTTTTTTCTTTCATGGGCCACCGATAATGATGTAGAAAGGCCCCAGAAGTTGAGTTGGGCCCTGTGCACCAAGAACATGACTCCAACTGACCGTGAGGATCTCCACCGGGATGGGTGTACGCAGGCGCTGCCGGTAGCGCGTGTTGATCTCTTTTACTGGAACCAGCACCGCCAAACACACCAAGGAGATCAACAGCTCCGCAATGTTAGTCTGAGGCAGGTTCTCCATTACGGACGCTAAAGTCTGAACACACAAATTGCACAAATTGATTTGCATATTTGCAGATTTTTTGTTTTGCAAGATTGTTTCATATTTTGAAAGGACTTTTTTTCCTTATCCCCACCCCCATTTTCCCCATTTCAAAACATATTGAATGTTTATTTTTCGGAATCAATTAAAGAGCCACTCAAAGGCGGCCCATTTCTGATTTAGACAGTCATGGACCCGTGTTATATAGTTGACTGTAGTCACATTTTACTCATCCATAGTATTAGCTACTACACTAACTGATTAACACATGACGACAAACTGATATGACATCACATGTATGTAAACAAATATGTACACTAGTATGTGACGTGGAAGTTATTAAGTCATCAGGTCACAATTTCCCATTTACACTACAGCTGTTTCACAACACAAAATGTAACGGCAAAGTAGACTTTACTGCAGGGGTGGGTCCTCCATGACGGCTGTGTTGCCTGTTTTAGATGTCTCCATCCTCCAACACAATTTATTCAAATGAGCATGATCGTTATCAGGCTTCGTTTGCATCAAGTGTGTTGAAGTAGAGAGAGAGAGATCTAAAAGAGGCAGGATATGGCTCTCGAGGAGCTGGAGTTCCCTACCCCTACGTTAGGCTCTCATAGGAAGTGTTGCACTCCAACATACTTCTTTTAGCCCAGGGGTGTCCAAGCTTGGTCCTTAATGGCCGCTGTCCTGCCTGCCTGTTTTCCATCTGTCCGCGACTCAGAGCTGGCTGATGAACTGACCATTTGAATCAGGTGTGTTGCAGCCACGATAGACGGAAAAGAGGCAAGACAGTGGCCCTCCAGGCCCGGAGCTGGACATCCCTGCTTGAGACCAATTAGAAATTTGCTAGTAGCCAGGGCTTTGGTGCCATCTTGTGGCATTTTAGAGCACTCTAAAAAGGTGCTACTGCCCTTTCTTTGCCCTTCCTGCTTATCAATGTGTCGCTGTAAAGAGCTGTCTGCTCACCTTGAAGAGGGAGAAAATCCCCGTGTGGCGGGTGAGGCGAAGCCCCAGCATGCTTTGCAGCTGTGAGCTGGTGACATGAAAGGCAGCGGCACTGGTGAATGCTTTCACAATTGGCTCTGACAGGTAGGTGGAGAGGAAGCCCAACTGAAGACCAAACATACAGAGCTGGAAGACAAAATCATTCACTGGGGTCATGATGATCCACAGGTGTGTCAACTCGAGCCAAAAAGCAGTGGCCTCTGCCATCTGTAAGTGGTCCACAGGCCTCCTCACAAAGCCTTACCATGATAATTCCCGAGAGAAGTGCTACAGCTGAGGCCACACTGATCCTCTGGAGCTCAAAGTCGGCCCCTTCAGGCGAACTGGAGTTCAACTCCGGAGGTGTGGGGACCAGTTGCTCCACCACAGAACCAGTCATGAGACTCACCACGGCAAACGTACCTGCGACAAGTCATTGAACTCGGTGACAGTGACACAACGTGGCTAACAAGAAATAATTGCTTTGAGGATGTACTCTACCTGTGGATACATGCCGACCGGTGCCAAAAATCATATAGAGGACCACAGGGAAGAAGGACGTGTACAGACCAAATATCGGCGCGACAGATGTGAGGAGTGCGAAAGCCATACCTGAGTTGGGGAGAAGAGTCAAAATGCCAGTCGTGACAGTAAATCATCACAGCGGCCAGACAAACATCCATCCATCCATTTTCTTAACCGCTTTATCCTCACAAGGGTCGCGGGGGGAGCTGGAGCCTATCCCAGCTGTCTTCGGGCAGTAGGCGGGGGACACACCTGAACCGGTTGCCAGCCAATCGCAGGGCACCCAGAAACAAACAACCATCCGCGCTAACACTCACACCTATGGACAATTTGGAGTGTTCAATCAGCCTGCCGCGCATGTTTTTGGAATGTGGGAGGAAACCGGAGTACCCGGAGAAAACCCACGCAGGCCCGGGGAGAACATGCAAACTCCACACAGGGAGGCCGGAGCCGGGATCGAACCCGCGACCTCTGCCATACAAACACCCTCCCAAAAAGAAAAGAAAAAAAATGAAAGTCAATAGAACACACCTCCAATAAAGACATAAAGAATAGCTCAATAATAACAATTAATAGTTGGTGTACATAAGCAAATGTTAAAAATTTTTACTGCAGTGCTAGCGCTACTATAATACTAAATAGTCATTTAAGTCCTGCTACTTCCAGTAATATGTTTTAAGTCCTCTATCTAGTAAGTTTATTTTGACTGACATATTTTATTTTAAACTCCAGGGTTTTTTTCTTCTTTTTTTGGTAAGCTCTTGGCGTTTTCTTCTCCTTATTTGATTATGCACCTGACGATAAAGATGTTATGAAAGGTTGATGACTGACCTTGCGGGATGTGAAGAACGCCAACTGTGAGTCCGGCGATAGTGTCTCCAAAGAAGCATTTCTTGAAGCGGTATCTGGGCAGCCAGTTGAAAATGGGAACTCTGTGACGGAGGTGCTGAAGGCAGGCCCGCCGCGAACACCTGCAGCTCCCGGCCAGCTTGGCCCAAAGCCGCACGCTCGCACTCGTCTTGTCCTCCTCGGAGCCGTAGGCCTGTTTGAAGCGGTCCTCGGTGAAGATGCTCCTGTACACGGCCACGGAGGCGCTCATGTTGTCCCGAAGGTGCCCAATTGGGTGGGCGGGGGGTCGACGAGGTGACCGCTCAAGTCCCGTCTAATCAGTGCGGACACGCGTGGATTGTTTCATGACTTTTATAGCAAGGTCTGCCCCTGTTGCCTCGACGATTTCCTGCCAGCTCGACTTTTTTTGTTTTTTTTGTTTCACCCTTGACTTATTCCTCAAGTGGAGACTGGAGACACGAAAAAAAAAGAAAGAAAGGTGAGCCGCTGCAGGTTGTCATCGGGTTGTTGGGCGGTCAAGTCCTCTGGGTCCTACTGCCCAAAATCTGACTTGACATTTAAATCCAGGAGTCGACATGATGCAAACTCATATTATTAGCTGTACAAAACTACCCCTGCAGTTGTTTCTTATATACTGTACTGTGTAATATTAATAACAAAATATATGTACTGTATTTGAAATCAAAAGTCAAGGAGAATTATGTCAATACATTTTCGATTAGTATTTAATTGGCTCTTGCAAACAAATAACAAATCATCAAACTGAAACCACTGACTCATTTTGCGTGGTATATCTCACTAGCCAATGTTTTTTGTTTGTTTGTTTGTTTGTTTTGTAAGGGTAAGTTAGAGGTTGCAAAAAGGTTCGTAAACAAATTTTAATTGGCGCAAACAGTTGTTCTTGTGTCTCAAGAATTTGAACATTTCGCAAGCATTTGACCTTAAAGCTGGTATCCCACTGAGGGGCAAATGTTTGCCAGTGTTTGTGCAGGTAGTGTATTTTGCATACACGTCAACATTCTCCAGATGTTCGCCTGATTCTTAATTCCCTAGCTACATGAAGACAAATTAAAACTGTTGCCAAACAAACATCTGGAGAACATCGGGAGAACATTTGTGACCTTGAACGAACCCTGACCTGACCAGTGTGTTCTATGCTCAGTGAGATATGGGGGTTTTTTTTGCATGGAAGAGTGAGAACATTTTGATTTTGATGGCATGTGACATTTAAAAAGGAAATTGGTGGGATGGGGGCTTGTAATATTTGTTAATAGTGAAGAATAATTTTAACTTAAGTCCACATTTTCTGCCTCAATGAAAATAATCAAACATTGTGGCAAGAAATATGAAGTCGACAATTGCTTTAATGGGCCACATGATTTGATGAGAAGTGATGTGAGAGCCCTGATCTGGTCCCAGGACTTTAATGTTTAATACATGTGCTCTAAATTGGCTCAAGGTGTAAATATGAGTGCAAATGCTTCTTGGTCTCTATGTACCCTGGGATAGAGTGGCCTTCTCAACTACAATCAGCTCTGTACTGCTCCAGCTCACCTGCAACTGAACTGAGTATAAACACTATAGACAGGCGTGCATGTAAGCAGTGCACAAATATGGACCAGGAAGGCAAAAGGTCCCAAGATAAACCTGTACCACCACCACCACCACCCGCTCCCAAAAAAAAACAACCTAAGTTGTCAATGCAAGCTTGGAGAGGACTTGTGCAATGTATGTCACCGTGACATGTGCAAAGACATCAAAGTGGTATTGTTGGCGTAGCTGAGGTGTAACCTCAAACCAGGTCTATTAGCGGGGAGTTCATTTCCGAGAAGGATGGATGTCTCTAATTGGCCGGCGTTTAAACGTGTGCAGCCTCAAGGAAAGAGTCTAGTACCCATGACAGACCAGTGAAACTCAATCACACATGTCAGGCTGGTTCACGGATCAAACCACACCTTGACTCTGATCAGAGCTTGTGTGCCCTGATTTGGAGTGCTGTTCTTTGTCAGATGGGATCGCCTGCAGTGAAACTCTGGATAAACAAATAGGATACATAGCAACAGGAGCGGTGTGCAGAGTAAAAGAGTTTCCATTTGGCCGTTGCCACACTTTAAAATCTTTAATGCCTGTAATCAAACTACAGTGATTAGATCAGATGTGAGTGTGCGCTGGTGATGAAAAACTAACACTGATAATACTGTCAGCCAACGCTAATTCATCCAACTGCTTGAAATGGCCGATCTCCTCTTCACTGAGCTGCCAAGTCATGGCTGGAGAAACTCAGTGTGGGGTCATACCGTATCACAGTACGTACTATTACCGTCAAGCAAAATTGGGAACAGCTTGCTTCCAGACACGTTTATGACAATATTTACTCGGATGTTTAATTTCACACTTGATAGGCAGGCGGACACTCCAGAGACAAACTATTTCTTTGCATTTACAAAAGTAAAATGATCCACTAGGCACACTGCACATTGAACTGACTGATGGCGGCCACATGTGACTGAAGTGGGTAAGAGGGAAATAAAGAAATAAATAAATAAACAATCACTTCACATTCACTTAGCTGCAGACTAAGGCGATGTTCACACTGCAGGCTGTGAGACCCAATTTGGATTTTTCTTTTTGGGTGAAATCCAATCTTTTTATGTACTCACATTACAAAAACACACGTCACTTTCGGTGTGAACGCCGCACGTTTGTGATGTGCAATTAAAAACTGCAACCCTATGTGGGGTTTTGAGGCTACACATTCAGTACAATATACTGGAATGTATTTACCGATATTTACCTTGAACTGAACCACAAAAACAAAACGCAAATGTCAAGGAAGGACTGATTGCCACAAAGAGGGGAAACGGGCCATATAAACACACCCTATATACTGTATTGGTAAAGCTGGCTGGCTGGGTCTCACCAACGCTTAAAAGCAAAGAAACTTAAGCTTATGTGCATTTTTGATTCCATATGCAATTGTTGCAACGCCATTCGAGGGCGGTTCAAACTCTGACGGTCAGGTCAGCCACTCATGAACACTCGTGGCAGAACCCGTACATTGCGTGGCAGTGTAGTTGGATTTGACAGCTTCGCTTGCTGTGCAGTGGTTCAGGTTCAGTATGTCCCATTTGAAGTTGTGCATTCAGGTCACAATACAACACTGTGCATTTTAAACGTTCATGCGTATTCGTATGTATGACCGTACGATTCTTTTTTCTTTAAAAGATGCTTTGTGGTTACAAATCGAAATCATTAAAGATTATTATTCATTTGCTTATTGCAGTGTTGTGTATTTAGCATCATTGGTGTTCACCTCCGAGCGTTAATCTCCAGTCAGCCTCAACTTGGAGGATGGCCAGTGTGGTTTGTTCACAATAACCCAATTTTGAAGACACTCTGAGGAGGTACGGTGGGAGACCTCTGTTGCATGACATCATGCAGCCACCATTGGTATGAACATTCGTCCGCTTCTTATTTGGATAGTGAGTCACCTCATCGGCTCAGTCACAAGGGAGTTTGCTAATCGCCCCACACACAGTGACAATGCAGGGGGCCACTCAAACCATTTTACCCTGATGTGTACTTTGAATGACTGTTGTGGATTTAAACCAGAGCTTGAAAAAGAAAGGATTGCAAAAGACACTGCATGAGTCATGTTGATAGGAGACCCGGTGATGCGTGACAAGAGGCGCTAACGCAGTAAGGACCTCCAAAAAGGCATGCATGTGTGGATTTTTTTCACGCGTCATATTCCTAGAATGTTGATGTCGCCAGAAGTGGAGAGATGCACTGATATAAAGGGACTTCCTTTCAATTTCAGGAATGTAGGCCATTGTGTTGATCAGCACTGGAGGATTTATGAACATACAGTAGAAACGCTGCAGTTTGTCTGTGAGCTGTTTAAACAAGATGTTAATCAGTGGTAAAAGGAACAATGCGCTGAATGGGAATGGGATACGGAATGTTCGGCGCAAACAAGAAGAAACCCTTTTTGCACCATCATACTGGAGAAAGCATTCTGAAGTTTACACTAAAACAACAGCAAGCATTTTGAGATGTACCGCAGGCTGAAGTCTAGGTTTTTGTTTGTTTTTTTGTTTTTTTTACAAAAACGAGAAGGTACATATATGTGGTTTCAATGTTTTTGCAAGCAAGGATGAACAAAAATATACCATGTGAAGCATGTGAAATCATTACCACTGACCTTTATTACCCATGTTATCAGTTTCTTCAATGGAAATATGAAGTCTCCACACTGGGGAATAACTCCTAATCAGAACCACACCACAACATGGCCATCCATCCATCCATCCATTTTCAACACAGCTTATCCTGAATAGGGTCACGGGGAGTTGCTGGAGCCTATCCCAGCTGACTTTGGGCTGGAGGCAGACTACACCCTCAACTGGTCGCCAGCCAATCAGAGAGACAAACGACCATTCACACCTCCATCCACACCGTCACTGAGAGGGAACCGATCCCGCGATCCCGCGCTGCCCGCACACAAGTCAGGCAAGTGCATCACTACACCATCAGCGACCCTACACCATGGCGTTCCAGTAAATTACAAATGATTGATTTATCATGACATTATCTGCAACCTATTTCATGCTAAATCAATCATCAGACTTTTTTTTAATGTGTGATGATAAGAGTACCTGCAATTAAACATTATGACTTTTGATTTAAAATCGCAACAGGTGCCTGTTTTGAAAGCAGTGTTGAAGCTAATATATGGATCCGTCATTATCTTTCTATTGCCATCTTGAGAGTTCGTGGGGGTCCTTCGGTGTGTTAACTTTAACGTCACGTTCATCGAGTTTTGAACAACATCATAACGGTGCCGTTAAACTTGACAGTCGTTTAATCAAGTGGTAACAAAAATGACTGAGAAACACCTGTGCACTGGTCTATCTATTAACTGTCATTGGTTTATTTACAAATATTTCAATGACAGAGTGTCACGGTCCTTGTAGTGTGGAGGCTAAGAGCAGGACCCAAGTGCAGGAAAGAAGAAGTAGTCCCCCCAAAATGTAGTATATTCCTACAAATAAACACAAGGCATCTGGAATGACCAAAGTATGAACACAATAAAGTCCATAAAAAACAAGGTTCAAAGTAAAAAAGCAACTCGGGGACTAGACTGAAAACTACAGGAAACGGGACATGACTTGGTTCACGTGACAAACAACAACACATGACACCAACATGAACAATGAGCTGACAACGTCCCAACGAAAGAAGGGAAGTAAATACAACCAAAATGACAAGATAACCGAGGTACACCTAGCCAAGGCTAGTGGCTGGAGGGAGTCGATTGCTGAACAGGTGGAAACAAAAACATAACCAGCATAATAAGACATGAACTTGATGGGACACAGGAAGAACTAAATCTAATCAAAACAAATGTAACGAAAACAGATTGAGACAGAGAGACAGGATATAAAGCAGATTGTCAGGAACTTTTTGGAAACTGAGAGCTAGCCACTTGGCGGGTCCCGATTAGTTTGTCGAATAGGAAACAGTTATTTTTTTCCGATAAATCTACCGGTTCAAACTCAAATTACAAACAACACACAAGAAGGCTAGAATCAAGATTCAGACTCCAAACTTCAGAAGTATGCCACTGTGTTGCTTCGCCAAACGTAATTGCTCACTTTTAGCTATTTAGTGCACATACAACAAGAACTGATTGATATTATCCAAGTGACTGATGTTGAAGCTCTTTGGCAGACAATAACCAGTTTTGTGCGAGTCGTAGCGTAACCACTTTGATGACAAGTATTGTTATGTTTGGCAAATGTTTTTGTGATTGGACTTTTCTTGCCGCGTTGAAGTTCACTCTGTCCTCTTCAAGCCGAGTGTGTGCTGGTCTTTCTATTCTTCTCGTCCAAGGAGAGGCTCCAGTGCTGTTGTTCCTGGAATTGTTCTTTATCTGCTTTATGGGATGCTTGTCCCGGCCCCCCTCTGGCATGTTGGAAATGACCTTGTCTCTGAGGCTGAGTGCTGCTTGTGTCCCTGTCTCCTTACCTCTCCCATCCCTTTCCGCTGACTGCTTCTATTTGTCCATCAGTCGCTCTCATCATGCTGTTGAGCTGTTTACTGTACCTTGTTTGGCTTCATGAGTCTTGCTTCTTGCCAAATTAAAAAAAACAAAAAACAAACAAAAAAAACACGTTCTGGCCTCATGAATTTGCTGTCATTTGTCAGCCTCGCCACACAAAGTTTCTGTCAGGCTTAAGAAGCGAGCACAGAAGTTCAACGGCCCTTTGATGTGCTTTGAAAAGACTATTATTTTTTTATCGGGTCTTGTGAGCTGCCATTCGTTTTATTATGCAATATTCAAACGCAATGTATTCTTGTGATAAATAGCAATGACCTAGGACTTTCTGGCCCTGAAAAAGATACAAACAGTCAGGGCATTAGCTTTTTGTCTCATATTAGTGTTGACAATAATTGACTGCAATTATATTACACAATTTTGCTTGTGGAGTGCATTGCTTTTGGCTTAACTTGAGGCCAATTGTCCTATAGTGTGTCCAAAATTCTACAGTTTTTCCCTCTATTTTTTGTTTTTTCGTTAAAAGCAGTTTTTGGGTTGTTGGCTAAGGACCGATGCCACCTTGGCCGAGCTGCTCATCAGTTATGAATTGGGTATTGACTGGTGTGGCTCAATCAGTGAGTCAGTTGCCTCTTCATGCTTTAGTGTAGCATAAACTGAACCAAACTGTGCCGCTTGGTGGAAACTTGTCTGTGGAAAATATAAATGCTTGCAAGAATGACCAATGTGCAATGTTGCACGTAAAAATATTTTAAAAAATAAGTCAGCCACTCTATTGCCAAGGATTGAAAATTAGAATGGAATGAAGTAGTATATTCCCAAAGAGAAACAATACAAGTGCAAGAAAAAAAAACATTCATTGTTTTCCTCAGCTCTTAATTTCAGTCGAGTAACATGCACAAAACCCCCTTTTTTTTTCTCCAGTGTTTGCGTGTGTGTGCTGTCATTGTGCGGGCCGGAAGGTGAGCCTGGCAGTGATCACGAGCACAGTTCTGAGTTCACGTCTCTACGTTCTCCACCTGGCATGGTGCACGTACCGCAGGGCTGGTGTGCGGTGATGCAGCATTTCCCTTCGTCGCAGGAGCACGGAAGTGAAGGTACAGTGCCACACACTACATGCAAGCTCCATCAGACATTAAGCAGCCACGACGGAGTGTACGGGTACTTGATATGAATACCTGCTCCAACTCTTCTGTTCAGTTTTGAACCATTGGACATTTCTCCTCAAGGTTGCTTTCATATTTGATTGCACTTTGTTTATCTTGTACGTGACATCAAATGTATCTTTCGAATGTGTATGGGTTTTTTTTTCCCCTCGGGTCATATGGCGTACCCAATAATGACAAGTCAAGTCTGTCGCTATTGCGCACATCGACATGACTCTTGGTTAGTTTTTTTTCTCAGAGCTTCCTACGGTTTGGGCCGTCCAGAGTCCTAACTGATTAATTCGGTAGGACTCACAAACAGCCTCCACCCTGACAAACTCTTCTATCTTCACTGCACCTTTTGTTTATTTTATTTTTTCGCAGATACAGTTTTTCAAGACCATTGATGCATGATCCACACACATACGTCAGGATAGGACGTACCATGGCCGTGTTTATCCATTTCACGTTTTGCCCACAATTTCTCTGCATTGCATTAGCGGTCCAGTTGCCTTGGAGGAAATCCATGTGAAATGACCTTTCCACTTCAACTTGCTATCAAGTAAAATACAAAGAAATGCTGCTTCAGTGGAAAATTCAAGTCATTGTCCATTTATCCACAGAGTGCCCAAATTGGGCTTCCACGATGTGTTTATTTATTTATTTTCTTTCTGGAGTTCTAGAAGTAAGAAATTCAAAAGGCAATTCCTGTGTACTTTAGAACTACGCATTGCGTTTTCGTGCAAAATCTTGCTAAATTTTTGTGGGAGCCTACAAAGTTGTGAAATGGTGTTCATTGCTGATGAAGTGAACTAAATTTGAAAGTAGTAGGGTGTACAGTATTTATTGCTACCTGGGTCTTCTTGTGCTCCTCTTACGACCTTTCTCTTGCAAGCGGCCCATACTTCTTAAGCATAGCATCAAAGGGGGTCCATGGCTCCAGCTGGGTGGCCAATAGCTTCTCATTTCCTCTCAGTGTCTGCAGCCATTCAATGTTGGCGTACTCCGTCAGGGCTGAGCGGACCCCTGGGAGTCCCCCAGAAGCCTCGGAATAGGCGCTCGTCACTGCTTCCTGCTCATTTTAGAGAGCCCTCAGAATGGAGCGCCATTGTCCTGCCTGTTATCTGATGGCCCCTATGAACAGGCAGACAAAGCCTAGAGACCCCACCACCCATGCACACGCGCGCACGCACACACCCACACACACACACACACACACACACACACACACGACATTGGGTTGTGTTGAAGCTGAAGCTCTCCTAGGCGTGTCTACAATGCTAATGAAAAAGTCTACGTTGAAGGATATAAAATGTTACAAACTAACATAATCTAAAATCAGCAAGGCAACAATGGTATTTTTTGTACTTTTATCAGAATCAGAATCAGATTTATTGGCCAAGAATGTAAAACACACAAGTAATGTACCCAGTTACAACCCGTCCAAAGGAACATAAACATTATTATTGTGGAAGTGTCAAAATTCAAGAGAGCAAACAAAAAACAAAAAAAACCGCACACACAAAGGAAGAAATGGTCTTTTGAAGACCTGCTGAATTTGCATTTTTCAATGTTGTTTATCTGTCAAAAATGCACTTTATAAAAACACAATGTTAAGGGGAAAGACTGAAGAGCGATCTAAAGATGTCAAGGACCCCCTTGAAGATCCACAAAAGGCCGGTTTACAAAACCATGGGGAAAAGGCTGAGTTAGAAGGTGACAACTTTTGGTGTTCTTATTTATCAGTGGAAGACAAACAGAATGACCATCAATTGCCCTCATTCTGGCGATCCATGTGAGATTTTGCCTGGAGGGCTGAAGATGATAAGAGAACGGTGTCGGGGCAGCCACAAAGTATATGGCAGGAACTAATTGTTAATGATCTGAGGACAATTCAAACCTAAGCCCCCAAGAAAGCTTTTGGTACGTTGAAAGTCTCCTGTGGCTCAAGAAAAAGTATATTCAGCTCATAGAATGGTCTATTTTGCCTCCAGACCTGAACACAACAGAAAAGCTGTGAAAGGAACAGATGCCTTCAATTTTCAAGCAGCTGCCAAGAAACTTGACGGAGCTTCTGTGACAAGTGGACCAGAATCCCTCCCACGCTGTGGTCAAACATAGGGACCAACTACAACAAAATCTCTCGTTCTCCATTATGTACCGACTTGTGTTTTACTTGGGGATCAATTACAGTAATTATTTTTTTAAAGAAACTTCAGTACTGTGTTTGTGTTTGTTTGCTATTTACTACAGTAATTTACTACGGAGATTTCTTTTCGTTGGTGAGTGACGGCGGGAAATACCTACAAAGTCGTGCTGGCTGCTCGAAAAATACAACATGGAGGCAGTGCCCTCTTGGGGTAAGGAGCAGTAAAACAAGTGCAAGAAAGTGCCTCCAAACTGCTTGGCGTCATGTGCAAGACCGGCCAAGGGCGACGTGGACTCTATGGGCTGAAAATGCACCTTCGATATTACTGTTCTCCAATGAATGATTACTTATAACTCTTAATTTCAAATCAAATTGATACTTGGGCTAACAAAAGAGATGTACTGCATAGATAGATTGACAGATAGACTTTAATGGGGAGTAATGTAGTTGGTCTGATTGGAGTTCCTGTAGCCTTTATGTCATCAGTCATGCATATAACTTGTCAGGGAATGCAGAAATTAAATAAGAATTATAGTGTTAAAGTGTGTGTGTGTGTGTGTGTGTGTGTGTGTGTGTGTGTGTGTGTGTGTGTGTGTGTGTGTGTGTGTGTGTAACTGTGAACCTCCTGTCACCCCCTCGCCACTCCAGGTGAACTGGTCTAGAACCGGCTAGTGATTGTCAATGGCGTGAAAACAATAAATTCCTTCTCCATGGTAAGGTCTTCAGTATGTACTTTAAAGGAAAATTCCGGATGTCTGATGGCAAGTAAGATCTTCTGCTGGTGATGACTGGAACAGCTAATTAGCTTTGATATGAAGATTGTATATTGTATTATTTGTTCTCTTCATACATTTTATGTGTCTAATCTTGTTATGTTGTTTTGATACTGTAACACATTACTGGACTCGGCAACTTTAAATGCATTACAAAAATTGGGTAACTTGCAAACTCCACATTGGGAGCCCGGAGCGAGGATTCAAACCCCCAACCTCAAAACTATAAGGCCAGTGTGCCGAGTGTGCATTTAGAAGTACTGCACATCATAGTGGGGAAATGTAGGGGGCAGTCATTTATAGAAAACAACTGAAGAATATTCCCACCTCAAATCGATTCAACCATTTTGATCCTCACTACTTTTTCTTCCTTTTCTTTTTTTCTTTTTTTTGTGAAGATCAAGCTATGGCAAAAAGTTGAATAATTTTTCTTCTTTGATCTGCGCGCGCACACACACACACAGACACACACACAAGTGAGAGTTCATTTCCATTTTTGATTTTTCCCTTCCTTTCTGTAAGAGTGCCAGCATCGAGATTTACCTTGGTGTGCAAATGTGCTGGAATAGGTTAAAAGGAAAGCTCGCTGCTCTCTCAAAGCACAAGTGCAGATGTGATGAAGTTGATTAAAAATTTAGCGATTCCTTTCTCCCATCCCAATTTAGGCTGCATCAAATAGGAGAAAACAAGACGGAGGGAAAAAAAAGACTTGTGAGAGAAGCCCATGAACGTGGTGGCAACAGCTTCTGTCAAGTCAAAGTCAGCATCTTCTACAGATTTTGTCAACTGTTTGCTTACTTCCATACAGCATGGGCCAGAAATTGTCATTAAACCTTTTATGCACTAATAATGATAACCTGTAACCTGATAACATGATAATCTGTCTACTGTGGTAACCGCTGTCCCTGAAAGGGTCAAGGAATCTGTATGCTCATCGATTAGGCACTTCTCAATGGGATCCAATGGGGAAAAAAATCTTTCAAGATTGATTGTTGTGTGATGAAAAATGCCTGGTTTTGATTGACACTGACAGAGGGCAAATAATATATAGAACAAAATCTGTTATTCTGGTTGCAGTCGACAGTGTCGTAGATCGAGACGACGGCAACATCAGATGTCGAATGTCATTTGTAATGCTTTCAGACTTTCTTTGTGACAGACACTGTTTCATCAGACTATTAAATTATGGGAATATTTTCAGAGGATAGAATTTTTTTCCCTTAGATGTAACTTATATGGTTAATGTGGACATCAATTACTGGACATATTTAACGCTATACAGTTACACACTCTCCATATTTTGAGGTATTGCTTACAATTTGCTTTGAAAATGTGGATGAGAACATTCACTGTGTGATGATGTTTATCGTTTGTCTTTGGCAAAATATTGCACTAGTATTATATTGAATGAATGCTAGCCGGATTGTACTGGAAATATGGCCTATTTTGGCAGTATTTCATGTTACGTAGCTCTTGTTCAGGCATTATTAAATTAAACTTTTGATTCCTTGCATCGGATCAATTTAGAATGAGCAGGTGTGCCTAATGTTGTGAGCAGGGAGCAAATGTAACTTTCTATCTACTCATGACTGCTTCTCTAAACAAGGCGAGAAATGCAAGCTTACAAAAGGATCCACTGGAAGTTATTTGTTTTTGACATTTCTTGACACGCCCTGTGTGATGTAGAAGACAACTATTTGAAAGACCCCCCCACCCTCCCGACCTCCCCCGTCATTCAGTCTATACCAACAAGTAGCCGACTTCATGTGTTTCTGAAAATTGCGTCAGTGTGTTGACACAGGCAACAAACCTTCTACCAACTCTTCCATCTCCTCCCAAATCATCTTGCCATCCAAAAGAAAGGATGTCAGGTCTCAAGGTGCCCCCCCCCCCCCAGCTCCTTCATGTGTGGATGATGCTCCAGGAGGGTAGCAGCGGGTGGATTGGTGGTGGGGGGGTTAGCATCTGCGCAGGTGTTGCAGCTGCATTCGTACATAATTCCTCTCTGTGGTAGCCTCCATGTGCTGCCTCGCCCCCAGTGGGACAACACGCGCGCAAACACTCCCCGCTCTTCCTTCAAGTGAGTGATATTACAAGCAGCAGCCTTGCGCCTCTGATGTGCATGCGCCGGGCCCCCTCCCGGTCCTGGGTGAATAGCGCTTGACTTGTTCAATTTGTTTAGAAGGCTCGTTGGGCGCTTTGAAGCCACACATCTTAGCATAAATCATAACCTGTCTCCTTGCCGCACGACTGCTTTGAAATACAACATCTGCTTCTGAATCCCCGGCTTTACAATTAGTTGAGCAACATCAATAGATTGACTATGAATCGTTTTTCTTGATGATGAACCTCTTTCGGGCCTGTTGGACTATGCGAGGTCCTGCAGGTTTGCGTTTAGGTCACCGTGCCGGGATGATTTGCACTTTTCAATTCAGCCATGTCAACTTGCTCACCTAGTTTGGAGGTGTCATGCTTGTCGACTCTTTCATCACGCTCTTCAGGTTGCCTGTTTGTTGGTTTGTTTTGCAAAGCACAGCCTTCTGTTCAGCTGCGAGGCGAGCGCAGAGTCCCAGAGAGAAACCCGACTGTGACGCCGAAAAGCTCGGCCTGTCACTCTCCGTTTGTCTGAATGACGTTGATGCGCGGCCCGCCGCCAGTAGAGCACACTTGGCCCGGGCGCTCCTTGCTGAGAAGCCTTCTCACGTGAACTCTCCTCAAGTTTGCCTGTTGAAGTTTGTCTACACTGGCTCCAATCTTGAACAGATTGCAGAGCGATGCGGCAAACATTATGATGTACAGTACATCTGTGCGAGACGCGTAGGAATACGTCAATTCGAGCTCTCAGAACATCAGGTAGGTGCATTAAGAATTCTTTTTGCCTGTTGAAGAGGAAAAATGACAATCCCAATGATATATTTTTCTTTCCTCCAAATGTAAATCAGAAGTCATCAATTCAACCTGGTGAGGTGCAAATGTGCACCGCGCAGATTAGATGAAAGAGCCTGTGTGTCATTTGCTCCCCCCTCTCCGTGGAGCTCGGCTGGCTTCACAGCACACACACACAGACACACACACACACGCAGCTAAAGAGCAGGCTGATCCGTGGCACAGCACTGACAGGATGACACTTCGCCTCACATTACGCAGCCTGATCTGACGGAGGGGCTTAACACAGAGTGGCATCGCAGGCCGGCGTTTACAAATAAATGGAGTCCCGCGCTGGCTGGGTGGCGCTCCTCCGCCCGTGTAGCCCTCGTAGCTCGGCGCCTACTTTGCATGCATGATTTCAGCTGGAGTCTTGCCATGAGATCCTGTTAGCATGACGAATTTAGGCCCCCAACCCAGATGGCCTGTTGGGGCATCACATGTAATATTTACGACGTTTCACGTTTGGCCTCCTATCGTATTTTTCTGTCGCGTTTGCCTAAGCAAGCCTGACGGCACAAGAATGAGAAGTATTATCTGGATCAGTGTTTGTTGCGTTGGCTAATCCACACCTGATTTCCAGAACACCTTGTAAACATACCAAGGCTGAGCACTTTCAACTTCGAATTATACTGTAGATACCGAAATGTATTTTTCTCTTTTCTTTGATTGAAATAAAAATGGTTACAATCCAACAGGAAGTAAATAAAAATACTCTTATTTTACAATGCACCTGCTGTAATTAATTTGGACAGTAGTACTGTATTTTGAATTACAGAAAATTACCATAGGACAACAGTAGGTGGTGTTTTGGATTACAGTACATTAGAATTATTGTGTTCTGGTAGTTTTGTTAAATCTGAAACTTAGTAATAGTAATAATAATTTAAAGGGTGCTTTTTTGTCACACACTCAAAGCGCCCACAATCGATATTCATGTACACGCACATTCACACGCTGGTGTGGGAAAACGACGTATTTAGCCACAGTGACTCAAAGCGGCTTCTAAAATGTGGACACTCCGTAATTTGTTTCTTGTATTTTACTTAATTTGTGTACCGGACTGTGCTTCTACCTTAAGAATATCACAAACGCATCCAGCAACATGTATGCGCCTGTCTGTGCCAACTGAAAAAAAACAGTCGTAGGTTCAAATGTACCTCTGATGGCCCATTTTGACATATTGATCATATTGTAAAACGATCTGGTGTTCCCATCTTTGTGTTTAGTCTTGTATTCGCCAATACAGCATGCCTGCAATCTCCATGATGATATTTAATGTGAGGCGATTAAAAGTGATGGAAAAATGAAGCTCCAAAATTTGCTTTTTTTTTTACTCCTCTTTGGTTTAAATAAAGGGGGTTAAGAAACGGCAAATCAGTGTACTTTCAGCCCGATGTTGAACAGAGAGGAGTCAGAACGAGTCTCATGAAGCATATTCTTCTCATTACTAGTGATTAATATTATAACAAAATATATTTTTTAGCAACCGGTGGCGATAGGAATGCGGTGCCTCTTCTTCATCACAAAATACACTTTTATCCTGTTAAATTACAGTTTGTTATTCTTAGCCAAACAGTAACTGTTGATTTACATGTTGGTTGAATATTTAATGCGATACTGTATTACTTTTTTTCATGCAGAAAGGTACTCCTCTACCATCAGAAATGAACAGAAATCCAGAGTTTTCGGACTGTATTAACGGACTAATTTAACTGTTAGTTGACATGCTGTGGATGAATCTATAAAAGCATTTTACAATTATTATTAAAAAAAAAAAAACATTAAGATGCTGTGGTAAATTTACCGTAAATGTACAGAATTTTGTAACAGTTTATCCTCATTCTGTATTTGTACTTCAAAGATGGCCCTCGTTCCAAAATAATGCCTCCTTTAATTTATTCCTCAAACAATGAACACGTTTTCCTTCGTAATACTTGAGCATCCACCCATGTTTCCTTTCATTTTTGTCTTGTTGAACGAAGGGTGTCAAACGACTCTTTGTGCATTGTTGTTGTTTGTGAGGGGGGGGGGGGTTCTCTCTGAGGTCAAATGAAATGTAATCTTGATGGTGATAATAACCAATAAATGAAGTCATTTGCGCTGCTTTCATCACTGCATGTGAGAGCAGACTGGATCCCAACGACAGGTGCTCCCGTCGCCCAGTGCCAGAGAACAAAGCGATAAGATCAATTGGCAGCTCTCCCCGGCTGCTACAATACACACATGAACTTGATGGCTGTAAATGATAGCGTCAAGCGTTACAGCTCATTATTTACCTTTGTTCATCTTTGTCTAAACTGTGTTCAGAGACGTTTTATGATTGATAATCCCGTTGTTGTTGTTTCCCCCCCCCCCCCCCATGGTCTCTGCGTTTGCTTTTTTCTTTTTTTTTAATTATTCATTCCTTTGTGGCATTGCAACGACAAGCAATTGTTGGGAATTCATCTTTTAAGGGAATCTGCACAGCAAATGCTATGAATAAACAATTCCGCTATTTCTCGATAAATTAGTTGTCATCAATTTTGAATGCCAGACTGGGGAAAATGGATTTGCATGGATTTAGAGCGCTTGGAAAAGAAGCAGAAACACAAGCTCCACTCTAACGGTGTACGATATTGTGCCGTTCAGCCAATTCTAAGTCAAGACTGGACCCGGACTGACAAGATCAATTTTTAAAGGTTTAAAAATGTGTCATGAAATTGCCAAAGCTGAATATATTTTCAGAACCTTTAAGTAATTTGTTGTGCCCGGTTTTTATTTGGAATAATAAAACTGGTCAACAGCAACTATTTCAAAAGTGTCTGGATTCAATTTCTACCATATCAGGTTTTTGAGAATCTTTTTTTTTTACAAGTTTGACAAATAAAAGATTTGCGCAACAAAGATTTTACCCTGTGTTGTAATTTATAGCCATTACATTTCTTTTTAAAAATTGCACCTGTTGTTGAACCAAAATATTCATTCATAAATGTTATTGAATATATTGCTATATGGGCAACACACTGGGTGACTGGTTCGCACGTCCACCTCACAGAGCAAAGGTAATGCGTTCGATTCCGGGCCCGGCCTTCCTGCGTGGAGTTTGCATGTTCTCTCCGTGCCTTTGTAGGTTTTCTCCGGGTATTCCGGTTTCCGCCCTCATTCACAAAACATGGACGGTAGGTTGATTGAACGCTCAAAATTGTCCCTAGGTGTGATTGTAAGCGTAAATGTTTTTTTTTTTTTTTTTTGTCCAAGTGTGCCCTGCAACTGGCTGGCAATACGGGGACATGAGCAAGGCTAAAAAGGATGCACGTGGAACAAAATCGGAAAGATGCCATCAATAATGTTTCCAGGACCCGAGGTCTTAGGAAAGAGCTGAGGACTGGAGTGGCCCACCAGGTGCCAGGAGGACCGAGCGACGAGATGGTGACATCTACCTACATGCTGTTTAAGAAGTCATTGTTAGGACAAGACTATAAATGTGAGGGTTGCGTTTTAGATCGCACCCTTTTTCTGACTTTGTGGCGATCTGCCAATCATGACTTAGTTGATTGCTACCTCCAGCTCTGCTCAGTTTCATCCATCCCTGGGAATACAGAGACAGGTGGAGATCACAACCTCGCCCGTTGCACACCAAAGATTTCCCTCCTCATCTGTAATGCAACTCTGCCAGCCTGCCTGATCTGCTGATGCCACTTGACATTGCCTATTTGCATCAATAAAAGAAGCGTTCTGCCATTTGGGTCCTAATGCCTGAGTATAACAAATGGAAAAGCAGCCCAGATCTGACCTTGCACAATTCCTGAACTTCAGAGATTGAAAGAAACAGACGGGCATGTTCAATCAACTTGGCGTGTGTTTTATTTCTATTGGATGCCTTCTTGAACGATATACTAGCACGCATTGACTAAGTAATTGTTTTTGTGTATTGCTAATTGGGTTTATTCCCCAGTGCCCCCATTAATTCTATGTAGTATAAGTATTTTAGTCATTTAGCAGATGACATTGTAAATAATAGATTTGAACTTTGATCTTACCTATCAAGGCCTATGTAATCAATTCTTGGTATTAATAGATGTCACACTGTTTACTATTGGGCCGCTAATGTGTTGACACTTGTGTGTTAAAACGTTACTTCAATGGTTGAGTTACACAGTTCCTAAATGTGGATGATGCTTAACATTTGGACTCTGGAGGGAATTGTCTATTCAGGCATGTTTTCTGTAGTGTTGAGATTTGGAGTGCTTCACAAGCGTCTGGATTTTTCTCAAACACTTGTTTTTTCTCAAAATCTTGTGAAATTTGTGTATTTCACAAGAAGAGACAAAAATATGATTTCCCCCCCCCCTCGTTCATCAGGAGGCAGCTGTGTCACGTGTTGACGGACTACAAGAGTCCTCACCCTCTTTCACATCAAACGTGCCGCAGCCTTCAGACGCGTGTCGTATCCTGTCGGGGTGATGAAATGATTATGAAGCAGCATGAAAGTGACATGCGCCAGATGGACTGTGTTCGTCTTTATCGCAGTCGAGCCCCTGCGCTACTCGCCTTTGATAAAACATGAAACATATGCTCTGCTCACTCTTTCAACAGTCACCGTGTTGGTTTTGTCGGGAAATCTGGGATTTGCTTCAGAAAGTCCGTGGCGTTTTTACGACACCGCGTTCCTTGCGCAAACACCGTCTTCCGATTGTTACGACGGCCGCCAACACAAATGAAAATGTACTTTGGGAACGCTACCGATAGCGGTTTCATTTAAGAAAAGGTGAAGAAGGCCGCCTTATCTTCAGTGCGTTTCTTTTCGCCGTGTTCACTCACTTCCCTTTCGTCTTCCGTCTCTGGGAGTATGGGTGCATGTCAAGTGATTGTTGAATTGAAATATTGATGTGGAGTATCAAAGCGTGGCGTAGCACTCCTGTGTTTCCAGAACTAACCATGAAACGCTTTGATCAGATACTCCTGTGATCTGACTTCTGAAGTTGTTAAGAGTGCTGGAAAACAAAATGCAAACAAACTTCAAGTGCACTTGGTATTGATAAAAGTTTCCTTTGACAAGTGGAGATGGGACCTGTCTGCCTGACTGGAGATTTATGGCGGGCATTTGCTCCCTTGTGAATGGACAAGAAATGCTTGACTCGTCGTAGTTTTGTGCCTCTTCCACGCTTTGAAGTGGGAACGCTGCAATGCCTTCGATGAATTGACTCTGCACAAGTGTGCCCCATACCTGACTTGGATATTGACTTTATATCCCCGTCAAGGGCTGCCGTATAACTAATTACAGTACAGTAACTAACTAAACTGTAACTGTGTTAGAGCTCTTCAAGCAGCAAATATTTGAGCACAAACGATGGCGCAACACAAGTAGACAGATACTGTGACAAGACACACAGGCATTTTTTGCCCCTTTGCAATGAATGACTAATATAACTCAGTCTTTGTGTGGAGTTTTGACCTGCTCCGTGTATATGCATCAGTCTGTGTTATATTGCCACCAGGTAGCCAAGGCATGCACACCAGAAGCAGCAGCACAATTTCCATAAAAGTGACACAAAAATGTTGCAAAAACTGTTCCTTGCCTTCCATTTATTCTTGCCATTACTGTGTGTGTTAAAGTAATTTCATTTATTTTTTCTGGGGGAAAAAACCAAGATTTTTTTCCTGGCTGCAATATATTTTTCATTTCAACTGGCAAGGATGATCTGAGATATGAGAAGTTAGATGCAGCAATGTCAGTTAGTGTACCAAATAAAACAGCTAGCTGTGGCAAGATCCGTCGATTAGCATCACCAGATGACTTTGACCAGTAGTGGTTCATCCCTTAACAAAGAGTGAAGTGGATTGGGGTCATAAGGCTGAAAGTAAAACTAACTCAGCCTTAATGATTATATCTGAATTGCTTGGTATATCATGCCGCCTGGGTGGCACGGTTGTTGAGTGGCTCGCGAGCAAATCCACTTCAGCAAAGCAAAAATATACTCTCTTGCAATTTCTGCTGGACAAGCTAAATTTAGCTCCCACCCCCCAAACATGCAAAGATCTTAGAAGAGTTGAGAGGTATCCCTCAACATACTTTCAAGACATCAATTGCCACTTTCTTATCAGGGGATTTGGCACCTTCTTGTGGCATGTTAGGGAATAAAAAAGAGCAGAAAAATAGTACTGGAGCTACTCAGTACTTGGTGAATTTATGAATAGCAAACCATGCATAGGTGGAGATTCACTGCATTGGAGAACTCAGGTTTTAGCCAATACAAGTTGTTGACCTTTCTATGTGCATTACTTTGTCCTTTTATTGTCCCGCCATTAGGATTAAATGACGCATTGGTGATAGCAAGTCATGTGTTTGTGTTATTTGGCAAGGCAACAAAGTGTACATTTGTTGTGACGAGTCCAGACACAAGCTCTAATCCTCATTCTCAACCCAGATAGCCATCAAGTGCAGAATTCCTTCTGATTGCAATATGGATGAGTCTTGGGGATGATCCAAATATAATTAATCAATTATTCATGGATGGTTTGAGGTTGTTTTTTTTGTTTTTGTTTTTTTTGGATAGGGAATGGATTGTTCTTGTCAGTGTTGGACCATTTGTGATATATGCACTCAGAAGAAAAAAAAAAGTTTCTTTCCTATTCTTAGAAAGACATCGACATTTGGCAGAGTAATCACCACAACATGGAAAATAATTAGGAGCATGGGGACCTTGGTAATGAGTCAGAGAGCGGTCTAAAACCATAACGAGATGGGTGGCATGGAAATAGGTTTTCCAGGACATGGATCTGCATCATGGCCGTCTTTCAACCTTCATTTGCCACCCAAAGAATGCCGCTCGTGATAGTTGCCATTTTCATGTATTTTGTTTTAAAGCTGTTTGTAAAGCTCTTTTTTTCCAGACCATAAAGTGGCTCGGGTACCACATAAGGCAAGCCCAGCTGATAGGACAAGTCCCACCGTCATGTTAAAGCAATCAAATGTGTTTATTTGCTGTGACTTATTCTTGGTGAGCGGACCACAGGAAGTACGTACAAACGTGGGTGTAGTTTACGAGCCCCTTAAAAGAGGTTCTTTTGTGTATTTCAGAGATCAGCAATGTGTTTTAGAAAAAGAAGCATTTTCCGTAATTTATGAGTGGACAATTATTGCTACAGATTGTATTGGCAAATCATTGGTTCTGCTTAAAATGACACGTGTGCTAAAAAATAGAAGTAACCAACTAGGAATGATTGAATTTGTGTCATGAATCTCTCTTCAATGATTTGCTCTATTTTGATATCTTTGTGTGGTTTGATCTTTTTTGTCACACATCTATCATATAACATGAGATGATCTGAGGTTTTGTACAGGTGTGATACCAGTTTGGCTGCCGCATGCATGTCTGAGGTTGTTCACCCTGATCCAAGGGATGCTCAGGGAGTTGTGTGAATGCTCAGACACATTGAAAATTCCAGAGAACATTGCCTGTGAGTATTGAGGAAGGCAAAGTTGCAGTATATGGTTGTTTAAAATACACACTGTGTCATTCTCTTTCTTTTATGTTTAATTTGACAGCAAACTGAACAGCTCAAAGCGACTTTTTCTGAAGAATTGTTATCTGTCAAACTGCTGCTTGCCGTGAAGTGGTTTGAGTTCACCGCCGTCACGAAGTGGTCATATCTCACATTTTTGCTCATACGTCAAAGCAAAAGGAGATTTGCTTTGACGTAATTTATACCTCATTTGTAACTTAAAGCGAAAAAAAAAATGGCCAAATGACATCTTATATCTCAAACGACCAGTCTCAAAGTGCAACTGTAGCATATCAGAATATTCAGATTCTATTTGATCCTAAAAGCTCATTCAAGCTCAATGTCTGGTCAGCATGTCTCAAAAGAAACATACACGCGCGCGCACACACACACACACGCACACACACGCACACAGACACACACACACACACAACCTAGGAAGCCGCAAACAGACTCCTGAGTGAGGTATGCACTGTAAAGTCCATGTTGTTCCTGATTGCCCTGAAACAGAGTGTCATGCTAATTATTAGGGCCCAGCTTGTCCTGTCCCGGAGCTCAACGGTTGAGGGCGAAGCGCTGGTCTTAGCAAAGCACCATGCTGTCTGTCTCATCCATTAGGCCACATTTGTCACTTGAGGGCCGTTGAGTCAGTGGCGTGCTGTAAAATGGCCCTCTTTGACGTGGCCACCAGCACAAAGGCCGCTCTCCTGTGTGCATCTCGTCCTTTTCTCGTGCAGATGGTCAAGACAGCTGGGACAATTTAGTGATGAGGCTTTTAAAACTTCAAACTGCCTCCAGGCATGATAAAAAAACAGCTTGACTCGCCACTCGAATATGCAATGCTTTCTTCCGAGCTTGAGGACGTTATCCTGAAACAAAAACTTGATGGTGAGGTCGATAGAATTTACTATAAAGTATTTGATACAGACTGTTTCACTGGTTCAAAAAAAACAAACAAACAACAGAGCTGTCCGCCGTCTCAAACGTTTGATTTTGGAACCAATCTCTTCAGAGTTGTGGCTCTGTCATCCCTGTCCCACTTGCTTGCTGGAGTGACAACAAGGACTGTGTGTTGTGTTTGAGATCACTATCATCACATCAGTGGTGTCACACAACACAATGAAATGTAAAGATGGCAAGGAGCCGCGTGCTATTTTGACCTCTGCGGATCCATATCATTTTTTTAAAAGTAGACTATACATCTATTTAAAATGGAATAAATTCAACGAAATCTTTTTGCAGTTTAGTTTTGATGGTTTCTGTAAGCACATGATAGCGTTGGGGCGGCCCGGTGGTCGACTGGTTAGCACGCAACGGTGCAGAGGTCGTGGGTTCGGTCCCGGCTCCGGCCTTCCTGTGTGGAGTTTGCATGTTCTCCCAGTGCCTGCGTGGGTTTTCTCCGGCTCCTCTCGTTTCCTCCCACATTCCCAAAACATGCATTACAGGTTAACTGAACAGTCTGAATTGTCCCTAGGAGTCAGTGTGAGAGCAAATGGTTGTTTGTCTCTGTGTGCCCTGCGATTGGCTGGCAACCAGTTCATCGCGTCCCCCGCCTACTGCCCGACGACGACTGGGATAGGCTCCAGGACGCCCTTTGTGACGATCAGCGGATTAGAAAATGGATGGTTGGATGATAGTGTTGATATTAAATCAGGAGAGTCCCTCCTGCAGGCTCACATACTAAATGCACAAAGCCTCGCCACTGGAACTTGATGATTTGAATGCAATGTTTCCCCGAATATCACGGTGTCTTCCTGTTGACGAGTGAGCCCTGCAGTCAGTCAGAGCAGACACCAAATGTGTGACGGTGCGGGCCTGATTAGCGGCCATCCTAGCAGCTGTTTCATGAACACAGGGAGCTCTTTCTCTGGAAATGAGTTTTCCCTTGAAAACGGCGCAAGCCGTATCCAGGTCTATTTAAATGAGCTAACATGGGGAAGGTAAGCAGAGCCACATGAGCATTGTTTTCACAGTTCAAAGTGAGGAGAGAGTACTTTGCACTTCAAAGCCACTCATCTGGGAGACAGCGCGCTGGGGGTGCGGGTGGGGGGGTTTTCGTCGGAGGGTGGCGGGGGGGATATTTGGAAAGGAGGAGGGGGTGGATGAGAGGGGACAGGAAATAAGAGTCGGGGTAATTAACAACTTCTGCCCCGTAATAAAGCCGAGACGGAGCATACTGTACCTCTGCCTCATGTCATCCTTCCTCGTCCACACTGTGTGCTCTTTCATCTTTCCGAATTAGGCCCCTGACTTTTACTCGAGTTGAAAAAAAAAATCCCAAATTACAAGCTTCCATCATATCACAACACAACACCTTTTGCCATCACAAGAATATTTATCTTGTGGCAAACTGCCAATACACTGAGACAAATATGTGAATTGTGGTGCATGCATTCTGAGAAATCGCTGTGATTCAGATTTGCATAATGTGTAACGTATTGTAGATAAAGAAGAACGTTTGTTACTTTAGATTCTCTCTTATCAAGTCCAAAGAGCTCATTAGATGAAACACTCAAGGACATCAATTGTTCTGCTCTCTGCACCAAAACATTCCAGAAAGTAAAAAATCCAAAAAATCTCGTCATGTAATGCAGGTAAAACAAGACATAAAGCAAAGCAGAATGGATTTTTTTTTGGGAAGAACTACATTGAGGCATCCTAGCACAATGTTAATCTCGATTATTCTAATGCCGTATGTGCTAAATGAGATCTACAAAATCACCAAAATGTGTTATCCCCTGTTTTAATGTTATTGTAATACGACTTTAGCCGCCTTCTCCTTGAGGTGTGTTTATTTAGGGATTGCAGGCGGCGGAACAAGGAGCAGCAGATAAGTGGCGAGCTCCGAATTTACATGAGAAGCGGGTTCCCAGCCTGGGTTGAAACTCTTCACATTGTAATGGTGAGCAGACTTACAGAATGAGATTAAGCCTCAATCTGCATTTAATGGAGCACATCTGAAGCGGCCTCCACTTGAACTCTCCAATGTGAGAATGTCACACAGGGCGGCCTATTTGATGTGTCACCTACTGGTGAGAACGCTCTTTGATTGAGTTATATCAATTAGCTGGTGAGGGGAAGTGTGTGTGTGTGTGTGTGTGTGTGTGTGTGTGTGTGTGTGTAAGTACACATTCTTCCATCCCGCCTTAAAGTTTAGAATTCAACATGCAGATATGGGCAATAAACATGGTGTGTGTTTCATGCCATGCCCAGAAAGCAAATGGTCTTGATGAGCTGATGTTCCCCAGTCTGTCTGTCATGTCAGAAAAAAAAGTGGTTGTGTTCATTTACAAAGCAAAAAGATGGAGTCAGTTGTGGATCATGTTGACATTTAATTTGCGGGCTGCAAACCTAACCTCACACTTTGCTATTTCAAAATGTGCGTCAGACGCTGTTGTGTTCAGAATAAATCTCTTATTATTCAAAATCCCACGGTGAGTTCTCCGGATAAAAATAATTTTTGACTGAGCTGCCGTTATGTATGTTAGATGTTTCTATTTAACAGACTAAGCAGATTTTTGGTCCTCGGTGTAGAGTTGCTAAAAGTTACTTAACTCTCATATGCGATGTGAGCTTGGTCCAACAAGCACTGTTTGGAGAGTAAAAAGTCACACAAGTAACACAGTACCTGTGACTTTTGCTCGTTTTGGTTATAACAGAGGAAAGTAAGGCATTACTGATCAAAACAAACAGGGTGCATTTTCATTGATCTTTAAAAAGTGTCCCACTGGAATTTTAAAATTGTCCATTCACTCAGTCAGCATTTATTACTCCTCTCGCTGTTAATTATGTTTCTTAGTAGCCGATCAAGTTTTAGATGTCAATTATAACAGACGTGTTGATATGTTGTGATATTTGTAATTGTTTTGTTTGTTTTTAGATGATATGAGGCCACAGATTGAGATTATGACTAAAACGGTTTCAAAGATAACCAGGACAATACTTATCACAAGAAATGTAAGTGTGTGTGTGTGTGTGTGTGTGTGTGTGTGTTTTGGTGGGGGGGCGGGGGGGTTCTCGTCCTAGCCAATGACATTTAATTCTACTCTATAATAAAAGATATGTATTTAGATCCGAGTTCATCACCCCTTTTGTACATCTTGAGTGTGCGAAGGGCTGCCAGTTCGATAAACACTTTCGAATTTAATATTACAGTAAATAATTAAAATTAATATTACAGTATGTGCCAGGCCTGAAGCTGCGCTGAACGCTGCCACAGGAATCCACCAAAAGAAGAGAAAAAAGAGCCCGTGCAACAGTCAGCAAGAAAGCAAACGTTTTTGTTGACTGAGAAGCAAGCAGACCTTCCTTTCAGATCACCGACGATGTGAAGAACATCTGACAATGTCAGACATGCTGATCCGCAAGCGCTGTTGTTGTTGTTAGCCGTGTTCACTTACGGCCACGTGAAAACTGAGACAACCGCGTCATTGTTTCAGGAAACGTGTGTTTTGTGTCCGTGTCGAATTGCGAACTGCACTTTGAAATCCATTCACCCAGGCACCCGGATTCATAAATGATCAATTTCAGTCTCCCCCCAAATCCTGGCGAGGTTCTCTCTCACACGCATGAACAGACACACGCACACACACGCACACACGCTCGCTCGCACACACACAAATCACGGATTAAAGACAAATGCGATACGTTGAATTGAGTTTCAAACCCATTTTTTACGTTTTATGTACCGTACACGAAAACACGTTTGTAAGTACTACAGCTCAGTTGTTGTACAGCACATTTGCATTTAATCTTTAAGAACGTCATATTGTGAACATTATTTCTAGTGCATTTTTTATGAAATTTATGAAAAACTATTATTTATGATGTACTTATTTAAGTACAGTTTCTCCGCCCGAATATTCTACGTAAGCTTCGTTTGAAAGTGTGGATACTGCCCTCAGATAATAAGTGCACAAACACTTCTGAAGATGTTACATTTTGGAAACTTCTTGTCCAACACTGCAAATAAGTGATTATCACGAATAAAAAAAGACATAATAAAGTGATATATGTAGTTGGAAAAAGTTTACAATGATGGAAAAAAAGGACAGTCGACCCCCCCTTCTCGGTATATTTGTGCTCACATCAATAGAGGGGAGGAGTCAATTGCCGGGGTCATCTTTTGGTTGAAATTATGAGTGGCCCACCCCTTCATCTGACGACGCGCACCCTCCTCCGCTGCTCTCCCGCATCATCCTGGAGACCCCGTTGAGCCGATCTTTTGGCTGTATAAAGACGAGCAGCAGCTCAGACTGCTCGGGATTTCGAGTCCGCATCTTCCCACCTTCTGGACCACCGCGACCACCTTTCGAGAGACCGACGGCCGCGTGGACTTTGTTTTTAATGCGGCGGGATTGTCGCCTGGAGTGATCTCGCAGGAGGCGAGTGTGCGAGCGTCACTTTGCTCTACTTTCCACTCACGCGTGGACGTTTGCGTTGCACTTGCGTGGAGAAGAAAGCGACGCGAGTCCACATGGCTGCGCTCACCATACAAAGGACTGACAACTTTTTGCACACCTTTTTACAGGTTTGTTTGCTCCGTAAATGTACAGCATGGTCGCAAAGTGACTGTGCCCTTTCTACTTTGATTGACAGACCTGTTTCCATCTCGAAGGGAGGATATACGCACAGTACGCGCGCTTAATTTTTTTTAGCGCGTTTCATTGCGCTTCAGTTGACCTCCTATTTTGCATATTGATGCAAGGTTGTTAATATAAAAATACGCGCGCAGTCATATTTCGATTAACTTATATCTGACTAACTCCACAAAGAACTTACTGCTGACTTGATTTACTGCAGCACACCGTTGTGAATCACAAGATTCACAGATCAGATTCCTATTATTGTGTTGAATTTAACATTAACACGACTGCACTAACTTGGGTTGCTCGTGTTGAAGTTACCAAATATTTTGTGATTTGTGGTGGGTGTGCCTTTCGCATTTTAAATGAAAATGAAAATGAAAAAAACTAAACAAAATAAATATGGATGAAAGGGAAAATTAATTTCTTGTTGTTTTTACAAGTATCTTTCAAGTGACTTGCGCAAAGGAATGATTCGTTTTGCGCACGAGGCGAAATGAGCACATTCTGAACCACTTTGAAACGTCTTTCCTTTTTGTATCAACCAGTACCACATAAGTTTATATGTTACTTATTTCTGAAGTTACTCTTTGATCATTTCATTTTTGTTGACTAATATATTGCCGTTTCATCAAAGCGAGCATATCATTATTAAGGCATTATTTACAATGCGATACATTTTGTATTTATAGCTATTTTGTGTACATTCTGTGTGTGTGTGTGTGTGTGTGTGTGTGTGTGTGTGTTTTGACCGCCAAACAGGACCGCACGCCCAGCTCCTCTCCAGAGGGCCCCCCCAACGCCCTGTCCTTCCTGGCCACCACCTGCAGCCAAGCCTGGCAGGCGGGCAGCTGTGCCAGCTCCGAGGGCGCCCAGTTCCCCTACGAGGGCAGCCTCAGTTCGGCTTCTGGCATGTTCCAGCTGTGGAGCAACGACATGACGCCCGGGACAGCCCTCAGCACGCACCAAATGACCTTCACCGTGCCCAAGGTGCAGTTTCCTGGCCATGTGCAGCCTGGCCTGGGCCACCACCACCATCACCACCACCACCACCATCATCATCCTCACCACGAGCTTCCTCTCACTCCTCCGGCCGAGCCTGCCTCATCATACTCGTTCGAACTCTCCCCCGTCAAAGTGTTGTCGTCGCAGCCGCAGGCCAACGGCTCCTACTACCCGCAACACAGCGGTGTGGGACAAAACTTCCCCGGCTTTCTCCAGAACTCCTCAGCCAGGCATCAGCTGCCGGGAGGCCACGGTGAGGAAGGGCAACAGTGGTGGAGCCTTGCCCAAACCAACGGCACACCCTCCAACCATCCCTTTGCCCTTGGCAGACAGCTCGTGTTGGGCCACCAGCCGCAGATCGCCGCTCTCCTCCAGGGGACCTCCAAGGGTTTGCTCAGCTCCACGCGCCGCTGCCGGCGCTGCAAGTGCCCCAACTGCCAATCCGGCGGCGGCGGCGGCGGCGGCTTGGAGTTTGGAAAGAAGAGACTGCACATCTGCCACATTCCCGAGTGCGGCAAAGTGTACAAGAAGACGTCGCACCTCAAGGCGCACCTGCGCTGGCATGCCGGCGAGCGACCCTTCATCTGTAACTGGCTCTTCTGCGGCAAAAGCTTCACGCGCTCCGACGAGTTGCAGAGGCACTTGCGCACCCACACCGGCGAGAAACGTTTCGGCTGCCAGCAGTGCGGCAAGAGGTTCATGAGGAGTGACCACCTCTCCAAACACGTCAAGACCCACCAGAGCAGGAAGAGCAGGCCCGGGCAGCCGGCGCAGGGCTCGGACCCTCAGCTCGCCAACATCAAGAGAGAGTAACGTCTGCCGTTCAGCTTTCCCGAATTCCAAATGCAAACTGTGTGATTCTCACTTGCTGCAGTAGCTTTGCACACACTGGAAAAAAAAAAAGGCTGTGTTGACTTTCTCCCATTTTATTTAATCAAGGGGCTGCATGAAATAAAATCATTTGGATACAGATCCATTTTTTTTAAAAATAGATGTTTAGTCTTACTTGGATCCAGATGATTTTATTGCAAGCAACCAAATAACAATCACAAGAAAATGGAGTAAATTCAACCAAAACCTTTTTCCCTGTCATATGCAGGCGAGCAAAAAAAATGAGAAAAATGATGATACATTGGTTCAAAATTTGATTGTATGTGAAAATGTAAAAAAACAAATGGGTTACCGTCATGTCTTTGTTCTATATTCAAATGAGCACAATGACATGCCCTTAATTATGCAATTCAAGGTAAGTCATACAAAAAAGCCCAGAATGAATTCATAAGAATTCCAAGATGTTGATTAGTTATTCGAGGTTTTAATTCTCTGCCCCCGATTTGTTTTCCTCGCTTTCAAATTCTAAAACTTAACCTTTACTTTTCTGATTCAGAAGTTGTATCTGCAGCATTCCAAATTCCCTGTAAATGATGTATAAATGCTAACTGTTATCGGGTCAATGGCTGCATGTGGATTTTAATAAACAATCTCGGTGTTGAAACAACACACGCTTCCTTAATGTGACTTTTTCAAACCTTGACAAGTAATTGCAAATTATGAAAACGGGTCGAACTTTTTCCTCTTTTTTTTTTTCATTCACTAAATGTGTAAATTTCCTGTCGGGCTAACATTTGATGTACATGTAAATGATGATTTGATCCCCTGCAGCATGACAAAGCCGCCCCATTGTGCTGCCGGCGTGAAGGCAGACCAACATGGTGGGCTGTTCAAAGACCCTCACACCTCCGGGTAAATACTCATCCCATTGATGGGCTACTTGTCGCGCCTTCTGCAATCAAGTTCACAGTCACGTGGCCTTTTAATGACTGTTTTTTTTTTCTCTCCACGGAGAAGATTGAGTCAACAGATGCCACGGAGGGCACTGGCCAGGAATTCCCTGTGAATGGGACTCCTGTTGCTGAGACCCCCTCGCTAGTGACAGAAACTCCCTTTGATTTTGAACCCTTGTGAAAGTTAATACCCCCAACCCCCGCACTCCCCCCGCAAGCCGCAGCCGTCGATCACAGGCAGGTTACGATAGGCTCTGTTTTACGGCCCAGAATGGGCCTTTATTCAAAGAGCGGCCAACCAGATGTCTGCTCATCCAGCAGTTCCTTCTCTTTGTTGTCACGCCCGTTTGAAGCATCTTCAAGGGGGACGTCAATAGCCTTGCCTTCATTCTTAGAAAGGGGGTCTACAATGTGGCACACATCCATGTATAGTGGTTCCTCCTGGAGACTAAAAATGCTCTCAAAGCAGGTGTCGCAATACAGTAAGTTTGTGGTAAATCAGATGATAGAAGATAAGCACGCGCACATAAAATACATTGACTATGCAGCCATTAGAAAAATTACGAGACCACCCTTGTTCTTCGACTGTTTTAAATGCCGAATACAACTAATCTGAAAAAAAAAATGCTTTGTTGAATGTACTCAATTTGATTTTGTCCAATGGTTGCACGAGATCAAATCATTTGGATACAGATACATTTTTTACGGAGATGTATAGTCTATGCCCTGCAATTGGCTAGCAACCAGTTCAGGGTGTCTCCCGCCTCCTGGCCGATGTCTGCCGGGATAGTCTCCAGGACATCCGTGACCTTTGTAAGGATAAGCGGATGCGAAAATGGATACAGTCTACTTTAAAAAATGTATCTAATTTTTTTTCTTTGGAGCAACAAAAATGTGTTTCAGGAGCATGTAACATGCTGCTTTCAGTAGTGCACACGAGGAAAACTGAGCTTCCCCACGTTGTGCTGTTTCCTGTTCAGGGTCGCGGCGGAGCTGGAGCCAAGTCAGCTGACTTTGGGAGAAAGGCCGACTTCACCCAGGACTGGTCACTGCTCTGTCGCCGGGTGCATGTAGAAAAAGACAATCACTTCCACTCAAGTGGAACCACGCGAATGCACACAGGTCAGGACACTGAACCACAAAGTCAGTGAGCACATTTACAATCAGCTCACATTTGTCAGAAAGCCCTTCGTGCTCTGAGCGCCCGAAACACAAACACGAACCCTGGCCTGTACGTTAACGTCACAGAAAAAAAAGTTTTTGTTGAATGTCCTAATTTTTATTTTGTCAATTGGTTGCATGAATTGAAATTATCTGGATCGAAATGCATTTTTTTAAAGTACATTTTACATCTCAAAAAATGCACCTGGTTTTACATGACTTTATTTTGTGCAACCTCCTGACAAAATAAAATATGCTCCATCATGCCCACGACCCTCGTGCGCATAGCGGCTCTGAGAATGGATGGATGAATGATTAGCTTTTGTAACAACTTATTGTCAAAGGGCTTTTTACGTTTTTTAACTTCAGCATATGACTTCAAAGCATTAAAAAATACATAAATAAAGAGAGGTAAAGTCAACCGCACTTGAAAACTTGAAGATAGACGGACAGACAGACAGACAGACAGACAGACAGACAGACAGACAGACAGATAGACAGATAGACAGATAGATAGATAGATAGATAGATCTGCTAATATTATAAAGGAGGTGCTCTGTCGTCCTCGAGTGGTCGCAAAGAAGAATGCAGCTTGATGAAGCGGCATCTTCATGAACTGCTTTTTTCTTCCGTTCATCTCTAGGGGGCTCTGTTGGCCTTTTTGTTGTTGCATTGAACAGCTGCAGGCGGCTCAACTCCAAGCCTCTCAACAAATTTGGACTGAATTGGTTGTTCCTGGCATAGTTGGCAAAAGTAGAGGAGCAGTAATTCAAATGTTCCCAAGAAAAGTAAAAAATACAGACGAAAATGTATTTAGATCAAGAAGGCTACATTAGTTAAAATGATAACTTAAACAAATGCATATTTTATATTTTCTTTCAAGATAAAACTTGCAGACAGAACAGAGAAAGTATTCAGCAATAGAAGCTGGAGGTATTTGGCTTGCAACAGTATTCAATAGGACTCATTGTTGTATTCCACAAAAAAACGACTTTCGTCCGTAGATGGGGAAAGTCTTCATTCTCCCAATCTGCTGTCGTTGTCATTGTGCTGTCTGCTTCACGTTCTGCCTTGTTGCTGTTATCTGTTTGTTTCTCCTTTGCAGTATAAGGCCACACAATCGCAGTCAGTCAATAAAGATCTCAATCACTGTTGACCTCTTTAATCATGTTGTTATCTGTGAATGTTTAAAGAACTCAATTGTTTTAACCAAGTAAGGCTTAAAAATTGGAGGGAGAGGTTGTGAGAATGAAAATCTCGAAATACAAATGAAGTTCCTGTAAAATCTATTTAAGATTCCGACTACTGGTTAATGTCAGCCAATTGTTCGGTAAAAACAAGAGAACAAATCACTGATTACAAGTTTTTAATTCTTGGACATCACAGTCATGTATCTGTCCTCTGAAATAAAAAGTCACTTCTCTGCGTTGGAAGGAAGTTTCAAACAATTATTTAAAAAAAAAAACAACAACAACAAAAACACCGTAAAATATAAAAGATACACCAGAGAATTTTGTGGTGAACAAATCGGCACACAGCCTTGCTTCTGCAACAATGTCCGACGCTTGGCGCCCTCCAGAGGTCTCTTTCGCTCCTGCAAAAGCACGTCACAGTTCATAGTTGGCCTTCTGCTGCGGAACCTTGTCTATTTTTTTCTTTGTTTTTTTTTTCCCTTTTATTTGAACTTAGAAATATTGGAAAAGCAAAATAGGCACATGCACCCGGTGAGTGCTGTAAGCATACAGCATAGAGCAAAGTCCTTTTCTCATGTACTCTTGAATTTAGTGTAATGTTCACAATAAAAGTGTTTCCTGTAGAGCAAGCGCCAGGTTTAAAACGGTACATGGTTCGTGTTACTAGATAGTACAGGGAGAGCCCATGCACATCCTTTTACACTCTCACGCACGGACAAAAAAAGGCCATACATTCACAGATTTGTTTTTGTCATATGCCTACACAAAATAAAATAATCTGGATTATTTAAAAATGTATCTGGATCCAGATGACTTTATTTCATGTGACCATCTTGAAGAAATTAAATGGAATAAACTCAACCCAAAAAAACCAAAAAACTAATTTCAGTGTTCGTGCATATGGACTGAAAGGGACAATCCAGTGACCTCCCCAATTAGGAATGAACAAGTGATCATCAAACCCCTTCTACAAACCCTCAAAAAAGTCAAAAGTAGTCATTGTCACAACACTGATTGACCTTCCTTCGAGTGCCCGGCGACATCCTGCAAGGCTGATTTGTGTTCAGGTGCACACAAAGCGGCTACAACTCATCCAAGCTTTGGATCTTTAAAAAGCGAAGCGTCATTTACAGGTGCTGCTTAAAATTCCTTCAAATGTTCCTTCAAGATGTGTCAGTTCTGGAGAAACAGACATGAATGTGTTCTGTCATCTTCACACTGTCCCTCAGGCTCACGCAACAGAAAGCCTGGAAGAGTTCAAAGGGCATCTTCAGCCAGCTGGGCCAAGTTGCTTGGCCGTCGTCCAGCCGAGGGACCCGAAAATGGAGCCTGGCTTCCACAATCCGTCGCTTGTCCCCTGCGGCAGCCGTCGCCCGCTCTCTACGGGCAGTAGGGAACACAACAATAGAAAGCTTTTCAATACCACTTATTCAAGTTGCCATTCACTTTTCAGCACAAGTGCTGCTCATCAAAACGCTAATATTTATGTCAACATGTGAACAAAAGCAATGCGGTGTTTGCAACCTCAGTCTGAAGTTCAGCCAAGGCCACGTATGGGAAACAATTATCTACTTTTGATAGGCATCGCTAACCCACTTCCTGGTCTGGCTCAGCCTGCTTCCTGTTTGTTATGTACGAAGCCATTTCAGGTTGAGTCAAATGAGAACGCGGTGGACAACTACTGCCTTGTTATGCTAGAGCCCCACGATTATGTGTCGCACCCACCTGTTATTTGGAGAAAAATATTTCCCTATTTTGTGTGTGTAACGTGATTAAAAATTTATATTCAGGATATGGTCAGGCTGCTGCAAAAAGACTCACCAGCTGCTCCAGAATTCTGTTGCTCCAGTACTGAAATATGTTGTTTGTGTGCCACTCACTTTTTCAGTCTCTTGACTTTTGCATTTCTGTCAATCACTATTTCCACGGCGTTTATGTGCATTGCTCTCTCAAGCTCACTTTCCCTTCTGTGTATCCACGCCTTAGCTCAGTTCAGTATTTCTTTCTGCCGAGGTGGCTCTGTTTATATAGGCTTTTATAATATGGAGAATGGCTCTGTGGTTTGAAAGGGGCTTTCAGAAATGTTGTGCAGTCACTTCCAGAAGTGCTGTATAAATAACCGTGAATCTTCAGTGCAAGAAATATGAATATCTACAATGAAAAAAAATGCAGTGTTGAATTTACTCCATTTGATTCCATCAGGTGGTTGCACAAAATCTAATCATTTGGATCCAGATATGTTTTTAGCTAGATGTATAGTCCACCTAAAAATATTTACATACCTGGATCCAGATGTTTTTATTCCATGCAACCACTTGACCAAAGCAAATGGAGTAAATTCAAACGTTTTATTTTTCATTGTAGTTTTCTTTTCAACCAACAAGGGGCATTTTGTAGGAGTAAAAAAAAAAAACATGATTAGGAGTCCCTGATTTGTTTATTTTGATTCTATGCATAAACACACCCATCCCACTGTTAAGACATTATACTGATTATAATCAGTATAATGGAAGGAATTCAAATCACACTCTGCTTTAGTTGTGTGTCATACGGAACCAAACTACACACATGCGAGCATGCAAGGAGAGATGTCGGCATGAAAGGGGCAACGTGCAAACGGTGCTGCACCACTTTAGCCTGGGAGGTGGGGAAGGTGCCTTTCTCAGGAGACCATCTCTCAAACAATTAGCTGCCATTTTGATATTCTGTCCCATGTAGGATACTCAGTGGTTAGATTGTGTGTCCTCCCTAAACCATCTCAGCCTTTAGCACAGATAAATGTTTCAAGGCCATCTATGGTATGATGAATGGTATCAACGGCAACGTTGAGGTTAAGAGTTTTGGAATTGGCCATGATGCATGATATTGGTTCAACCAAAATCACTATCTGCCTTTGTGCCTGTATTCATTCCACTAATCCAAAGGGTTTAACTGGCTTTGAGGCAAAGTGCCATTCATCTCTTACTGAAGCTCTTCAATATTTGTCGGTAAAAAAAAACGAAGCGCAAACCTGTGTAGTTTGTGTGGATGGTGTGTAGAGCCCATTTGAAACGGCGGGACAGCTGGGCGAATCGGACAAGCTCAGCTGAACGTGCGATGGGGAAATGGAGTCAGCAGGGCACGGCTGCACCAGGACAGGCTGCAAATGCAAAATCTTGTGTTCAAATGGCCCATTAGTAGCGGCGAACAATGTGAGTGCATGCTCAACACCGGTGGGGCGACCTACATCTTGCAGGAAGCAGGTCTCACTGGGTCCTCGAGCCACACCCTGACTGGGCAGATGAAGGGCAGGCAGGGACATGTTATGAGAATGAAGGGAGGGCAGCCTGTGGCGGTCAATGGAAGCTGAGGAGTGGGGTCTCAGGGCACTGGCAGTGGACATGGGAGGTCTCATGCAGCGGCCCAAACTATTGGACTTGCTTTCTCGCCGCTGGTATTCAATCGGTGACTGTAAGGCTGAAACAAACAGTAACAATTGATTAAACACTGCAATGAACTGAGGCAGTTGCTGGCAGCAGTGGCCCTCACTCGAGAGCCACTGCTGTTCTACATGTTTTAGGACACATGTAGGCTACTGCACATGCTGACGTTCAACCCTCACTTTGATGCATTTCATGAATGTGTGTGATATATTTGGTCTTTTTTCGAATCAGCCATAAGTACTGGCGGCAGGCAATTGTGGCTCACCGTTAAGGAAGTTGCGTTGTGTCTCCAAGATCTGAATCACATCGTTGACCCAGGCTCTGCAGGTCTCCGAGGAGGAGGCCAGCAACTGGAAGCGCAGCACGCTCCCATCAGGATTACGTGATGTCAACACAAAACGTGCGTCATCACCTTCCACGGCGGGCTCCACCCCCAAGCAGCTCACCTGGAACACAAGCCATGTGAGAACTGCATCCTGTTGACTGGTATCCAATCAACTTGCACTGGTTCTCGGTCCACCTCGGGCGTGATTTTAAAGTTCCGTTACTTGACCATAAAATATGACTTGGCTTCGCACTTGCTGATTTCAGGGTACCTTTTGCTCCATCCCGAGCCTTCTGCTCACAACATGCTGTATTTTTGGGGGGTTACTCTGAGTGTTAAAAAGAAGTTGGCACATTCGAGAGCATTCTCTCTATTATGGGATTCCCTACCAGTGAGCGGCTACATCTGTAGAAATGAACTCTCGATTTGAGACTTGTTTCTACACTCTCACAAGTGGCCAAACCACACCTAGTACAGAACTAGTCTCACACGCAGCCTCAGATACTTACATATGAATTTTGGCCTGTTTTACTGCCGCTTCCCTCACCACACCTCACAGAGAGGGGCCTCGGGCAGGGGTTGACAACCTGCAGCTCTTTCATCCTTGTGTTGCGGCTTTGCGTGGCTTGGGAAAATAAATTATAACTGTCCACTGGTAGTTTATCTGACTTGTCTCACAAATGTGTATCGCTGGATTTTCTTAGTTTTCTTTTGCCCAAATGGAGGGTTTAGACCGGCAGATGGCATTGATTTTTGTGAAATGTGTGCTTTTGAAGCCCTGAGAGACGATTGTGTGATGAAGCGCCGTTATGATCTGATTTAATCTACTCGATGTATGAAGAGTTGTTTCTTACTCAGGCTCTCACCTTGATACTGCTTTTAAAGATATACCCAGGGAGTGAAAAGCCCTTCTTCCTGTCAATCGGCTCACTGAAGATGACCAGCTGCTCAAACAGGAAGACCCTTCTTTCCTTGGCTCGGGACAGGAGGCCACTGTCCTGCTCAGTAACGGTGAAGGTGTCCTGCTGGAGCAGCTTCCCCTGGGCTGTGATCTTCCCCTTGTACGCGTACGGAAGACAACAAAAAGAGGATGTGGTTGTGCTATAGTTAGCGCAAGTTTGACTTGCCATCCCAATCCCTGGGACTTACCTCAAAGCCTTGGAGTCGGCCCACATTCATCATGTCATTGCAACGTTTTGGCACAAAGCACATCACTTCAACGGCTTTCTAAATGAAATGGCCCCATCCCCACCCCCGCACCAAAAAAAGAAAAGGAAAATAAGTCAGCTGAAAGCAAAAATAAAACACCACTTCAAAACGGTATCCGGCAAAACTCCCACCTCTAATTCCTCAGTGTCCATCCCAGCTTTGGTGTAATACTTCAGGAAGTCCTGCTCAAATCAACACAGCATGAACAGTTTAGCTTGTTCGACTCCGCGATGAGCAGATCTGCTCCAGCTTTCATGGGTGCTCAACGAACGAACCTTTCATTTGTTTTAGAATTGCAAGTTTTTACCAAAAGACTTCAAGTCATAACTAAAAGGTAGTTCATTAACTGGCGATGGGGCTGAGATGTGCACACCCACGACAGTCTATTAAGAGGCCGTAAGTACTGAACAAGAGCTGGAAAAGGAGACATCTCTGACATAATGGATACAGCTCTCGCATTCAAATTGAATTATGTTCACCTTGAGCAGCAGCTGGTACTTCATGATTCTCTGCACGGGTTTGATGAGCAGGTCATTGAGCTGCAGCCTGTGACCCAGCTGATGACGTAACTCCTTGAAGCAAAAAATAAAAAAAGTGGACACAACAACAGTGACTCCCCTTGAACGCGACACATAAACAAGGAAGCAAGTGCTCGTTGTCATTGCGTTCCGATTTAGTTCAATGTTGTTCTTGTGTGACACGCAAGCATCAGTGCAATGTACACGTTATAACGAATGGAGCATTGACTTTATCGATGACGTGAAATGGTCTGATCCAGATGCTTATATGAAAACATTTTTTCCCCCTCATTCAGCTTTCAGTGCTACTTGAACACTTATCATGACAAAGTTTTACAAATTATCCCCTAGTTTAGCCATCATCCAACTATTAATTACGGGTATTCTGCTTTTTTTGACTCTTTATGGTGAGGGGGTGGATTTTGCCTGAATTTCATGATTGTGTGCTCATTTTTGCAAGATGCAATGAAGTTGTCAGAAAAAAAAAATACAGTGCTGTGTGTGCACATTGACAAGTCATTTGCGGGAATTATTTGTACTACAGTATGCCATATGAGTAAAACTGATGCCAAAACAAATTTCAAGGTTTTTGAATATGCCTGTTGGGGCGGATTCATTCATGTTGAGGTGAAGTAAGCAGATTCAATTTCAGACGATTGTACCATTGGCAGGCACGTGCTACTTAAGGGAGGATGTTTAATTGTGACGTATTACAGTGCTTAACTTGTTTTTACATGTATGTGACAAGTGAGAAAGTGAAAAAGTGAGCCGTCCGAGGTGTGACACAAATCGTTTTTGGCTTACGCCTTCTTTATTAAAGCCGACGCTGCGTTTTATTCTCGTTTGACTAATAATGTATTTTTACACCTGCATAGCGATTTAGAATATCAACAAGTGCCTGTAAAGTTCAATTGAGGTTTTACAATGGTGACAAAGCGATATTCATTTCCACTCTTTCTAATTTCCAACAAATCTGTGTGAAGCCGTGTTGATTGGGACATTGCAGAAGGTAACCCAACGTTAACGCCAAAAGTGTTATCCTCACCTCAAAGTAGGTTTCGATGTACTCGGAGACAATGTGCTCTGACCTGGGTTTGTTCTGACAGTACACAACGTACATATGCAGACGCCTCTCCTGCAGGGCAAGCAAACGGATTGTTGGTTCAAACTGGATTCAAAATGTGTCTAAAAGTTCAAACTAAGATTATTCCCGATGCTCCATTCCGATAAGGGGCAAATTATTCAACTACAGTGCAACTACAGAGACGATACAAAACAGTACGTCTAAGTGCTGAACATGCTCGTGTTCGTATGAAAGGACTCTTTGTGACGATGATTTGTTTCTGAGAAATGAAGCAAATTTAGCAGCCATGTTTCTGTGACTAATTGCCTGTTGGAGGTGGAGCTGCCCTGAGAGCCCTAATGGAGCGTGTAGGTTATGTATAATTTACTCAAGTTAGCGTGTGTGTAACCGGAGCCTTTTTTCGAGCCCATCGACAGCACCGGGCTGCACCTAGCAACAAGCTTTGTTACCGAGAAACCGCTGAGCTGTTCCACCTGAATATGGACATTTTGCAACACTGCATGGCCTGGATTGTTATTACATTTGTGAGTTTGCTACGCTAAGGGTTTGTGCAGGCGTACATGCAGCATTTTGGCGACGTAGCTCGTGCTGAAAGCAGTCTGGATTCCTCTGCTTTTGATTAGTTCCCTCACTGCTTGTGTTGACAATGTGATACCAGGCTCAGATTTAGTTACAAGTTTCTTTACCCCACAGCAAGACAATTTTCTCACCTACTGAACCTCACCGGCTCGTTTCAAGTGTTACAGAGAAGTGACTTCATCGAACATCAGACAGCCGAATTCATCGGTGGACATGTGTTATCACTTAACCAATACAAGCAAATCTAATTATGGAACCTCGGACTCCATTGCAGTCCGAACTCTTCTATTCAACAACACAAAATACATTTTGCACTTACGGCAACAGTCAGGGAATGCGTTTTTGTTGCTGAATTTTGGGGCCCCTTGACATTGCATACGTTACCACGATTCCATTTATGAATAATTCAGTTCGTGGAGGCAAACATCTTTGTTGAATGCCTCAGATCAAACTTGTGGAAATGGAGTTGAAGAAGGCGCAAAGCCAGGTAAAGGTGCAAGGCGATCGAGCTCTTAGGATGGATGGAAACACAGAGGGAGGACTCCAAGTCACTCCATTATTCATGAAGCTCAAGAGTCCTCTCAAAGCCAATGGAACAAAAACAGGAAGCACAAACCAAATCCAAATCCAAATCAAAGTAAGAGTGCTAAACCTTGCTGAGCAAAGCCACACTTCAGCTTAGCGATCTGCGAAGTTCAACATGACCTTTGGTGGATATTCTCCTTCTTCCCTTACTTAACTGCATTTCACACAAAAAATGGCTCACAAAGTCAAACACACAAGCAGAGTTAATCCACTGATGCTGGCTGGATGAAATGCGGACTACTGAGGTGCGCTGACGGCTCCTTTGATATGATGACGGCTGGCACTCAAAGGTACCGCTCTAATATCAACAGCCTACGTGAATGCATGCTTAGCTTTATGGATCCACTGTGTGTGTGTGTGTGTGTGTGTGTGTGTGTGTGTGTGTGTGTGTGTGTGTGTGTGGAGACTGCAGCAGTACTCACGTGTTTAATGAAAAGCTGACCCAGTCGCTCTGGCTCTGCCACACACTTCTCCAGCTCTCCCAGGAAGTAGCTAGAAAGGAAACACATACGCTCGTGCATGCAATCGTTGCGGAGCCATTTTGCATTTGTCATCCGCTTAACACAATGCAGCAAGCAGGGGCAAACCAAATCGAGGGCTTACTCTTTATGCCAGTCAAATATTTGGTGAATGTTCCCAAAAACAATCTTGTCTTTTCCCCTCATGTCCTCCGGTACACCTTTAGAGGTCATTGTGGCCATGTAGCCCTGCAAGAGAATGACAGAAGCACGCACAGATGCTCACAAATGGTGTAATTGGCAGTACTTTTCACAATAATTATGCAGGGAAAGGGTACATTACGTGTCCGGCTCGCTTCCCCGTGACAGTACTTCTTAACTAGCGACCACCAAACCCAAGTAGTTAACTTCACCATTTTCTAGTCATTGACCATGCAAAAAAAGCTTGTGTGCAAAAACCCCGGGCCCTGCACCCTTGTTGCTGGGCTGCTCTAGCAAGCGTCACTCAAGGTGGCTACAGTAAGCATAACACCAAAAGTGTAACCTCCGAACCTAAACCCTAATCCTCGCCGCTCAAAACTCACCCCAATGAAGTGTACATGAAAATTAAACTAAATCATTTGTCACTCCAAAAGTCAAGAGTGCATTTTGTTATTCTAAAGTCTCGTGGATGTGAACATGGGGGGAAAAAAAGTAACACGGCAGCATATTTTTTCCCGACATGAAATTTTCCGACGACGCCAACCTCGGTATGAACCAAAGTATTTGAAGCTATCTCAGGCACCAGAAGAGGCATCTTCCTTGATGCTTCCCAAGCTCATAATTCCTCAAATGTGTTTCAAATTGGAGACCGCGCCGGCTAGAGAAAAATGCCCAAATTGTGATGATAAGGATTTGCAGTTCTTTCATCTTTACCTCCACGATGAGGCCCAGGTCTGCTACATAATGCTTCTCCGTTTCAATAAGTTCCTTCAGTACGTACCTGAAAAGAGACAAATGGTCAAACACAAGAATGCGAGTCAGAGTTCATTTTTCACAGTGCTAAAACCTCAAATTGCTCCAAACAGGTCGCTCCGAACTAAAAATGCGACTTCAGCAACATCATGTTTCCTGGAAAGCAGAATTTTCTTTTTTTTTTTAGAGCCAATGTATAAAATGCTGTCTATATGCGTTCCAATAATCACATTTTGTTTCGAAATGGAAGCAGAGACTCTTAAAAATAAAAAAAATCAAAGAACTAATTAGCATGTATGACAACATGATGCTGCCTGCCGCCGATTCAAACATCAATGTTTTTCCCTTCTTGATATTCAACCTGCATCTTCTTAAGGTATCCTGACCTCTGCAAATGATCAACACCGAGTCTTCAGAGACTGCTGTGCTTGTTTGTTTGCTCAGTCTTGAAATCTCAAACATGAGTCGTATCTCAAACAGACTGATGACGGACCACCAATCAGCCATTACAAGTAAGCTGTGGCAATGACACAGCTAAACACATCCTTGGCATGATATAAGTGAGTTTTTCCAATCAGGACTTGACCATACCGTTGCACAGAGACTCCTCTCTGGTTTCATTTTATTGAATCCCAGTACTGCATTCAACACGGTCTGTTGCACTGAACTGCTTGGTTGACCAGAAAATGTCTTCAATAAATTGCTTCAACTGGAACTTCTGTGGGAAGCGTCTGTGCAGGTAAAATGTACTTCTCCAAAACATCATTAAAAGGTCACTTCAATTATACCAAAAGATTAGCTTCACTACAAACTATAAAAGCTTTCTTATCTTACTGGAGTCGTGACTTCATTCTGATCTCACTTGCTTGAAGTTAAAAATTGCACACTCTTATTTGAAATGAAAAACATTGATGTAAAAAGAACTCAGAGCATCAAAGGTAGGACAATACATTTTTAATGGCAGGAAAATAAAGTAGCATTTTTTTTGTTTGTTTTTTTTCACTTGTGTGTACACCTAGAGTAAAATCGTAGAACACATTATGCAGAGACATACCATGCAGAGAAATCTTGCATTTGTTTGTTTCATTTCCAAAAGCTGGAATTAGCTAAGGTAAATGCAGGCTCTGGAATAAGCTATGCAATGCCCATTTAATTCACTGAAAGTATAAAAAGACACAATTTTGCCTGCTCCAAACTGTAATTAATGCAGTTTATCATTCGCGGGGGGTGAGGGTGTGTGTGTGTGTGGGGGGGGGGTCTTACCCACCTGCGCTAATGGGGCTAGATAGTGTTTGCGTCTCGATATAACACTTGTGGGACACGTGACAGTTGAGTGACTCCAAAGGTTAACAGCGGCAAAACAACCAGTGAAACCATTTGGGCATGCCGCCACTTCCACTTCGGGATAAACACAAGAAAGGATCCCATGCAGTGGGAGCTTGTATTCCTTAAGATTTGCATCCCTTCTGTGGTCCCAGATGTGTGGTTCGGTCACTTAATAAAAACACACGGCCCCACTGGACATATTTCAGTGACATTTTTTAGTCCCAACCTAAGTGTAGCATATGGATTAAGCATAGGTTGATTGGGACACTAATGATCTTCTCAGTGATGTCTCTCTTCCTCCACTCGCGGACACTTACAACTCTCGTCTGACCCGCCAAGCCACCCAGATCGCAGGTGACCCCACCCGCCCGTCTCACAGCCTCTTCGACGTGCTGCCGTCGGGGAGGAGGCTGCGATGTCTCTCTGAGAAATCCACCAGGCTCAAGAACAGTTTATTCCACCAGGCGATCAGGAGACTAAACTCCCTCCATGTTCTGCCCGCACTCCCTCCCTCCCCCGTCTACTCCTGCCTCCTGCCACAATCAGTGTCCCTCCCCCAGCATCTGACATCCGATTATTGCACTTAAAACAAGTAACTACAAATACACAATAATAATAATAATAATAATACATTTTATTTATAAGCGCCTTTCAAGACACCCAATGGCTGTCTGTTGTTGCTATTTGTTTATTTTATTTTTATTTCACATATTTATATATTTATGTATTGTGATATTTTAACATAAATTTTAGCATTACATGTTTGCACTGGGGTTGAGAGAGGAAAGTAATTTCATCTGTGCTATATGTTCCACATAGAGCATTTGACAATAAAAGCTGACTTGACTTGACTTGAGTTGATCCCCACCAAATCCAAAACTTACTTCAATTTCATGTTTTAGTGTGACATAAATATTTTATACAACTTGATTGTCATGTATGGACAATTATTCAAGAAGTAAAAAGGCCTTTCAAACTAGCTCTCTTTAAATATTGAAAGAAGTCATTTATCCGATACACTACAAAATGTAGCTTTTGCTGACAAGCAAAATAACCAAAACCTGTGGCACACGTAACGTGGGTTCTCTCCAACATCGCACGTCTACCGAGTTGTGAGAAAAACTTTAATAGAAGACCTACAAGCTTTTCTCGAGGGCGCTCCTCCGTTCGTCTTCGGTTTCAGCTGCTGAAGACCATTGACTGGAGGTGTCGTCCATCAGGATGGAGCCGCTGTCATCTGGTACAACAGAGGTAGACTGAGTGTCCAGGGTGTCCTGAGGACGCAGCCACAGGAAGACAATCAGAAGAAGTGTAAATCAAAGGCGGCACACCATTATTGTGGCACCATGTGCCAAATAATGTGCAGGAGCGGCGATAAAGAGCAGGCGCTGCACGATAATGACGCCGGTTGCTAAGGTGACGAGAGGCAGCGGCGACACATCTGAGGCAGATAGTCACGGTGAGAGATCAGTCATCAGCCATTGCATCGAGATGGAAGGAAGAAGATGAGGCGATAAGCGAGAAAAGTTAGTGGGGCAGCTGATAAATGAAGCCGTAAAGGGACTTGATTGAGTTTTGACTTGAAAGGATGAGCCAAACAATCACAGCACAGCGGTACAGTGCTGATTTATGACCTTATAAATGCGATTTCCTTGTTTACCATCTGACAATTCCAGTCCATAAGCCATGCATCACGAGGACTGTATGTTTGGATTTGTGACGCAGCATTTAGAACAACGCTCTGGCTGCCAATGCCTGAGGAGCCGAACCCAGGTCGCTCTGGACTAATCGACTACCCTCAGCATTATATTGGGGCCTCCTCTTTTCCCGGAGTTGACAATTTCCCGGAGCATAATACGGAGTCAAGGGGTATCGTATGCAAATCGGTGTTAACTCAAGACGCCACACTGCCGGTTTTTATAACATATTTCTCTGTGACAGAACTTATCCTATTACAAAATGATTCCTCTATTTTTTTTAGACGCCCAAATGCATGTGAACCATCGTTCAACTGACACACACACACACACACACACACACACAAACTTGTGCACAGCCCTCCCCACGACAAACATACGATTAATCCCTTAGAAATACATAAATTGGGGTTTTAAGAAGAAAATAAGGGCAGGGCATTGTTTCTTTCATTTCGCTTTATACCACACACGGGCTTCTTCTGAAGAGTGCGTGTGTGTGCGTGCGTGCGCAAGAGAGAGCAAAGAAGAGAGCCGCACAGCAGGAGACAGAGCGGCTCCACGGAGACCGCGACTCCCCGGGCTGGCTTAGCCCCGCGAAGAGAGCTCCAGCCCGGCTGACAGGTCGTCCTGGCTCCCTGATAACATCCAGATGTGCTGTGGTGAAGCCCACAGGAACAATAACCGTCGCCCCCCCCCCCCCCCCCCTGGGTGCATGTTTTGTTTTTCAGCCAGGAATGCTAAGTCTCCACTACCCTGTGAGACAAACCTTTACGTTTACTTTTCCGTAACTGTGTTTAAATGTTTAACGTTCACCCAGATTGTCCCCTCAAGTTATACTACTACAGACTGCAATCATCACTGTTATGGCTGGCTGGCCGTGCTCATACCGTATGTGGTCTTTGTTCACTCTCTGTTTTGAAAGCATTTATCAGGCATGCGGTCCAGATACGATGAAGTCATTCAAATATCTCTGTTAGTGGCGGTTGGTGGTAGCACCAAAAATTGGGCTTGGAAGACGATCCCGCAAAGGAACCGTTTGTTTTACGTGCTCTCATAACGTCAGAGTCCGGAAAAATGTATCTGATCCACTTTATTGTCAACATCCCCTGCCAGCGAAAGACGACCTGACGATATCTCCCAATAACAGCACCGCTTATTTCTTCTGGATAAAACATTCTATTGTTGACGTGGACTAATGTGGGTCAAGATGACTGTACAGCCTGTTCCTCAGGAAAACCATTCAAAATGTGTCGTCTGTTGAGCCAACTTCCTCTTTCTGGGTTTTTGTTGCTCAGCTGCTTACCAGCGCAATAGCAAAATGTTCCTTTGACTGAGAAACAATGCGTGCTACACAACGGGGAGTGTGTGTGTGTGTGTGTGTGTGTGTGTGTGTGTGTGTGTGTGTGTGTGTGTGAGGGGAGGTGCAGGGATTAGATGAGATAGACAATTGTGTGCTGAAAAGAGGAAAAGCAACAATGCAATCATACTGCATGCACGCTCAGTGGAGAAGAGGAAAAGAGCCAGAAAAATGCAGCTCTAAAATGACAGATCCTGCACATAATTGAATCGACCCCTGCCTCTGTCGTTCTCTCTCGCCCTTTAAAGATCGGTGCGACACAGACCAAAGCCCTGACCTCAACCTCCTGATGTAATCTCATTAGGGCCTTTTGATGCGTTGCTGAGACACAATTTACAATATTTTCTGCCTCCATGACTCAGATCTTTTTTTTTTTTTTTAACTGGCTTTATGTCGGCATCGTCGACTCATCTGTGATCCAAAACAGAGCCGCTACCATGTTTGATGGAGACATGAAAGCATCCTTGCCACGCATACGGCATCCTTCATGGAGTCATCTTGCAGCACATCGGCCATTTTGTGCCATTTTGTACTATTTTGTACCATTTCCTATTTATCTACAAGCATAACATTTTTGTAAGGTTCTGAATTTGAGTCATGAGTCACACCTGGGTTGCCCCCCAACATTGCTCCCTGTGGCCCGCTGGCACAGGGAATCGAAAACTGCAGGGTTACTTCTGAGAATTGGTTCCCGGTAATTCGATTACAGTACTTGAAATTGTTTATTATGCTTGTCGGGCAGTTCCTCTTATCGATTGCCTTGGAAAGAAATTGTTTAATTTTGGCAGCTGGCATGACCTCTGAAAGCAGATCATTTTCTGCCTTATTTATTTATGTATGTATGTATGTATTTATTTATTTATTTATCTGTTGCTGAAAATTTCTTTGTTTTATTTTTCAATTTGTTGTGTAAATATTCACAAATCAAGGCGGAAATAATGACATTTTGAATCTTTCCTTTGAATGGTCTCAGTTTCAAGTTGTTGCTCTGAAAAACTCAGACTTCATTTTGTCTAGACCAGAAAGTGTCGAGGTGGATAATTTCCAAAGACACCCTAATATCTAAAGTTTTTGGGTCTCTTGAGATACTTTGAGAATTAAGTTGCCTCCTTTTCATGCCCCCCCCCACACTATTACATTACAGATCAGGAGTGCCTGCTGTTCGAAGTTGACGATTTTAAAGAGTTAAGTAAAGAAACCCATTTGAATTGTTTCATTCTCTCACACAGTGAGAATCAAAGGAATCAGATCAATAAGCAGCTCTGGTAATGGAATCCATTGCCATCAATTCAACCGCCATCCTCAAGGTGGCGAGAGCTTTGTATTCATCGAATCAAACTCCCCAATGTGGTTGTTGCACTAGTGCATTGCTCTTTGATTCTCCTTTATGCCGCACTGACATGTGGTTGTTTTTGCTTCGTAGATGAGCTTTGCCACCCGCAATAGCATTATTCACTGCACGTTTTACCGAGGCCTATGGAGACAAAGGGCAATTATGTCTGGGGCCTCGCTCAGAATAGTCCACCTTTCAAATGCTGTCTACAGCTGTTTGCTGAAATACAATCAAAGTCATGTCATCGACAAAGTAGACACTTGCACATTTTCTACTTTGATTTGACAACAAGATGTTACAACGTGAGGCAGTTTACCGAGACGGACCTGCGTGTGAGGCAGAGACGTGCAGCCAATCAACGAATCGGAAATGTAACCGGGGGACTGGAGCGTCGCTGGCGACAGATCCTCAGGGCTAGCCAAGCCATCTTTCCACTCCTGCTGCACACAAACAAACACGTCCACGGGTCATACAAACAGTGTCACGGCTTCTTAGCAGGCACCCAAAACAGCTCATTTTCATAGCATTTCTACGATAACCTTAATGTACGCAGTATGTTTAACAACATCACCTACAATGTTGGAAATGTATTTGTTCAAAGATGTACCATTGAGATCCTTTGCACAGTAAATATCACATCAATTGACCTTTCGCTGAGCACAGCAATCAGCATCAAACTATTTCACAGTGAGACAGGCATTTTTTTTGTCTAGCCAAGTACTGCATAATTAATCACATTATATTCACCACAGAGTTTGGGAGCGAACTTCAGCTTCTAGATATCCACTTTAGCACAACAAATTCATTTAAATGTAGTCAACAAGCAGCAAAAAAAAAAAACATGAATGTGGACACTGCTCTCCTTCACTCTTTGTCTAGCGTTAGATTTGTGCGCCAAATACCGAAATGCAGAAGTGCGTTTGTACATACAAGAATGTGTTTTGTGAATACAAAAATAGGGTTTCGTGAGTACAAAACCTTACTTTTTGCAACTAGCGCCTCATACCTCTTATTTCCTCATCTGAAGAATGTATGTGATGTATTATGTTCATGCGCTGAATGTTAAACTGAATATTCATGAGAACTACAATGTCTAAAAGAGCCATCTATCCATTGCCATTAGCCAATAAGGCATCACAATGAATTTCAATATGCATTTCTGGTATTTAGTTCCAATAGAACTACATCTTCCACCACCCCCTCACCGTCCTTTTAAGGCAGCATGCTCAAGTTTATGTGGAAGGAAAGCAGGCACAGCACTGTGTGTTTGCGCACATGGCAAGCAAAAAACAAAACAATTATCACTGCTCACCAGCTGTGTGTGTGTGACAGGCAGGATGGTGAGCGACTCATCAGACCTCAGGGAGCTGCCTAGATCCTGGCTCTGACTGTGGGACGGAAGAGGAGGAGGCTTTCCCTCCAGTTTGCGAATCTGATGCTCCCCTTTGGCCGCGGCCCCGGCACTGAGCTTGCGAACGGGGTTTGTCAGCCATTTCTTCAGGGTGCTAACAGAACGCTTGGAACCGGGGGAGCTGGGAGCCGAGCCGCTTGAAGCCGGCGGAGGCAGAGATGCCACAGAGGTAGAGATGCTACCCTCGCTGCCAGCTGCCGAGTACGAGTCTGCGGGAAGAGCAAAGAGAGCAGGAGTTAATCACACCGGGCCTCCGAGAGTTAAACGAAGGTACGCCAGCAGGCAAGCTTACTCTTCATGTTCACTGCGCGTGAATCGGTAAATCAATCAATCGTGGAGCAAAAACAACATCGGGTATGAGCTTTCTGTGAGTGCCCACTGAAGCAAAAAGGAGGGCAGTGGTGCAGGTTGCTCGGAGGTGGCTGGAGGACTGGATGTGAGGGAGAAATAAAAACAAAGGGTGGATATATAAAAATAGCCTGCCCCCAAAGACACAGCTGTGCTCCTGCGAGCTGACGCTTTGTTTACAGGAAGCGGACCATTTTCAGCTCGAATCCAATCACGTGATCGGATGAAAGGTAGAAAAATGTTCTGCTGGGTTCAACCCAGGAGACATACAGTGGGGGGGAAAGGAAGTTTGTTTGTTTGTCTTGTCCCCCAATGTCCATCCTGCCCGATCCCCTCCAAACTCATCTGCCTGAGTATAAGCCGCTGCTCCTCCATATCTGTGTGTTCAGGCATGCCACACATCCATCTTATTGGCCCTGACCAGAGTTTTGACCCTAGAAACACTCTGCAGCTGTTTCTGAAGAAGATTTTTTGAAGGATTTTTTAAAAAACAAATAACACCTTTGGCTAGTAACTTCTCAGTCTGAACACAGAAAAATGTCTCCTTTTGAAAGTGCAAGAACATCACCTTCTTCCTGGACTGTCGTTGCATGCGTGTTGCCCAAGAAAATGAGCTTGATCAAGCTAAGCATAAATCTAAGGGGACCGGTGAAAACACCTTGCCCCACATGGCCATGAATCAAATTCTGTCATGATTCTGTTTGTGACCAACAGGTGGCACTGTAGGGCTCCCCCCTACAGCTGCACACCTGTTGGTCGTAATGTCATTAGTAGTACAAAAGGATTCCCGCCCGACCACTCATTGTCGGGTCATTGTTGCTTGTTTGCGGCTGTCATGTTTGTTTCAGTTATGTTTAGGTCATTGTTATGTTTTATCTTCAGTCATGATTTTTGTTTGATACTTTGAACTTTGTTTGTTTTGGATTCAGTTTTCTCTGTGTTTTATTAATTACAATCTGTCAAGTTCACCCTGCTCCTCCCTCCTGCCTGCTTTTTGGGGTCCACTACCACCTCGTAACGTGACAAATTGCCAATAGAGTAATTCAAGTAAACTTTTGGATTAAATGGTTGGTGCAACTGAGAGAGTCCCAAGGACATCTCCTCGTGCAGATTTGCAAACTTGAGAATAGGCAGCCGGGCTTCATTTCCCACTCAGAGTGGACATGAGCATGAACGATTGTCTTTCTCCGGCTCACCTGCATCCCTGAACATTAGAAGCGGTCCAGAAAATGCAAAAATGCATAGAAAATGGATGGAATTTTCGATGCATTTGTCACACTCAACAGTGAGCAGAAGGCCTGCTTCTTGCGGTCAGATTAACCAATCAGAAAAACTTTATTTTTAGTTTCTTTTGAAGGAGGACATTACTTTTCAGGAATAAAAACATGGTTGGAATTGGTCAAAATGATAAAAATATTTTGTGAGTCCAGCAGCCGAGTTTAAGTCAAATGTCAAGGAGTCCAAGCCAAGTCGGAGTTAACAACAAAAAAAAACATGTCGAGTACTACAGTCCCCCGGTAAGCACTAATGATAACTTCTTAGGAGAAAGATACATGCGTCTGTCCCTTCAAGTTAAAATAACAACCTTCCCACCCTTTGATGATTAACTAGATGTATCTATTAAACATTTGGCCAAATGTAATGATCCCAATGTGTACACAACTTAAGATAAACACATTGTTTCTACAACCTGAGCAATGTGTGTCCAGCAGAGCATGGACACAAACTTGGAACAATCGCCGCTGGAAGGAGAAGGCGCGCGTAGACGTAGAAGGAAAGTCTGGCTCGAAGCTCTGCATGTTGTCAATTGTTCTAGTTGGATACGACAAACGCACATGAAAGTCACAGCATTCGTGTTGTTGAAAGACCGTGGCAAAACATGCACCATCTGTGGGGGTCCCCAGAAAATATGTAAATGAAACGTTATGGCAACCCTCGCAGCAGCCCACCACCGGTGACCGGCTTCTCTCACCTCCAACAAGAGCCAGGCCGCAAGGTTTGCATTTCTCGGAGTTCTCTGGATGGCTTCATCCAGTCTGAGGTGAAAGGGTCGCGGAACACAGACAGAGCCGGTGATAGTGTTCCTAAACAGCTCCGGCTATCAGCGCAGAGAGCTTTTCCAAAGAGCAGACGAGACGAAGAGAGGCCGACGCTTGTTCAACGAGCCATTGACACGGCGAGAGAAAGCGCAAAATAACACAGCGATATCTGTCACCATGGCAACAGTGATTTCCCGGCTGACCCGACAAAGCTCAATCTCGGTATGGTTATGAAACCTTCATTTAGGCACCCTGATGAGGTCCGTGGGATCTTTTAGTCACAGCGAAAGGAAAGCACAAAGGGAAATGACAAGCTCCCCCTCAAAGCGACATGTTCCCCCGACAACAGAGCTACATTGGTTATTTTACATTATACACCCACATTGGAGGCCGGGGGGTGGTTGGGGGCTTCCCATTCTCCCTCGACCCTGCTGTGTGCTGCTGATACTGCCTACAGTGCCGAGCGCTATTCATTGTGATTATGGAGCATCAAAGCAAAGCTTACCCACAGTGATTTAGTTAATGGAGCGGAAGTGTAGCTCTTGTGACAGTGATCGAGCAGAGGGGCAACATTAAACTGGGCTCATTTGTCTCATTTTGAGAGCAAGACTGTCAATGTGGCCCACTTACTCACTCACTCACTTTCTCACTCCCTGGAGAAGTGAGATGGTAACCTTCAGGAGGCAAATGTTTAGACTTGGCATGACCATTTGAGCCCACGTCCTTGATCAGCAAAAGGAAAAATTAATGTGCCGTTATATGTTCTAATGCTAGCGTCATAATGAGTACAATTATGTCGCTCTGAAGAGTTTTTCCATGAAGTTATTGTAGCTCATCAACTCAAGGGCGACATCATGATGTTCTTCTTTAAAACCCTTGTGTTACAATTTATTTACAATTTTTTGTAGATTTTTGCGTGTTGTCATCTTTAAATCAGACAAAGCATAAAAGTTGTGTGATATGAAATATTCCAATTCATGTTTAGATAGGCGGCCCGGTGGCCCAGTGGTTAGCACGTCGACTTCACAGTGCAGAGGTACCAGGTTCGATTCCAGCTCCGGCCTCCCTGTGAGGAGTTTGCATGTTCTCCCCGGGCCTGCGTGGGTTTTGTCCGGGTACTCCGGTTTCCTCCCACATTCCAAAAACATGCATGGCAGGCTGATTGATCCCTCTAAATTGTCCCTAGGTGTGAGTGTGGGCGTGCATGGTTGTTCGTCTCTGTGTGCCTGCGATTGGCTGGCAACCAATTCGGGGTGTCCCCCGCCTACTGCCCAAAGACGGCTGGGATAGGCTCCAGCACCCCCCGCGACCCCAGTGAGGATAAGCAGTTCGGAAGATGAATGTTTAGATAGATAGATAGATAGATAGATAGGTAGGTAGATAGATAGATAGATGTTTTGGTCATAGCACAGTACCGCTTTTATTGTCCATAGAGGGCAAAAATACCAAGAAAAAAATAAGAACTATTTGTGTATGTATAGCGCTGATACCACTGAACATGTCCAGTGGTTGAAAGTAAAATAAATATTCAGGAATAATACTTTTAACATTTTTTGTAAAATTGTATGTTGCATTATATAAGATTATTTACATCGACTGTAGCACAAGGGCTAGTTAGACACTGAAAGGTGAGACGAAAGGACCAGTCCCTCAAAGCACTCAAATTTGCCTCAGATGCTTCATGACACGATTCATCATCGAATTGAGTAATTATTTGATTTATGTGGCCATGCCTAATCTGGTCCCCATCCCTCATTTTAATCACACAACATAATTTTACGACTCCTATTACACAACAGTGGAGTTTTTGAGACGCTCTTAAAAGTTTCTGTGTTAAAAAGTTGAAACTAGTCATCTCATTGTGGTCACTGCAAGCATGTGCACCACAGACAGAACAAGAATGCTCGACCAGTGGTTTGTTTGTACTTATAATAGAGACGTTTCAGAGACATGTATTTTGCATGGTGGAATTGTGACAAAAGTGGAGGAATAAAGCGCAAGGAATCAAGGCAAGGCAGCTTAAAAAAAGGATTAATTTGAAATAAGACAAACAAGATTCATGGTTGAGGCATCTACAAAACATGCCGCGCATTCTCAAGTGTTTTTGTGGGTCCGTGTGAGCCGGCAACATGTTGTACCTCGTTTTCAGAAACCCGAAGCAAAACACGTTTTTCCAAGATGATGCTGGTGTGAGAGAGCCCCTTATTGGGCTCAATTTCATCAACAAGTGACTTGCCCGGTCATGTAAGAGGGACGAAATATCCGGCGGAATATTCTCCGGAGGCACACGAAGCTCTGCCGCGATCAAAGAAAAATGGTAGGCAAGCAAACATCAAATCACACTAGCAAAGCAGCTTCGACCGAGTGGATGGAGATGGACGGGCCGCAAGCGTCGCCCCTGCTTTGTTGGATCCAACTTTCCTTTAGTATCGATCGCTTGGTCTGAGTGATTCGCTGAGCGGACAAATGGGGCTAAAAGCGTCGGCGGTAATGGAACATAACTTCTTGACAGCAACTCCACTTTGGAGGTCTCTGTCGTCTCAAATGCTCCCCCAAACAACCAGCTGTAAACATCCAGCTGAGTCAGTGCCAATGCCAATGACAAGACCTCCACATGACAACTGTGAGGTTGCAGCAGTACGGCAGGCTCACCCGCAACACAACATCACGCTTCCGGCGGTCCTGCCTCACCCTGCCGACTTCATTCTCTGCTGCGCTATTGCATTCCAACCACTCAGCCGAAATGGGCACTCAGCAAAGGAGGATGCGCAGACTGTAAAGGAGACAACAGGGCACTTAGTATCATCGCCGTATGGACGGGAAAGCCCAGACGGTGTTGTGATGGACTCCAAGGAGAAGGAGCTTTGCAATCCTTCGAGCGCTCCAGCATGTTTCACCACCTTCAGTCACATGCAGGCGTAATTACACGATTGGTGTATTATTCCGACGGAAGGATGTCATTTAGACAAGAAACATCAGGAGGAGAAAATTGTGCGTTTGGACCACTATTGTCTACATTTTGAAAGGGGCGAATTAATCACCCATCTCACTCTGGCAAGGTGCCGCACTCTATTTTAACCTTAATCTCGAATAATCGCTTCGAGCCATGGTGGACATGTCTGAATCTTGTCATTTCAGCCCTCTCTGATTTCTGTAGTGCTTCATCAACGCAGGCTGATGACCTTTTGTGGTTTCTCAAAATAAGACATTTGCAAACGTCTGCTTTTATTTTGGAAAACAATGAGCGAACCAGTACGTGAATCGGTTTCAACGATCTTAGTGATTACAACGTCAAACCCTCTCAGGTGATGAAGCTTCGTTGTTGTTTAGTTGTTGATTTATCATGCTATAAACAACTATAATTGGTTAATAAACAGTAACTGGGAAGAATATTTTTGTCATTCACATTACAGAAATATTAAAATCCGATTATTAGATTAATCAAAGCAATACTGGATAGAATATTGGATTCTGGAGATGCCATATTACAGTATCTCAGTAAAGACGTCATCATCGTTTTTTGGGTGAGCTTTGCCATTCACTGACAACTTCATTACTCTCATGTCAACTTTCTGGAACCTGATGCACTTTTGAATTGAGTCCTACCAGCATCTTATGGATCCTGCCCAAACTGGAAGCAAGTGTGAAGAGTTTCTATTTGGTGTGGAAGGACTTGTGAGTTTGGACACATCAAATGCATTTGGGATGAACAAGAACACACAATATGAGACCTTTGTTGAAAAAAAAGAATCTTCTTCTGGATAAACGGAAGAAAATTCCCACCGCCACGCTCCAAAAGATTCCTTTATCCATCAGGACTGGGCGACCTGATACTTTTGTTCATATAGTGTACGTGTGTACAGTATTACATTTGATTCCTGTAGACCAGTGATTCATGCATCCCGGCAGTTGACTTCACTGGACCGTCTCCCACCCTTTCCTCTTTCCTCTCGCTTCATCTTGCCCAGCCCCGCCTCCCCCATAAATCCGTTTAACCCCGCCACCGCATGTGTTTGAACTGCAGTATTGGCTGGGTCGTGCCCCTGGGATGCTGAGAGCAGCACATGCAGGCAAAAGCACAACTTGGCACATCAAGCGGACGCTTCCTTCAGACTTTCAGAGAAGTCTTCTTCTGAAATGAATGATCGGGATGACACGTCTTCAGTCGCGAGTGTCAACGTGGAAATGAAATCCACGATGAAGTTGAAGGTGAAGAAACTCAAAAAGGGAAAAGATTCTTATGGAAACTAGATTAAGTGCATCGGCACAAATGTTTTCATTGTTCCGTCCACATGAGGCCAGCATTTGGCGAACCCGAATATGCTCATTTTTGAAATCGGGTCGTGGAGTGACTCAATCTGAAGAGGCTGCCCATCAGAGCACAAGTTCTACTTTGTCCTTTCGTGCTTTTGTTTTGCACCCTTTGACATCCCTAGTTGGGGGTATGCTTACGTTGCGTAGGCTTCTTATTCTGTTTATTGTCAGTCCTATGACAGTGTTTTTGTGTGGACACGCACATTTTTGAAAGGAGCTCATGTTTACGGGAAACTTACAACAAAAAAAAGAAAGAAAAGAAATACCGGTAGATTGGCTACGGTTCCCTGTGGGCATGGCTGAAGTGAAAACCTTTTGTGGGGCTTGCGGTTCAGTCTGCAAAAAAGAAGAGTGGGTGCTTTTCAAATCTACGTTTCTCAATCATGGCATTATGGTTGTTGATGTAATAATAAACTTTGGATAAACTTTTCCTTTGCAGATACGAAAGAGTGTCTGTCTGTGTGTGCAGAGAGACATACGGGGGAGCAGAGATTTCCTGTCCTCCTACTGACCCACTTTTGGAGTCCACACACTTCCACGCTTCCAGGAGCACACGGTCACACTTAAGTAACAGAGGACACGCCAAAGTGGCTGCAGCGCACACGGTCGTCTGAGTGCGCTTGGCCAGAGTAGTACTGTCGGATGCAAAAAAATGGACATTTGCAGGCTGCAACGTGTGTCGTTGGACCGTTTCATGTTGTTGTGAGACCAACAAAGCAGCCAAAAGAAAAGCTCTGATTGCATGTGATTTCTACTAACCCCACCTTGTGGCCAAGGTGCACACATTAGAAAGAGCCACACAATGTCTATTGAATTAGAACAAAAAACATGACATTCTTGACATTTTGTATGTTACATTACAGTTTGTTTTTGTCATGTTCAATAATTTACAACTTTAAAACATTTAGTTGGCTTTTTGGGAAGGCTCCATCAGATTAACGGCGTTTCTCTTCAAGCATGGCCATAAGACAAATTAACCTTGTATCTCCCGGCAACACAATTTTATGCAACCGTCTAATATTTTTAGCAGTCATATAAATATGGAAGATGTAAATAAAACAATTTAAAAAAAACAAAAAATTCAAAAAGAGTGGAGAGCAAATAAATTGTTCAGAGATGCCCAAATCGCTGTCATCGGTTTTCTGCATCCGACAGCCATTTGAATAACTTTTGCACATCTGTGTCAACGGGGCTCCTTTTGACATGGCTATTATCTCTAGTATGATTTCCATCCATCCATTTTCCGAACCGCTTGATCCTCACTAGGGTCGCGGGGGGTGCTGGAGCCTATCCCAGCAGTCTTCGGGCAGTAGGCGGGGGACACCCTGAATTGGTTGCCAGCCAATCGCAGGGCACACAGAGACGAACAACCATCCACGCCCACACTCACACCTAGGGACAATTTAGAGTGCCCAACGAGCCTGCCATGCATGTTTTTGGAATGTGGGAGGAAACCGGAGCACCCGGAGAAAACCCACGCAAGCCCGGGGAGAACATGCAAACTCCACACAGGGAGGCCGGAGCTGGGATCGAACCTGGTACCTCTGCACTGTGAAGCCGACGTGCTAACCACTGGACTACCGGGCCGCCCCTCTAGTATGATTTATTTATATTTTTTACTTGTTCTTGTATTAGCGGGCGGCCCGGTAGTCCAGTGGTTAGCACGTCGGCTTCACAGTGCAGTGGTACCGGGTTCGATTCCAGCTCCGGCCTCCCTGTGTGGAGTTTGCATGTTCTCCCCGGGCCTGCGTGGGTTTTCTCCAGGCGCTCCGGTTTCCTCCCACATTCCAAAAACATGCATGGCAGGCTGATTGGGCACTCAAAATTGTCCCTAGGTGTGAGTGTGAGCGTGGATGGTTGTTCGTCTCTGTGTGCCCTGCGATTGGCTGGCAACCAATTCAGGGTTGTCCCCCGCCTACTGCCCAAAGACGGCTGGGATAGGCTTCCGCATCCCCCGCGACCTTAGTTAGGGTAAAGCGGTTCGGAAAATGGATGGATGGATGTTCTTTTATTATTCCTGTTGTCGACTTGAATACTTTAGATGCAAGTACTGTAACGCCTTCACCTGTAACCTTGTGTGATGGAATTTGTGGAGGATTTGGCTGTCAACTTCGGGGTCTAATTGTTTGGGCGGCGCACCGCTGAGGTGGACGGGCACACTCTGGTGTCATCATTCTGAGCACATTTTTGATGCCGCGTGCGGTATAAGTGAGCTCAGCATGAGAAGAGAAGGCCATCAGAGAAGATGTGCACTTGGAACGTCGACCCGCAGATGGGCCCCTGCTGCGCCACGAGTGCGCTTCTCAGTCAGACATGATGGGCTTTCCAGACAAATATTGTCATTCCTTCCCATGGCTCTCCATTTCCCTTCCAGTTCATCGCCATAGCAACAAAACCCAAAAGGAGAACGTGAGGGACAGCCGCGGGAAAAAAAAAAATTGGTTTTCGACAAGCCAGGATACATGGCAAAAAAAAAAACATACTTGTATTGGTATTCCATTGTAACGTTGACAAACAATATTTTCAACATGATTTCCATAATTTTCCGTGCATAATTTGATGTGCTTTGCTAAATTCAGGTGCACTCTGCGGAATAAATAGTGAAATATCCCAAGCGCGCAGACTTTGTGGACTGCCTGCGCATCGTGGGCACACAAACACAGGACTTGGCACTTTTATGTGTCGTAATTAGCATCGATTTGTCATCAAAGTTTGTACAGAAACAGCTGTGCTTGTTGTTATTTGTAAAACAATAGTGAGAGCACAAAGGGAGGATTTCTTTGACGTTCAAAATCCTCTGCACCTGTCACAGCCTTTGACTGCTCCACTCCACAAGAAGCAGAGCAAAGCGCGTTTGCTTTTGGCCGTGAGGAGGATGTCATACGACGACTTAAAATCCTTGAGTGGGAGGAGCCATCGCACACTACATTGAAATATGGAATTGAAATGTGAAATAACCTAGCTTCACACACCGTGGGGCTAATTGAACTGATATTCTCTCTTTGGACTTTTTATATGGAATCTTGAATTCCTATTGATGTGGTGCACTAGCTGAGGTTTGTGAAGATAAAATGGTCTAAAATGGGTTCAAGATAACTTGAAAACACGACGAATGAAAGCGAAGAAGGATGCTCCGATCTGAAATGTGATTGTTGGAAGCACAAGGTTTTTGCGGCAACTATGCACACATGAAAGGCGAGCAATATAAGGAACCCACAAAACAAAAAGTCATCTTGTCTTTGAGATTAAAGTTGTTATGTTTAAGGACAAAAAAAGATTCTGAGTTACTTCATGATATGACCTGATTAGTCCAAGTAATTTGTTTTCAGACTGCTCTCCTATGCTAGGGTTGACATTGACTCGATCTTATTACAATGTTTATTTCTGTAAGATTATATTCTCATAATTTAAGACTATTTTCTTGTATTTATTTTCCTTTACGTGGCTCTAATGTTCCTTTGCGCCATGGCACCCAATTAAAAATATTCCAGGCGTGTGTCTCTGGCTGTCTTTCACGATATGAAAAAATAAATAAATAAAAATTCTTCAAGAGAAAAAAAAGTTTTACTTTACTTTTAACGAATGTGCCTGTTGTTTTTTTTCTTCTTAAAGTTTGCATTTCTTTAGGAGAAAAAGTGTGGAGAGGAAAGGAGGAATCACCACTCAAGTTGCTGCTGCAGCTTTCAGTCCGTTGGAAATCGTATTGTGTAACAACATTGTACACAAAAAAATTGATTCAAAGTTTAAAAAGGGGAAAAGGTTTAGTTGAAAAGGATGATGCAAAGTAAAATAAAATAAAAGTCAGCGATGGCTCGCTGGATGTGTGTACGACTTTTATTTTATCATCCAGCGAGCCAAAGTGGGGTCAGAATTGAAAGAAGTGGCTGCTCTGCTGGCTTGGGCTGTGCATGGGAGAATTCTTTCTAAACAAGGTATGGAATGCACTCCTGTGTTTCATAATTTGTTCCCTCATTCGCCTCCTTTTCCCATTTACAAATAAAGCCTTAAGGAAGAGGAAAGGAGCTTGCAGGAGAGCTGCATGGGAGCTGTGGAAATAAGTCAGGACAAACAGAGTAAAAGCCAGCGCCGAGCAAAAAAAAACTAAAAGCGTGACAGTGAACATTGTGAAAAGGGGGAAGGACATCATTAATAACCGGCGGACTGGCTGTCCGCCGGACAGTCTGGAAGAAGAGGAGGAGGAGGAGGCCAAACGGGAAAGCTAATGCAAAGGTCCTGATGCTCCACTTGCTGTTCAAATTCCCAAACTGACAAATCATATAACACCCAGCCCGAAATTCATGACTGGAACGCCGGGTTGTGACCTCGTCCTTTCCTTTTGTCCTCTGTCTTCGTGCATGAGGCGATGAAAAAAAAAATGGCTGCACAGCGAGGTACAGGGTGGGCTCAGGGGCAAAGATTAAAAATATCTCCGAACATGAGTTTGGGCCACGGCAGTGTGGCAGCATACCTTCAATTCAGCTATTTTGGTTGCTTTTTCCATAATGTCTCGAGTCTGCCTTATAAGCTGATGGGAAAAACAGGTTCTCCAGCGGAGACATAAAAAGGCACGCTGCTTTTGTCGGGACAATTTTCCTCCGCTTTTGCCAACAAAGCTGGTTTCTGTCAAAGCACAATCGATTTATCATTAAAAAATAGTGTCTCGAGGCTTTGACGCTGAGAAACTCTGCACGAGGACGTTGACAAAGTGGCTTTATTTGATTTTAAAGTGCCAGGAAACTACAAAAAAAATGAAGCTCAGAAAACAAAGGAGCAAAGGGCTTTGAACAAAAATTATTTAAAAAAAAGAAGAAGCTAAACGCTTATGTGAACTCGTAGTAAAAACCAAGCCATTCGATGGGCAGATTCAGTCATCAAATGTTTCTGGATAAACTACATAATCAGTTGGCCTTGATCTATGTGATGAATACGTGATGGATGTAATCATCCTGCAACACAACTTTCTTTTTTTTCTGAATTTACATTTACCTTAGCTCTAGTGAATTATTACCTCTGGCAAGGTGGTTGAGTGTCCATGCAGGATTGCACAATAACAGATTTTCAAGCTTGATGGCTAATACTGCAATTTTAGATCAACTGTACTGTTGTCATTATTTGGAGCCCACAAACACACACAAACAGTGGGAAGGAGCGATAAGAAGATGGAAGAGAGAAGACCTTTGTGTGTGTGTGTGTGTGTGTGTGTCAAGTCAATTCAAGTCAAGTACAACTTTATTGTCAAATGCACTGTATGTGCAATTTTCAGCACAGATTAAATTTCTTCCCTCTCAACCAGACAAGACAACAAGAGGAGCCGCTGTGGGTGCACAGAACAGTTAGCATCCATCCATCCATTTTCTGAACCGCTTTATCTTCACAAGGGCCGCGGGGGGTGCTGGAGCCTATCTCATCAGTCTTTAGGCAGTAGGCGGGGGACACCCTGAACCGGTTGCCAGCCAATCACAGGGCACACAGAGACGAACAAACATCCACGCTCACACTCACACCTAGGGACAATTTAGAGTGTTCAATCAAGAAGCATGTTTTCGGAATGTGGGAGGAAACCGGAGTACCCGGAGAAAACCCACACAGGCTCGGGGAGAACATGCAAACTCCACACAGGGAGGCGGGAGCTGGAACCCGGTACAGTGAAACTCCTCTAGAACGAAACCTACATGGGCGAAAATACCCCCTAATGTGAAAAAATCTTCATGCATTAACACCATTCCCATTCTCCTGCACCCCATACGACAAAAAAAACCCTGTTGCGTTATACGAAATCTTTTTCTCTGCTCTTGCCTCGCGAGAGATTCACTACAATGAAGTTTAATCCAACAGCGACCTGTACTGCTTCGTTCGGAAATGGCAAAAGCAACCACCACACTGGTTTACACAGCTCCGAGTTTCCTGAATGCAACATACTAATAGCTGCTCTTGCTATTGGCTTACCGAGCATCCTCCTGGCCTCCGATTGGCCAAAAGGGACCTCACCGTCTATGTGTCTAGATACTGTAGCTTGATCCGTGGAAGATAGCGTGGAATGCATCCGATTAGCTGCTCAGAGTAAATTGTTTATGGCTCGACGGACATTCAAATAAACGAACGTTTCCTGGAATGCTTTACTTGTTATCATGCTAAAAACCTTACGCTAACAGTTAGCGGCTAACTGGAGCGCTAATTAGAGAGAAGGCGAGTTCCATCGCGCTAACTATGGCCATCGAGGACTACGAAGCGTAGCTGGGAAGACAATGTCAAATGTGGGAAGAAGACGCAGATGCTGACTTCCTCACCAAGATGGGAAGAGTGCTTCACTGGTGGATGTGGGGAGGGGGGGGGGAGAAAGAGAGTGTTTGACTCAATTCAAAACAGAGTTTGTAGCTTAAATTTTGACTTCACCAACGTTGCTAGTCACCAAGTGTGCATACCTGCAGAAGTCGGGAAGCATCTCATCTTGCATTCGTTTCGTGGCTTCATCCATGATTCATCCTAGACTTTTACTAAGAGGCGCGCAGCAAAATTGGATTTTGATTTTCTCTTAGACTCTGTGCTGGTTTTTGATGTGAATTCCTTCTCCACCGGTTCAGTCTTGGCCCGCATATACAGTACGAAAAGCATCCCCTCCGAGCATTTCCATCCCGTTGAGTCGAGTTAAGTCCTCATGAATGACAAATTGACAATGCTTTGCACTCCAACCAACATATTACGGGAGCATCATGAGCTGGGCTGATTTTTCTGACTTCACTTTACAGATGCATGCTAATCTCTTAGACATTCCACCGGTATCTTTCTTTCCATCCCGCGACAGATCATCATGCCACTCACATTGTTGTCTGCCACTGTTGTCCATTAAAAAAAAGTAACGTTTCATTTCCGAGCATCTTTTTCTTTTGCCAACTTTCCTTTATTTGTTTGTTTGTTTGTTTGGTTGGGTTTGTTTTTGCTTCCTCTCTTTACATTGGAGAACAAAGAAGAGCTGGGCTACAGAGAATTAGTGTATCGATTTGCTTGTTCCTTTCAAGCACGGTCATCTCTTTCTGTTTGAACGTGATCTTTCTTGAACCAAGACCAGAAATCATGCACATAAAGCAGAGTGCAACGCTAAGTTATGAGAGGTGAGGCTTTAGGAATAGCATGAACTCAAGTGAACGCAATGCCCGATGGGGTGCTGAGAAGATGAGAACACAATTGTGTGAATGAAAGGCTCCGTATGGTGACATAGTGGCGCATGTGTGTCATCCGGCACGCAAGTGCATGTTATTATACTTAAGTAGGGGATGCCACATGCTGGGCACTGTCATTTTGTTCGCGTTGATGGCTTTTTCTTCTGTTGTTCAAAGAAATGAGTGGGATTGATGGGCTGTACACCACCTCTAAAACGAGACGAATGAAATAAAGATGGCATCTTTTGTTTACTGTTAAAGACAACACAAATAATGCTGACCTTGTTGCGATTTGCATCAAGATTATTTAACAGCCAATCTCATGAAAGCTACATGGTTGAGAGGGTATGAGTAATACAGATTAATTAAAACACCAAAATAAGCAGTTTATAAATTCTTCAATCAAGCTGAAAATCTCTCAGGAAAATTGGCTTTTCCATCTTGAAAAGAAATGCTGGCCTCCCTTGCCTGCTTGGTGGTGACAGCAACCTGCTGCGATGCTTGGAGGAACAGCTGATCCACAGGGATTTGCATGCACATCACCAACTTGATAGATTATCGAGAGTTTAAAAAAAATGTAAGACAAAAAGATTCCAAGATTGCCCCGGTAGGAGAAAGTTTAGGGCTGGCGTGGAAGAAGAAAGGGCAGAATGGTGCAGGCCGACAGCAGAGACAACACGAAAGCCCGATCGCAAGTCGTGAGAGCGGAGATGCTGCCCAGGGCAACACGGTCAAACTCAAAGCAGATGAGCGACTTCGAACACAAACGCAGCCGCTGCTGAGAAGAGCCTCTGTCTCTGTGGCGGCAGTCAAACAGTAAAAGGAGAAATGGGCCCAAAAGAACTACACCAAGGATTCCCTACCACTGTGCTGTGGCACATCACTCAACCGAACTCACTTTTTATTTATAGAGCTCTTTGACAACACCCATCGCTGAAAAAAAGTGCTGTGCATAAATACAAATTGAACATAAATCATAAGACAATATGATGGGGGGAAAAAAAACAATAAAACAATGAAAACCAATAGCCACAAGCGGAGAAAGTTACAATAAAAACAAATGACATAAGCCAACCATTAAATCAGGCTTAAAAATTATATTAAAAAAAAAAAACAGTGTGCCATGCGAGCACAACAGAGACATTGCGGGCAGTTATCCAATTTCACCATGTTGCTTCAAAAAAAACCAGATGATTTATTTACTACAAATGTACAATGTATCTTTGTTCATCTATCTATGCCAGCGACATGTGGTGACAGGAAGAACAATTAAAAGCATTTCCATGAGATGGCAGAAGGTCCGTTGAACCTCTGTAGTCAACTGTTCGTGTTCAAAGAACTGAATAACGTCAAAAAGTGTTTCAACTCAACAGAGCGAGCACTTGTTTCTGATTTGTGAGTGGAGCAACTGGGCCATCTGGCCTTTGTAACATGGCGGCGCCCAATAGACCAAGCTTCACTGCCCGCAAAAATTATCCTAGCACGAGACGTTCACACATTAAAAGAAGACTCCAACAGTAAGTTAGTGCTTTAGCTTGAGTGCCACTGCAGCTGTATGCGAGCATACAGTAAGTGAATGTCATTTTTTATGAAATGATTTGAAGCACGTTTGGAATAAACTAAAGTCTGAGGAAAATGTCTGCAAGTGGCCCGAAGAAGTGATCACTGTGATATAAATCAGCACAATTTACTGGAATTCCTCCAGATTTTTATTGCAGCCGTAAGACATGAAATCTGTGTCCTATAAAATGGCAAAAGTTGAGTCGGCTCACACCAGTTCCCAGTGGCTCACTTGCATCGTGACATGCTGCATGAAGACAGCCACATAGTTTCCCACGTCATGATAATATGCTACCTCCATATATATACCACTGAGTGACACACTGCCCCCTGATTTATTCTTTGCAGTTTACATTGCAAGTGCAATAGTTTATGCTCTGCACAGCAGGTTTCAAATGGTGCCACTGAAATGGATCTATATCTCTATCCTAAGTTGCTAAACTGAGAGCTTCTAAACGGCCTTTAATCGTCCTACGACAATAACCGTCATGTTCTGTTCTAATTATAGATGCTGCTTTACTGTAGAAACTGGATGTGATCTCCACAGTATGCCTTTGGCGAAGCCACTGGTGGCGACTGTACATGAAAATGTACTTGCTAAATGAGCAGGCTAACTACAGCAGCCTCACATAAATAGTTAAGCGAAGAGGCTTCTGCACATCTGCACATTTCCAATGGAGGCAGTACCCAGGTTCAATCTCGGACTGTAAAACAACATCAAGAGGGTTAGGCATCCAAATAGAACCTTTTTTTTTTTTTAAATGACGGGATATTCTCTTCAATCTGACATCCTCCACGTGCTTCCATATCATGATCAAAGCATTTGCTATGGGCACATGCAAAAGGTGCAATGGGGAGCTGCAGGCTATGGAAAAGTATCTACAGTATTACATAAGAGATTAAAGTCAAGGAATCCGTGGTATTTATCCAAGAACGCCAGCCAGTAATATTAATGACTTTTTTATGAGACACCCAACCGAGACCCCTATTTGTGCATGGTCTCACCGCTTGGTCCTTTATGCCTTTCCTATCGGCTTGTGAAATGGCACAAACACACAACTAAGACACCGCCGCACATGTTGCCACCAGACATTGTTGTTTGATTCGCTTTGTGATGCGATCACTGAAAATAGACAAAAGGTGGCAAAGTACGACACGGACTTGTGGTGTCCAATGAGAGCACTGACTCAGCGCCACCCGCTGCTTTGACTTGAGCTGCACTGTGGCCTAATGAACTGACTGTTGCCATTCCTGCTGAGCTTCGTTACGACATACGGCACGGTTATGGGTCAGTGTGTTGGGTACAGTGGAATGTTTCCCCCCCTTTGTGTTTCATCCAGCCACGTGCCGCACATTCCCGCCTGACACGCTCTAAAGCAGGAAGACGCTTTGCAACTCGGCCTCACATAAACACACTCATCCCGCTTGGTTTTTAATGGAAGAATGTGTGATGCACATCCTCCTTTCCTGTTGCTTCTCTGCCTGGTTTATGTGAGGGAGACCTCCTTTTTCACTCACTCTGAGGAATGTGCGTGTCACACCTGTTGCTTTAGTGAGAGGAGCGGGGGCAGTGAAGCGTTCACTTATCAAATCAGAAGATGGATGGGAAGGAGCGATAAGAAGCTGGAGGAGAGAAGACCAAGTTCGAGAGAAGGCCTTTCTGTGTGCGTGTGTGTGTGTGTGTGTGTGTGTGTGTGTGTGCTTGTGTGTGTGTGTGTGAGACACTGACCTCTGACACGGACATAGCAGCAGCCACACTTAGTCAGGACTTTGCGAAACAAGTGTTGGCAGCCACAGCAGCCTCGGTGGTGGCGATGGCGATGGTGGCCCCCTTTCATGCTGTTGGACCATGAGCAGAGGTGGGCATGGTCCGCCGCTCGCGCTCCTCTCCCTCGCTCTCCTTGGAGGTTGACCCCCCCCACCACCACCACCGCCCCCCTCAAAGTTCAAATCCCACCAGAAACAAAAAGCAGGTCCGTGTGGCCTCCTCCTTAGTTTACCGCAGACAGTTCACGTCCACTGTCCACAAAAGAAGCCACAAAGGAAGCCGGCGAGTCGGAGATTAACAGCCATGCAAAGATTCCGCTGAGCAGACTGTCATGTCGTCTCGCTTAATCTTTTTCATGTAGTGCGCTCGCCTCTGTGAACTGCCCGGTCAAATAGCAGACTGCTTCAGCGGAGAGACACAGTGGAGAAAGCCAGAGAGAGAGAGCGAGAGAGACAGAGGGGGGGGGGGGGGGGGGGGGAGACAGAGTAAGGGGAGGGTTGAGGATGGAGGGTGGAGTCTGCAAGCTCTCCTCACTGGCTATTCCAGGATAAGGTTCCCACTCCCCTAATTTTCACTCTTCCTGTGCGACCCCCACCAACAAACCGCAAACACCGCCTCCACCTCCTCTTTCCCTCTCAGCTGTTTTTTTCCCTCCGCGCCTCACTTTTATGCCTCCTCCGTCTGCTCTCATCTACAGGGCTTCTTCTCTTTCCAAACGCAAGAGCCGGTGAAAAGTGCCTCGTCACGAGTTGATCCTGCAGAACGGCAACAGCCCTACTGACACGCAATATTGTGAACAGACGTGAAGCCATGTTCGGTTGTCGGTGTAATATACTGCGGTTGCCTTTGAAGTGACATGCAAGAATGCTTTGGCTCTACTGGAGGTGCGCCTGTCTTTCTGGGCAACGTTTGCGTTCGTTCAAGGCCAAGAGTTCAACACAGCCAGCTTTTGTTTTCTCTTTGTAAATCCGTGGAGCGAGTGCTGTGGTCTCGAATTTCACAATGTTGGCATTCTGTGTGTGTGTGTGTGTGTGTGTGTGTCACATCTGACCTGACAATTCATCTTCAAATTTGGTGAATCTGTACTGCGTTGCGACAGACAAACAAGCCCAGATGATGATCCATGCACAAAGAAGAAAGAAGCAAGCCACTTCTGCTCTGCTGTCAAGGTGCAGTATGTGATGATGACACGCAATGAACAAGATTGAACTGGAACAGTTTGGTTTTGGTTTCCATTTTTATCATGGGGTTAAGTTAAAAAGCTACAATATTTTCTACGCACACAAAAGGCCCATTTTGTCTCAAATATTGCTCACCAATATGTTCGTGAGCACTTTTCCTTTGCCGATATGTGTCGTATCGCAGCATGATTATTGCCCTTGGCTGTCCACAGTAAAAGTCTTCTCGAACATTTCAACAATTCCCCAAATGTCATAAGCGGTGTTCAGAATCTGTACCCTATTCCTGGAAGGATTGGAGTTAAGGTCCGATCATGCAGTGCTGCACTCGACGCCATCGACCAAGACTTGGAGGTGTTGTGTCTGGCCGTCTCGTTTGTGATGATTGAGCAAAATGAAGCTGACGGTTTCCGTTTTTAGATGCGTGCACTTGATTGTGACTCATCAACCTTTGCAAATGAGGTCAGCTCATTGAATTGCAAACAGTGATACAGCGGGCCTGACTATACATAATCCACAAAATGACAGCAAGGCTGGTAATGACACTATTACACAGCATGTGCTTGGAGACGCAATCAATGGTTTGCTTAATGCGAAAGGAAAAAACAAAACATTTCATATGGTCGAATGACGTGACTCAGAGTGCGATCTCATATTCAGGCAACTTTGCCTGATTGCTTCGGCAGCAAAGCTACTCGACTTCTATTTGAGTTTGAGCATCATCTGGCTGAGAAGCTTTTTTTTTTTTTTTTTTCAAAGGCACCACACACCCTTGAGGTGTGCTGGCTTGATGCGTCAATGTGAGAGGTTCCCTTACTCTGGAGTTCACTTCAAAGTTATGTTTTCATGTTCATTCCTTGTCTTCCATAAATACAACAAATGAACAAAAGCTGCAAAGTTGTTTTATCTTCAAAAGTTGTGAAGAGTTAGCGAAATGACTGATCATCACTTTTGGGCACCATTATGTACGGTCCCAACACACTGTCATACAGTAAACTAACAATGGAGGGATTGAGTATACGCCTACAGAAACAAAATGGATGCAACAAAAGCTCAGCAGTAGATACACTTGAGTGGATGTGTTGAAGGGCACCGAGGTTGTACAATTTGCACATCCAACAATCATTTATGGAAATAGAGGATTCTTAAGTTGCACCATATTTCTGATTTAAACAGCCATGATGTCACGAGATAACTTCAGCATCCCTCATAAGACTTAAGCTCAGTGAGCACCCAGAGCTGAATATACTCTACACATGGTTCAAGTAACACAATTGAGAAATGCATCATGACTCAAAAATGAGATGAGGAAATTGGGATCTTGCTAATGTTGTTGAAAAAAAACTCAACTGAATCGAGCATCGGCCAGTGGCGGAAACACACCTAGTCTTCTCCAATCTACAACAAAAGCATAACTATGGTACAGAAGTGCAGCATTTCCTAATCTTTACTAACCCGAAAACACAACAAAAATTATTCACGACACATCGCCAAAAAGGTCACAAGAATAGGTCCTGCTCAGGTTAATTCCGTACCTTCTGCCAACCAGAGGAAGAAAGTTTAATTGTTCTGAGAGATGAAGAACGATGAATTATTTGTAGCAAACACATCTTTTTCTGAGGTGAAACTGGACCATTTTCCACGGCACAACTCTTGTGTTTGTCAATGCGTCTTAGTGTTGTGTCTTTGCTTGTGTGAAGCACATTGAGTTGTATGAAATGTGCTGTATAAATAAAACTGCCTTGTCTTACATGTGCGACTCAACGCACTGGAGACAAATTGCGCAGTGTGTTTTCACACACTTGGCCAATAAAGGGGATTCTGATTCTGATCGAAATGATTAATTCTGATTCTGATTAAGTCCAAAATTTGTGAATCAAATAACCATTTTTTCTGAACGGAAGTTTGAGAAATCCATCCATCCATCCATTTTCCGAACCGCTTCATCCTCACTAGGGTCGCGGGGGGTGCTGGAGCCTATCCCAGCAGTCTTCGGGCAGTAGGCAGGGGACACCCTGAATTGGTTGCCAACCAATCGCAGGGCACACAGAGACGAACAATCATCCACGCTCACACTCATACCTAGGGACAATTTAGAGTGCCCAACGAGCCTGCCATGCATGTTTTTGGAATGTGGGAGGAAACCGGAGCACCCGGAGAAAACCCACGCAAGCCCGGGGAGAACATGCAAACTCCACACAGGGAGGCCGGAGCTGGGATCGAACCCGGTACCTCTGCACTGTGAAGCCGACGTGCTAACCACTGGGCTACCGGGCCGCCCAGTTTGAGAAATCATGCAATGCAAAGAAGAAACCAACCAAGAAACCACAGTAGATCACTTCTGAAGCCGGGGAACCACACCGGGTTACCTCAACAAACAGATAGCAATACCTGCCCTTCCTCCCTGCTTGTTGCGCTCTCCCAATTTCTTAGTTTGTAATTTGCCAGAGGGGAGATTGAACAGTGCGGCGGAACGTCGCCACTTGTCTGATGCTGATACGGCTTCCAAAATCCGTAACAGCACACGTTGACAGACAACTGATTCAACCACAGAGACGAAGAGTTTTCCAAAAGAAGCAAGCTGAAGCACAGACAGCCAGATAACCACTGGAGGTGAAAGTGGTGCATATCCTAAATGTTAGTCAACGCAAACTCTGCACCACAGAGATTGCGTTCTTGTTTTTCTGAGACACATTCAATATTTTTGAATGGTTGGGTGAAAAAAACAAACTGGCAACACGTGATAGTGCAAGACACTCAGTAGGGGGCGTTAGTACCTGTTGCGTAACAGACATCAATACTGTCTGGATGGTGTAGGGTTACTTGATCATCAGTGCTGCAAGTAAAAGCGCTTTGTAGATGTCATGGCACACATTCAAAACACTGACTAAGGAACTAACTTGTTTGCTATAAATTAAACGGCCTTATCAGTGATAGAGCATGATCAATCATCAGCGATGGCAATGGGGATACAAGCAAAAAAAGAAAAACCTTGCAGAAATATGGGGGAAAAAATGTTCATGATCTTCCCCCAAATTCAGGGGGAGGAGAGAAGAGGAGAGGCGGGCATTGCCACTCTTTTCGTCTCTCTGCTTTTATCTTTCTCCCTGACTCCCCCACATCTTCTCTTTCTGCACGCCCCGCACCACAGCACAGACACACACGCGTTCAACACTCAAGCCCACTACACCACACACAAATCAGGCTACGGTGCAAGCTTATTCGTGTGTCAGCTGTCTCTTTTGAACCTCCACATCCACATTCAAAGTGGCTTATCACATTGCCCTTTCCATCAGGTTACGTCACGTTTATTGGCTTAGGGGACAGTAAATCGCATGCAAGAGGCCGACGCAGGAATGTGATTCCTCTACGGTCAATTCACAAATGAGTTTTGAAGTACATTACACACGTAAAAGAAAACTGCTGAAAATGCACTGAGAACTACAGTATTTACCACACAATTGTGCCGCAAGAGCTTTAATTGCTCCAGTTCATTTTCTTTGAGGTGGGTGGGTGGCAAAAATGGGGCCCAACTGTGACGGGCGTCTGATGTGAGTTCAACCCCCTGCTCACCTACCTTCGCCACTATTTAAGAACGGAATGCCTTCTTTTACATCCCAGTTGCTATCCTGTGTAATTGTGATGCCGTGTCAAATTTACGAGAGATTTGTTTTCACTTCACAGGGATTTGAAGAATGAAAATCATTTCAATGCACGGGACTCTTCACCACATTTTGGGCCCTTGTTTCCACCGTGTTGTGGAAATGCTGCTTGATTGAATAAACCCAAATGTGCACAGAGTCAGGTCAGTAGATAGGCACGCAGTTGCTTGTCCATAGCATCGTTTTCCAACCGCCCCCCCAACCCCCTCCGCCGACATTAGCCTCGCCTCAGTCCATCAGCCAGCTGAAATCCTGCCAAAATATGCGCACTTTGATTTTTTTCGGTCTCCTACTCCCGTGCCTATTTCTACTTCAGCTCCCTTTTTTCTCTTCCTTCATCACTAAGCTGAGAGCCAATTAAGGAGAACCGGTATCCTGGACATGCCGACATGAGGGGGAGGTTTTAGGCTTTTGGCCGACATCCCATCCGCAAGCAGGAGCCACTGTCATGTTTCAATCTCTGCTGTCCTGAAGGTCTGTGCGACTTGCACTTTCTGCCCAATTACAGCAGCCGCAGATGGAGGCGTGCAGCAAGAAGTGAGTTGAGTGTGCTGCACGTCATTACCTCAACGCAGCCACACAGGGGCACATCTGCACTTCACAGGCATGAACCACCTGCAGAGTTCTGGGCCTCAAAACATCAGAGTCTGGAAAATATTACTATAAAAATTCCATGAATAATACACACCTGTGTATAATACGAGCCCCCGGAAAGCAACCTAAAATTTTTTTTTCTTGTTTCCCTCTCCCTCTGTACCTGTGTATAATGTGGTACGCTGATTTACTGATATCCATCATCATCATCTGGTCTCATTTGTGCAAGTGTATTTTTTTAATGCTCCCATAACACAGTTTGACTATACACTATAAAACATTGAAAGTTGCCCTTTTTTGGACAGTCTTGGTCAAGCTCCTCCACTTGCCCCTCTGCTGTTTTGAAGACAGCGCCAGCCAGGATGGTTTCAGCAATTGAACGTTCTTTCAGGATGCCCTTGTGTCGTTAAAGACAGTAGCACGTAGCAACAGTTTGTGACGGCATTGCCCGAGAGTTAAGTCAACCGTTACACCACAACAGACTGTTGGGAACAACTTCCGAATAAAGCAAGAATAAGGCATTGATATATGGGTGGGAAAGGTTTCTTTTGAAGTTGGCCTTCTCACTGCATTGCTCTCATCATGCATTTTTCTTTGTGTCGTATCCTCACCCGTGTATAATACTCCCCCCGTCACCTCCGTATTCTGTGTCATTTTAAGGGGGGGGGGGGTGAAAATGCGTACTATACACAGGATTATGCGGCATCTCCATTTGGTCATAGAGTTTCTCAAAGATTTACTTTGTTTATGTACTTGTTTGCTTCTGCACATTTGGGGACTCAGGAAATTGCATGACTGCGAGCAGTTGTAAAGGCTGAAATAGACTTGAACTTTGCTTCTGGGCATTTTTTGGATTCATTGTTTCGCATTGTGACAAAGCACAAACTCCACATTCAACTGATCTCCATAATTTTAAATTTTGTTTGAAATTGTGATCCATGACAGGAAATTGGATTTGAGTACACTATTACTTCCACATTGTTTTTTTTCTTTGCCAAAATTGCACATCCATAATGTAGATGTTAGCCTGAGAGTGAGTGGCATGCTACAGTGTTCTTGACCCCAGGTGACCTCGTTGCTGGCTCCTGTCCTGCTCACAGCCACATGGATGCACGGACAGTAACAGGGGGCCGACGGATGGGGCTTTTTCAATTCATCATGAGCGCATACATACAAGTGCATGAGCCAAAACGGTTTGACCTCGGGCCCGTCCAATGCAATGCGATGCCGCTTCAGGTTGATCTCTGCCCATGTAAGGTCACATGCACAGTGCATTCTCAGGGGCCTCTGGGATCAGTAGGCTCCCACCCTCTAGCAAAACTTGATATGAAGGATTTCATGCAAATTCTGCTCACAAAACCTCACATTTATTCGACTGTCTTGAAAGATCACGTTGGATGGATGCTGACAGATGTTGAAAGCAGCCACACTAAGTAAGGCTAGGACAACTCTCAATGCGCTGCTATTAAAATCTTGATTTGATAGAATTTTCTTTTCATTAGGACTTTCAATTAGAAGTCATGCAGCGACACTGTATCAGTGTATTGCTGCAGAAAACTCCCACAAACGACTTTTGAGCTAATGCTGGTGTCAATTCCATCTGATTTTGAAATGTCCCATTTTGATGGCAGTCCGTGCCAACCTGAATGCCCTGGGCTCTATTTTTGTAGACAGCGCCATTGCGCAGCGGCACTAATGCCGGTGGACCCTGATATTCGTATGAGTGGGGGGCATATTTAGATAGATAGATAGATAGATAGATAGATAGATAGATAGATAGATAGATAGAATGTGATTTGTTTGTACTGAGTAATATAACGGCTGAGCACAGTGTTTAATGGCAACTTATGGAGATTTTTGGTGTGAGCTTTATGATCCTTCTGTCTTAACCATAAGTCACATCAAAAATACTGATGGGATTTGAAGGAAATATAATCAGGAGTTCTGTGCATTGGACAGAATCACAGGTTTAAAACAGCACCCTTAAAAACATTACCCAGAGGTAAAATCGAAGTCATGTCATATGGGAGAGAAAGGCAAAAGGGAAAAGTGAGAGCAGAATGGAAGCGACACTCTGACCTCAGCGTGACAAAGCACATCAGAGTGCAATTACACGTCCACAGTGTCTCCGTTGAAGTTTGATGGCCTTGCAATACATGAGCACACTAGGTAACCCATGGACATGCGAACAAGCTCAAAGGAAATCCAAATTTCCAGGGGGAAAGAACATGTGAATTATTTTTGCTGCTGACAGAAGTAGTGTGTAGAGTAAATGGTATCAACAATGGGATAAACACATGGAAATGTCATTAATCCATTCCAGCATGCCCCCCCCCCCCCAAAAGCGGGGGGGGCATTAGAGCGGAAAAATAGGACTCAACAATATTGTACTTTATGAAACCATACACTAATGACAAAATTAAATAGAACATATCATGTTTTTGCCACATTTGTTGCTTCACGTGGGCAGAGCATAATGCAGACATACAAATATGCATGAAGGAGACGGTCACAATTGCTCAGTCAGCTCCAGGAATATTCTTGGTTTTTCACAGAGGATAAAGACTAAACGCACGTGAGACTTTTTATTTTTGTTTTTATTACCTGTTGCGTTCAAATATCTGTTGCTTAAAAGGTCATACGCGGCAACACAAATGGCACTTGTTAGCCCATCTATGGCGCTTCCAGGTGTGTTAATATTAAGCTGGAAGACTTTACGGTAAAGTTATGTGGTAGTTATAAATATACAAAGTGTAATTCCCTTTGTTTTATGTTTAGTTTGACCACTTGGAGATGCATCAAACAACTTGAAGCCTCACTTTTGAAGCATTGTTCACTATCTGCCTAAAAGCTGCTTATTGCGAAGTGAGTTCAGTTCACTGTAAAGTCAAAAATAAAATAAATAAAATCAGCTGAGTGATGGTTCGTATCTTGAAAAACAAAAAGTCAAGTTACTTGTATATGATGGCACCACTGTATTTTAGAACTAACTTTCCACGATAGGCAGCCTTTGGCCCCGACAATTTGGAGGATACAATCGGCCGAAATGAGTTTTGTCGGGGCTCTCCCTTAAAGATAAGGTGAGAAGCTCGGTCATCTCCTCCACATCAAGCGGAGCCAGATGAGGTTGCTTGGGCATCTGATTAGGATGCCTCCTGAACGCCTCCCTGGTGAGGTCTTCCGGGCATGTCCCACCGGCAGGAGACCCAGGACACGCTGGAGAGACTATGTCTCTGGGAATGCCTCGAGATCCCCCGGGAAGCGCTAGAAGAAGTGGCTGGGGAGAGGGAAGTCTGGGCTTCCCTGCTAGAGCTGCTGCCCCCACGACCCGACCCCGGAGACGTGGTAGAAAATAGATGGATGGATGGAATTTGTAGATTTCACGGGAAAAGCAATACACTGTCATTGGTAGAAAACCTTTGTTTTCATAAATATTGTGACTAGTTTATGCACTATTTTTTTCAGAAGGCATGTTTGTGAAGTGTGTTGCAGTCCAGTTTATATTGGCTGAAACGTTTTTATACAATTTCACCCTTAATTCTTGTAATAATACATGGCACTGGAAGTTGTCAAGTGAACAGCTCTGAGCTACTCAAAGTCTACCTCCTTGTTGTTGTGGTCTGGACATCTTCCTGCCTTGTCCTTCACTCATTTTCCATCCAATTTCCTGTCCGGAGGAAATTTGGCTGATATGCATAAACATTCAAGCAGAGGCAGCGGTCCGGAAGTGGGAAAAAAACGATTTCCTTTTTGGTCACCTTGATTCTATGTGACATTGTGAGTGTGATTTTAAATTTCTTTCCTTGTTGTTGTTTTTTTTCTCAGACGGTTTTATAAGCACAACCCATCCAAGTCAGGCCATCATTCGAGATAAGCATCACTGACAGCCTCAAGCGCTGCCTCTTTTGCACCTCTTTGCTACACCAAGCACTTATTTCCGTAACATTTAGCGGCCAACTCGTATGGTCCACACCACCACAACTCACAAAATTTGCATTATTTATTTTGCATATCAAACACACCATACAATCCAAACTCCGATCCAGCGACAAAGCTGCTTTTGTTCCACTGCACTCAAGGAAAAAGGAATGGCACGCACATGACGTGCATGAATAAGTGCAACCAACAGGCAAAGGACAACTTAGACATGCAACTGGTTTTGTGGGCATGTTAAATTACCACTAACAGAGCTGGTGCCAATAAACATGCAGACTTTCAGTGCAGTGATGTCATTGTAATTGTTTTTGTGAAATTCCTGATGCAAGTGCAAAATGAGTAGTGTTAGTTCCCAAACATAATTCTTTTGGCAGTTTCAATACTTCATGTTTTTTTTAAGGGGAGCAAGTATCGTTTTGCATGGAAAATGCTTATTGGCAGTTTCACCTAACTTTTTTCAAGAAAATGTAGGGGAGGGGGGTTAGCCCCTTGAACCTTGCCCCCCCCCCCCTCCTCCAACTCTTTACCCACTAAAATGAATGCAAATGGTGTTAATTCGCACCAGCCTTCCCCTAAAAATTAATAAGGGAAATAACACTCAGTAAATCGTTGATCGTTGAGCGGCTCCTTCTGGCGTGTGCACCATGGCCACCTGTGGGCTGTACAATACAGACTAGCTGATATACACTACAATGACACATTCACAACAAAGCCCAGTAAGCCGCATTAATATTAGTCATGCTTTATTGACATGTTTAACTCCAAATATCGATTGCTGAAAGTGTACAACACTGCAACACGGTGTTATTCATGAGCCTGACCGTGGAGCTTATTTTGTGAGCATTAAGCTAAGCGGTCGTGTCATGTTCACAACACGTAATTCTCTTAGTTTTATCTTTAGTCTGACAATAAAGCTGTGAGTGGCTTCAACCAGCATGAAACCTCTCTTTTGAACAATTGTTTCCTCACTTCCAAACTGCTGCTTGTCGTGAAGTGAGATGAGTTGAGTTCACTGTCACCATACTGTGCTCATATATCAATTTCTATCCTTGCAAGTCAACCTAAGTAAATGAACCCAACAACAGCTCTCGATGTGTAGCTGTAGTCAAATTCCTTTCTATTTAATTTGTGGGCCCATGAAAGAAAACACTAAGTAAAAACCAAGAAAACGACAGTGAATATATCAATCACTTGCCAGCACAACTTTGATCGGTCCCCATTATAAGCCGTATGATTCACGCAAGTAATTGTATGCACACACTGAGTGACACGACTACCAATCGGCGGTGTTTCGGTGATTGGAATGACTCATCTGTAGTAAGCAGCCCATGATGTTACAGCCAGTGATGATTTTCAATGCCACCGCGTTTGTCCAAAGTGGACACAAGACGCTGTCGGATCATCAACATTTCACTACACCACCATCAGAAATTCTCAAGTGCAACTCAGGTTTGTTTAGATCATAGGTGTCAAACTCAGGTCCTCGTGGGCCGCTGTCCTGCATGTTTTCCAAGTCTCCCTGTTGCAACACACCTGATTCAAATGATCAGATCATCAGCAAGCTTTGCGGAAGCCTGACATTGAACCTGCTCATTGGAATCAGGTGTGTTGCAACAGGGAGACTTGGAAAACATGCAGGACAGCGGCCCACGAGGACCTGAGTTTGACACCTATGGTTTAGATCAACGGTGCCCATTACGTCGATCGTGATCGACCAGTAGATCAGGGACTGGTCCCAAATCGATCCGAGGGGTATCGAAGAAAAAAAAAAGTGTCTCTGTGCATGTTAGTAATATATTTTTTGTGTTTATGCACGCCGCACCCCAATCATTCTATCGGTCTCACTTTCACAAAAAGTATTTAAATAAGAAAAGAAAAAAAGAAACTAAAATAAAGCGGGTCATCTTTAACCTACAGTGGTGTGTGACTGCGTCACCCTAAGTTGTTAGCGCTCAGCAGACTGCAGTTGCAGCTTGTGCTCAGAGTTGTTGTGCTAATCTTTTATCGTTATCATTATTCTCATTCAGAGTTTGTTTTGTACAAATCACCGAGGGGACGCGCAAAGAATGGGAATCTGGAGGGCCGAGAGAAGTGTTTTAAAACGGTACACGTGAGCTACGATCGTTAACAGGCTGCAAAAGTGCGTCGCATGCCTCAGCGTCAGGCTGTTGCTCATCATGGCATGTGTGTTTACGTGCGTGCGTCCGTGCGTGCGCGGTAACGGGTTGATCCCGGGAGGCTGGTTGATCAAAAAGTAGATCTATGGACAAAAAAGTTTGGGCACCCCTGGTTTAGATCAAGGTAATTGTAGTACAGTACATGAAAACTAATTAAATAACTAAAAATTTAAATTGAAAAAAAAAAACATTTTTGTTCCCAACAAAAAATAAAAACGAATGAATCTTGCATTTGTAAAACTAAAATTAACTTCAATTACAAATAAAAATGTCCTTTGTTTTCATTTTTGTCAATTCCTATCATACATGAGCTTTCAGGGTTCATTTTAAATGTATTTAATTTGGTAATAAGGTACTGTACTGTACCTCCTTAGCTACATAAGAAGGAAGGTTTGTTGTTTGAGAATCGTAATTTAATTTACTTTATTATGCAATACTTCATGACCTTTTTTTAATCATGCACTAGAAAAATACTGCCTATACAGTATTAAAAAACTAAAACCAATTGAATTAAAACTAAAACTAAAACTAATAAGAACTGAACTAAAATGATGCATTTAAAAAAATAAATAAATAGAAAATAAACGGCTCGAAATTCTAGTTAAATTTAATTGATTTCTTTCAAATCAAAACAATATAAAAACTAACTAGAGTATAATGAAAACCCCCCAAACGATAAATGTGCTGATTTAGATCCAAAATTCAAAAATGACGAAATCAAGCTCCTGCCGAAACCTGACCAAAATAATGTTTCGGCCGCTCGAGTGATTGAGTGGGTGCTGCGGGTGTTTTACAGACTTGACATGTCACATAAAGACTCAAAGCTGAGCTCAAAGGTTTTGACAGTTGTGACTGGTTAGGTGAGGGCCAATGTTTGAACATGTATTGTGACTTGGGAGGCTACCGTCATGGTCAGGGGAGCTTTCAGGTCCTACCTGTTCCTTCTCTGGGCCGCTCCCAGTCCTGTCCCTCGGTCTCCCACTGGCCTTGGACTGGCCCCCTTTCCTCTTGGCTTGATGGGAGGTCCGCCTCAACACCCTCCACGAGCTGCACACACAGATGCCTTTGTCAGACCGGGTCCTGTTCTCCTGGAGAAAGTCTTGCCAAGAGTGCCGAGTGATTATGGTCACATAACCACAAAAATCTAACACTTGCGCTTGTATTTTTCCATAATGTCCTGGATGACTTTCCTCCTTTCCTCCATTTGTCCGTGAGCAACAATTCAGTGGAAATTGTTAAGGGCCACCCTTTGCCAAAGTCATCCAGCCAAGATTTTAGTCTTGAAAACGTTGCGGGCGCAGAACTCAGTATTGTGTATTGATGGTTCCTGTCAGATCGGGTTTCAATACAATACTAAAATAACCATTGTTCCATGAAAAAATATAGACTGTATATTGTTTGAGGGAAATTTAACAGCAGACAGTCTGCAGTAACATAATGCCAGATGCTTTGAATCAGGTGTGTTGGAGGAGGGAGACATCGAAAACAGGCAGGATAGGCTGTGTGGAGGATTGGACTTGCATGGGCACCTCTCTTCTCGATCACAGGTGTCAAAGTCCGGTCCTCGAGGGCCGGTGTCCTGCATGTTTTCCTTGTCTCCCTACTGCAACACACCTGATTCAAAAGATCAGGATCATTATCAGACTCCAATAGAGCTTGCTGATGAGCTGATCAGTTGGATCAGGTGTGTTGCAGCAAGGCCTTTGAGGACCGGACTTTGACACCTCTGCTCTAGCCGACATCGGTGTGAATGCGACTGTGGATGCTTGCTTGTCGATATGTGCCCTTTGACTGGCTGTCTACCGGTTCAGGACGCATCTAATTTACCTTTCACCCAAAGTCGGCCAACGATGGCTCCAGCTTTCTTGTGGCCCAGATGAGAGCAAACGCCGTAGAAAATGCAAATGCCATTTCATGCCATAAAACCCTGATTACTAGAGAAAGGTCACAATAATAAAATGATATCGTTCCAGGTATTTTATTCCGTTTATTGGGTTAAAGTGCATTAGATGATGAATACGTCAATTCCAAGTCTTATTTTGTATCCCGTTTGATTCTGCGTCATGTTTGTCAGGCAGGTGACCGAGAGAGACGACTCATAAAAACCTCCTCCTTCGCTGTCTTTCCATTGAAGCTATGCCGAGTTGCGGGCCAGGACATCAAATCAACTAGATATGCAAAGTATTCGAGAGAGACATTGGATTGCTCGTGCTTCGGTGACGTATTATGCATCCCGTGACAAATCAGTCAAACACACAAATGGGGCAGGAACATATCCACTAATCGCCTGTCAATTGAAGCACATGTTTGTGGAGAAACCAAAGTGCCAGCAGAAACGTCAAGATGTCAACCGCACGCTCCAGCACAAGTTTGCGACTCACCCACTGTTGATTGGGCAGTGCCACTGAAGTGAGCATGTCAGCTATGGCTCCCAACATCTGGTCAGTGCGTCCCTGATTCTTCTGAAGCGGCTTCATTCTGGTGTGCTGTTTGTCCTGCAGCTTCTGTATTTTGTTGTTGTTGTTGTTGTTGTTTTAGATGACTGGAGCCTGTGTGCACCAGACTTCATGCGAATGATTGGTTCTGGCTGAGGATCAGGCGACGTGCACTTGCGCAGAAGCTCCTTGTCGATCCACTATGCATATGTGCGATGCGAGCCCAAACACAGCTTCTCCTGAAATGCTCCTGAGCAAACACGCGTACAAGATTTATTTGGGCCTCCTTGCTCTCTCTTCATCTGCGTGCGTAGCCTCTTGTCAAGTTTGCCGTCCCGTCCTGTCCTTCTCTTATAGTCCAACTGGTGAGCGGAGACTCATCACCCTCCCTGGAATCTTCCTGGCTAGTTCTTCATTGGCTGCACAGGATCACCACTTCTAACTCCCCCCTAACTCTCCTCCCTTCATCTTCCATTATTTTTTCCCCCTGCTTGTGTGCATGAGGTGGATTCTTCGCTATTTGTGCAGCATGTCTTCTTGCCTTTCTTTGGAGAGTACCTCCACTTCTTCGGTCCCTCTCCACAAAAGTTTCAGCCAGTGACACAAAGTGTGTAAAGCCTTAAGCGGCCGGGGCAGCCCCAAATAAGGTATCCACACACATCCCCTGAAGCCCATCTATTTATGATACTAGCATCAATTGTACCAAGATCGGATACTTAGTTAAGTGTTGACCATCAACTCACAATTTATTGATGCAACTCAATTTTTTTTTTTTTAAACAAGCAGAAGTTGAGTGAAAACAATGTGTTTAGAGGTGCTCTGGAAATCATTTTGTCTGTTTGAAAGCTCATGACATCTTTATTTGTAATGATGTAATGAGTCAGTCCTCACAGTCATTATTCCAACAATGAGAGTCCATGAAGAACAAAGTTACTCAAGTCTCACTACTGTTACCAATAAAGTGTTCTTTCCAAAGAAGGCTGTACATCACACAATAAACCCTTTGGAAATGATGAGTCGCATATTTTTGAATAGAAAGAATGAAAGAATGAGTCACCTATTTCTGAATAGAAATATTTGCTTGGGGGAGGGGAATACTGTATATCTATCTATCTATCTATTCAGATTCAGATTCAGAAAACTATTTATCCCCGTGGGGCAATTAGAGTTGTGCGAGAGCGGCAAATCTATCTTTCTATATACAGTATGTGTGTGTGTGTGTGTGTGTGTGTGTGTGTGTGTGTGTGTGTGTGTGTGTGTGTGTGTGTGTGTGCATATTTTAAGTCGCATATAGATCTCCAAAAATGTATCTGGATCCAGATTGTATTTTTTGCAACCACAAAATAAAATTGAACGCGCACACACATACACACACACACACACACACACACACACACACACACACACACACACATAAACACAGCATGGACGCCTTTTTGTAGTGGGTGTTTTTTCGGTCAGCACAAAGAGTTACTGAAAGCGTCAACGTTTTTTTTTTTTTTTACCAGAGCTAGTTCTGCTGTCCTGTTGCTATTGTTCTGCATTTTTCAGAAATGTTCCCTCGTCTGTCACAGGTCAAGTTATTCTTGTCCCTTCCGAGCCTCTGGGACATCCCACAGATGAGACATGACGAATGGTAGCATCTCCTGAAGTGTCAGTCTCAAATGGAGTCAAATAACTAGACCTAAGCACATCTTTCACTCTTTAGTCTGTTGACATAAAACGATGTGATCCGCACTAGAACAGATCAAGTTGCTGCACAGGCCCCAAATTGCTGCTTTCTTCCAAGTGGTATAATCATGTGTCCTTGAGCCAAGCACAAACATCGACTTCACAGACTAATAACTTTCTCTCAATGAATACAGTCGGTTCTTTGCCCTTGCTGACTAACCCCCATCCCGTTGATTCCAATAGCAGACTGGGATTCTTTTACATGGAAAAGTCTGAGTTTAAGTGCTGGTAGCTGCCCTGGACAAAGTGCCAACAGTCTAATATTAGCGGAGCACATGGCCGTACACAGAATCACTCACCGAGCAGGCTAAACTTAGTGCTGTGTTTCCCAAGCCTTTCGTCGTCAACGTCTTCTTCTCTCACAGTGACCTCTGCTGGGTGGATTCATGCCTGGTGGGGGTGGGGGGAGGGTTGAGGTTCAGAAACCGGAGTCCAAGGGAGGGGGGCCAAATATGGCTGGTACTAGAACAAGCGTCACGTTAAAAGTTCATTAATAACGGGTGCTCGTGTGTGTGCACGTGCATGTGCGTGTGTGTGTGCGTGTGTGCATGTGCGTGTGTGCGCGTGTGCGCGTGTGCGCGTGCGTGCGTGCGTGCGTGCGCGCGCGCGTGTGTGTGTGTGTGCGGGTGCTGCGTGTGTGCGCGTGCGTGTGCGTGTGCGTGTGTGTGTGTGTGTGTGTAAATGTTTGTGTCGGGCTACTCCCTTGTGTTCAAAAGTGATACAGTATTGCACATACTTTCTCCATCCATCCATCCATCCATTTTCCGAACCGGTTCATCCTCACTAGGGTCGCGGGGGTGCTGGAGCGCAGTCTTCGGGCAGTAGGCGGGGGACACCCTGAATTGGTTGCCAGCCAATCGCAGGCTCCACGCCCACACTCCCTAGGGACAATGAGTGCCCAACGAGCCTGCCATGCATGTTTTTGGAATGTGGGATGCAAACTCCACACAGTGGGATCGAACCCGGTACCTCTGCACTGTGAAGCCGACGTGCTAACCACTGGACTACCGGGCCGCCCATACTTTCTCCACTGAATCGCAAATCGTGAATATTTTGAGTTTTTATCATGAGCAATTTAAATAATTATTTGAGCAGATCCAAACCTGCTAAAAGATATCAATGTCCTCATGCATGACTTGGTGCCAGTGCAGTCCTCATTCACTTTTCCGAAATGAGCTAGCAGCAAAGTTGTGTTCAGTCACATATTTGTTTTGGGGGGTTTTTTTTGTCTCAAATGCGATGCAAAAGTTTATAAGGGAGGTCAACTAATGTGTGCATACTTTTTCAAGAAGTTATTGTTCCAAGTTATCAAAACAGGTATTTTATATGATGAACAGTCAAAACATAATAATTATTTCTGTACTTAAATAGCGACACCGGGGATTGTCACATGGTTAAGTTGTCACGTTGCGATTTTCATCCCCACCCGAGAGGGCAACTAAAAAGCGAACTACTGTACTAATGTTCTTCCTTTTTATGGTCAGGAGTCGTGTCGGTTCTGAAAAGACAATAGCACATTGCGAGTTGAGACGAGAGACAATGAACCATTTTTCATGACCCAAAGTAAAAACATAAATAAATAAATAAAATACTATAATCTGAAGCAATAAAAATCCTAGCAGTGTTACACGTGGACTTGTTAGAGGAAGGAATGAGGCATTTTTTCATAGCTCAGTCATTGTTCTCTTTTATACGTACTTTCAACTAGAATTAGTATTAGCCAACGTTTCGGGCCAACACGTCTCAGTGATATTGAGGTTAGTTGTCACATGACATCCAAAGATTGGGCCAATGAAAAATACACTCCTGGCAAATCAGTTTACGTACGAACGCCTTGAATGCTGATTCTGATTAGTGATGAAGCTTCTTTTGAGAATTTACGACTGGATCTTCCAGTTGGTGTTGGAACTATGTCCACATTCCAGGACTGGTTCAAGTTTTGATTTTAAGAACTGAGGCTTTCAGTTTTGGAACTCACTTTCATCTTGAATTGTTAGTTTGAGGAAGGCATTTGAGGCTGAGAGCCACGGCCAATGTGCCATCAGGTCCGAAGGACTTAAATCCCGTGCATGTGGCAAAGTATTTTCTTCTGTTAAAAGTTACATTGTTGGCAATAATGTTGTCCTTTTTTTTTTTTTTTTAATGAGTTGCAAAATGCAGCATGATATCTTACGCCATACATTAAGACAACTTGTGCAACATATATGTTCACACTCTCTACTTGATTGCTTGTAACTCTGCAATGACATAAATGCAAAATGCGTACCTGAGACTTTGATCTTTCATTTACTACACATTTTGTTTATATATGATATATTGATTCCGAGAAATATCTCAAAGGGTAAAAAGTGTGACATCAAGTCCCACTCTCCCTACATTCCAGAGCCTGTACTCTTTCATTTTTTACATACAGAAAACCAATTAATACTTCTACTTTTACTCGTCTTTTTTATCAACCTATGTGTACTTGTATTTAAGTACAAGGTATGAGTACTTTTGCCACCTCTGCCGATAGTACGCTATGTAATTCTAAACATTTATTCAAGCGCAGCAGATAAGCATGAGTCACTGACAAGTGGAGCATTTCAATGTTTGATCTCAGGGAGGCAGACTTGATCTCCAATTGAGCGGAAGTGTTGCACAACCGGTTGCAGCAAGGTTGCCAGATAACGCAGTGGGGGTTAATATGTTGACAAGCACCCTTTGACAGCATGTGAGCGAGGCCCTGATGCTTTCAATCAACTTGTTCATGTGACGTTCCTGTCTCACATTAAGACAGCAGAAACGGGCCACAAAATTGACGGAACCACAAGTTGAAAAAAAATGGATCAATCTTGAGGTGGTTTCCTGACAGAATTACAAGTCACCATATTCACTAAATGTGCTAAACTGCTGGTGGCAGCCTTGGACGACACAGAAAACAGCAGTTTTCAACGCAAGATATAAGAGTGCTGAGGGTGTGACAGCAAGTGTCTATTTTTAAACCTGCTAAACCACCTTCAGTTATGTTGAAGGCCAAATGAAAAGAGGAACTTTGGTGCCTTGAGATAAGGATTTCACTTGTCCCATGACCACGCGCGTAACTCAAAACACGAGTTTCTCAAATCATCCTTCCTAGTTGAAATTCAAGGGAAACGCCATTTATCATGCTTCAAGCCCCAGTGCTTCACTTTTTTCACAATGTTACAGCCTCATTCCCAAAACAGAATAAATTCCTTTTTTTTCCTTTTTTTTTTCATGAAGTCTTGGCCTATAACTTTAAAGGAAAGGCAGATGCCCTCCCTGACTCTATCCGGCTTGTTTGTGGGTGTGCGTGTGTGTGTGCCACAGCATGTCCGTGGGTTCCCATGCGTGTCATCTGTGTCAAGGGAACAATTACCACCCGGGGTCACCCGGCTTAGCGCAACGCCAGGGTTGGATTTGTTTGTCCCAGCAAATGGATTTGCATATGGGAAAACAGAAGAAAGACACGAGTGCCTCCCAAGACAATTTGCTGAGCTGGGAAGTGCCTGCGATTCAGTCACAGAGTTGAATTGGCTTGTGAGAGCTTCGCTCCGATGACACAACAGACGGGCCGAGGTGGCTGTGGAGGGACTGAGAGAGCTGTGGAGAGAAGTGAGAAAAATGAGCAAGAGCGAGAAAGATGGGATCATTGAGGGTGGGGTCACCAGACAAGCTCAGCAGACGGCGAGGGGAACAAGGGTTGCCGCTGTCCGTTTGGTTTGCTTAATCTCTAAATCTTCTCTAATCGGGATGAGAGGCAGAGAGCATGCTGCCTGATTTAGGACTGCGCAGTCTACGTTGGGACCTGCAAGGAGGAAGGAAACCCTAGGTGACCATTACAAGAGACGGAGGGAGGGGGCAGACGAGAGCAACAGACACTTTGGGGAACTTCAGACTAAGCAGTTTCCTCAAAGGGAGGGAAGCAACAAGATGCTTTCAGCCATCAAAAAGAAAGGGACTCTTGACGATGGATGGATTCTTTCCGGGTAAGAATTTTTGCTCGCACTTAAAAGATGCTTTATTTGATGTGAGGGAAGATAATTTAGATTTGTGCATTGGAGTCAAGAAGGCAAGGCTCACGTTTGTAAGTTTACGGAAGCTTGAGCAATGGAGAGGTGAGGCTGAAGGTACCGTTTGGCAGGAAGTTGTAGACACAACACAAGCTCAATTTCAAGAAAAACATACCGGTATATAAATGTAAAGAAGTTTTGCTTGAATGACAGAAAAGTTGTCCTTACTGCACTAGAATAACTCAATCTGCATAGCCCATCTGCTATTCTTATAAAGACTCTGTTCAATTCTAATATTAGTGTGAACTAGTGTTACATCATCTCCCCGGGCTTGCGTGGGTTTTCTCCGGGTGCTCCGGTTTCCTCCCACATTCCAAAAACATGCATGGCAGGCTCGTTGGGCACTCTAAATTGTCCCTAGGTGTGAGTGTGAGCGTGGATGGTTGTTCGTCTCTGTGTGCCCTGCGATTGGCTGGCAACCGATTCAGGGTGTCCCCCGCCTACTGCCCGAAGACTGCTGGGATAGGCTCCAGCACCCCCCGCCACCCTAGTGAGGATGAAGCGGTTCGGATAATGGATGGATGGATGGATAGTGTTACATCAAACGTCAAAACAGCTAGACGCCCATTTGATGGGCACATAAAAGAGTTTTACTACTTTACTACCTTCCTCTCGTTGAAAAAGATTATTTCAGTCAGGTCCACATACAGAGGAAGTCAGCTGTCTTTTCTTTTTTTTTATAGATAAATTACATTTTCACCCGCTTCATACATATTCAACCAGTACACGTTATATGCTTCACTCAAAGTAAGTCATCTCCATTATCAGCTCCTCCACCCAAACCACATGTCCTTGAAGGACAACCACTGACTGAAGCTTGTCCGAGGGCTGCAGGTAAAGGTTTAAGGCCCCATGAAATATCAGAACCCATCAGCATGTGATCTATCGCCCTGACTCACCCCTTACTGTCATAAGGCTGCCAAGAGGCGTCACCAGCAGACCTGCCACATGTCACTTAGCAGCATGGCTCAGGGCTGGACAATCTGACTCACAATTCCCCACTTTGAAATGAGAGGAGACTCAAATCCTGAAAAACAACCTCAAGTTCAAAAATGTTGTTTGTTAAACGGGCCATGTCACCTAATCAGTGCCAAGGATAAATGCACAATAAAAGGAACTTCAAAAATGAAATCTGATTGCATGAAAAAATGAATTTGCCTGAGATGGGCTAATTCATATTTTGAGAAATTCATTCTTATCAGATTCAGTGTTGAAGAAAGACAGTAGTTTATTTTGAGAGCATAACAACAAAGAATTGGAACTACTTTGGTAAAATGGCCCAAATACATCAACGGTGATTTCTCCCACCAAACCCTCAGTCCACTTTTACAGTTGATGGTCTAAGTCAAAATTTCTGCGGGTATCCACTCGGGCTCCTCTCACTTCAAGTCCGAAATCTTGCTGATAGACTCAGACCTGCCTTTTAGCAATCCTATCAAATCACTCACTAAAACAGCCTTTTAGCAGCTGAAAAAAGCATCCGGACTGAAGGGTTGAAAGCTCCAAACAGACCAGGAGAAACGTATCCATTCTTTTATCTCCAGTAGACTTGATTATTGTAACGCTCGTCACCCTCAAAAGAGCATCAAACAGCTGCAGCTCATCCAGAATGTTGTAGCTCGGGTTCTAACCACAACAAAGAGATCAGGATATATTAGTTCAGTCCTAAAGGCTTTACCCTGTCTCCCGGTAGTAGAATAGACTTGAAAATTCTGCTACTGGACTTTATATCACTGAATGGTTGGATCCTGAACACATTAAAGAAATGCTGATTGAATATAAACCCAGTAGGACTGCAGACTCGGGTTAATTAGCGGATAACAGAGTTCAAAGTGAACATGGTGAGGCGGCAGTTAGCTGTTATGCTACACACAAATGGAATAAGATGTCAACAAAAGTGAAGTCAGTTCCGCCCGAGTGTAAATACTTTTTAAATCCAGGTTCAAAACTTTTTTTCCACATACCTTTGATTAAGTCCTCTAAGCGTTTTTAAATCTTCTTCTTTTACTTATTTTAGAAACCTACTTCATTCTTATTTCTTTACTTGCAAATGTTTTTAAAAGTTTCAGTTAGTAATGTTTAAATATTGTCAATGTACTTTCTTTGAGTCATTTTTTAAGCTATTTTGTTTTCTCTGCTTAGCTTCCGAGTGTCTTTAACTGTTGTGTTTGTAAATGCTTGTAGGTGTTGCGTCTTTTCTTGTATGAAGCACACATTGAGTTACCTCGTGTGTGAAAGGTGCTGGCGAAACAAAGCTGCCTTGCAAAAGGCGTGCTGTCCAGGCAGCTTATGCATCAAGTCAATTGGACTTACAGATAAGTGGGGCTGAAGTGAGGTGAAGTGCCTCATCCTCTTTAGGCCTCGGACAAGCCCTCTCAGTTCACCTGGAACACGTTTGGTCACCTCAAAGATGCTCCACTCTATAGTTATCACTGAAGCCAAACTGGAGTTTTTTTCAAGTTGATGAAATAACGGTGAAAACGGTGCTCCTTTGGAATATGTGCACCTTTGTTCAAGGAGATGTGCTCTCATTGGCTGCTTTTGAAGGAAGTCACCTGTGGCGGTTTGTCGAAAAGCCGGACAGGGAACTTATATTTGTGTCCTTTTCAACATCTTTCCCTTTCAGATGAGAATGGCACGCAGAAGACAAGACGCTGAGCTGTGATCCCGGCAGAGGGGTCTGAGCGGCGGGGGGCTCATGGCCTCAACACGTGACGACCCCCACTTGGGCACTGGCCCATGTGAGGATTCTGAGACCAACCTGGATGATTCAGACTCTGCAAGTGTCCTCTCTGACGACTCAGTGCTTCCTAACTTTGAAAAAGACGACACGTATGCAGAGTCTCCGAAAACACTCTATGAGGCATGTCTTCGCAATGATCCCATCTCCCTGCGAAGGATTCTGGAGAGAGGCGTGACCAAGGAAGAGGCCATGGAGTTGGACATTAACGGCAGGGTGAGAAACATTGCAATGCACTCCAATGCAGTAGCTGTTATCACAAACATAATAGCGCTCAACATAATCAATACCATGTAAGTCACTCAGTATTTCAAACAGCTTTTATATTGGACCTCATTGTGTCCCAAAGGAAGTGTGTGTGGTAATGTACTAACTCTTTGACTGCCCCTTTCTCATGTGTGGCCGCCCTCTCAAATAGGTGCCATTTGCTTGTTGGAACTTTGTCAGAAATAAACTTAAAATGTGTGTCTTTTTTCAACTCTAAATCTAGTCATACACATGTTAAGCTACTCAAAATGTGTATTCCGCCATCTCAGGCAAACGTTTTCATGTCGTTATTTTATTGTATTTGATTATATTTGTGTGTAGTTGGGTCATGGAGTGACACAAATGTGTACCAAAAAAAGGATGACTTTTAAATTGTTCCATATGACAAAGTCTAATTTTAGAAAGCAGAGACAAATGCAATTTTCCACTTTTCAAGATAGATTAAATATATATTTTAAATAGACACTTATTGAAATAAAAAATTAGATGAGTGCCTCTCAATTGTTCGCATGCCCGACCCAGAAAGAAGACAAATTTGGCGCTACAACCAACCCTCTGCCGTGACTACAAATAATATAATTTAGCTCCAAAATTATTAGAAATATGCCACTGCATAACACTGTGTTTGTATAAAAAAAAAAATATATATATATATATATATATATATATATATATATATATGGGCGGCCCGGTAGGCCAGTGGTTAGCACGTCGGCTTCACAGTGCAGAGGTACCGGGTTCGATTCCAGCCCCGGCCTCCCTGTGTGGAGTTTGCATGTTCTCCCCGGGCCTGCGTGGGTTTTCTCCGGGTGCTCCGGTTTCCTCCCACATTCCAAAAAACATGCACGGCAGGCTGATTGGATGCTCTAAATTGTCCCTAGGTGTGAGTGTGGGCGTGGATGGTTGTTCGTCTCTGTGTGCCCTGCGATTGGCTGGCAACCGATTCAGGGTGTCTCCTGCCTACTGCCCGGAGACGGCTGGGATAGGCTCCAGCGCCCCTAGTGAGGATCAAGCGGTTCGGAAAATGGATGGATGGATATATATATAGAGAGAGAGAGAGAGAGAGAGAGAGAGAGATCTCAAAGAATGAAATACAGATCAACTTTCAACAATAAATAACTTGAAAAGCATGCTACCAGGGGTCATGCACCCCACCTGTCATTGCACCGGCCCCCTTGCAGTGGGGGCCTTGCAGTGGGGCACACTCCACTGTTTGAGAAGGACGGAATTAGATCAATGTGCAGGACACTACTCAGTAGATTTATTCTACATTTATACATTTCCTGGTGAACCAAATGGCACATTTTTGGTGGATTGGGCCATATATTGGCCCATTTTGATTATTATTTTTTTATGCCATGAAATTATCTTAAATGACATGTTATTGTTTTTGTATATGTTTCATCAGACTTGTGTCAATGTGAAAAAACACCTGAATAAAAATCATATACTTGACACAATATAATGTCCAGGAAAAGCGTGAGTCTTTTTTTTTTTGGGGTCACCCTGTTTATACGTAGCTTGTCTACATATTTGCCCATCAGAGTGGACTAATGGTGGCTGTGAGCAAAGGATGTGTGGACATCGTCACCACGCTGCATGTATGCCCACTAATTGACATAAACCACCAAGACAATGATGGCAACTCTGCCCTCATGATTGCAGCCCAGGCCGGTATGTTGCACCACAATTGAGACACCACACACGCACGGATCACGCCTCCATTCATTTCCATGTTGTGTTCATGTCTCCTGCAGGCTTCACCACTATTGTCAACTACATCCTCAACTACTACTCTGGTGTGGACACTGAGGTCAGGGATCCTCGCGGCTTTACCGCCCTCATCAAGGCAGGCATGCAGGGTAGGGAGGACTGTGTGTCGGCCCTGCTCATGCACGGTAAGTTCAAACATGGCCTTTGCCTTACGTGCATGCATCAGGGGATAATTAAAGCTTCTGCATCTGCCTAAGATAACACCGAACGGTACCTGAATTGCAGATTTCTGTCATGAGAAGCCCCTTATAGATAAATGGCAAGTGAGGTCATTTTGCTTGGCAGATATCTGAAATGACAATTTTTTTATAGGAAGACTGTAGTTCAATCTGGGCAGGACTGAAGCACCAATATCTACAAAACATTTCCAGTTCAGCTGTTAGACCAGTGATGGGCAATTAATTCTGCAAAGGAACGACATAACAACCCGAAACACTTGCCAAGGTGGTAACCTCCACCTTATCTGTATTATTTTGTGTGTAGTTAGAATAAGTGTGGTGAAACCAAATTATAAGCGGCCATCAAAATTACATCTTGACACTCCACACCAAATTATGAATCAATTTGTGCACCAACCACAAACTCACATCACAACTGCCAAATATATAGATAAGTGGGATGTATATTATTGAGAGTGGTTTATAATGATACGGTGATGACTTATAACAGACCCAATTTGTACCGTGTATGAAACTGTAGATTTGCACACGATATCATCAGGCCAAATTATCTTGGTCCTCTTCCATCTACTGTGCAGGAAATTAAAATGTTGCTGGCATTAGGACCACTGTTGTCATTTTTTCTCATCTCTTTCATGGCAAAACAGTCACTCGTGGGGTGTGAAAAGTTGCTAAATATTACAAAAACACTGCAGACACACGTATTTGCTTAACGTCCACAAGCATGCACATAGATTAAAAAGCACAACTTTCAAAATTAAAGCACCGCATTATTTCTGCTTTGACTTCATGATTACTGTGAGGGCCAGTCAGACACTATATGTGGTAACCGGGCCCATACTTTGCCCAGGATAGTGTTCAATGAAAAAAGGTCTTCCTGTACAGTCTAAATCAGCCGTTCGATCGAACCCTGGAGGTTTGGTGAATCGGTCTCAGGAGTTCGACGGAGCCTCTGCCTCAACATGTCAACTTCTTATGGCATGCCCGCTTGGCCATCACTGGCTGCAAATGATCACATTACATTGCTTGTCGAATCTGTGCTGCGGGAAATTTAGTTCGTTCAGCAGTCAACGTGTGACTGTCGTAATAACTAGTACGTGGTAAAAAAAAAAAAAATTCAATTATACTTGTGTCTTGAAATTTTATTTACTTTTTTTCTGTTTGTAATAAATGCGTTTTTTATGTCTTGAAGTTATAAAAAGTTACATTTTTGTTTTTCACTAATGAAGAGTTCGATGAATGTGCATATGAACTGGCTGGGTTCCTTACCTCTAACAAGTTTAAGAACCAAATGCTCATCCATTGAATGGGTGAGTTCCAAAAGTGGCCACATAGTAGCGCTATTGGACTGCATGTAAAGCCATCCATTCATTTTTCTCTACTGTTAATTTTTAACTGGTTCGCTGGTGTGCTCAAGCCTATCCCAGCTGACTTTGGGCGAGAATCAGCAATTGATCACGCCATATGTCTTGACATTAGTAAACATGTGAGCGCTATTATTTGACTTTTTTTTGTCATGCACAGGTGCCGAAATGAATGCAATGGACCATGTTCAAGCTCGTGGTTTGAAGGATTGGGTCTTGAAGACGGGAAGATTTGAGACTATGAACAGAATCCGCTATCTGCAGGCTCATCCTGTGGCTGAGCAGTTTTGTGAGCGCTACGCACCTGAGTGGCCGGAGCTCAAACAGCTGGTGGCAAAGGCCACTGCCACCAAGACCACAAGCCAGAGACTGCGGCTGCGCCTTAAGGACAGCTTCACCATCAGCTTCGCTCAGGACCCCCAAGCCAACGGGGTCATGGACCACATGGTGCGCATGACCACAAGCATCCACAGCCCCCTCATAGCCACCGCTTGCCATCCACTGTGTCCCAGCAGCCCCCCAGAAATCGGGAAGCGGCGCTTTGCCGTTCCCGAGCTACTTGAAAAGCACCGCAGCAAAGAGCTGGAGGAATGCACGGTGTCTCATAGCAACGGCTCTCTCACTGCCTCTTTTCCGAGCACTGCATCAGTCGCTTCGGTATCCCTGACCTCCTGCTGCCAGGAGGCAGAGCGTAGGGACAGCGCGCCAGCCGGGAGCATGAGAGGCTTCATTCCCCGCAACATGGCGCACAGAAACAGCATCTTCCCCACGGGCTGTGTCCCCAAAATTGAAGTGACCAAATCTGTCGAACCCACCCCAAAGAAAGAGAAGAAGAAGAAAAGGCAGAAGGGCTACTTGGAGCCTCCTGTGTGGAGGTACAAGGAGGCCAAGGAGGAGAAAAAGAGGGAAAAGAACAAGGAAATGCAAAGAGAGCAAGAGAGAATATCCAAGGTGTCCAAAAACAAAACATGACTCAAATTGGAAGTTCCCACAGATAATTGTTGATTCCTTTGAAGACTATTTGGACAAAATTTGTATCAGCTGCCGAAGTAAATATATGCAATATTGATTGGATTCACAATACATGCCCAGTCTTCCATTCAATTAGGTTTTGGCTATTTCTTATTCATTAATTAAAACATAAATTAGTAGTTTAGCTGCACGGTCAGAGTGTTATCTGCCACTGCGCTGGCATTCGTTTACCCTGTCCCTGCATACCGAAAATAAATACGCCTTCTAAATTTGAAACACTGCAGAAAGGATTGTTGTTAACAATTCTGCTCAATATGAACGATTAACAAAATTGCCAAATCCATAAAGTAAAATGAGGCTTCAAAATCATGAAAAATGCCTTTGTCACCACTGTCAAATACTGTGGGCATCTCTGATGAAAGCCTCCGCTTGCTGGAATGAAGCCCATCAGGTCATGGCGGCGCTTTGCCCGCCATGATGAGCGTTGCCAGACACCAGCTAGCTTAAAAGCTAACAGGCTTCCAGACTCCTCTTGGTTGCCTGAGGGGCGGCTGGCTCATCGCCCAACTATGTCATTGAGCTTCAAGTTTTACTACAATGGGGGAGGGCGAATCATGTTGGATATCCAAGCACGGATTTGGAGGCCATGCTAGCCATAGTTTTCAGTCTTTCACATCAGCAGTAATTATCTACAAACAGGTATGATGTGCTTAGAAAGGGTTCTTCAGTATTATTAACAAAATCACCACATTGACACCTAACGATATGGCCTTTGTTTGAGCATTTTTAATCTCAAATGATAATGGAAGCCATATTGAACATATAAGTATGCTGGATATTTTGGTTAAAGAAAAAGACAGGAGCTACTGTAGCTTTCGCTCTGTGTGCAACCTGTACTGGCGCATCTACCAGATGCCTTTCATGTCCTGATGAGAGGACTTTTATCACATTTCTTAAACGCCTCAGGAATCTCTCTCTCTCTCTCTCTCTCTCTCTCTCTCTCTCTCTCTCTCTCTCTCTCTCTCTCTCTCTCTCTCTCTCTCTCTCTCTCTCTCTCTCTATTAGTTCTCACAGAATTTTAACAAGACGTTTTGGACAGTTCTATCTTACCATTAAACAGTTTGGGGAAAGGCCATTTTCCGTTCCCAGAAAACAAAGTAAGGTTTACAATAGGCATGCTCATATGAGCGTGGTGTAGAAGAAATCAAGGCACAAATATTCTTGATAATGAGTGCCAAACAATCTCAAACATGCTATGTGTTGCGCTTATTAAACACAGACGCAAGTCAGTCGTTCCAAACGTCACTGAGATTGTTTCTCTTGCGAGATCGCAAGAGTGTATTGATTGTGGTGACATAACCCATCATGTATGGCCCATGCGTTGGGATCATTACATTGAGTGGCTACTTATGTATTCTTCTCAATGTGCAACAAAAGCTAAAAAACCAAAGACACTGGTGTTGTTGATGTCGTCATTTTTGGAATGTTGCATCACATTAGATTATTATTAGTATAATGTGTCATTTCCTCTCCACCAAAGGGAACTTGCTGACTTTAGGTCAGCGCTGCAATGAATAAATCCCCAGAGTGCTCTGAAGGAGCACATAAGATCAGTAAGTAAGGCGTGACCTGGGCCAAGTAGGATACAATTAGACCAGTGACAATAACTTAATCAATGTGACTTAAAGTGACAACTATACAGCTAAAGTTATAATCTCAGATTAAACAGATAAAGACTATTTTCCGGGAGATAAAGTGAAGGCAAGTGAATGTCTGTGTAAACTACAACGAGTAACGTGCTCTCATTTACATGGCAACTCAAGTGAGAGCCTCCAGCTGCGTCGACGGCCCAAAGCAGAGAGATGACAGCACAACGGTGGCGGCACTTCCATAACTGAAAACACCCTCTGTTGCTGCCATCAGTTACACAACTGAGGCAATCAAGCACCTTCTTTTCTAATTACAAGACAAAACTGAAGCGTGCAACAACATGAAATCAAATCAGTGCCTTCTTCAGTGACAATCTAACAAGGCTGCATTTAAAGTCCTCCTTATCCAAAGAGACTTCTTAATCAACACTTTTGTGCTCCATTTGTACCCTGGACTGAGGTTCTCTGGTGTTGGCACCCTGAGACCCAATTATTGCAAAGTTGCAGGTATATAACTAGCCTGCACTGCATTTGTTTACAAGTGGCTTAAGCATGAGGCTGCTACAAAGTTCCCCTGCTATTTGTGGAGGACAGCGACTGACCCCTCCCGTGGATAGCTAAGTGATAATTAATTTGAATTCCATTGTTACTTCAATTTTGGATTGTCTCGAAATTAAAAAGAGAATAATTGATGAAAAACGACGATGTGCGGAACAGAATGGTGTGTGTGTGTGTGTGTGTGTGTGTGTGTGTGTGTGTGTGTGTGTGTGTGTGTGTCCGGCCACCAAGAAAACACACTAAAAAATTGATGAAAAGTTGCACTCAGTAGCATTGTACTGCATAAAACACACAGTAACCCGAAAACATGGAAAATGTGAGCACAAATATGTACCTAATGTATTGTCCTTCTTTGTTCGTCTTTTTTGGGGTCGTTTGGCAGCTGGCAAACCAGCTCAAGTGTGTATTACTGCCACTAAGGGATACTACATTGTCCTTTTTCTGAATTGATGGCGATGGGATGTTGTCAAATTTGCTATCGCCATTTAGTGGTGGGGGTATGAAGTGCACTTATATGTCCATTTTTTCCTCAAATCGGTTAGCTAAGTGACATGTGATCGTATGTAAAAAAAAAAAAAAACATTTTTTTAACTGAAGTCAATACAGCAATGTATTTTATATTAGATAGCAATAAAAAGCTATGATTGTCAGCGAACACCAGAAATTAAGTAAAAAAAATGTTTTACTTGACTTTCCCTTGATCTGCATCGTAATGCATTAGACCAGTGGTTCTTAACTTTGTTAGAGGTACCAAACCCAACCAGTTCATATGCACATTCACCGAACCCTTCATTATTGAAATTAAAAATGTTTTTTTTTTTTTACAAATTCAAGACATTAAAAACACATTTATTAAAAACGGATAATAACTTAAGAATTTCAAGACATAAGTACAGTATACGGTTTTTTAATTGTGCACAAAATGAACCAGCCAGTGACGGCCAAGCAGGCGTATCATAACTAATTGACATGTTGAGTCGGGTGTGTCTTAATCTCCATGGCAGAGGCTCCGTCGAACCCCTGAGACCGATTCACCGAACCCCTGGGGTTCGATCGAACCCTAAGAACCACTGCATTAGACTGTACAGAATTAATGTTCTGTCTACGCATGCGCTCGCATGAGTGTGTGTGTTACTTACCCGTATTTCTTTTTTCATTTCACTTTGATCGTGTGCAACACCTTGAAAACTATGACTAATCATCGTCAATGCGCTGAAATGTAAGTGTCAGATTTTCCACCAGGATGCGTCATTAGAACTTTTTTTTCTCTCTCTCAAAGGGTAAAATGTGACTGCCGCCGTTTGAAATAAATAAAACCAATTGCATGAGCGTTTTTGCCCTACACATTTATTGTATCATCGAGGGGGTCTTTGAACCACATTCCTGCCAGTGTGCAGTGCAGATTCGGTCCACGGGGGAACGGGAAAATGAGAAGTTTAGCAACAGGAAAACCGCTATGAGAACATTCCAGGCAGAGCAGAGTTGAGCTGCGCGGGACAATGAGGGGTGGGACAAAACTGTACTTTGCAGAAAAAAAATGTAATCTTGCCTTTTGATCACGGTCAAAGACATCAACAAAAGGCCTCCCTTCGTGGGCCAACTTGTTCGAGCAACCCTCACTAGGTGCGAGCAGTCTGGCTCCGGGCTGCTCGTTTGTGTGTCATTGTAGATTTGGAACGAGATCCGAGATGAGATAATCTCACACCGCTGTGGCTGAGTCTTCCATTATTTTCACTTCTGTCGCACTTATGGACCATTCTCAAAAACAGCAGATTTTGAAGGCCAGCGTCGTCTACAAACGCGAAGCAAGGATGCGAGTTGTCTTTGGGATCTAAACTCTTCAATCGAGCTATTCGCGGAGGAAAGAAAGTCGCTTAAGTAATGGACACGTTGGGGTTTTAAACAGGGGGAGACGAAGTACACATGGAAGACGTGCGGTGTTCACACATCACGTTAAGAGGAGCGCTGAGAAAGAGGTAATGGCGTCAAATATGCATTCTGTTGACCTGTTTATTTTTTGACACGAAGTGGTACTGATTACGTGTTTTCCCCGAGAACCAACAGGTGTCATCAAATGGTCAATTTGAGATGGAGATTTGAAAGGACTGTTTTGACAAAGTGGCCACGCACTATTTTACTCACAGGATATCGTCAATTTAAAATATTTCAAGCAAAGAAAGAAATGACAACATGTTATATTCAAATTGAAGTGAAAATCGGAGTGCCTGCCGAAAAGACGGTAGTGCAATAAAAGTTTGGACTCGCCCCCTCATTCAATACATTTTTTAACTGAGTATTTTAACATTTATTATACAATTCGATTGTAAATAAAACACAGTCTTTATTATAATACTCCGATTTGCCCCAGTATTATATTTTCCCACTGATATTCTAAATCACATACAGTATTAGCAATTCTTGTATTGGAATATGATGATGATCCAAAGTTTTTGAATGCCCAAATGTCTACTGTACTGGACATGATGTGACTGAAAGTTTCTCAAACGTCAATAATTTACCAATGTATAACAAAATGTTATACTGTACACGCATATGCTGGTCCAAATCCCCCAATAATTGTTTGGATGGATTGGTCCACCATCTGATCGGTGATCGGTTATCTTTTTTTTATTTGACTCTCTGATCGGTGATTGGCCCCAAAATCCTGATCGTGTAGAGCCTACAATCTAGAATAGATTGAATGAATAGAAAACCCATGAAACTCCACATGGCAAGGTCACAGCTCGGATTGGAGCCCTGAATGTGTTAGCCACTTATCCACGATAACACACAGAAATGCTATAGTGCTATACAATTGATAGCCCATTGATAATTTACAGACTATTCCTGTTACCTGTTAATGCCACTCTATGTATGCCTTACCATAAGCAATTCATACCATGCTAAAATACAACGTACCGTCTCTGGTACAGCCTACACCTGGGATCCTGTCGGATAAGGTAGACCCTGGCCGATATTGATCTTGTGTGTTCTTGTGCCACCATGGTTTGTGCTCCGTGCTGTCTTTCAGTCCGGCCTCAATTTGTCAGTTGGTCTACGCCTCACGAGTCCACGGTGCCAGTCTTTACCCTTTGTATACAGCCTCAGGATGCTGGACAAGGGGTGGAACCCTTCGTGCATTCTTGTCTTGATATCAGCATGATGCCAGCGGCAGTGGGATGATTACTGGTACAGCGTAGGTGTAGAATTGGGATTAGGCTGACACTATTGAAACATTTTGAAACTGATTATCCAATCGGGATGCACCATGGATTAGTGGCTAGCATATCCACCTCACAAAACACAGGTTGGGGCATCAACAGCATCAACAACGAACACATTAACACATTGTGCACATGTGACAATGAATGGTCTAATGGAATAGTGTCCATATATTTATACACATATTACATTAACATGGCTTCAGTTTATTTTCCTGAGAGGTTTTTCTTTCGTGCAGCGAGGCCCTGTTCGAGAGCTCATAGAGGCTGCTGTGCTGTTGCATGCCCCCACCATCCGCCACACGAACCACACAGTCATCCAGATGGAATGAGAGATCTGCTTCACTGAGTCTAAGCTGTCGATGGGAGGAAGAGATGACAATGGATCTCTTCCCCTTGGGTCACAGAGGTTTAGCTTTGGACAGAGCTAAGGAGACAAACAGGAGAGAGCTCAGAGAGGAAGCATGCTGGAGTCGAATGTCAGACCAGCCTATGATGGAAGGACACGATTACGATAAAGTGATTGCCTGATAAATGAAACCCAGCTATGCCCCTCCACTGATATTATGAGTGGGTGGAGTTGTGTTTATGCTAGACTTACAGATTTACAAGCACTGACTTGCAGGCTGCACAATGCAGGAAGTGCCATGTAAATGCATGAAGCTCTTAACCGGATTTGGAGGGGGTGGTGCCTGGTGGCGGATGGGGTTGCAAGTCCAAAGATAGTTTGTTGCTCTTCATCAGATTTACGTGTCAGGTGGAAATGGCGTCCAGCAAGCATCTCACATTTGATTTGGCTCAGTCATGGGCATCAGCAATAATAAAAGGGAAACTTTGCTTCACAAGAATATGTCTCAAATCTGCATTCTAATGAAAATTGTGTTTGTGGAATATGAGTTAAGTAGTCAAATCCACACGTTAGACCAGTGGAATGGACAAAAATTTGCGTCTGACTTCCCCTTTAAGCAGGGAATCACTAATTTCATCATCACTACGAAACTTCAGGTAAAAATAGGCTCAAGGTGACTACACTAAATAGGTGTTTGTGAATAAATACTTCACAGATGCATCACAGATCTGAGGTCAGGGGTTGGACTCTGCGTGGCGGCCTTCCTGTGTGGAGTTTGAGCATTCTCCCCATGCTTGGATGGGTCTTCTTTTGGCATTTCGGCTTCCCCTCATTTTCCAGAAAGTTGCTTCTTCAGTTAATTGAATGTTCTAAAATTGTGCTTTTGTGTGAATTGATTTTATTGGATTTTCTGTTGGCGGCCCGGTATCCAGTGGTTAGCACGTCGGCTTCACAGTGCAGAGATACCGGGTTCGATTCCAGCTCCAGCCTCCCTGTGTGGAGTTTGCATGTTCTCCTCGGGCCTGCGTGGGTTTTCTCCGGGTGCTCCGGTTTCCTCCCACATTCCAAAAACATGCATGGCAGGATGATTGAACACTCGAAATTGTCCCTAGGTGTGGGTGTGGGCGTGAATGGTTGTTCATCTCTGTGTGCCCTGCGATTGGCTGGGATAGGCTCCAGCACCCCCCGCGACCCTCGTGAGGATCAAGCGGTTCGGAAAAGGGATGGATGGATGGGTGGATTTTCTGTTTCAGTGTATTTTATTTCAAACAGCATATATATCTAAATGCAAGCAGTCGAAAACAAAAGGAACAAAAGGAGCTCATAGTTGAATTTAAAATGGTTACGGCTGAAGCACTGCTTCTAATCGCCGCACTTTATTATCATTCTCTCCAACTAAGTCGAATAATTACATGAATAATAGAAGGTATCTATACCCAAACATGCTAAATATACATTAGCCTATACAGTACAATCATATGCCCGATTTCAGTCATATCCAAACACCAAAATCCAAAAGCATCAGTTTCAGCTCAATTATGTGTATTCTGTACATTTGTCTGACAAAAACCAAAAACAACCTAAGAATTATAACGATCCATACTTTTCAAATAGTTTTTTTTTCTGGAGGATTTTCTTTTCAAACGGTCAACCCCTTAACTTTGTTTCATGTCCGCTAAATGATATCATAATTTCACTCCATAAACTGATATGCACCTGCTGTTCAACGTACTGTAGTACAAAATCTTAGTTGATCAAAATTTCCTTTCAGCCTTAAATTATATTTGCTCTGTCTAGCCTCAAACATTTTTTGAATATTTCTTGGAAACAAGTTACGCCTCGTTGAATAGATCATTTTCAGCTATTCTATATTGCGCCAAATGTTTAAACTTCATTGTCCCAGATTTAAAAAACAATGCATTGGTGTGTTCATAATTATGCACGATTCCTATGGCTCTTTTTTTGCACAGTGCACATCATTTGAAAGGTACTTTTATATGTATTTCCTCGAACTTCAACACAGTAAGTCAAATATGGAAGTATAAGATCGCAATATAACGTATCGAGTGATTTGTAACTTGACGTGGTTGACTCTTCCTAAAATTCCCACTGTGCATGAATTTTTGGCCCTTACACTGAATGTGACATTTCCAGCTCTTGTTTTGCTCAGTAATAAATCCCCAAAATGAGTTCATCAGCAGACATCAAATGCTAAGATGAGTTCTAAAATGCAACGATGAGCAAAAAAATGCCCACCCTGTCAGCAAGCCCACACATTTTTTTCTGTTTGCACGTGCATTGTCTGCTTGGAGGGTTTTTTTTTCCCAAGTGTGGGAACAATGTACTGTACAGTGTTTTTAACATCATATTATCTACTTGACACACTGAAAAAAATGGTGTGTTGAATTTGCTCAATTTTACTTCGTCAAGTGGTTGCCCAAAATAAAATGATCTGGATCAAGATTTTTTTTTAAGTAGACAATACATCTTAAAAATATATATCTAATCAAAATGTTTTCATGTGTGCCCATTCACTTAAAGTAATAAATTGAGTACATTCAACACACCATTTTTACTGTGAACAATGAACATGCACTTCAATTGAAAAGCTCAAGTTTTTTAGAGGGTGAAACGGTGACATCACTAAGGCACCGGTAGCCTATTGATGCTTATAGCATGCAAACACTCACCTAACGACACAATGCTTCCGCATTGTACGAAGGCTGTGCTGCTTGCGTGACCCCCGGCAGTGAGGCCCTCAACAATGAGCAGCCAGAGTCTCGCCGGCCAGCCGGGTGGGGCCACTCAATGGCAGGAAGCATCGCCATCAATATTTACTCTGCAAGCAGGGCAGCTGAGCCTGGAGCCTGACTAGCATAGCGCCACACGCAGTCTCAGCCCACTTATACAAACACTCTGGAGTGCTGTTACAGCCTCCTTCCCCCACCAAGTCCTGTTTTCTCCCCATTTCGAGCAATTAGAACTCAGGCAGACAGGCTGGGCCCACTGACTGTTGTTTTGGACCTCGGTGTTTCCTCTGTGGCTTTGGACACCACTTTAGATTTAATTTACAGGGCAACTGAAATGTCAAGCAAATCGGATTTGTGCCTATCTTTGACTATATCAGTTGTGTGCATTGACTCTCTGTCTGGTCCACAGAATGGAAGGCTTCAGAGTGGTACTAGTTGAACTGCTGCTGTTGACGTCTGCTCACTTCGCAGGTGGGTGAAGGATGAAGCTGTGCATTGCAGCGCCCTTACGCAATGTGGTTCTTCCGTGAGTGTATGTAACCAAAATTTTGGTTTGTAGATGAGGCCTGTCGTTTACACACATGCTGATCTGGTTACATTTCAAACTATTAGGTTAATCAGCAACAAGTTTGGTTTGATCTCAAATAGTCTTAAAAATCCTCTATACTTGACTACAGCACTTAAAATCTCTGATTAAAAAAAAAAAATCCACAACATAATGTCCCCGGTTCTTTTGTGTGATGTAAAGCAACGCACACAGTAAACGGCAGCTTGAAAATGACATTCCGCAGGGATAAAAAGTCATGTCATAATCAAATCAATTCTGTGATTGGCTCGACAAGTACCCACGGTCTGTACAGTTACAGATACTGTCAAATATTCATTTAAGTTCTTTGGCTAATGATTTTGACTGATTACTCGATACATATCTTCCATCCATTTGTCAGTCCATTTGAGCCTCCATGAACCTGTCAGTCACGCGAAGGACACATAGAGACATACAGCGCATGTTTTTGTCAAAGAAAGGCGAGCAAAGGGAAAACACAAGCACTCCACACACAGAAAGACACAAACCGACAAAAATTCGAGTCCACAACTCTTTTAGCTCTGCATTTTGTGCTCGTGTGAAACTGCTCCTCTGCCTCCTGGTGGGCAGAAAATGCAAATCAATTCATACAAAAGGAATGAATGTGTTGTTTCATGGTAATCTAAAAGTACTGTATATCTGAATGAGAAATAATAATAATTCTCCAGAAGTTGGTAATGAATAGCATACGGCCCTGACCAACATTTTCATCATTTGCAGATTCCGAGAATGACGGGAAGCTGCTGTGCGCATGCGAGAATGACAAAGGCACATGTGTGAATGACACATGCAGGGGCGACATCTGCTTCTACACGTGGGTGGACGGTCATGAGGAGAAGGGTTGCTTCTCCAATGAGCACTACAATGAGCAGTGCCACACTCTCTTTAACCGCTTCCACGTCAACTGCTGCAGAGAGAACCGATGCAATGCCTTTGCAACGCCGCCTCCAAACATCAGTTAGTGCCCACATTACACTACTCTACATATGAAAATTCACACTTTGAAACCTTGACGTCAGCTTGCTCTTGTGTTCACACAACCACTCCGCTTTGAACAAAATACATAATATAAATGAGCAGCAAGCAACAACCTCTGGTGCTCCAAAATCGTTTTGTTCAACCCTTCTTATTATACCTTAAAGTTGACATTTCATCAGCTCCAGTTGACCGACAATGAAAAAGGAGCAGTGGTGGTTCTAGATCAATTTCACTGAGGGGGCCTGGCTGGGACCAGGGGTTTTGATAGAGGGGCACATTCAACCCAGGGCAAAAAAAGACAAAGATTCAAAATCTTATTTGACTTTTTATTTTCATCAAACTTTTAAACCTTTACAGACATTACAGTAACAATGAAAAACAGTATAATAATCACAGTAGCACTGAATTAAGTGCTGAAAAAGGATTCATATAGGTGCCGATCTTGTGGAAGAGTCTTAAGATGCCCCTACTATTACAGCAACTGTATTCTGCGATTTTGGTGATTTCTGGCAAACAGTCTGAAGTGATTCCAGATTCAGTGCTTTTTGGCCTCTGAGATTCAGTGCAAAGTACACCAAGATTACTTAATCTATCATCATTCATAGTGGACATGAGGTATGTTTTCCCAAGATTTAATGTGGCAAAACTCCGTCTTCTTTACATCTGTGGAGAAAGACAAACCGAATAGATGTAAACATAATTTTTGCATGGACACAGCATATACACTAACCTGCTACACTTACACTGTTTAGGCACTCACACACACACACACGCGCGCAGACAGTCTCAGGACCTTCATCTGTCTCTTCATTTTTAACTTTAAATTTTTAACAGTGAAGAGGAATTAGAATTACACTTCAGCCACCTTACTGTTGCGGGCTTGCTTGGTTTGTCTTACCTTGACAATACAGTATAATATCACTCGTCGCCGTGGAAATCTTGGGACTGCTTCTCCTCTTCCCGCTCGTCGCTTTTCAGCGGTGCAGCGCACTAAAAGGTCCGACTAGAATGTTAAGCGAGGCACTTTAGTTCCACCTTTGGCGTCGGCGACTAAGCGCTATTGTATAGTCCACGTTCGGAGGGGAGGGGCCACAGGTGGGTCCAGAATCAGTGCTACAGGGGCACTGCCCCCTGTTGGCCCTTCCCCAGAACCGCCACTCAAAAGGAGCACAAAGTGACAACAGCATCCATGTCATGAAACCGTGCATGCAGATGGCGAGACGACCACAATACTGCCGCAGCAGCCCCGTCCAGAGCTGTGGATCACCGTGGCACTTCTGCTCCTTTTCACGGCTGCCAGTTTGTGCGGCCTGATGATCTTCCTGCGCTTCAGGCGCGTGCACTTCCGCCTCAAAAACGCAGATGACCATGACTCCACCATGCTCAAGGTCCCGAGCGGAGAAGACCCTACTTATGGTGTAAGGGATTTGATCTCGAACGTGGTTCAGCGTTAAGCAGCGTTCCAGAGTTTCAAGACAGACTGTGTGTGTTTTTCCAGGGTATATATGATGAGTTCTGCACATCAGGGAGTGGGACTGGCCTTCCCTATCTGGTTCAAAGGACTATGGCCAGGCAGATTTCACTTGTGGAATGTGTTGGTCAGTCGGAATTATTATTATTATTACTGCTGATGGTGCTTTCTGCCATTTTTGTCCTTAACAAATCTCCCATTATTGACATCGCAGGTAAAGGCAGGTATGGAGAAGTCTGGCGGGGAACTTGGATGGGGGAGAGTGTAGCAGTCAAGATCTTCTCCTCCAGAGACGAGCAGTCCTGGTTCAGAGAGACCGAGATCTACAATACTGTGCAGCTGAGGCACGACAACATACTGGGTGCTGCACTCGATTTTATACCAGCAGATGTGAAGCATCAGTCAAAAGGCCAACTCTAAAAACAGGTGTGTTCTATTCCCTCTACAGGTTTCATAGCCTCTGATATGACTTCCAAGAATTCCAGCACCCAGCTGTGGCTCGTCACTCACTTCCACGAGTTGGGTTCACTCTACGACTTCCTGCAGTACAGCAGCTTAGAGCCCGAGAGCTGCCTGAAGATGTGCCTGTCCGTGGCCTGTGGCCTGGTCCACCTCCACACCGAGATCGTCAGCTCCCAGGGCAAACCAGCCATCGCCCACCGAGATTTGAAGAGCAGAAACATCCTGGTAAAGAGGAACGGGCAGTGCTGCATCGCCGACCTGGGTGAGAATCCAGCAGAAGCATCACAGCTCCTCACAGCAGTTTATCAGCACGACTTATAAAGGATGACGCCCTGCTTTACTCCGCTGCCAGGTCTGGCCGTGATCCACTCGCAGTCCAATGACTACTTGGATGTGGGCCACAACCCTCGTGTCGGGACTAAACGCTACATGGCACCTGAGGTGCTCGATGAGAGCATACGAATTGATGTCTTTGAGTCCTACAAGCAAACGGACATCTGGGCCCTGGGCTTGGTCTTCTGGGAAATTTCACGCAGAACGATCGTCAACGGTAACTACGCTGTAATGGCATTAGTCGAACGGTTCGACAGTCAAATCATTCAAAATTCAACCAAAGATTGAGAATGATGTAGTACTCAATTATGGTGATATGGTGACGCGGCTAAAACGGCACCATGTGACGCACTTTGGCGTCCACCATGAGCATACCTGTCAACCTCGGCTAATTGCTGTCACGTATGCGAGGTGGTGGTGGTGGTCCCCAGAAAGCAGGCAGGAAGGAGGAGCAGGGTGTACTTGACAAATTGTATTGATAAAACACAGAAACTAAATCCTAAACAAACAAAGTCCAAAGTATAAAACAAAACCATGACTGAAGCTCAAAACCATCAATAACAGAAACAATACCAAAACATTATCTAAACGTGACAAACAAACAAACATGCCAGTAGCACAAAGCAACAATGACCAGAACCTGAGTGGTCGGGCAGGAGTCCTTTTATGCCACTAATTACCCAACGATCAACAGGTGTGCAGCTGCAGGGGGAGCCCTACAGTGCCACCTGTTGGTCTCAAACCGAATCATGACAATTGCTGCCCTTATAAATGATTACGATTCCCCTTACAAAGCAACAAAAACTCGTACAACGGTTTACCGCGCATGCGCACATCATGCTTTATCAATCCGACCGTATGCAGCGATTGAAAAAAAATATACGATTGAGGATTACTTTTGCTGGTTTGCCGTGACAATAGTAGCGATCGACGACGGCATTGTCGTTGGCTACCAGCAGGTGAGACAATTTTGATTTGAGCCAAAATGGTCTTTGTGAGATCGGTTAACAATTGGGGGGTTTTTCAGTAAAAAAGTTCTAATACGCCGTACAAGATTTGAAATGATAAAAAACGTATAAAATACGGGAAAAACATACAAGTTGACTGGTATGCATGAGTCACTCCTAGCCCATATACAGTAACTTGAGCGCTTTTGTTTTCATCTGCGGTGGGTTGTTCTTCCCCCTGAAAATCCATCTCCCCTTCTGACGGTCCACTTCAGTGCACCACAAGTGTGCACGTGTCACGGAGAGAATGAAGAAAGTCAAACATGACTGCCAGCATGTGGACAGGGGCCAGCATTGCGGTGGCGTGGCCGCTTTAGAGCGCCCTGTTGTCAAAGCATGGAAAAGCACCACGACAACCCGGTGGGATATTTTCCAGCCACCAGAGGCTTTAAGCGGATATAGTTTTGCGACGCAAACATGTGGTTATGTATGGGCATAAGAAAGATGCCAGATGAAGTAGCATCCATTTTCCCAGGTCATAGTCGCGGTATTTGATTGAAAATTGACAGTTGAGTGGGGCCTGGATTCAACGCATTCACTTCATTGCTTGAAAGAGAACGGATGGATTGATGGGTTGTTTTACACCTGTAGCAATTTTCTAAATCAATCCAATTAGGCAGGGATGTCAACAACACTTTCCTCCATTGTATATCCAATTTCTAAGACATGTTGGGTTTTTTGTCACAACACACAATTGAATTGTTTCAGAAAAACAACAAGAGACTCAATGTACAAATTCCGTCCCACGTTGGTGATCTACTAAAAATATTTGGCAAACTACTGGCGGCGTAGCAGCTACCAGTCGGACAAGATGCTTGAGGATTAAGTCTCTGTCCTGACTGCTCAATGGCCAAGTCGACATGCAGTAGCCCTATCTCACTCTCACGATATACAATCCTCCTTTATGCACATTTGTCAACACATTGTCATGAATTACTATTTTGACCTTTTACTTGAATCAGCGGTTAAACTCTTTTTTTTTTTCCTATCATCATTTCTAATATCAAAACATGACTTGAGTATCGCTTGTACAGTATGAGTGAGTGGGAACAATTTATTCTGGAGACAAAACAATCTGTATTCAAACGGTGTCCTGTGTCTGATTTTATGGAAAGAATGAAAACAAGACAGGGTCTACTGTGTGTGTTGTGTTTTGTCAGACATGTCTGGCTGCTTGATTGTACTGTACATTAGAGGCAGTTCGTCGCATGTCTCTCAGCACTCCGCTGTTTCCCTTGTCTGTGTCAGTCTCGACTATCCTCTCCCATGATTAGCTCTACAGTAATTATAAACAGTCTTATCTGGTGTCAGCACTCACTTGGACATACACCAGCCGCCAGAGTGCCAGCATGCAGATGGATACATGCACATAGTTACACGCACGCACACACACACACACACACACACACACACACACACACACAGCGGAAGATTCCGAGACACATCCATACCCTTATGTGTGTGTCGTTTCCTAATCCCAGAATAGTCTCTCGGGAGTTTCTATCTTTTGCTGTGTTCTTGTGTAATCAAACGTGCTCCCACCATGATGCTATTCCAGAGCAATCCATGTTTTCCAAATGCATGCACAGATTAAAAAAAGATGGATATAGGAGGTTCACACGTCTTCTCATAAGGCTGATAATGAGTCTTGGCGCATTCCACTTAGTCCGTTTTCCCACTCGGCCCCAAGGAATGTGTTGCAATATTTCTCGGGGGAAAAGTTGTGCAGTTGAAAACATTATTTTTCATTTTTTTCAGGGATTGTGGAGGAGTACCGCCCTCCCTTCTTTGACCTGGTGCCATCCGATCCCAGCTTTGAAGAGATGAAGAAAGTGGTCTGTGTGGACCAGCAGAGGCCCATGTTGCACAACCGGCTGCACTCCCACCCAGTAGGCCATGAAAACGCATTACACATCGCCTCTAAAATTGCCCTCTTCGCTTGCATTGTTTTAGCACAGCTACAGATTGAAGTACTTCATATACGCTCTTTGTATGGATGGATACTTGTCAGACAGCAACAGTTCCCTTTCAGAGAGAAGCTCTCCTGCCACAAGGCCATTTCACACTAGCTATTAATGCCAGGAATGTTCAGCTTTTGTCATATGTTGATTTTTGTGTGTGACCAATACGTTTGATGACGTCTGAGGTCACATAAAAGATGCAGGACAACGACTGTGTAAGGGGAAATACATAGCGCCAAGCCGAGGTGGAAAGTTTAACCCCCTCACACTCATTCCGTCCTCCTCTGTTGAAGGTAGAGTGTTGCCATGAGATATGAGTTTAATTCTTTCATTCCTGTCTACATACCTTGCTGCATCATTTGCTTTTAAATATTGGTTTGTTAAAGTTTAACACTGCCACATAGGTGTTGTTTGTTCGTCTATTATGTTCCCAATTAGCGTGAGCTGAGTTTAAAGCAAAGTTATGTGGCTGTTTTAAATACACGTCATTTTGTTAGTTTTATGTGTAGTTTGACTGAAAACTCTAACTACGAGTGGCATTCAACAATTTAAAACCTCTGAGGATTTCTTCGCTATGCCAAACTGCTGCTTTTTGAAAAGTTAGCTGAGTTGAGTTCACGCAGCACTCCTATCTCTGATTTTTGATCATAAGCCCAAAACCGCCAGAATGACAGCGTGGTCCCAAGTTGGGTCACTCATATCTCATGGTACGAATGTAGTTGCAGCTGACGACAAAGACGCAGGCAATAAATGCCGACTCTACTATTACATTTCTAATGCACCAATTGTATTCCGTGTCAGTGCTGTTCACACCTTGGAAAAGGGAAGAGAACATTCCCAGATTTTCTAGGCCAGGTGTAATGGGCAATATGCAAACAGAAAGACAGGCTGCCTTAGTCAAGCTCATAGCAATGGTCGTCATCCATACGTTTGTATGTATCTGTGTGCGTGTGTCCAGATAATGTCATCCATAGTGAAGATGATGAAGGAGTGTTGGTTCCAGAACGCACCGGCCCGTCTCACAGCACTGCGTGTGAAGAAGACCCTCTCCAAACTGGACCACGACAGTGACTTCAGCGTCAAGAAACTCAAGCAGGACGTCTAGAACGTAGTCAGCAAGATGCGGACTGAGGACGCTTGAGGGAATTTTGTGCCCCATTCCCGCGAGCATGGTGGTGAATATCATCTGCATAATTTCAGTTAATGACTCACGCACTTACTGCATTTTATTAAAACAATATCTTTTTCAGTGGTCTAGGCAGTGGTGTCTAGACTCTTTTGCACCGAAGGCAATTTGTCTTCCCCTTGATTAAAATTCCGGAAAATCCTAAGAACAGACACAGAGAAAGACTTTTGCGATGAATAAGAGTTACCATGCCTACGATAGCACAATGCTCGTTCTATAAAAAGCACTTTTGGCTTTTTAGCTGCACAGACACATTGAGTATGTAGTTGTGGATGTACTGTATCGAGAACACAATTTGTTATAAAGTATTGGTGTAGATTGTTTCCCTCCCCCCAAGATACCATTTACATCTCTTTCACTATGTATTTTGAAATAAACTGTCTTTTTCAACTACTTGAGCTCTTGATTTCGAGGCTTTAATGTAACGTGATTCTCCTATTAACCACGAGAGGTCACCAAACTATAATGGTGACAAAAGAGATTTCAATTTGCAGATTCGCGCGAGGCTCTTCGCAATACAGTACAACCGATGACAAACATGGGAGAGACATAACACGTCAATACTGTACCGTACTTATATTTTCTCCCATACAAGTCACATATAAAAAGCCAATGGAGTTAAAATGCTACACAATTAAACTGGGGGGTTGAATTTTAGATTCTGTTTAAAATAAATCAGTATCCCCGAAAGAATTAATTAAATATAACAAATCACCGTTTCAAGCAAGTCATGTATCTGTTTGTGTGTTTGTTTTTACACACGTGAATACTCTCAAATGTTTAGCATTTTGTTTTGTCATTAGAGATTTCCTGACTTCCTCTCTCTTCCATTTGAACCAACCAGTTTGAAGAGCAAACATGGCCACGTTGAAGCATGAAGCAGTTAATTAACGTGACGCAAATCGGAAGGGTAATAAAGAGCCAGCTGAAATTAAACTGCAATAAAATGTACCCTCTGGTTAGCACAAACAGTTTTCATGGTGTTGTCTGCATATTTATGAGTGTGCGCGTGTAGCTTTTGAACTAGGTTCAGAGAGACAATAGTCCCTCAAATCCCCAGGCTGTCTGGTCAGTCAGATGAAGAGCTGGTTATTTTTAACACTACGGGAGGGTTGTCGGACTATCGGGCCTGATTAGCCGACTGTGAGTTCAATACTGCCTCTCTTTCACTGTCACGTATATTGCTTTTCCCGCAGAAGTGTGAAGAGATTTGTTGACGTCAAGCCATACGCATACCTGTCAACTTTTCGGAGCGCCAACCTGTATAAACTACCAAAAAAATCCTTATAAAGAGCAAAAAATCCTTATAACATATCAAAGCATTTTATATGTCAAAATAACGGCAGAAAAAAAACCACGAAATTTTCAATGATATTTATTGTAGATCTCCAGAATACAATGTCTGGTTAATGTCTAATCATCATTCTACTTAGTGGCATTACTGTGTTCAGAGTTGTATTCCTGCGTTACTTTTTTCACCAACTCCAAATGCTGACCCATCGGCAAAAAAAAACACAAAAAAAACGGACATTTTCAGAATCCGTATGATTTGGACATTGTAAGACCTGAGGCAAGGATGCCCCATCAGAGGCCTCAGCCAGTCAGGCTCTCACGGTGCTGCCTTCAAACAATCCTTGAGCTATGAGTTTAATTCATCCCGTGACTACTTGTAACTCAAAACACTCATATCTCAAATCAACCATCAGCTTTGAAATGAACGGAATTACTGTTTATCTGTTCTAGCCTCAGCCCAAAAACAACAACAAAAAATGAAAATCATTTGTGTTTTAATATCAGTTTGTTAAAGTTTAACAAGCAGATGCAATCTTCTTTTTTTTTTTTTATGCGCCCAAATTAGTCCTATGGGAATTGGATCAGGGGACGGCTGATGGAAGACAGATTACACATTTGGTGTAGTGGTCCAAAGCTTCAGAATTGATGATCAGTCACAGAGGTTGAATGAACATAAACTGACGTCTTAAGACCTAAAGCAAGGAGGCCGCATCAGATGCCTCAGAAGGGTGCTGCCTTCAAACAATCCTACTCATCTATCCATTTTCTAATCTGCTTATCCCCACGAGGGTCGCGGGCGTGCTGGAGCCTATCCCAGCTGTCTTTGGGCAGTGGCAGGGTACACCCTGAACTGGTTTCAAGCCAATCGCAAGGCACACATCGACGAACAACCATTCATGCTGACAATGACACACAGAGACAATTTAGAACAAGGGTGCCCATTACGTCGATCGCGATCGACCAGTACATCGCGGACTGGTCCCAAATTGATCCGATGAGTGTAGAGGCGAAAAAAATCCAAACATTTGTGTCTCTGTGCATGTTAGTAATATATTTTTTGTGTTAATGCACACTGCACACCAAACATTCTATCAGTCTCACTTTCACAAAAAGTACTGTATTTAAAAAAGAAAAGAAAAGAAAGCAGGTCATCATCAACCTACGGTGACGTGTGCCTGCGTCACCCGAAGTTGTTAGCGCTCAGCAGTCTGCAATTGCCGCTTGTGATCAGAGTTGCTGCGCTATATCTTTTATCGTTATCATTATTCTCATTCAGAGTTTGTTTTGAACAATTCACAGAGGGGACGGGCAAAGAATGGGAATCTGGAGGGCCAAGAGACGCATTTTAAAACGCGTACGCGTGAGCTACGATCGTTAACAGGCTGCAAAAGTGCATCGTGTGACTCAGCGTCAGGCTATTGCTCACCATGGCGTGCGTGAGTACGTGAGTGCGTGCGTGGGAACCGGTTGATCGCGGGAGGTTGGTTGATTGAAACGTAGATCTTCGGTCAACAAAGTTTGGGCACCCCTGATTTTGAGTTTTTTATGAGCCTGCCATGAATGTTTTTGAAATGTGGGAGGAAACAGGAGTACCCGGAGAAAAAGCCACGCAGGTACGGTTAGAACATGGAAACTCCACACAGGAAGGCCAGCGCCGGAATCGAACCCTGCACCTCTGCACTGTGAGGCTGATGTGTTAACCACTCGCGCAACATGCCATTATTCATTTTTAAAACTCTGTGACACTGAAACTCATATTTGCTAGTCTTTTTTCAATCTCCTCCTGTTTGCCATTGTTTTTTTTTTTATTACTATAAATGGCCCAATTCAAGAATAATGAAAAGACTGTATATTTCTAGCAACTATCAATGCTGTTGAACAATTACAGGCAAAAACATATATATTTATTTTGTTTTTCAAATCAAACATGCTCTTGGGGCTCAGTCAGGGAGAAAATTATGAACCACTGAATAATGTATGAAAGGAATGGATTTCTAAAGAAATACTATATGATATCTAAATAAGTGGGTTTACATTGCGCGGGTTTGTTTTACTACTTGCTTTCTTTTTCTCGGTGTATTACCTGAATTTATGATACAAAGATGTTTTACTCTGCCAAAAACAAACACAAAAAATACCATAACTTCATTAAGTTCTTGAAGGATAAAAGTAATATTTCCAAATACGAAACATTATCATCGCATCTTGGCTTCCCATTTGATTTTTAGGCTATTGGTGTCGAATCAAACAGCCAGACATGAGAAAATAATTCACAAATATGTTTTAGAAAACTAGTAAAACGCTGACGGAGCTCCACAGATTTCTGACTGTGCTATAGCCCCTCCGAGCCACGATGTGGCGCCATACCGGATAGGGTGACAGGTGAGCTGTAATCTCTCTCAACTGATTTTGGTGTCCAAACTCGGTCATCAGCGTCCGCTGTCCTTCCTGTTTTCAATCGCTCCCTGGTGCAACACAACTCATTGAAATGATCAGTTTAACAACAAACTCCGAAGAAGCTTGATAACGATCCTGACCATTTGAATCTGGTGTGTTGCAGCAAAGAGAGATGGCAAACAGGCAGGCAGAACAGCTGCTCTTGAGGACCGGAGCTAGACATACTGGTAGTCTACAGTACTTAGAGCATCCTGGAGTTGGTGCAGGGTACATACAGATAAAATCATATTCATCCCTTTGGGCAGTTTCTACCGTTTTCAAACAAAACGCATGTACTGTAAGCAAATGCAAGGGTGAGAACATGCAACATGCTCATAGGAAAGCTGGAAGCAAGATTTAAACACCCAATTTTAGAACTGTGACCCGCTAACCACTATTTCACCACGCTGTCGTATTTAAAATGTGACATGGATATTTTCTCTAGGGGAAATCTGTTTGTGGTCCTGGAATTCCTGCATAAATGTTCACAGGAAAATGATCGCACCTTTATCTATGTCGGCACAAGCTTTATTTCGAGGGTTCCTTCCCGGCCATTGCCCTCCCCCTCGCCATCCTCGAAGGGAAAATGAGTTCAGCAAATTTATGCAATCCCAAACTCGCACACATGAACGTAGCCATGAACGCAAGCTCTTGTCGTCTTTTTTTATTTTTAATTTTTAAAATAAAAACAGTCAAACTTAAAATGAATAAATAGCGTCTTCGTTTCCCGCATGTTTTGTGAGCAGGGGTCGTAAATGTGCTGCTGGTGACCTCCGGGGAGGACACACGGACCTCCCCTTTAAACTGGCACTGCCCCTTACCTACGTCACGCGCCTGGCTCAACGTTTGCCTGTGTGTGTGTGTGTGTGTGTGTGCGCGCGCGTGTGCGTTAGATGTTCGTGTGTGGGCGCGTGCGTGTGCGGAGTGTGTGGCGAGTGCGGTCAGACTGTGGCTCCGTTGTGTTGTGTTGTGTTGCACTGTAGCCGGCCTACTCTTCTCGTGTTTCGCGTGCGAACGATGGCAATGTGCAAGAAATGGCTGTGAAGCACACTGGCCGAGCTTTGCTGGCCCTGCTCGGGCTGCTGGCTGTCGGGAACGGTAAGTTGGAGCCGAGCTCAGGCCACATTTTCGCCTTTTGTCTCGCTTGCATTGTGTGTTCGTTCGGTCCTCGCCATGGCCCCGCCGCTGTGCACTGGAGGGGATTTGTCTAACCACCGCGAGCTATCGCTGACCTATGAAATAAAATAAAGTAAGAATACATTTAAAAGGTTGCTGTCCACAATGACTGAAAATATTTTCTAGTTTGCCGACACCTTCCCGAGTACTTTAAGTGGAGCGAGCAGCTAAAGCACAACAACATGGTGCTGCTGCTGCATGTTTACGCCGGAGCGTCTGCTAGTTAACAAGAGAACCGTCTATTTATTTATCCATGAACGTGTGACCTAGGAAGTGGACGGAACAAGCTGTTGTTTAGCTCCCATTTGTGGCTCATGTATGAAACAGTCTCACAGTTTGTGTGTGTTGGGCTTGCTAACGACTCGGCTCCCTCGTTGAACGTGCTTTTAAAGGGCTCTCAGAATGAAGGCCTAACCTACTTAAGTGCCTGAAATGTGTTGTTTGGGAGTAAACACTGGCAGCTATTGCATTAGTGTCTATTTGTGAAGGAGTGAAAAGGGTGCTCTCCCGCTGGGAGAAAGCTGGCATAGGCTGACGACCGCCGTGTATTCACAAACCCCAGACAGGAGTCACAGTTCAAGTCTGGCTGTATTGTGATGGAAATGTGGCAAGTGGGGGTCTTTAGGGGCGCTTCTCCGGTTTGGTCTGGTCTGGCCGTCTGCTGCCGTTGCTGCTTCCAGATGATAACAGCGGCCCCTCGTGAACAAGCGGAGATTGTTAAAGGGCTCTCACTCTTTATTTACTTAAGTAGTGTGCATTAAGAAGAGAAGCCTGTAAGCCTGGTAAAAATACTGTAGCAAAGTATTGATTCATCTCCTTCACTCAAATAAAAATCAACAAGTATAAACTGTACAACAGGGCTCTACACATTCACTCACACATATGAACGGTGAAAATTATTGTTTGGTAAGTGGAAATCTTCAGCATTGGTCAAGAGACTGCATCAAAACCAACATTAATGTGCAAAGGATATCACCACATGGGCTCAAGAGCACTTCAGAAAACCAATGTCATTAAATACAGTTGGGCGCTAAATCCTGAAGTGCAACTTCAAACTCTACTATGCAAAGCAAACGCCATTTATCAACAGCAGCCAGAAATGCCGATGGACTGATACAAAGTGGAAAAATGTTCTGTGGTCTGTCGAGTCCACATTTCAAATTGGTTTTGGACATTGTGAACGTTGTGTCCTTCGGGCTAAAGAGGAAAATAACCCTCTGGAGTGTTATGGACGCAAAGTGAAAAGGCCAGCATCTGTACTCGTATGGGACTTGCACTTCCATGAAGGCACCGTCAATGCTGACATTTACATACAGTATAGGTTTTGGAGAAACGTATGCTGCCATCCAAGCAAATTTTTTTTTTCATGGGCGCCGCTGCTTATTTCAGCAAGACAATGCCAAACAACATTCTGCACGTGTTTGTAGTATACTGGTGCGGGTACAAAGCTGGCATGCCAGCAGTCCAGACCTGTCTGCCATTGAAAATCTCATTATGAAGCGTAAAATACAACAGCGGCGACCCCGTACTGTTTGAACAGCTGAAGCTGTACATCAAGCAAGAATGGGAAAGAATTCCACCCACAAAGCTTCAACAATTAGTCAGTTCACAACGCTTCGTGAATGTTGATAAAAGAAAAGGTGATGTAATAGTGGTAAACATGACCTTTTCCTAGCTTTCTTGGAACGTAATGCAGCCGTAAAATTCTAGGTTAATGATTATTTGTGAAAAACAAAGTTAATCAGTTTGAACATTAATTGTCTTGTCTTTGTTGTGAATTCAATTACATATAGTTTGAACATCATTGCATTCTGCTTTTATTTAACACAAGGTCCCAACCTCATTGGACGAACAAAGCATTCAAAATCTCTGATTGAATCTCAATTCATTAAAAAAAAACTTTTAAAGAGACAAGACTAATGAGATTTTACACTCAACACCAATCTTTCTTCCTGGCAACGTTGGAAAACATTCTCCTTAAATGAAACAATGGATGGAGAAATAGCTTGCTTCTCTGACTCATTTGAGGCATCATTTATGCCAGAGACAACAGCTTGCCCTCTGAATCTTTTTTGTCTCATCGTCATCGACAAAGCTGGACAAAATTAATCAGACTATTTAGACAATTGTAAGGAGTAGACAGTACAGAGCTCTTTCTGAGAGTAGGGAGTAGAAGGAGACATCTCAAAAATAAAGACCTGAAAAATCCAAAGCGTAGTCGATTCCAACTATTGCAAACACGCCAGAATAGATTCAAAGTTTTCACAACACGCTGGTTGTGCAATGCCATGCTTAGTTGAATCTGTAAAAGCTGTCTTCCCTTGTTGCAACTTGCCACTAAACTGATCAAGGTAGCGTTTAAACCCCATGCGCTGGTGTTTTTAGCTTCACTTCAGTGTCATCTTCTCCACTTTGAAACCAAATCCTCTTGTCTTTCATATTGTCTTTTCCTCATGTCCCCTTTTATGCGTTTATTCACGTTTTTAAGATGGTACAATCATTAAATGAGCATGTTAGGAATCTTGAATTGTTGAAATATGCTTTAGTGGGAGGAGCATTGAAGTCCACAGTTCATTTTTAGTGCCTGTTGTACATTCTAAATATAAAGTTCAACATGATCCGCATCAGAACATTACCAATGTGGATTACAAAAGCAAAAGTGGAGCTGCAAGCAGCTATAAAGGGCCCTCGCAGCACTGGCCACATTGGAATACTAGCACATTGGATTTGGATTTTATGTTTGTATGGATGTATTTATTGATTTAATGATGTAGATCAGATTAGAAGCTAATTTATTAAGTATGACCGCTACACAAGGCCAAAAATGAGGCAAAATTTGAAAGAAAATTAAAACTGTCCGACTTCCTGTCGAGTTTAGAGTAGGGCTCCAGCGACTTTTTCTCGGTCTGGGGTTGTTGCATTCGGTATGCCTCCAAGCAGTCGGTACTTAGACCCTAAGTAAAAAAAGTCACAAACTTGAACCGTTAAATAGTCCAAGATATGACTGTATGATTGTAATATTAACTCTTTGTCATCACAATCTGTATCATTATATCCTATCACATTTTATTGGTCAAGTATGTAAAAACACACAAGGAATTTGTAGTTTGGGCCAGACTAGTATTACCATGACACGCAACTATAAGAAAATGAACATTTAGAATGTAACATGGAAGTGACTCTCCATGTAATGTAAGGGTACCATTAGTGCTGTCGTACCAAACAATGACAGCTAATGCAGCTTACGCAAATGATGCAGAGTCATCAAGCAAAAATAAAGTGGCTTGTCAGGGCTCTATGGAGCTCCAGATTAGGGTGCGCATCTATTATATTATATCTTTCATGAAACTGTTCAGCTTCTCTACCACCAGGCGTAGCAAGTTTTATGAGGGAAACACAAAGCACAGTAAGTATTCTCTAGTAAGGAATCACATTTGCCCTGTCCAATCTTTCCGTATGACAGAATTTCCATATGTGGGATGCAACTATGGTACATGTCCTTTATGAACATGCAAGTATGTGAACAAAATGCATGTGTAACAACACAAGCAATGAAATGCAAAAATATACGCTCCAAACACTGTTTATAACACAAAAGCTGCAGTACAGTATACTGCACAGGTATATGAACAAAATACAGTGTCACAAATTTAGGACTATTTGCTACAAAATGAGACTAGCAACAGACCTGGTGGCTTTTCTTTCCACTCACTCACTGCCTCTAACTCGACTTCCCCTCAATCGCCCCCCCCCCCCCCAAAGACACTCGATGCCCATAGTTAGCGCGATGGAACTTGCCTTCTCTCTAATTAGCGCTCCAGTGAGCGAAAGGTTTTTAGCATGATAACAGGTAAAGCATTCCAGGAAACGTTCGTTTACTCCACTGTCCGTCGAGCCACAAGCAATTTACTCTGAGCAGCTAATAGGATGCATTCCACTCTCTCTTCCACAGATCTAGCTGTCTACACACATAGATATTGAGGTCCCCCTTCGCCAATGGGAGGCCAGGATGATGATCGGTAGTAGCCAATGGCAGAGCAGCTCTAAGTATGTTGTGTTCAGGAAACCCGGAGCTGTGAACGAAATCAAAAAATCGTTCACTATTCCAGTAAAACTCATGCTAATAGAGTCACTTACATGTCGCCGTTGCGGATTCAATGAGAGTAAATAGCGGCGTGGACGGAGTTATTCCGTAGTATCGAGCGGGACTAGCTTGTGTTTGCGCCACTGCGCCAGGTTTTTATTCCAGGTGAGGGAATTTCCGTTTGAAAGAAGGAATACTTACTGTAGTGCAAAGGACATGATTTCATGATTTGTGAGAACAGTATGTGCCGTTGAATTCCCCCCCTTGAATGTAGTTGCTGTGGAGGATTGTTATTATTTATTTATTTATGTAATTTAGAGACTTGCAATTTAGTTAGTTATGCCGCTGCTACTTGCAGGGGTACTACTACTCGTCCCCATTTGTGTCTCTCCAGTAACTCCTCTGATTAAAACAACAAAGTCACCTGTTTGTCAAGAAAATGTCATACGCCCATTATCCGAACCGCTTGTCCTCACGAGGGTCACGCTTGTGCTGAAGCCAATCCTAGCCGTCTTCAGGCAGTAGGCCGGGGTACATTCTGAACTGGTTGCCAGCCAAGCGCAGGGCACACATAGAAAAACAACCATTCACAATCACACCTAGGGACAATCTAGAGAGTTCAGTCAACCGACCATGCATGTTTTTGGAATGTAGGAGGAAACCGGAGTACCCGGAGAAAACCCACGCAGGCACGGGGAGAACATGCAAACTCCACAGGTAGAAATCAAACCCCGCACTTTTGCGCTGTGGGGCGAACCGGTCGAGTAGCGTGCCCCTCCTGGAACCTGTTTTTGATAGTGACCTAAAATTTGGAAACTGCTGATCGAAACAAGTTGACCAACGCACCACGGCCCCACCCAAGGGTGCACTTCAACTTGCCTGCTCAGTTGGAGCACATTATGCAGGAATGATGTCACAGCCAATGTATGTTTATTCGATGTGGGCGCTCCAGCATTGACAGCGACGTGTGGGGGTGGATGTGTGGCCTACACAGACAAAAGTGTGTGTGTTTTTGGGGGAAGGAGGGTGATGGGTGATTGGTTTGTCCAGCTGGCAGGGTCGTTAGCGAAAGGGGGCCCACAAGTAGGTGTGGTTAGAACACCTACCGAAGGATAATGCAATATAAGGCCCGAAACCAGACCAACCTGAAAGTCGCTCAGTCTAAACAGATTCTGTGGCTGTGTTTTTTTTAGTTTTTTTTTAGGGCAATAGTTTTTCACTGATTGCTTTGGCTAGTCGCGTGTTGTTGACCTCATTCAGATTAGGAGCGAGTTATGCTTGTTGCAGGCTTGCGTGACGCAGTCCGTCTTGTGTGCACTCGACACACTTGCAATGTGATCTCGGCACTGGCAGCCACACAGCCCGGAGGTGGGGAGTGGCTCGCTTCCGTATCAGTGGCTAGAGTGCTTTCCCGTAGTTGCACTTCTTTTTGGAAATGTTTTTCCTACGGTCCCACGTGGTCATGACTTCCTGACATGAGCGCTCCTTACTCAATTTTTAAAATCAGAGATGCAAGTCAACTTTTCAAAATAATTTTTTTTGGCCGCCAATTCTGAATGTGGCCTCATTTTATTCTCTCCCGCGCATCAGGTTTTAATCATCATAAAATATTATTAACTACGGGTTCAATTCGGCAACAGGTGGAACTTTTTTTCTCAAACGTCATGGTTCTAAATTGCAATGCATGGTAAAGCAAGCTTTCATAGGTCAAGCTCGAAAACAAAAAGTGCAAATATCTGATGTGTTGGAACAAAAGGCAAGACATTTTTAAAATCAGCATCAAAAATACGTTTTGGGGTGGGGGGCACACATTCATTTCATTGAAAAGAATTTGTGTTGATGGGTGTAATTTTTATTGCACTCTTTAACTGTCTAAGCACAAGGCAAGCGTTTGTTTGACTTGCTTGTATGTTTGTCTAGCCGCATAAATTTGCAAACTAAAGGAAAAGTGCGCTGTGTGTGTCATAGGCAATTGGGAAAAATGTATTTTCTGGTTAGTGGACTTGTAATTGTCTTGTAAAAACTTGTGAAAACTTTGATTCACGAAAGACATGATGATGGCTGGGCACTATACTGTAGAATGGTCTAAAAATCATCTCGTCTTACATATTGAATCCCTAAACGATATATCGTGACACAAAATTAAACCATATGTATACGTTTTATAGTCACTTAGCCAAGCTAACGTGGGGTGGGGGGAGTATTTAGCCAGCCAGCTGCGATTGGTAGCTGGTGCGGAGCAACTTAGCCGGGCGCGAGGATTTCTTCCCAGCCGGGGAAGCAAGCAAAATGGGTGACTGTACTAGACCCAAGTACAGCTGGCAGCTCCTCCATTTTTGTAGTCAGGTGTGTTTTTTAACACTGAAGAAGACTTAATGGCCTTATTGCATTTGATTGGTTGAGCATATGACATCACTTCTTTCAACTGTACTGGCAACTGCAAGGCTATAATGGAATCTTAATTTGTGGGTGTGGAGGTTTATTTGTGTCCTTTGAACTTGTATTATCCGCAGAACAGGTCTGCACCGCTCCTGTTCCGATTTAAAGGATGGTCCCCGAACCTGAAAAATGAATGAACAGCAGATTTACTGATCAAAATGAAATTTGGCTGTGTTGTCTTATCAGAACAGACTCGCTTCGTTCACGAGACTGGCCAGGACGTCGGTGATTTTTCTTGGGAGCAGTCATTCCAGGGATCCTATTTTTCACGACACTTTTTGGGTTAAAAAATAATTGACACATTGTGAACCATTTTTAAAACGCCTGCCTTACTCGCATAGCCCGGAAGGCGTAATCTGTATAATTCCCATGCGTTATTAGAGTACCGGTAATCGCTTTCAAGGTTTTGATGGTATGCTGCAATTTTCTGTCATTTTTGTAAATGTTTCCCTGTACACTGAGCATTGTGAATATTGCACTGAAGCTTGAGTTGAAGATTCCATTCAGTCGTTTCCTCAAATCGTTCAGCCAATTTGTTGCTCCTTCCAGCTATAACTGTTCCATTATGATTATTCCCCTGTGCTGATTGTGTTGATTTTTCCAATTTGATGTGGTGGACACGTCGGTGGGTTCGATCGGAGCGGCTGCCCGTTTGATTACGACAAAACTGGAAGCTTCCTGACTGGCTACAAATGGTGCCTCTAATTTGCATTCCCATGTTTACGACATGTTTGCGTGATGTTAATCCATCTTCTTTTTCCCGTCGTTATTTACCATTGGTTTTTGACATTGGCAAAGAGCTCGGCAGATTGAGGTCAAGTGTGAGGGTGGTCTAGTGTCCATAATAACCTCCGTTGGGCCCGGAGGCTTCTGGGCCTTAATTGGAGCAGCAGACGGCATGCACTGTGACTGACCCGGCGCCGCAATTACTGATGCTGCACCACAAGGGGATACTATCACCGCGGGAGCCACAATTTCACTCTGAAGCAGCCTCGCTCCATGCCATTAATTCAAATGCACAACTTTGACCAAATAGATTCAGTAGCAATGGGAGATCATGTCTGGAGGGCGTCATTTGGCCCCAGCAATTCTCTAGTTTTTTTTAGTTTTTTTTAGCTGCTGTTGGAATGCAGATGTGACAGACTATATAACTATATCATTTTACAGGCTGATGTGGAATATCCACCTTCATCAAACGACTTTTTGGAAAGTACAAAAGCACATTTGCATGTACAGCTATGCTGCCGTTCTAACGGGTGGGGGGGGGGCCCTCATGGTGGGCGGGGGTGTGACGTCTTTCAGCATCGTCCTTTCAAATGTTCAACTTTTGGAGAGCACAGCGGTGTTCCCTCTGAGCTGCGGGCCTGCACAGTCGCGCACTGTCGTCACCCCCTCGTGTACAGCGCATCGCTAAAAATATTGAAACCCGAGCTGAATTGGCTTTTTGCATTTGCGTGTTCATTTGTCTCAAGCGGTTGACGGAGCGGAAATTAAAAATGAGTCAAAGAAGAGAGAGAATGATGAACGTGCATTTCGGACTGAAATGCGCAACAGTGTCGTGTAATCTTTGTCACGTGGACCGTGCTCGAAGATGCCCACTTGGTTCTTTTGACCGAGTTCCGGGTAATACACGCGGCGTCTTTACAGCGGTATTAATGTTGAAGTTCTTGACTAATATGGTAACATTCCTCCTGCGGAGGGTTTGGTCAATTATTAAGTCTTACCATTGAGTTGTGACTTGTTTATTTCCATGGTGACAGGTGCAGTATATGTGAAATATTACACCCGTTACACTTTTTGCTCAGGATTAAAAAAACAAAAACAAAACATGGAGTCAATTGCTTGAAGCGTTTGAAAATGGGGAAAAAAAGATTGTTGCAGTGTGTTTGCCCACACATCACTTGGAGACGCAGAGTTGTTCAGCATTCGTGCTGTCCACTCCTCATCTCGCCGAACGGGGAAAAGAACACCGATGCTTGAGAGAATTACCGCAGCCCAATTGAAGCATATTGCAGCGACGTACGCATGACATGTCCCTGGCCAATGTGTGCTGCAATTCACTGGCTTCGTGGAGCTCAGCGCTGCTTCGTGTCAACAATGCACGAGAGCGAATGAGTCCAGGGCCGGAGCTAGTCCTGTCGATGCCCGGGGCAAAGGTACGCTCAGACGCATGTAAAAATGAGTGGGAACGGAACGCTGGTGAGCAACATGCCATACAGTTCATTCCTCTGAGCAGCGTTGCTTTGACAAATTGGAAGCAAGTGTTACTGTGGTACTCTGGAAGCCTTGATTTCAGTCTTTCAGTGATGACACGGAGAAAAACACCGCTTCATCGTCCTGAATGTTGTTGAGCAGCGATTGACCCAAACAAATAAAGAAATAATTTCAACAAATTCAGAAGATAACCAACCAGTGAGGCACTTGATAGTGAAAGAAGCCTACAACCAGCTAGTTGCCTTATTCCTATGAACATGTTTAAAAAAATATATATATATAAATGGACAGGCATGGTTTTGACCCTCATGTGTCAACCACATTGTAACCCGTAGGTCGAGTTTATCATAAAAGTTCCAGGACTACGTCACCCAAGATATACAGGTACTGTATTTGAGATTCCCCCCCCACCCCACCCCACACACACATGTTTTCATGCACTCCTGGCAAGATTCTGCTGGGATCCTCCAGAGTTGCATTGTCAAAGCTATTTTGTCATCCACGTCTCTTCAAAACGAGCCCCTTGAAGACACCCTGGAATTGGGTGTAGAGGAAAAATTCACAGTGAGCCAAGTCGTGTGAGTGGGGTGGTTGCCCCGACGTGGCGATGTTGTTTTGGATGCTCAGGGCTTTGGTGTCTTGCCACCACAATGCCATTGATTCTTCTTTTGTTTTTGTTTTTGGATCATTGGGTCCACATCAAAAGGGAAAACCTGTAGTTCAGGTCCAAAAGCTTTTGTGGCACCAGCCTGCGAAGCTTTCAGACACAAATTTATATTGTCGCATTTTTTTAATTAGCCAGTCGTGTATTTGAAACAAAAGATCGTCCGCTCTTGGCACAAAGTATCGGAAGTCGATTACGTTTGTCTTGACACTATTGCAAGTCTTCATCCCAAAAAGGATATGTGGGTTTTTGTTTTAGACACAGGACGTTTTTATATGTCAGACAGTGAGAGTTTTGATCTTGGCATGCTGACATTGTACCATGATAGAGTGATTCAAGAAAATAAACCGCTGCAAACTACTGTATTGCCCCCAATGATGAAGTAGTAGCGATAGTAGTCGTGCGGTGGGAGGTTGCTGCAGTCCCGGCCGGGACCTGACTTGAGAATCAGATCAGTAATTTGAGTCCCAGATGCAGACAAAGGTAATGACTTTCCTCTTTCCCGGAGCATTGATTCAGATGCGCTTGTTCGCGTGTGTGGGTGTGTGTGTGTGTGTGTGTTGCACTGTCTGGTGGCGGCTGTTAGTCTTGATCAACTCTGTCTGGTATTTGTAGCGATCAAATTTCAGCCAGTACATTTGGGTAATGGTGCTGCTGTGCTCGTCGCACGCACACGCACACTCGCGCGCTCCGTCTTTTCTGCGCTTTTGTGGGTCTCGCTTTTGACGCGACACCTGAATGCGGTCGCGCCAATACAGTATACGTACAATGGAGTCAACTGGGTGCATTGTGCATTGTTGAGATGAAGGCAACCGCGCTGTGGCTTGCTATCTGGTCCAAGTTGTGGCAAAACCCGTTTGGGCAACCAAGTTCTCTTAATCCCTTCCTCACTACATTTTGTCATTTCCTGCCTCAGCATGCACGGAATGATCGGAACTTGACAAACACACGGCCCGATGTGTTCTCCCCTTTGTAACTTCACTGTTCCCTTGTTGCTGTTGCTTGCCCCCACCCTCCGGTAAGTCAAAGTCTAGACTGGGTTTTAATGACACTCACAGCTGGTCCTTTGGGCGGACCCCGATCGCAGCTGGAGGCCCTGTAAGTCTGGCTCATTACTCCCGCCCCCCTTTTTCTATTGTCCAGCCCAGCCCCCTCCAGCCCCCCGTCTGGTGCTCAAATGTTGGGGTTGTTGCCGTTCACTGTGGCAAGCGAACCCACGGCGCCCATCCCCCCCCCCCCCCCCCCCCGCCTGCCCGGCAGCTCTTTGTTCATGCAGGGCCGCTTCGATCCAATCCCTCGTCATGTCTTAATCTGCGCACAAAGCACCAGTGTAAAGACCAACAGCAATGTGCATACAAGAGCAGAGTTCACCCAAAAATGCCGGACGCGCACATCAGGCCTCGACTTGGCTCTGTCATGTGGAGCGGCTTGAAATCTGCTCTGTAGCCGTGGTGTTGGTGCTTAGTCATTTTGGGTTCGTGGGTTCTCTCTTAGCACCAATGTCTGTATTTGCTTCACGCTGGCCCATGCCTCGAGTGCAGTCTTCTACAAAACAAACCATGAGCGAAGGACTTGAGGCAATAATGTTGGCTTTCCGCCATGTTTGCTCCTCTCGGCGCGTGCCACCTCAACCCCCTTCACGCAGAGGCACTACAAATGGCATAGGGACACCATTTGATGGCTTTCTAGTGCGCCCCCTCGTCATCCTGTATAAAACGGATACCTCAATGCTGAACTGTCATCTGGCCTTTTCCCTCAATGTGATTTGTTCAAAATTGTTTTACCTTGGGCCGGAAATTCCTTTTGTGTGTCTCTTTCCCGATCACCCTCTGTATTGCAAAGTGCAGTCGAAATATTCCTGCTCAGATTGCTCCTCCTTTCCAGTAAACGGTCACGTAGTGTTTAAAAACAAGAACAACAACCCTCTCCCCACGCAGGATGAGGCCGCGGTTCGGCTTAAACCGCATTTTTGACGTTGCGGTTAGTTGTGTAAAGTGGCATCCTGCGTACTGATTGATGCAACCGCAATTTGGTATATTTCGCAAGGTAGTCCCACCGTGGGTGGAAAACTGTTGTGAAAAATCTGCTCAGCCACACTTGAAATTGTGAGAGCATCTCTGGTCAAAGGGACCCCTCCGGATAAGACAGAAGATTAGTTGGAAACTCGCCACGCTTAAATCTTTTCTCTCTCTGTGCCAGACATTGTTCGAGTTTGAACTGACGGTCACGCTTCTCTGGAAAAGAATAAAGATAAGAATTCCTCTCATCTCGGCTTATTATTGCTTTGCGGTCCACAGTCGAAGTCTTGAGGGCTCCACTCTTCATTTCAATGGGGCTGTCGGTCTGTGACATGTTACTGCGAGACGACACAGTGATTGCAAGGATTTTGATCGAGGTCCCCTCGGGAACAAGTCCCCACACCCACTCGGGTCCTGATATGCTCCCAAACTTCGGTCGAAGCCTGGGGAGGGACTGGCTGGGGCGAAATGAAAACATGTGCGCTTGGACTCCAAGTCCCATTTGGCTCCAAAATGAATCGGTTTCTTGAGTTCCGGCTACTTGGCCACCACGACGACTGGTTGGCTCACAACCAGTCATTTGTGCCCGGCACGGGTCCACTTGTGACTCAAATGGCCAACTATAATCTGCGGTGTAAGAAACGTGCAGTGTATTGTAAAAGCTTTGAGGAAATGAAATGGGGTTGGACACATTTACATCTCTCTGTGTCAGTGAGGTCTAAAGAAGGGCAAGGAATGAAGCCTAAAGCCACATTGGGGATTTGGCTGAATCCCTCTGTCCTTGTTTAGTATCAGTTTGTCTCCCCTGCAGGCAGGTTGGGCTCCACCCAGCCTCTTTGGGTCCATCCGCCGTGAAGGCTCTGATTTCATGGCCGTCTGGGTGCCGCTACTTAGGTCCTGCTCTGTGTCTGCCATCACCAAAAGTGTGAACTCTTTCCATCTGCGTGTTATTGTGTGTTTAGCTGCCCCCCTGCTGCGCAATTATTTGATGCGAGCCACCTGGCAAAACCCGGACTGCATGCATACACGCAAAGCAGCATTTTAATAATGGGTGGCGACATCAGTCCCTGTGAATAACTTGGCTCCCAATTGCCGGCGCCAATCGCTATTGATTCCAAACCAAACTCTTTTGGGACTTCCCCCACAAACTTAATGCAAAGTCATGGTTTAAAAAAAACAATGATATCATGATACTGCCGAAGATCACGCCACTGATCAACTGTCGTCCCGAGAGCCCCTATCCGGCCTGTTTTAGGTGTTGTTTTTGCCTGCGCCGACACACCTGATTTGAATGCCGGATATTTAACAGGCTTGTGCTGATCGCTTCAGTCAGGTGTGTTGGAGTAGGCAAACATCTCAAACTGGCCTCCAAGATCAACGTTGGAGACCCCTGACCGAGGCACTACCTCGACGTTGTTAAAAAAATAATCATCATAGAAAAAAGGATCACTGATTTAGAGGGCGTTTCAATGTGACTCAATGTGTTTCACCTCCTGCCATTCAAAGTCCAACATTTAAAAGCAGTTCAAAACAGAGTTAGAGATTTAAAAGCAAAGTCAAGAATTTTCAGGGGGCGGGGGAGGGATGTGATTTCAAAAATGTTTTGAAAAACCTTAACCGATAGTTATGGGGAAAGAACATCATTTCTAATCTCGATAGAAAAGCATTTACGCTTTTGATTGGCGTGTTTTTAATCTTTACTCTTTTGTATGGTTCACTCTGACAAGAGATTCCAGCAAAGCGAGGGACTGTGTTATATACACTTGGACAGAGGAAAAACATTTCTGGGGAGGGGGGCGTACAAGACTTTGTTGTACTGTCAAATTAGTGACCAGACAATTTCTCAATGGGCCCTTCTGTTATTGTGAACATAGCTGCATCAAGTAAGAGCTTTTTTGGGGGGGGGGGGGGTGTACAAACGTAAACAGTGAATGGAAGGGGGGCCAGTGAGACCAAGAGAGCTCTCTTTGCTTCTCTCTCGTGCCCCTCACCATACCAGAACCCATCCCGCAGTACTGTGAGCTGTGCCACGAGATATCGTTAGATATCGTTCCATTCCTGCTCCTTTGATGGAGTGCACGATGCTGTCCAGTCACAGACATCCCATAACCGAAAATACTTGTGTTTACAGTCTACATCTGAGCAAAATGTGCAAATATGGGCTGTGGATTGCAGACGGCGACATTTCTCCTCATTCCACGGTAACGCCTTGATTGCCTAACCCCCTTCCAGCTCTTCATTGCAACTGCACGACCTGCGAGAAGACGGGCTATGAGTGCGAGACGGACGGCGCCTGCATGGCCTCCACGTACACCATCGAGGGGAAGGAGCAGCACGTACGCATCTGCATCAACAGGGACAACCTGGTTCCGCCCGGGCAACCCTTCTACTGCCTGAGCGCCGAGGGTCTGCTCAACACTCACTGCTGCTATGTGGACTACTGCAACAGTCTTGACCTGAAAGTCCCCGGTAAGGCTCTGTCGCATCGGCGCGGCGACCCGTTCCCACCGCGAGTCCGACACGCAAGTATTGACCTCTCTGCTCGATCCCCTCTGTGCTCTCAGTGCCCACCAAGGAGGACATTTCGGGCTCGGCCGGCTCCTGGGGTCCCGTGGAGCTGGTGGCGGTCATCGCGGGGCCCGTCTTTCTGCTCTGTGTGCTGCTCATGGTGGGCGTTTTCCTCTTCCAGTATCACCAGAGGGCCTACAGTCACAGGCAGAGGTTGGAAGTGGAGGACCCGTCATGTGACCATCTGTACTTGGCCAAGGACAAGACCCTGCAGGACCTCATCTATGACATGTCTACCTCCGGATCAGGCTCTGGTAATCGCATGCATGCTGACAATCGTAGAGCTCGTCTTTTAACCCTCCTGTTGTTTGAGCCAATCCTCTGTTGAATCACCCCAAAATATCAGAGAACACAGTGAAATGCAATTAAAATAAGAAACGGGAAAAGCAGACCGGGTTCCAGATTTTTCAAATGGGCCAACTTGACCCCGTAACAAAAGAGCAAGGTTAACTTTGAATGCAGCCTCTTGAGTTTGCCCGGCAACAAGATTCCAGCAAATTGGCACAACGCATCCTGTCGAAGGTCAGGCCTTTGAAATAAAGCCATGGCGGTACAACAACGCAGAATCACTCCGCTTTCTTTGGCTCTTGCAATTTGAAGCCCAGACGTTTTGGGAGTGAAAGCCCGCATTGCGAAATGCTAAAAACTTGTTTTACACAACACCATACGAGAAACGTGTGGGCTGCAACTGACCAGAAGCATTTGCGTCCATTTCAGTGACGAAAGATCATTTGAGAGATGAGTGATTTGATTTCGGAACGCGGTCACGGAATGCATTCGAATTAGCCTCTCGTAGTATGTTCATCCAAGTGTTTTCTTTGATCTACTGCCTGCAAATGACATCTTAGCGTTCTACTTGCTCTAGTTATTCAATAATCTCCAAGCAGCAATAAGAGCATCCACATGCATGGACTTTCTTCTTTGGCTCCACAGTAAAATCATTTTCACTGCTCGCTGAACACGATGCAAGAAATGCCTTCCCAGATCTCGTATTTTGCAGAAAAAGTGGATTTGTCAGCCTATAAACTGCAAACTACAAATAAATCATCTTTACGGTGCAGGTCTGCCTCCAAAGCGCTGCATGTTTCTGATGCAAATCATGAAATAAATAAACATCTCGCCCCACTTTGGTGTTGGGGATCAATCACTGTTTTACCTCAAGTTAAAGTTCAGCGAATGCGCTTTTGAGTAACTACTTGCAGTTTTTTTTTTTATCCTCAAAGATGCGCCGATTTAAACTGTAGGTCGCGATGACCTCCCGCAACTTTTTGGAGCCGCGGCTCAGTGAAGTCTTATCGCACCATTTTATAAACACTTGAGAAAGATTTGTGGGATTTTTACAAGACTGGAAAAATTGCATGGCAGCAATTATTTTATCTGCGGTCCAGTGGATAGTCGTGAAAATACCTTGCGGTTGCAAGCGTAATCTGCTCGGAATGTGTGCAAACATGTCGATGATGAGAACACGCACTCCCGTGCCCATGAGGTCAGGCTGTACGCTATGAAACACGTTTGCCTTTCTTTTGCTGTTGGCGCTTCTTCACCGTCACCAACCAGCTCAAGTCTGTTTTCTGTTGTTTACTGCCCCCTGCAGGCCTGCCCCTGTTTGTGCAGCGGACCGTGGCCAGGACCATCGTACTGCAGGAAATCATCGGGAAGGGCCGCTTCGGCGAGGTCTGGCGAGGGAAGTGGCGCGGCGGGGACGTGGCGGTCAAGATCTTCTCATCCAGGGAGGAGCGCTCCTGGTTTAGAGAAGCCGAGATCTACCAGACAATCATGTTGCGCCATGAAAACATCCTGGGCTTCATCGCGGCAGACAATAAAGGTGAGGCGAGGAGAAGAAAAGGACGACGGATGCTGACGGCCGCGTGTCGAGCTGATTTAAATCAACCAACCAAGCGTCGCTATGCGCACTGATCATATTATTGAAGTGACGTCGCCTCTAAATGGTAGTCAAAACAAAAAGTGGCTTTGTGACTTAGGCACAGACTGGCATCTTCGAGATAAGATAAGATAACCTTTATTTGTCCCACACTTGGGAAATTTGCAATGAGATGAAAGTATACATTCAACCCCCGCTTTTGCCGGGGCTTAGGTACCAAGCACCGCCTAATCCTCCCCCCCACACACACACAAGAAAAAAAGCCTGGCCTTGCCAATATTAATAGCTGGAACTTTCAAAAACTCATCTTACAACACGGAAAAATAATGGCGCGTTCTTACAAAAAATTGGGCCAAAAACAAAGAGCTGACAACAATTTCCAAAGCATACATGCAAGTAGCCAACCGCGAAATAGGCCGGGGTTTCCCACTTGCGGATCCTGTAAATGCGTCACTCACAACTGTGCTTCCCCACAGACGTCTGTTTGCCCGAATTCGATTTTAGTGTCTATGACAAACACAAATTCAATCAAATGTCCTTTTTATTTCTTCACCAAAGCAATTGCATGCGTGTTCTCCTCCAGACAACGGCACGTGGACGCAGCTGTGGCTGGTGTCCGACTATCACGAGCACGGCTCCCTTTTCGACTACCTAAATCGCTACTCGGTCACCATCGAGGGCATGATCAAGCTGGCGCTGTCGGCCGCCAGCGGGTTGGCACATCTGCACATGGAGATCCTCGGCACTCAGGGTGAGGGCAGCTCGCTCGTGCGCCTTCTCGTCACTGAAGTCGCCCCGTCCCAATTAATTCCATGCGCCTCCCCCGTAGGTAAGCCCGGCATCGCGCACCGTGACCTCAAGTCCAAGAACATCCTGGTGAAAAAAAACGGCATGTGCGCCATCGCCGACTTGGGCCTGGCCGTCCGCCACGAATCCATTACGGACACCATTGACATTGCCCCCAACCAGCGCGTGGGCACCAAAAGGTAAGTGAGCCGCATCCGTGCAGCCTCCGCGTTTGCTTGCATTTTGTCGTCCGAGTGGGTTTTTTGCATTGTGAGTTACTTTCCGACGTGTCAGTACCACTTAGGGCTGCAGCTGACAATTGTATTCAGCATTCCAGGAATCTGGATTATTTCACACAATACTGTGAAACTCCTCTACAACGAAATCTTCATGGGTGAAAATACCCCCTAGTGTGAAAAAATCTTCATGCATTAACACCATTCCCACTTTCCTGTTTCAAATTTGCTACAGAGAAAAACCGCCTGTTGTAAAAAATTCTTGCTGCAAACATGATTTCGTTGTAGAGGAGTTTCACTGTACATCTTTATTTATCTCGCGCTTTCACAACAGCTGCTGCTGTAACAAAGCGCTTTTAAAAAACAGCTCACATAAAATAACAACATAATATAACACAACAACATCAAACACGGACAGTCATGCAATCTTAGCCACTTTTCCCCTCATACGCTTTGTTTGTAGCAGTTCTCGATGAAAGAGGAGAGGATCAAAGTGTCCTTTCACCAGTGGATCAGAGACGTCCTGCTCAAAATGTGCACACGTCTGCTGCGAGCTAAGTTTGAAAGTAAACAAGAAGCTGTAGCGTCCATTGACGAAAACAGAGATTGGTTCTCTTCTCCTGTCCCATGTAAATCCGCTTCAATTCCAAGCGCCGACTCCCAGTTCCAAATCTCCATCCGCACTCTGCGCCAACGCTCCTCTCGTCTCATCCTCGGCTCCCACGAGCTGTCTATCCAACTGCACTAGCACAGACTGTCCAACCGCGCCGCCATCTCCGCTGAACAAAATGCCGGTGCAAAAAACACAAGCGCCGCCAGGTTGTCAAGCGGCGACAGTCAAATAGCGCCGACATTCCTTGCAATGAAAATCAGCGCTGGTACACGCATGCTGCCGAAAAGGCGCAACCACCAAGCACAGATTCTTCTACTTGGCGAACGCTGTGGCCAAAAAAACGCTGAAAACAATCCACATCGGGTCCAAATGACGTAACAACAAACACCATGTGACAAAACAAAAGGCGAAAAGAAAGCAAAGCTCTTGAAGAACACATGCCGACAGCGAATCAGATTTCTGAATAGCCCGTTTTCATTTCCATCCCATGATTCTACAACAGGATTTTATGTTTTGTCCGTGATGTGTCACAAAAATGGCAAAAATTTTGATTATTCTTCATTCCAAAGTCAAAGTGAAGAGTATTGGTATGATTTCATAAAGCACAACACAGATCAGAGAAGATTGACTTATGACAGGCTTCAAGGATTTGGACAATTGAAAATGAAACAAGGCCTTTAAATGATGAGTCGATTTATCAAAAATATTCATCATTTCATTTGATAATCGATCGGCTGTCAATCTGTGCACCTCTTCAGTGAATAAACGACCTCCATATCTCTGGCAAGGTTGAGTGTGATTGACCCAATGATTGCTTAGCGCTTGGCTCCACTCGTCATACGAAAAGCAACGTGAAAATGATTCCGCTCAAGCTTTTTTTCAAAGTGATTGTAAAGTGTCCTTGGGTGCCTTGAAAGGCGCTTATAAATAAAATGTATTATTATTATTATTATAATAAAGTTGCTCGATAGGGATGAGTCTCTAAAAAGAGCGGCAACACGGTCTCTGCTTTTAGAAACAAGCTCCCTCTCTCTCTCTCTCTCTCTCTCTCGTCCATGTCAACAGTGCAAGTTCGACTGGGATGTGCTTTAGACTACGGAAGCTACAACAATTTGATTCAAATCAATAATAGATTGTCCCCACAATCTTGAATCGATGAATAAAGTAGGCTCATGGTCTGGCTGTATAATTTTTTTTCTGCGACCTGACGTCATGCAACCTCCCAGGTACATGGCTCCAGAAGTGTTGGACGAGAGCATCAACATGAAGCACTTTGACTCCTTCAAGTGCGCTGACATCTACGCTCTGGGCCTGGTCTACTGGGAGATCGCGCGCCGCTGCAATGCCGGAGGTGAGACACACACACGCGCGCACGAAGACACACACACACACACACACACACGCACCACTGCACTGCAGAGCCTCCGGGCCACAGCCGACCGCTTCCATTGCGCTTGTGTGACAGGTATCCACGAGGAGTACCAGCTGCCCTACTATGACCTGGTGCCCTCTGACCCCTCCATAGAGGAGATGAGGAAGGTGGTGTGTGACCAGAAGCTGCGGCCCAACGTGCCCAACTGGTGGCAGAGCTACGAGGTAACCAATTGATTTAGTTGTCGGGATTTTTTTTTCCCAGGAGAGAATTGAATAACTACACATATCTGAACAGCTTTCTATCAAGCTACCACATATATCAAGAAGGAAGCATGATAAAATGACCAAATTACAACGTCACAGTACTTAATCAAATCACTAGAGGCCCATCCTCCATTCTACTAGCTGGGGATGTCAAATGGGAAATACTCATCGAGTTTTTATACTGCCCCGAAAACCTAAATATCCTTCCATCCATCCATTTTCTGATCCACTGATCCTCACGAGGGTCGCGGACGTGCTAGAGCCTATCCCAGCTGTCTTCGGGCAGGAGGCGGGGGACACCCTGAACGGGATGCCGCACAATCGCATGGCACACTTAGACGAAAACCATCACACCTATTCGAGTGGTCCATCAACCGAGCGTTCAGCTCAAGATTTGCAAATAGTGACCAATTCTTCAAAAAGAGGCTTCAAGCTGTTGAAGGTTACTGTCAAACTAAACATCAAACAAAGAGAATATTTACAGAAGAATATTGAAAAACAATGGCGTAGCTCAGCCTGTTGTCTGCTAGCTTAATGCTAATGCTAACACATCATGTGTCCCCTGTGCGCGCGCTGTGAAGTCACTGCGCGTGATGGGCAAGATCATGCGTGAGTGCTGGTACGCCAACGGTGCGGCGCGTCTGACGGCGCTGCGCATCAAGAAGACCCTGTCGCAGCTCAGCGTGGAGGAGGACATCAAGATGTGAAAGAAGCCCTGCCAGTTTTCAAGCCAAGGCCTACCTCACCTTTTTAGCCAAAACTACTGAGACCCACCGACCCTGTCCCATGTCCTTGTGTCTCCCCGCCCCCGAAGCCCCCAAACCCTTTCCCGTCGTCATGGGCCGCAGCACTACCACTGTTAATATCATCTCACTGTTATTTTCATCTTCCAGATGGCAGGAACTACTATTGTACAGTTATCATGAATTTAGCTTTGTTTTTTTAATTCACTCCAAAATCGTCCCAACCATGTACGGCTGTGAATGTTTGAGTAAGGTGGAGGCCATGTTTGTAGTCCCATGTGGAAGGACTAATAAACACACATCCTCTCGCCGTGACCATCACTAACTGGAGATAAAAAAAAAAAATAGAAAAATGTCATCATGTGTAGCCTCCTCTGTGCAACCTGCAGGCAATCACTGGACTGGCGGGGAAACATGTTTTTAATTTATTTGTGACTCTTGACTTGATGTGGATAAACACTGTGAGACGTCTGGCACCGAGCGCCGTCGTCCAAACGGCTTGATGACATCGGGCTGAGAGGCGTATCAAATGTTTTGATTTCTTTTCTTTAATATCTCTATATATTGTGTGTTTCTGCCATGTTTTCCTTTGTGACTTTTGACACTACTGATGATGGGTACCTTTTTTTTCTTTTTAAACTAAACAACACTCCCCTGTCCGTAAGCACCAATGTGAACAGTGATGGTACTTTAACTTTTTTATTTTTTTTATTTTATTTTTTTATGACACTAAATGAGTCAGCTGGATTTCCTTCTGTTTGCCCCCCCCCAACACCCTCCTCATTTGTTGGTACTACTGATCCCACATTTGTTGCAGCTGATTTCCTTCCTGTACATGTTAGGGATTGCCAGGCAAGTCATTTTCAGGGCTGAGCAACACAGATGTGGTTGCAAGCAGCTCCCCTCACTGACACTGGAAACGTTTTGGGAGCCACCGGGAATTCGGGACCCTGTTTGATTGCAAAGCAGAAGCATGATGTCATAAGTAGTTCCTGGAATGGCCGCCAAAGTGAAGCTGCATGATTTTCATTCATTTTGTTGGCCTTGGCCACGCCGAGGCATTGATCAGGAAATCTGTGTGTCCATGTTTGTTTGTGTCCGCGTTTGTTCATGTCCGTCGTGCATGCAGCCAGGGAGTTTATGGGAGACACATACGGCCCTGTCCGTGTTTTACGTTGCCATGCATACGCGGCTATTAGACATCCAGTCCTTGTGTAATATTTCATGATAGAAAAATCCATGTTGTGCAAATGTTTTCAGGATTACTGTATATAGATGATATACAATAAATTCCTTTTTTTTTCTTAAATGACTGGCTTCATGAACCGTAATGCTTCACTTTTTTGTGTGTGCATGCACTATATATAAACTGTAAATAGCCAGAATACTAACTAAATATGGTGCATGTATTAATGTACAGTACCAGTCAAAGGTTTTGAAATAAAGCTCCTTTGAATTCAAAAGGTCTTACACATTAGGAGGGCAAGACGTTCAAGCTCTTGATAAGGCAGAGCAGTGAACTGAAAGTCATTCCAGGTCATGAAGCATCATCCACATCAGACAGCTGACTGAGAAAATATGCAAAGCTCTTTCGTCAGCAAAAGGTGCCTCGTTTGAAGAATTATAAATTCTATTTAACATGTTTGTGGTTTCCCAAATAATTCCAATATTTCTTAATGTTGATAACTTAAGCATGATCCCACTTTTGTTTTCAACTTTGCAATTCTGACCTCCCGGGTTAAATGAACCTCTGTCCCGTCACTTGAACCATTTAAATAGTAAAGTCAAAGAAAGCCCCGACAACGTGCATGTGCGCAATACGTTTGTGTTCCGGACTTGAGCGTGAACACATTTTCTGAAACTGGATCTCTTGGCATGGCATGGCATGGCATGGCACTCATCAAAATACAGTCTTCCGTAGCGAGTATGTTCACAAAACTATTGGACGAATTAAAAAAAAGAAAAGTGCCTATATTTAAAATGCATTTTTATTTCAGTTTACAAGAAACAAAAGCAGACAAATATGACAGGGCATCGGGGAAAGAGTGGGAAGCTGTATATAAAGAAACCTCTGGCTTCCTGAAAAAAATATGTACAATTCAAAAGAATTTTCATACAAAACATGCCACTTACAATAAAAATCAATATATTTATTTGTCATCCCTAAAAGTATATCTGCTGTACAGATGCAACATCTTTTTTAAAAAGTAGGTGAGGTTTAAAAAAAAAAAAAAAATCCATTTGAGCAAATATTTATTAAATTATAAGATATGAAGAAAACTTAAATTAAGATTTCAAAAAGGCTGAACATGTCTCAGGCTTAAAAATCCAGTGAGAGGCGTCATTATGGTCTTCCCTTGAAATTGAAACATAGCAAAAGCACAATTAAAATCACTGCTTGGGATACTTGAGCAAATGTTTCCATGATTATATATATATATATATATATATATATATACGGATGGCGAGATCTTGAGATTTAGGAGAGAGTGCAATTCATGAGCAGGTGAAGTCTGGGGATGAGTTGGGTCTGCCAAGTAACCATTTCACAACACATTCACTTGTAGAGGGGAAAAAGAGACAAAGAATCATGACGACACAGAAGAAAAGCTTCTTTCCATTCATGGGTATATTCATCCAATTGGAGGCAAAGAAGGGTCATGATTTGGTAGCATAAATACAAAAGAAGAAAAAAAAAAACAACAACAACCCAACATATTCCATAAATACAAATGCTATGCACTGCTGCGTGATGTGCATTCAACACACAGATCCTTTTTGCCGTCACCTCGTCTTCTCCTCTCACCGCTTTTGTTTTATGTCAACAAACTCGCCTCTGAGAGCTTATAGCAAAAACACTCATAGAAAAACAGGTTAATGCAAAAAACGCTCTGGTTCATATACATAAAGATATTAGTTTGCCATTTTACATATATTTATACGTATGTACAGCTTTGTTAAAATGATATCCAGTGGTTGATTTTTTTTTCCTTCCATTTGATTTCTCTACACTTTATTGATTACAAAGGGGCTTGCTGGGTACAGAAGCCCCAAATGCATATACCGTTATATACATTTATACAAGTTTGCATTTTTCTGTTCATCCTGTGAGGTGGTAGGGTTTTTTTTTTGTTTTTGTTTTTTTTCCAGAGGAGGAATATAGCAGTGTGGGAAATTTTAATAAAGCTCCCTTTAAAAGACGTGTTTTTTTTTTTCCTTATAACTCTCAGGTAGACAAGGAAACAAATGCCCTTTTATCCAATTAGTCTTTCCCTGCCATCAGTTCAGCCTGGAGGAGAGTACCGGCCCTAGAAAAGCACATACACACGCACGCACGCACCTGGGAAGTAGAAACACTGCAGGCTGCACTCAGGCAAAAGGAAGACCTACTACAGTAAAATGTTCTGTCCGCTAAATCCGACAGAGGACGAGAGCGTCATTGAAAAAGGTCATTTTAGTAGTCATGCGTCCACTGACAGCAAACAAGAAGAAGAAGCGGATAATTTGGTGGCAGACAGGATGTGACGCTGAGCTTCTGATTGCCTTTTTGTTTGAATGCTGATCCAAAACGCTCATAGAGTTCCTCTGTATAAATAAGTCATGATGAATCATCATCATCAAGGTGGCTCCGTATAATAAATGATCATCAGCATAGACAGCGCAAACCTGCTGCTTAAGATTCCCTGCTTGTCCAAGAACAGTCCCTCCAGACCCCCTTTCATTCCACAGTAGCAGTTAACAGTTTCGTCTTTTTTTTTTCTTTTTTTCTTGTTTCTATACAAAGCAGTCACTTCCCGCTCCAATCAATGAGGTAGACCGGGTCCAACAAGCCTTTTAGGACTGTGCACGGTTCAAGAGGAGCATCGCCGCCTCCGGAGTCACTACAACTTTTTTTTTTTTTCAACCAAGATTGTCTTGCTAGCCAACGTCCACGTTGTCTTCATTGATGATTTGGGGGGAGGGTCACGGCTGGGCTGTGTGATTGCAGATGAGCGAGGAAGTACTTTAGGTCCAACTTAAAACAAGAAAATGCATTAGTAGTATTTTAAAATGGCTTCTTTCTGTCTTGATTTTTGTCGCTGCTGTTGATGCATGGTGCTTGTTGACATGATTGTTCTCATATTTTTTTTCCAAGGGGGTTTTAGCCAACCAAAAAAACATGGATGGGCAAAGAAAAGGGAAAAAAAAGGGACTGCCCTGGTGTTGTGGAGGAGGTGGTGGTGGTGGTGGTATGTTGATTAATGCTCGTCAAACCTTTGGCTACACGCTCAACTGTCACTTGGGGTCGTCCCAAGATGGAGGCCAGCCTTCCTCCACTTGGGGGAGAGCAGCTTATGCACTGGCAAAGTCAAGTTTAAAAACAAACAAATTTAAAAAAGGCTTTGGCGCAGAAAGGAGGCAAGGCGAGGCTCCACCTTCCTTCCTTCCTTCCTTCGTCTCAGTTCATCCATTTTCGGCAGTTCCAGGCTCCGCAGTGGCACGGGATCTTGTGCTGGTCATCCTCAAAGTCAAACTGGTAGTCGTAGGTCAGCTGCAATGGATAAACGCGCATGCTCACACCAAGTCATCGACACAAAAAAACCTTCATTGTCAAGCCAGTCAACAGCCCATGCTGCATATTTTCATCCTCAAAATGCTCCCCCAGCAGCTACTTTTATTTGTTGTGAACTTGCTGTGAGCAAAGCTTCAGCTATGCCTGAATGTGATGAAAATAATGGCCTCAATTTGGTCGGCAGGAAAGCAGCAATGAAGAAGATAAATGGATCGTTTAAGGGTTCATGCAAGTCAAGGTTGAGAGCTATTTCAAGAGATTGGAGTTGTACAACACTCATTATAGTTGGGTAGAAATCGGGGACTTAGGTCTTTTGAACAAAATGCTTTTGGGAGCTGTCTGGTTTTGCAATGGGTCCTGAGGTAGCAGATGATTGAAATGACACATGAAGCATACCTCCTCTCCTTTGGGGATTCGGCGACTGGAAATGATGATGATCTTGTCCTCTTTGTCGAACGTCACAACCTCAGCGACACAGTTGGGCGCGCACGAGTGGTTGACGTAGCTGTGGTGGACAGGACATGGTGAATATAAAACAACCTGCGGGAAAGTCCTTCAGAGTAGCAAAATGATGACACAATTTTGCAATGGATTCACCGCTGCAAAGGATTTGATCAGCTTTGTTCTTCCTGGCGCTATCTGTTGGATATGTTAGGGAACTACACCCATGAGGCCCAGAGAGAGGGGGTGTCTAGTATGCCTCAGTGTTGTTGTGTGATGTTTGAAAGTGTTGCTGCTCCGTGAGGCCGTCTTTGGCATTTCGAATTACAGGTTAGCATTAAGATAGCACTTTCGTTCGATGAAATTGGTTTGGTTTAACATCGAACATTCGTCACTCAAATCACTCATCTTTCCTCAATGATATTCATGGCAATGCTATTTATCCATCGCCGGCGCCGTCCCCTTGGAATGATGAACACTGTTATTTCTGAAGTGATAACTTACAGCACTGTGATTTAAGGGCCTGGTTTATTTTTTATTTTTTATCTTAAGCAAGTTCAGTGTTCAGTACTTGTATTGTTCAGAAAGTGTTCTTACTGTTTTTGATATGTTAAGCACTTTTTATGGGCCCGATGTTCTATTTGATTTGTATTTTTTCATTATTTGGAGATTTACAAAAACAAGCAAAACAGTGATATTCCCCCTACTGGTCAAAACTAAAGGTTGCAGGTAGGACTTGGGACTACAGTCAAACCTCGGTTTTCGGACGTCTCGGTTCTCGTACAATTCGGTTTTCGAACTAAAATTTCGAGTTTTTTATGCCTCGGATGACGAACAAATTTCGGTTCTCGGACTAACTGAGCGCACTTGAATGCGTCACTTCACTCCTCTCGGCTTCGCTACCTCGTCTAGCAACGCTACCTCGTGTAGCTTCGCGAGGTAGCGAAGCCGAGAGGAGGTAGCAAAGCCGAGAGGAGTGAAGTGACACTCCCTCATGTCGCGGCGCTCCCTTGTGTCTCGTCGCTACACAGGAAGCGACCATTGTGAGCAGACGTTTTTGTATTATAAAAAAAAGCAGACGTGTTTGGTGAGACGCTTCTGTTAGGACTAGTGAAATCCCTCTTTTCAAAATGGTTTGCCCTGGCAGCACGGGGGGGGCGTGCATTTGTTTGCATTTTTCAATGCAGCCGCACATAATGAACACTCTGGTGTCCGGTGTCTCATTATTATGCAATAATCGTACAGAAACAGCTTGTGAGCAGACGAGTTTGTATTGTTCGATTAAGAATGTTTTTTTTTTAAAAAGCAGACGTGTTTGGTGAGAACTACGTTATATTGGACTGTTATTTTTGCATCGTGTATCAGCCCCTAATCATGGCACCAAAGAAAGCAAGTGGAAGTGGTGAACCTGGTGAAGAAAAGAGGAAAATAGGGCGCAAAACTATAGAATTTAAGAAAGATTTAATCGCAAAATATGAGTCAGGTGTGCGTGTGTCTGTGTTGGCGAAGGAGTTCGGGATGCCGAAATGCCCCGCCTACTGCCTGCTGACAGCTGGGAGAGGCGCAAGCCCCGCGACAGATAGAGAGAGAGAGAGATGTTCCTTCAATTTTTATGTTACTATGTTAATGTTAAAATTGGTCATCTCCCATTACATTTGTACAGTTTATGGTGTGAAATTGTAAAAAAAAGTGCTTTAAAAAAGTTGTTTTCTTGACTTGGAACGGATTAAAACATTTTACATTGATTTCAATGGGAAACATGGTTTCGGGTTCCGAACAATTCGGTTTCCGAACAGTCTTCTGGAACGGATTAAGTACGAAAACCGAGGTTTGACTGTAGTTTCAAATACAGCAGAAAGGAAATGGCTCGGACTGCATCTGTTCCAAGTCTGTTTCAAAACAATGAAAGACTTAATGATGCAACTTTTTTGTGATGTCTATCTTTTGATCTGACTCAATAGTGTAAAAAATGTCAAATGAAAATAGGGAGGTTCTCAGCAAATTTTAGATGAGATTTAAAATATAGATTAATTAGATCAATTAATTACAGATCATAATTAATTAATCTCACATTTTTTTTAAATCTCTTGACAGCACTAGTGTTACAATCAACTTCAACTGAAAATGGCTCAAAAGCACTAGTTACCTGAACTTTCACAAGCCACTGTCACTGAAGCGCAATTAGTACTTGAGTTTTTACTCACATGACAATGCAAAAGAAATTAGCTCAACAATAGTTTGTGAATCGAATAATTTGTATGTGGGGACACTCGTAAGTCGAGGTCCACATGTCTTTTGTTTTGTGTCACTTGCAATGAACTTCAACTGGGAGTGACAAACAGTTTGAAGAACTGTACAAGTGTGAGTGACAACAGGCGCCAAGGAATACTTTTGGAACAAGTTTGCATTTAAAAAAAAGTTGGTCTGTTTAAAGTGTATGAGGGGGTAAATCGGGGAAATTACTCCCTCATTATTATTTTGTTCAGCCAACCAGTATTCAGGATTGCTTACCGAGCTGGGCCACCAGTCAGAGTGGCGTCAATCACCTGCTCGTTGTTGATGCGGAACATGTAGATACCACGGTTCTAGGACAAAGACAATGAAAGAGTCTGAGGTGGGGGAGTCAAAGGGCTTTTTTGTCATGACGCGGACTGACAATATATGGCGTACACACCTGCAACTCGTAGACCTTCTCCCGGCGATTGGCCACCTCATTGCGGATGACTGTGCCGATGTACTCGATGACCATGGTGTGCTTCTCCAGATCTTTCGCGGCGTACAGACCCAGGCCCTGAATGCGAGAGCGAGCCAGGTACACATTGTTCTTCCACTCGGTCTTCAGGCGCCGATACTGCGAGGACTTGGAGTGGACAAACTGCTTGCTGTATGGCGTGTTCATCTCGCAGGTGAAGGTGCTCTGGTACGCCTTGGACACGCTGGTGCTGTTCAAGGTGTGTGGCCTGAGGACAGATGGAAAAGCAAGACTGTCAGCTGGTCCCCCGCTAAAAAGGGGATGGCCATTTGAGGACAGAATCATTATGATGATTTATTTATCATTATTAGAGCTGTAATTTTCAGACTACAAGCCTCTACTTTTTTCCAAGGCTCTGAACATTGCCCTTGAGAGGTGACGTGGTTAATTGAGGGACTTTTACGAATGTGCTCCATGCCACCAATCCATTTAGCAAGGAAAAGGCTCGTCAATCAGTGTATGCAACACAAAGCATTTGTAGCCACTCGACAACATCAGTGTGCATAGTTAATTGAAAGTGGCACTGTGACGTCAGTAGGAAGTTTGGGGTGCGTTCAGAAATGCAGTCTTGACGCCAACACGCCCGCAAGAGTGCATGTGTTCAGAGAGGCACAGCGCGTTGCCCTCCCATCCACTTCCAAACCCAGCCTATGATCTCATTTAAGCCAATCAGCAGCTGTTTCGTCTGCTGATCTCAACCTTGAAGCCTAATTGAGCCAAAATCAATTAGGCTTCAAGAAACCGCTTCAAAACAGATCAAATAGCCCCAAATATTTGGCCTTACCTCTTGCACTGCGTGGGGACTTTGGGCTCTGAGCGAGCACAACCGGTGGGGTTAATCATGAGAGGCAGTTCCATCAGTGGGTGACGGCCATATCGGAACTGGTAGTTGTGGCAGTTCTCCACTCCAGGCAACTAAAATACAAGAAACGTGAGAAAATTGTGTTCAATGTCCTTTACTCGTCTACTCATTTTCTCTACCCCACTCCTCCTTATGAAGGTGATGGGCAAACTGGAGTGCCTCCCATCTGACTTTGGACGAGAGACGTTGTAAAACTCAAACCGCTCGCCACACAGTTGATGAATAGACAGACAACCTCTTACACACATACACACACACTCAAACCTATTGACAATTGACCAGTCTTGAATGAACACAAAGTACCAAAAGAAAATCCACACAAGCATACAGGGGGAGAATAAACAAACGCCGCACAAGAAGGCTGGCACTGTGATTTAAACCCAGGAAGATGTGAGGAAGATGTGCTAAACCAGGGGTGCCCAAAGATTTTGGACTGAAGATCAACTTTTCGATCAACCAACCTCCCGCGATCGACCGGTTACCCACACGTGCACACATACGCCCGCACGCCATGATGTGCAACAGCCTGACAGTGAGGCATGTGATGCACTTTTGCAGCCTGTTAACTATCATAGCTCACACGTACTGTTTTAAAGTGCTTCCCTCGGCCCTCTAGATTCCTATTCTTTGCCCGTGCCCTCGGTGAACTGTACACGAAACAAACTCCCAACGAGAATAATGATAACTATAAAAGATATTGCGCAACAGCTCTGATCACAAGCTGCAATCGCGCTCGACTTGGGACCAGTCCGCAATCTACCGGTCGATCGACATAATGGGCACCCCTGTGCTCAACACTGGGTGGGTGTAAAATGCTGGCCACTAAAATTACCAATGAAGTCAAATTCACAAAAGGAGCTCTAAATGTCTTCCAAATGTAGCGCTTTCTCACCGATTCAGTGATGCGCATGACAGCATGAATCGTAAGGCCAAACATCTCTTCTCCTTTGACGTGTTCAGTGAAGAGTTTCAGCATGGACGAATCATCTCGGAGTTTGGCAACCTTGTGAACGACCTGTTCCCAGATTCCTATCAACAAAGGGCATCAAACATTCAGTCTCTGCTCAGTTAATTTGAAAGTGAAAGAAGACAAGGCGATGAGAGTCACCAAAAAGACAAAGAGAGTCGACATATCAACATCTTACCTTGCGGAGTCGTCTCACGGTACTGCAAATCCTCCATGCCATGTTCCAGAACACGCACTTCAAACAAGGGGCGGCCATCATCCTCGCTGATGCGACAACGGTAGCGACAGCGCTTGTTGGGCACACGCGTGCTCCAGTAGATGCGAGTGGCCTCATAGCCGACGGGGAAGATGGCCGTGGGCGAGTGGAAGATGGCCATTTGAGAGGGAAGCAGCTGACCGACGGCGTGAAAGATGAGACCGCCGACGCGGAAAAGGTGGACGCGGTCCCCTCGCTGCAAGATGCTGGCTATCTGCTTGACCTCATCTCGCTCGATGTAGACCCGCCGTAAAACGGCGAACGAGAGGAGCTCGTCTTCGCTGGGGCCCTTCAGCTTGTGCTGGGTGCACAACATGGTTTTGTCTTTGAAGAACATGCAGCGGGCCCGAATGGCGCAGGCAAAGTGGTAGACATTTGGGCAGCGCAGTCGGTTGCAGCTGTTGGTGGCGCCCGTTTTCTGGCAGCACGCGCACATAGTGCGCAATCCGCGACGCAGCGCCACCTCGACATTGATAAGCGCGCCGCCTTGCGTCTCGTAGACCTCGGTAGACCAAAGGGCACAGTTGAGGTGCACCCATAGGTCCACATCGATGTTCAGCAAGCGGGCAGGCCCGTCCGTGGCACCGTCACCCTCTTCGTGGCAGAAACAGCATTTGCGTTTATCCCGTGGCAACCGGTCGGGTCGCAGAGTAATGCGCAGGCGCTCCATCAGCTCGGACACCTCGCGGCTGCTCTCTTTCTTGGAGCCACCCTTGCGGATGGAGATGACAATCTGCAGCCGCTTCCAGCGAATCCCTTTCCATTTTTTCACATTGGGGAGTAAGACGTCCTCATCAGGAGAGAGAGGCCTGCGTTGCTTTATGGCCTTGAGCGAGGAGTCCAGCGGGCTGGGACAATCTGTCATGAGAGCATCGCTAACCGATTCCTCCTCCTTGGCAGCAAAAGTGAGAGGATCTTCTGGGGAAGCAGTGGGATCAGGACCTGCGGGGTTAGACGTTGGCTCAGAGGCCGTCTCTGGAGCCGCAACCGTCGACATCGTCACGCCAACGTGTTCTACAAGAGGACCAGCACCATCGTGCTCAGGCTCCATCTTTATCTGGGCAGCAGTCAGAGTGGCAGGCAAGGGGGATGAGAAGGCTGACTTTTTAGAGGATTCGACCTCATGAGGTGGAAGCTGAGCTGGGGAGGAAGGAGGAGGGGATGGCGACGGAGGCGGGGATTCCTCCACTGGTATAATCGGAAGGTGGCGCACATCCAAGTCATTTACATTGGTGGTATAACAGTGCTGGACTCTCTTGTCTTCATGATCTGGGAATTCCTGAGAGCAAATGCACACAGATATTGATGAAGAAATAAAACACGCAGCAACTGAACAGAGGCAAAAACTCTTCAACGGACCTGTTTAATCAGTGCCAGAATGTCCACCTGTTTCTTTAATGTGCAGCCAGGCAGAGACACGTCAAATTGCCTCAACCACTCATCCTGACTGGATGAAGCACTGTCCTTTAGACACACAGCACCTGCAAGACACGGGCGGTTGTAAATCATTAACAGGTTCGCCTGACTTCATCCCTTCTGTCTGTCAGGGTAATAACCAATGTGTTGCCCTACTATAAATGGGCACCACATTACGTGTCATTTTAAGGTGTTTCAACTCAGGCTGTGCGATATGGCCAAAATGTTGTATCTCGATATTTTTAACAGGTATCTTGATCATACTTCAATAATTATTAAGGGTTCTGTGAAAACGGAGGGGTTTTTTTTGTTAAAAAAACAAAAACAAGCTACCAATCCAAAAAGATGCGCAAAGTACCGGTAGGTTGTTTCTTTTATTTACTGACAGCCATCAACATGAACAAAGTCGGCAACAAATTAAAAATTAAAACCACATTCTACTGCAACTGTGCTTGAATGACAAATAATCACATTATGCGACAACAGAAGTGATTGTGTGTGAACTGCATCAAACACCGTAGCAAGGATACACAGTTTAGGATGTGGATGGATATGTTGTGTGGCTTGGAGAGAAAAAAAAGAAAACGTTAACCTCTCACCGCCGCACACGACGATCGCTCTGTATGCATTCATGCAATACACAGAGACGTGACGTGGACTCCTCGCAATATGAACTGTTTTCATGCTCCCCATACAATATGTTGCATTGTCTCCCTTTTTATTAATCCGCAAACAGATGGTGGCAGTCATCGAAGACGTGTGTTGCGACAAATAGGCTATGGACAGATATTGAAAAGAGAGGCTCACTCCCATTGGACCATCGAGCCGCAAGCAGCTCGTACATTTTTACAAGCTCTTGTACTTTATCCACTGCCAGGTAATTTTGAACTGGTAAATAGTCATGTAATGCTCTAATAAACAGTGTATGTGTACCGTTCGTACACACTTGACAGCGAAACACGGAAGGGGATTTCATGTACGTGTGCTGCCTAGGGCAGCAGCGGCTGCGTATGTCCTTCCTCTCTCTCGCCCTCCGCAAGGTGATTCTTATCTGCTGGTTTGAGCTGTCGATCAAGCGCAGACTTGAAAGGGGGAATGTGGTTGGTTTAACTGAGATTTACATGTAACACAAGCGTGATAAGGTCATGTGACTGATATCGTCCTCATTTCAATGTTAATATCTTGAATGTTCATATCTCAATTTCAATGACGACAAAGATATTTCGCCCAGTACCTGATTGTACAGGCCCTTTCCCAGGATCATCCACTCCGGGCATATCAGGGTTCTGGGAAGGGAAGGTCACCTCATATGAACCTGGCATCCTTATCTTGAGCAGCTGGGCCATTGCCATCATCACATGGTTCAGTTTCTGGGAAAGACAACGGATTAGTTTTCAGTGCATACCATGCATGGAGGAACAACAGAGTTAGAACAGCAGGCAATCATCTTGTAGCGTCATACCTTGGCTGCCAAGGAGGACAACGTGAAGGTAACAGCCACCTCATTACTTTTGGCCTTATCCCAGTGGTTGGATATGGAAAGCGCTCTTCCGTCATCTGCCTCGAAAGGTTTGTTCTCTGAGAACGCTAGCATTGTGAAGAACACATGACGTTTCATTTCACCTTTCAGAACTCATTATGATCTTGGAGTAACAAGCACACTGAAAGGTTCTCCATTATATGTTCACATATTTTTAAAACATTATTTGAGCCCAATAGTGCATGTTTTTACCTGGTATAGCCGTGCGAGGAATGAGGGGAATCACAGGCGATATTGCTCTCTCCGTCTCCTCTTCCTTTGGCTCCCGCAGGTGTGGGAATCGTGGAGTTTCCTCTCCAACGTTACTCTCCGGGGAGGATGCCGGAATGATGCTTTCAGGAGCATCCTCATCGTCACTTTCCATCCTGTCAAAAACAAATCCGATTTGGTCTGACTTCAGAGCAAATGAATGCTTGAGACATCAGCAATGAAGCCTTGTTGTACCTGATGTCTTCATTCTGGTTATGGGGTGGTGTGGGAAGCGCCGCAAGAATGTCTACACTCTTTGTCTCCTCTGTAACCGCTTCTGTACAGACAATTCAGAGAGCATTTAGAAGCTGAGCTTTTGGACAATAAGTCAATAAAAATGCTCATTTGATGTGGACGTATTTTTTTTTTTTACCTATCGGTTTGCTTTTGGAATCTGCATTTTTCTGACCCTGAGAGAATTCCTCCCCAGGAGTCACTCCATTGAGCAGCTTGTGCTGTACAGAAGGCGGCGGTGTTGGGGGTAGCGAAGATGGAGGTGTTGGTGGGTTGCTGAGGTTGCTCTGTGAAGCAGACAATTGCCCTTGAGGAACTTCCTAAAATAGGATGACCGAGGACACAGACCTGAGCTTGGCTTTACCTTTGTGAGTAACTGGGAATAGTAGTCCGGGATATTGTCCAGCATTGCATTTCCGAAGGATCCTTTGAGTTGGGCTTTTCCATTGACTGGGCTGCTCCCAAATGGAGCAAAGAGATCCAGGCTTGCTGTGATAGAAGGTTCCATCAAGGGCAGCAGAGACAGACCCTGCAAAATGAACCCCAATTAGCACCCATTGAGGAATCAATCATTTGAGGAATGCATGTGCATGTTGTCACCCATTTACCTGTTTTAGTTGCTTTATAAGTGCTTCAGCACTCTTTCCAACTTCTTCCTTCTTATTCTTCTTCCGTGCATTAGGCCCACGGTCTCCAGGTGCTTTATTGGTGCGCTTTGGCTTCTGTGGCGGAGCCCTTTTACTTATAGACTGCAAATCCTGAGCGACAAGAAAATAGCTCATCACCATTGAAGAACCCCGGGGGGGAAAATATAGATACTCCTTAGCCCTCAACTAAAAGAAAACGTACCTCCATATTTCGTGGCGTCCCTTGAAGTTTTTGTTCCAGCATTGCCAGCTTGCTGTTGATGTGGCCATTGATCTCATTGTGGATGCCATCAGAGGGCCTCTGGGCAGCGAGCTGAAGGTTCTTTGTTCTCAAGAGTTTCTGGAGCAATTGTTGTCCAGTTTCAGATCTGGTGTCATCTGTATTAATGAATGCAGAGTTGCTCCCAGAAGAAACCATGTCAGCTGTCGCTTCTCGCTTTATAGCACCAGAGTGGGCTTCTCCTGAACCATCACAGTGTACCTCCCTTGGCTCCTGTTTGATGTTTTGCAGCGTCAACTTGCATAGACCCCCTTCTGTAGAGCCATGCAGTGGGCGAGGAGGAAGGCTTTCTGCAACTTGTGGTGACTGTTGCTGAACATTCGATCCTGTCTGAGGACCATTTGGAATCAGCGTAGTTGTAGGGGGTGTTTCATTAACAGACGTCTGCGATTCGATTTTCAGCCCAGCACAGTCAAGTGGAGTCTTGGCTCCTGGTGACCTGAGTGGAGACGATTTGACTTGACTGTAGGGGCTTCCCCTTCCAGCTCTATTGTCGGCTACCGAAGGTGTCGTGACATGGGATGGGTGTGAGGGGCTCATGCCAAAAGAACCTCTTGGAGAATATGCATGGGCAGGGGATCCCTGCATGCGGACTCCTCCAGATGCTCCTAGCGCCTGCTGCTGCTGTTGGTGCTGGTTAGGCGTCGGTGGACGCATCCCTACGATTTGGTTCAGCGGATGTCTGAGATCACCTGGGTGCGTGGGTAGTGACTGACGAGGTGATGTGGGCCTGATCATACGGCTGTGGTCCATCGGAGACCGTGGCACCGGTAACTGTCCTCTCATAACCGGATGTTGGATTGGCTCTCCTATTTGCGGCTGTGGTTGCCCTGGGACCATCATTCCCTGTTTGAACTGAGGAGAACCACTCTGTTGCTGAGCGCACATAGCTCCTGGCTTCCCCGTGGCGCCATACGGTATATGTTGCCCTTCCATTCTTGGCATTTGCTTTGCAGCATGTGGCGCCTGTCCCGGTAGCGCGTGATGTCTCAACTGACTTTGTTGTGCTTGGTGGAGCTGTCTCTGTGCAATCATAGCTTGAATGTGTTGTAACTGTTGATTTGGGGGTAGATTGCGCAGGTGTGGATTTTGAGCAATGATAGCCTGCACCTGGAGGTTGATAGGGGGGCGTACAGCTGCAGGTGTAACCGCAGCCCTCTGTGCCACCATGCCTTGCTGCTGAGCTCTGATCATGCCCATCATGGCCTGTTGTTTCTGCTGCTGTGCAATGAGGCTTTGCTGTTGAGGATGATTCATTAAAACAGACTGTGGCTGGCCAATAATCTGTTGCTGGATGTTGGGATCTTGAGATTGCTGCATGGCATTCTGAGCAGTTTGTAGACGTTGTTGTTGCTGCTGGGCTAAGAAATCCACAGATTTCCCTTCTTCTTTAACCACCATCACTGCGGGCTTGTCAGTAGTACCCAGATCTTGCCTCTGTGGCTGTTGCTGAACCACACTTGCCTGTTGATTCAAAACCAACCTGGTTTGTTGATCAGGAAGTGGTGTTGGTTGCTGCACCACATATGCCTGGTCTTGGTGCTGCTGATGAAGTGATTGTGGGCCCAAATCGGCTTGCTGATCATTTGCGGGGCCTACTTGGGTCGTGTGATTTGGGGTGGAGGATCCACTATGCTGTGATGGGGTTTGAATATCCGGGCTGAGAATGTCACTCTCTTTATTTACCACCATTTGACTATCTGCACCTCCTAATGCCTGAGGCGTGGTGTGGCCTGTTGAGGGGGATGAGCCCATTCGTGGCGTAGAGGGTTGGGAAAGCCTTCCTTGCTCTTGGCTTGATTGAATCATCAATGGTGTTTGTTGCCTTTGTTGTGTCATGGATTGCTGCTGAAGTTGCGCAAAGGATTTTGCGACATTCTGCTGCTGTTGTTGAGAAGAAAGCACCCTTTGTGCCAGAATGTTCTGTTGTTGTGCCATCTGAGCCTGGGGACCCCTGAGGACAAGATGACCTGGAGAAACAATAATTCCCTGCTGACCCATCATTGGAGCCCTCTGCTGCTCTTGCTGTGTAACTGGATGGTTTCCAGTCAACCCAGGTTGAGAAGCCACCATGGCTTGAGGCTGGTTATTGGGTTGGCCAGCGCTAAAGTTCTGAGGTGGTGGAGCCACAGTTGGGGCTGCACCCATTACTTGTGGAACCTGAGCTATGTTCTGCTGATTCACCTGACTGGCTAACATCTCCTGTTGAAGATTTGCTTGCTGCTGGGATCCAAGTGGGTTCCCCATCAAAGCGGGCTGTGGCTGAGTTATTAAGGACGACTGTTGATTCCGGTGTTGCTGCTGGCCCATCATCGCTTGCTGTTGCTGCTGGAGCTTTGCCATGTGCATCCTATGCTGAAGCTGTCTTTCTTGGAGAAGCCTGGGGTCAGCACCCTGCAGTCCAGGTGGCCCCTGTGAGAAGAATCCGGTTGGCGCACCGGGGGGACATGTGGGCCTAGCACCGTTGGTTCCAAGAGGTACCGGAAGCTGAGGTTGGGCTCTTGCGATGAAAGGCTGACCTTGGGGCATCCGGACGGGCATTCCACCTTGGGGAATTATACCAGGGTGCTGGCTAATGACTGGACCTCCCTCTTGACCCATCATCATCTGCCCAGGTAATTTGGGAAACATGTGAGGTGGGGTTGCCTGTGCAGAATGTCCAGGAGATAGAAGACCTGGGCCTTGTTGCTGCTGCTGCTTGCTTCTATACTCAGCAATGAGATTGGTATGCTCCTTCTGTTGCTTCCGCACCTGGAGCAAAACAGAGTGGGGGGAAAAAACAAAAACACAACAATAAAAATAATTATGAGAAGATTAATTTTCATGAGTTGAAATACATTGTTTTATTTGCAACCAGGACCATCATTATTCCCTGATCAGCATAATAATGAATGAATTAATTAATCTGACTTTTTTTTTTTTATCTACTTACCTGGTCAAGCTGTTTCTGAATTTTACTCTGCTCTTCTGTGACCAACTTGAGTTTCTCAGCATCTGACTCAGCAAACTCTCTGCCAGCTTTCTTCGCAGTGCGTTGTTTAGCGCAAAGCGCCTTACGTGATTTTCGATGGACTCCAATTTGTTCTTCCAAAAATTTTAACTGCATTTGGAGTAATTGCTGAGTGTGAACAAGCCATTCCTCATACTGGTGCTGTTCAGAATTATCTGGAACCAGAAAATCATATTAGTCATCTCTATGCAAGGTACATTAGCGAGATAGCAACAACAATGTAAGACCTTTACTTGTGAACTAATGCATTTGTTATTGTCAGTGCAGTACATACTGATAACTCCTTGAACAAACTGAGGTGGGTTTGCTCTCGACTGGGTGGGATCACTGGTTTCTCCCTCCTAAACACACAAAAATAAATTCTATTGCTCATGTCAAAGGATATATTTAATGTTTCCCTTTGCCAAAAGTAACAGCTTACTTTTGGAGGCACTGATGAGATTTGACCTGGATCTGCACCTGAGGCAGATGACAGCCTTTGAGCAAGTAGAGAAACCTGTTGCCTGAGAAGAAAGCAAAACATATATACATGGCAAAATTGCTACAATGACATCAACAAATAAACACACAGCTTTGTTGAGTACTATATGAAATTGTGTTTGGTTCAGGTTTCTATTTGTTTGTTTGTTTGTTTGTTTATTGAACATAAAAACATATACAGTAATAAATTGACAGAAAGTAAGGTAGGTAAAATTGTAAAAGGAAAGAGAAATCAGTCATCATACAACACTATGTTCAAAGGAGACTATTGATGTTAAAAAAAAACCCACACAAGACAGAACACAAGACATTCAACGTATGTATAAAAATTGATGTTTTTGTGTGTTTTTTAAGTACCTGTTAATGCCAGAGGGCACAACCATGGGGTCCTGCGCTAACACTCTTTTGATACCCTTAAGAGCCACCATCTTTGCCTTGGCAATGGGATCCATGATGTCATCAGTGGCAAATTTGTCTAAATCTGTAAAACACCACCAAAGCAATCTGTTGATGTACTGTGGGGGGAAAATGGTGTTGGAAATTAATTACAGATAAAAGCCATAGCAGTTACCTTTGTCTGGGAAGAAACTGTTGGCCAGAGGCGACTGCTTCACCACAGGTTGCTGAGGTGGCTGACTGAGACCTGCATGCATTCCTGGCTGGCCCATTCTCACCATGGCTTGCTGCTGGCTCATGGCCATGTGAGGTGATTGTGCCATTGCTGTTCCTAAAAGCCTTTGTTGATGCTGCAGCATGTGTGGAGCACGCGGTACCATGCCGGGCTGGGCCATCACGGCTTGAGAGGGCAGACGGTGGTGTTGCGGCAGCATTAATGGTACGGGTGCCTGGGGATTTGACTGTTGACTTGGAACGCAAGAAAAATGAGGCGCCATGCCTCCCTGGTGAAGGGAGCTAAGCTGTTGCTGCTGCTGCTGCTTCTGCTGCTCTTTCTTCTCATGTTCCAGAAGATCTTGTATCAGGAGGGGCAGCTCCCCATCCAATGAGCTTTCTACCTTTGCCAAATCTACAGCAGCAGAGGGTTGTCCTCCAACATCGGGCAGGTCAAGTGTATCGTCGCCAATATCTGTATGCGCAGCACCAGTAGGAAAAGGCAAGGGTCCATCCTGGCCTTGTAGGGGGTATGGAAGTCCCCCTAAACGAACAGAACTGAGGGAAGCTGACTGGTGATCTTGCTGTGCAGGCATGGTCGAAGTTGTGTTCCCACCCAGAAGCAAAGAGACAGCCTCTACCATTTCATCTTTCACAACATTCTGTCCTGATATGAGCTGAGGGGGAGAGATTCTACTTTGACTTTTGAGTTGGCAGCTGTGTTAGGGGACGATGGCATGTGTGTGGTTGATCTGCCTGGCGAGGGTGCGGTCTTTGACAGGGATTCCTGCCCTGATTCCAACTTGGCTTTTTCTTCCATCGTCACAAGTGCAGATCCAGAGGCTGTTGACGGAGTTTCACTTTCTGCTTCTACTAAACGAAGCTGATCTGAGAAGCCATCCTTGGGGTCTCCTTGGTCAAGTTCGGGGTCAGTGTAAGCCAGCAGGTCAAATTCATCACTATTAAGCAAGTCATCAAGATGTGGATCATTAGTTTCCAGGTTGTCCAGGTTTCCCAATTCATCATCTCCTTTGTCGGGGTCCAAATCAAGACCTAAATCCTCTTCATCCTCCACACCTCCATCTCCTGGGGCATCCCCAAGGCCGTCAAGATCAGGCTCTGGCAGTGTCTCGTTGTGTTCTGACACAACAGCTTGGGTTTGTCCTGTGACTAGACTTGGCTGTGCCAGCTGCCGATGTCCGACGCCAGGACCTCCTGCCATGGGCTGCTGTGTTCCTGGGACTGCAGACTGCTGAGGTAATAAAGCTGATAGTTCACTCTGCTGCTGTAATTTCAATTGGGAGTCAATACCCCCCTCAGACGGAATAGCACCGGCATGTGCTATGGGACGCTGCTGAATATAAGGTGCTGGCATCTCTTGTGGGACAAAGAGCCGCTGTCTGGGCTGAGGTCCACGAGGCATAAACTGGGGTCTAAGTGGTAGCCTCTGTGAATTGTGTCTTAATTCAATAAACTGTGGTGGGGGTCCTTGGCCTATTGCTTGCATATTCTCTCCACCGTGCCCTGGTATGATAGTGTGAGGGTGACCCATGCCTTCCATACCCTGGATGCTGACAGCAGAAGTGAGATTGTGCCTTATGGACATAGCCTCCATGCCAGGGTGGGGGAATCTCCTTGGTCCTGCAGCATGCCACTGTGGTGGGAACGGTGGACGAGGAAACATGCCCTGAGGCTTGGTGGGCCCTGATGGCCTGAACGACAGACATGAAGAAAAGATAGGAAACAGAAAAATACTTCAGTGGAAAGAGTTACCCACAAAAAAATGGACACCGTGCCAATGCAATAGTGTTAAGTTACTGATACACATCCGATATCGCAAAAACGATTTAATGTCAAATATTAACTTATCTTTGTTTCGTGAATTACAAACTAACTGGGCCTACAGCTGTTCGAAAGGCGACCAATATACACTGCACTCTATATTTCTGATCATTTGCAACAGATGACTAAATGACAGCTGGCAGGCCTACCTGAGTGTACTCGGATCCATGATAGCAGGTGTTCCTGTGGATGATGGGCAAATGAGCTTCTCAGCCATGCCGCTGGCATTCACAGGGAGCTTTCCAATAACAGAGGCCTGAGCGCCAGCAGGATTAACAGCAACACGATCCTATTTAAAGAAGCCAACGGAAACAACAATGTGTTTAAATTTGCCATTGTCAGACTGCTTGTCATATGTGACAATACCTTCCCTGCCCACTACCTGCTCTGGAATGAGCTACCAGTCCATCAGGACCAGATCGAACCGACTCAGAGACAGCTTCTTCCCGCAAACAATAACTGCACTGAATTTATCCCAGAGTGTGGCTTCTTTCTTCTTTTACATTCTTCCTAACTCCACTGCTAGTATACATAACATGCCTGGCTTACTGGCTCCTATTTTTTATTTATTATTATTTTTATTCTTCAAACACAAAAATTAGGTTCCACCCCAAAGTCCATGTATCTCCATCATAGAATGACAAAGGCTATATTCTACTGAAGGGTATTTCTTTTTATGTAAGTGGAACAAATGCTTTATGAAAAAAGAAGAAGCAAATACTGTTCTAATGACGGTGACGAACCACTCCAGTTCATTATAATTATTGTCAATCGAGTTTTAGTCAGAAAACGATTAAGGCTTCGATGAATGACGTTTTATGGATGTACATGGTCACTCATGCAACGTAAGATGCATTCACTCTCTGGGCATTGCCACTCGATTTTCACTCAAGGCAACCGTTTCACTAATGTATTATGTGTTATTCTTGGTTTGAGTGATCATGTGTGGATGTGGGCAAAGGGATGATGGCATCTTTCCTTTTGCCAATAATAGTCACATGGCGACTGGCGCATGCACCTTTCTGCTCAACGCAATTTTTCTTTTAGCAGTATGTATAATAGTGATTTGGTCAAGCCATTTAATTTCATTTAGAGTTGTTTTTATGTATTTATAATGCAATAATGTTGTTATAGTTGAAAGTCTTATTTTTTTCACTGATGTTTTTCCTTGCCCTCCTATTGGGTTAAGATCAGGGGATGTCTTTAATAATTACCAACTATGGGCCTGTGAAGACCTTTGAGACACTTTGGTGATTAAGGGCTGTATAAATAAATTTTATTTGAATTGGCCTGAACAAGACAAGTTGATTGACTTATATATAGATATATTGTCATGTTCCGTTTTTAGTTAAGTTTCTAGGGGACTTTAAATTTGGTAACACAAACCGGAAGTACCTCGTCCAGTGAAGTCCGCATGATTTCGTGCTAGCTGTTGTCATCATTTATTGTTTTCTTCTTCAGTATATGCCTTGGAAAGCATCGTCTTTTTACTATTCTGCCCTACTTGTCCGTGTCCGAGACGTGAACAGACAGACAGATAGCTAACAATGAAAAAAGAGACCAAGAATCCAAATGTTGAGATGGAGCTTTAGTTTTCTTTTCCCTTAAGGTACTTGTCCGCTATCGGTCTGGCACGAGAACCGAAATTTGTTCGTCATCCGAGACATAAAAAACTCGAAATTTTTGTTCAAAAACCGAATTGTCCGAGAACCGAGACGTTCGAAAACCGAGGTTTGACTGTAGTTCTAATTCTATTTGTGTTTTTCTTAAGGAAGAAATACAGTTATGAGATCGATAAGCAATATTGCTAAGAGAAGTTGTATCATTAAAATCTCAACGATACCCGCCCTACTTATATGAGCATATTTTTTATTCTTGCTTGTCCTGGACTGAAGCAGAAAATGAAACATGATGCGTTTCATAGCAGGTGGCAGCACATTGGATTGTAGAATTACTCAACATCCACAACCAGGATTCCATTCCATTCCATCCCATCCCAGGTACAAGAATGACCTAACTCTTATTAACAAAAATGTTGTCTCTTTTCTTTTTTCTTCAACATGGAGAGACAGCTACCAAAGTGCCTTGTAGTTGAGGCTTATGATCTACGACTGCATATGTGTACAGTGAACGTATTCACGGTTCGGCATTTGCAAATTTGTATAATAGGTCCATGAGGCATAGAATTCATGCCAAAGCAATAAAAGTATTGCTTTGCTACCATCTTGTGGCATCTAAGGGCAATTATAAACATTTAGTGGGGGGATTTTTGCCACAGGGCTTGGTTCCTTTCAGGGGTGACGAGCAGGAATTTCACTGTACCTGTGGATAAGGTGGTGGTGCTCTGTGGGTCTTGTCTTGTTGAAATGCACCCATCTCTCCTCCTGGCCATCCAGGAGAGGCGTTGCCTGCAGCAGCTGCAGCTGCCTCCTTTTCTTGTCTCATGGTGTTCCGTTGCATTTGTTGTCTAATTAGAAATTCCCTCAATTTCTGACGCTAAAAGCATGCACACACACACACATTTTTAAAAAAACAAACATTTAAGGGATAACAACATACGTTTTTAGGCCAATACTTTTCATACCTGTCTGTGCTTCTCCAGTTCAGAGGGACTCAGGCCCACAAGTGCAGGGTCTTGCACTGCTGACACATCAGCCATTTCTTGAGCAGCCGGCAAGGATGGCTGGTGAGGTGCATCTTGAGATCCAGAAGGAGCCATCAGTGTAGAACTGCAGCTGTCTGCAATAGTAGTCTGATGTGTTTGCGGGTGGCTTTGCTGTGGCTGTGACTGACCCGGTGCCTGCTGTTGGGACATCTGGATGCTTCCTGTGCTAGAGCCAAATGGAGAAGGGGGTGCTGAGGATTTGCAAGAAAGAAGATCTCCGATGGGACTACCGCTGGAATGCAATTGAGGTGACTGATTTGAATTAGGTGAGCTTTTGAAACTTGTACAACCATCTGGTGCAGCAGAAGTGGGGCGAGGTGGTTTGTGGATAGTCATGAAAGGGTCTCTAGATTGTGGCCTTGAAGGTGGCTGAGAACAATGATCTGGAGACTGGAAACGTGGAGTTACAGGAGACTGTGCAGAATAAGCATCATTTGAGAGCCCCCCAGGAGTGTGGGGAGACTGACAACTGCCCTGGGATTGTGGGCTGGAGGGGACTCTCGAGCACATTTCCTGTTGCGTTACCGGATGTCTCTGCGGTCCAAGAGGGCAACCGTCACCTGACTGCAACTTGGGAGCCAGTGGAGACTGAATGTGATGGTCAGAGAAAGGGTGAGAGGGAGACTGCCTGTACCCTTCGGAGGGGTGGCTTGGGGAGGCTCCAGGAGGAAGCGCTACACCGTCCCCTTGGTGCATTCGTGGTGTCAAAGGTGCCTTAAATAGTCCATCCCCAGACTCTAGCATCCCAGCAGGGGACCCAGTGGCAAGGTCGGATCTTCCGACAGGAGTGCCGCGAGGAGAAGGTGCACTCATATCAGCCCTATACTGGCTGGCAGGTGAGGACGCAACTGAGGGTATTGGGGATGAACCGTAATCTGTCTGCAAAGTTCTTTGTGGGTCTCCGTAATGCGTGTTATGAGGTGGCGAGAAAATGGGGGACTCAATCCCAATCCCAGCACTTCTTGAATGAGGACTTTGTAAGGGTGTAAGTGACTCTTGAGAGCCTTGAGACAAATGACCCTGTTGATGCTGTAACTGTGATCTGAAATAGGGGTCAACCTGCTGAGCCCGTCTGGTGGCTCCTGAAGTCATTGGTTGCATGTCAAAGGGGCCAAGACTAGCTGGCCGTCCCTGAGGAGGACCCTGTGGGCCGCAAGCGGAATAACCTGAGGAGGAGGCCTGTATGGGACTGGCCCCAGCATAGGATAAAGGAGTTGGTGGGTGGGAGTGAGAACGTGGTGACTGAGGGGGGAGCTTGGCAAAAGGATCTGTATGGATTTCAGCTGATCCTGGGGTCTTCGCAATACCGTCTGAGAAAAAGACAGAGGAGGATCCTGAATCTGGGGGGAAAGGAAATGGGCTTTCTGCCGAGCTTGGCTGAGACGAGATGGACGTAGATCCAGAAGGCGGAGGGATCTGGAGGTGTAAACTCGGTCTTTCCCCTTTAATACGCGTTGGCTCGGCCTTGACAGGCCTGCACACCTGACTCTCTGCCTGCTATGAGATCAGTAAAGGAGAAGTGAGAAAGCATTTTTTGTAACTTTCACTTGCCATGACTATAAAAAGCTTGAACTCACCTTCTGCGCCTTGTTGATTCTTTGAGCTGCTCGGTTGTCTTTGGCCTTTTGCTGTTAAAATATCAACATGTTAAATCAAATTCGATACAATTTATTGTCTGGTAGAAATGTGTCTTTTTTTTTATCCACTCAATGATAGCAAAAGGAATACATTTTGCTCCAGTTGTTGTAGGCCGCAATAATTACTGCAAAATATACTATCACGAGAGACCCTACCAGATAAGGAACCTTGTCAGCTGCTGACACTTTTCGCCAGATCTTCATGATTTGCTTACAGCGACTTGCCCAGTCTGGGAAAGGGCAAAGAAATGCAACAAATGTACAAAGTATAATATGTAACGGAGCTAAATTGAAACAATATTTATCAAATGATAATCGCCTTCAACACACACCTGGGTAGTCCTGTTTAAGAGTGGGAAAATTGCTGTTGGCATAAAGAACAGGGGAAATGGTTGATAGCTCTCCCAGCTCCTCGTCTTTCTCCCATCGCTGGAGACTGCGCTGGTTATAGGACAGTCCATCGCCTTCTGCCTCAGTGGGGGTTGGTGGTGAGGAAGGAGTCGCCGGGGTTGATGGAGTCGCCAAAGGACTCTCCTCACCACCGTTTGGACTGAACATCCCTCCTTTTTCTCTGAACGCAATTTAAGAGGATGAAGGCTTACATGATACATCATCTGAAGCAATTCAGCTTCTTCGGAAAACATGAAATATAAAAAAATGACATACATGCACTGCCCGTAGCAGAATTGAGCTAAGCCATGCAATGCTTAATAGGAAATGTAACCCTTCCTTACCGTATGTCAAAGAATGGTGACTGAGAAAGGGCAGGGAAAGCATCCATAACTGCAGCTGAGGGCAATGACCCTAGAAAATATGTTTATTTCAAGACCAACCCCATATCAAACTTCATTTAATGACTGTTCCAACGCCAATAAGATGACAATAGGCTTAACCGTAGGCATCCTATTCGACGCACCTGAGAGAAGAGGTCTTTGTTGCAGGGCCCTACAATTGAGTTCTCCCTTATCGCCCTCAGAGATGGGTTTCATACCCTCCAGGGTGGAGCCTTCTGACACTCCGAGAACTTTCCTGAAAAACTGCTCAGAATCCTGATTCTCTACTCCTTGTGGAAGAGCTGACATGGAAGGACAACACCAAAGAAGCAAAAAGTTCAAAACCTCTGAAGCATTTGTTTTTGTGCACCGTTAAGTCCAAAGAATCATCGATGAGTACCTTCACGTTTGCCTGCCTCAAAGTCATGAGGATCAGTTGACCCTGGGTCCTTCAGTATTGAGGATGGCGCAGAAAGTCCTGAAACATATGGATGTTGTCAACATAATTACATTCAAAGCAAAGCAAGACTTGAGGAAGTGACCCAGTTACTAACCTGCACCTTCTCCCTGAGCATGGGGGGCCTCACCCCCCTCTTGCTTGAGATTATGCACCATATGATCCTTGGCCTCAGCTACAAGGTAACAAATTACAAATAGTTCACTTCTTTGCACTGACATTGTGTGTCAACGTTCAAGTCATTTTTCTTACGATCTGTGGAAGTCGTTTTGAATGCCAATGGTTTTGGTAATGAAGGTTGAAGAATGCATGCAGCTGGCCTCTGTCCAGGGGTTGTCATTACAGCTTTCTTACTCAAGTCTATAAGTGTCTTTCCAAAGAAAGCCTCCTGCACCCAAAACACAGTATTGCACATGGGGATATTATACGGAGAAATCGTCCCATTGCTTTTCATTCGGGGACCACACAAAGACAGACCAACAAACCTGGAGATAGGCTGGAAACATGTCTTCAAGTTTGCTCTTCTTTCGTCCCCGACGTTTCTTAGCCTGTTCCTCGCCCTCCAATGGTTTTGGGTCCATGATGTTATCTGTGTCAGGATGGGGTCCTACGCACAGCAACAATTAAAACATTTTTTTTAAATGGAAAATGTTCACAATGGTAGATGCTCAGATACACAACATTTTAAAACTAATTGACATGCCGTAGTGCTGTGTCTTTATATCCTTTTACCTAACACCAGGGCCTTTGTGGATACTTTTAGTCTGAAAAGCTCCTAAGTATTACACGATGGATGATGGACTGCAGTGTCCTATGATTATTAATAGAAGTAGCTAATTTATTATTGATTCCACCCCTCAATTAAACACAAAGTGAAATATTTAAGGGAACATGAAACATTTCTTTTGCAAACAAATAATTGGGTCTCTGGTGTGGGTTTCTGCATCAAGTGTGAAAGTAAACAACCAAGTAAATCTTTTGTAATTTGCCGATTTCTGTAAGTAAGCAGTTCTTCATTTCCACACACTGTGAACAGTTGGGCTTAATTAGTGGGGGAAGAGTGTTTCTGGTCGATGATGTGACCACTGAATGTGCCACATGCACCGAGGAATACACTAATTGACAAGTGCAGTATATCAAGTAGTAACTCTCCAAATAAAAATGCCGTTTTTGTCTTTGCGAGCGTTCACACTTTTTTAACCTACACCAAATTCCACTTCCACATTTCAAACTCACATTGTTCAAACGCCTAGTGCCCCCTTGTCGCCGTGGTAACAAAAGCCTAACTTTACACTGGTTCCATGGTAAAGCGGGCAAGGCTAGTATTGGCTTAAAAGTTATGAGACAGGACGGCCCTCTCAAAATCCGCTAAGACTTGAGAGCATTAAAAAAAGGGGAGGGGAGGGGGCTAAATCTTTCACGTACTTTGAAGAGAGCATGTCACAGATATATAATTACAAAACCAAGTACCGAAAACTAATTTGTGGACAAAAATATCATGTGTTTCTTTTACAAGAAAAACGGTCATCCATTTTTGTTACTGACCCTCTTCGATAGGTCTCTCTATTGGCTGTCCATCTAAAGTAGTCTCTCCAGCCAGCTGGGCAAAAAACTCTTTCTTCAAGCGTGTGTGACACTTCCTTTGTCGAACCATGAAGCCACCAATTCCTGAGGCAATGAATTAATATATTATCCAAACTTTTTTTTGTTGCTAAATATATCTTTTAAAATAATGTGAGCTTACCAGGCCTGTAGGGCTTCCGTTTTCTTTTTTTACCGTCTTCCGTATCGTCGACCCCGCCTTTGAGAACGTCACACTCAGCCATGCCATCCGTGACTCCATCACCAGCACCTTCTCTGTCGGGGCTTCCAGGGTTCTCCATCTTAGCATCACAATCCATAGACTCTCCACAGACTAGATCAAATAAAATTGAGTTTGAAAACAGCAGTGCATTTAAAAAATGTGGCTGGTTAAAATAGATAAGCAGAAAATATTCCAACCTTTTCCCTCTTCCCCTTCTCCTTCCTCTCTCACATCCATTCCATCAGGGCCTCCTTCACAGCACAAAGTGCCAAGGCGAGAGCGACGTTGGCGTCTCTTGAGCAAGGGAGACATGGAGATGGTCCGCAGCAGGGACATTCCTGATTCTGTCAGCCAAACACCCTCTAACCGGTAGAACTGCGGCTCTGTAAAGTTCCCAATGTAAAGATGAAATACATAACGAGCACAGAATGCACAAAAAGACATCGCCAAAAAATTTCACGAACCTGGCTCTTTGATCCTTATTGAAGCCATAATGGCCGACTCAACTATAGTGAAAAACAGGTGAAAAAAAAAAAAAAAAAAAAAAAGAGACATTTATCTATTCATTTCATACAGCAGCAATTCATGAATATTTTATCATTTGTTTTGTTCTGACTCACCGACAGGTTTGGGAACATATGGGCTGCATGATGTACATGCAAAGCCCTCATCGGATGCTTGTTCCACTTCATCCTCGGTATATAAACTCTCACAGACCGCATGCACCCATCTTCAAAAGGCACACAGAAGTGAAGAGCGCCGTGTGACATTCAGAATAAATCAGACACCGCATTAAGTAATTCATAATAGATAACATATAGTATATAGTCCCTGAAAGACAGCATTGGTGGCTGTCTAATAAATATTTCATTTGATTTTATTCACCTATTTCATTCTAATGAGCACTACCCACCGATCGCAATGCTGACACTGCAAGAGTAGCTCCTCCTCCATGAAGTTCTCTCTGCATACTGGACAGGTAACGAGGCTGGCACAGGGGCCACAGTGTGTGTAGTTATTCTGCCACTCACAGTGGAAACCTGGAGAGTTGGAACCGCATTGTACACAGCACACGCACCTGCAAAGTAGAGAATCACACAGTACCAATTAATCCATCCCCATTCAAAAAGACTACATATGCCAATGTGAGTATGTAACAATTAGTCTTTTGCTGCAGAAGCCAGTAAATTCAGAGTCCCTGAATAGTTAATGCCATGTCAGATGAATGTTTTACATAATATGCAAAATTCCAGGAATTTATTTCCATTTGACCCCATTCAAAGTTACAAGGTTGAACAGAGCTTTGACATTTTTTTCCTTCTTTACCATTTGCATTTCCAACCTCCCTTGGGCACTGTGTGCAGCGGCGGGTCCAAGCAGTAGGTGTGATAGCTGACATCGCAGTCATCGCACAGTAGCAGACGGGAAGGGTCCGAAGCCTTGCCGCATACTTCGCACACAATACATTCCAAACAGCGCCAGCCCTTGCGCAACATTGTCTTTGTGATCTAGAAAAGATAGCGCATTGAATATATCTTGGCTTACAAATGACTTGGGTTTATAGCAGGTGAAATAAAGACATATTCGAAGGGTTGCATTTACTTTGCTGTTCACACAGTAAGGATGGTAACATTGAGCACATTGCGCACAAGCCAACAACTGCCCCTCCGCGCCCTTTCCAAAGCTGCCGCATACAACGCACATATCCTGAAACACACAGCGGAAAGAAGAAAAGGGGAAAAAATTCATTGAAGAGTAACACATACGCCAAAATAAAAATTCATGCATTTAAAATGAAGGTGCTGTACTTGGAGCAACACAAATTTGTCCGTGTTTGAAAAAAGAACCACTGTGTTCTGCATGGTGTCATCTTCCTCCTCCTCCTCCTCCTTACTTATTCCAGAGTCTGTAGTCATGCTTAGCTGTGGACAAGTGAAAAAAAAAAACAAAGTCGAAATAATGAGTGTTATTCTTTCATTCTTTAGTTCCTTCTATAAAGCCAATGCAAAACTTGGCTCACCAAAAGGCATCGATGCAAGAGGCCATGGCTTTGAGGCGAGACCTCCCACCCCGCCCTCTCCCTGCACCACCTCCTCGTGGTCGACGCTTTCCAGGGAAACTATTGCTTCGACCCTGACAAAGGTACACCAAGTCAGCGTTATCTCATATGGTCACCATAAACAAAATATGTTTGACAATGAACACTGACCTGTTTGACCCTTGAGCGGCCGGGGGATCCCCTGCGCTTCACTTTTTCTGCGTTACTTCCAAGGGGTTCAAAGGGAAGCGAGTCATCGGTTTCAGAGCGGCCGAGCTCCATAGAAAGGTGAGGATCCGCTTCTCCGGGAGAGCCCAGGAAACCGCTACTACTTTCATCTCCGTGGCTCATGTTGGACATTTCATCCAGAAGCAATTCCGGCTTCACCTCATCCTCCTGTGGTTCCTCTTTTATGTCCAAATCGTCTCCTTGACTTCTCATTTGCTCATCGTCATCTTCTTCATCCTCCTCCTCTTCTTCAGAGTGAGGTAGTAGCCTCTCCTCCATGTTGACCGTAGAGAGTCCGTCTTGTGTGTCCGATGGTAAAAGATGAGGAGATGACGGGCGCGCCTGGCATGGACTTGTGTGCCGCTCAGCAGACCGGTGTACGTTCTCCACTTTCTCTACAGATGCTCGAGAGGGTGGCAACCCTGACAGCGTCTCACAGAATGATTCGACACTTTGGAAGCCACCAGAACCGTTTTTTATTAATGCTACGGATCGAGGCCCATCCACAGACAAAAGAGACTCCTGATTCTCCACTTCCATATTTTCAGGGCCCTCCGGTGTTTCTTCTAGTTCAGGATTTTGAGACTCTATTTTGAGTCTCGAGTCAGCTCGGATCACTTGTCTGGCTGCCTCTTCTGCTCGCCTTTCATCAGCAGGTAGACGAGGGCTGCCCTGTTTGGTTGAATACTCCTCAGCTAGGATGAAGGAATGTATGTTATTACTTTAATCACTTTCAACTCTTTCAATGGCTACATCACACTTTTGTCCGTGTAACATTTAGGTCGACAGTTGCTTGAGATTACTACCTGGAGACTCAAATGTCGCAGCAGACCTCTCTGAAATGCAGTTGTCTTTGTCGATCTTCAGCTCCTCCTTTGACAATTTGTCACCTACATCCGCTGTCCCATAAACAATAGCCTCCGCACCTAGAAGGAGAGAACTGGTTAAGAAGGTCTGCTACACAGAGAAGTGTTTTTTGTTGTAGTTGGGGTTTTGTTTTGTTTTTGTTTGTTTTTTTAAATCAGTGTGCTCCAATAACCTCAAGACAAAGATTCTCTTCCAGAAGGATCGAGAATCGAGAACTTTTGCGCATTCAAAGGTGACAAAAAAACAGCTAGAAAAAAAACCCTTCTGTAATCATCTTAAAACTTACAATAATTTGGTCTTTGTTGAGAGGGGCAAAATCAGCCTGATTATTCGTAGGTGTGTACCAGGCCTAACTTGCATGTTCCCAAACACAAAAGAAACATTTTTCTATTTTCCAACACCGCTTGCATTGTGTGAATCCTCACTCTGTAAATTGTGTTGCTGCTGTGATGAAGGTTGCATGGTGTACCTGTAAAATATCGTGGTACTCCATTGTCAAAAACAAAAAGACCCATCCATCATCAATCCCACTTATCGTCACTAAGTTCTCGGGTGGGCTGAAGCCTATCCGAGCTGACTTTTGAGTGAAAGGCTGGGTAAATCCTGGACTTGTCTGTATCCAAATGCAGAAAATTGGAGGACACCATGTTTTTTTTTAATGCCTACCTGACAAAGAAAGTCAATTGCAATGACAAAGGTAGGCGTCGGAGGGTGAAATAACATACAAAGACAAGAAATGGCTACAAACAGCGCATTGCTTGCAGAGAAATAAGAGACGTGCTTGCTGGAATGATTTTTCATATCCTCCACTGACTAATATTTGTAATAAATACACAAAGAACTTGAGGCTCCTTGTTTGGCCCTCTATTACTCCTCTGCTTTTACTGATATCGTAGCTCTTTGTCATTGCACTGTTTCGGGATCGCTACCAAGGTACGTTACACAAGTATAGTATCAAAGTCAGAATTTTGGAAACACTCGTTGAGATGGGCACGGACGAACCTAGGTCCATGGGTGTCGCTTCTTCTGCAGTGGTGGCTGCCAACCCCATCTTTGATGTGCCTCCCTGGCCTTGTATCACATCTGCTGTCTTTTCTGTCATCATGTCAGCCTCTGTTTGGATTGTCATCTCCACCAAATGTATCTGTCCTTCGGTTTCATCCGCCACCTCTGCCGTTTGAGTCTGTGTCGTGTGCGCTTCGGGGAGACGCTCCTGCTGATGTTGATCCTCCTTACAAAGCAGGCAAATGTTTTTGACTTCTGGTATCTCACACTCTCTGTGCACCCACCTGAGAGGATAAAAGATCACAGAATAGTTTACAGCGAGGCCACTTGTGACTGAAACCCACAAATGATAAGTATGTGAGTGATCACTGAAGAAACCTGTGGCACAGGGTGCAGCACTGAAGAGCCACAGATGGGTGCGCAGCTTTGCCGCAGACGCCACACACGGTGGTGCGCTGACGCTGGCAGGCCTCACACACTGCGTAGTTGTCAAACCACTGCACCGAGCCAGGCAAAACCAGCCCACGAATGCCACACTCCATACATACACGACACCTCTGACAAGATTCACATAAGGGCGGAAAAAACACTTGATCAGAGTAGCCGGTGAATTTAACTGGAAAACGCTTCTCTCAAGAGAGTGACGTTCATTTTTTTTGTTCAAGGAAGGGTCCACCTTGAAAAGATGACGAATGTGACTTACTCTGCATTTCCATGGATCTGTGGGGAGAGAATCCATGGCGGGCTGCAGACAGAAGGTGTGGTAACCCTTGTCGCAGGCATCACAAACTAACATTTTGGAGTCTTCACCTGGTTGTCTGGAGATTGATAACAACAGAAATAAGTAACATCACAACAAATGGCATATTAAACCAGAACTAGACTACGTGCAAATGTATTGACAGTGTTGACTCACCTGCAGGTCTGGCACACTTTACACTCCGGGCATTGCCATCCTGCCCGCTGGATGGGCGTGGCCCCAATTTCTAAACAGGCCGCGTGATAATGTAGGCCACAACCCGTACAGAACAGCAAGTCTGTGAGTTCCCCTGCTGAGTCACACACTGCACACCAAGACTCTTCCCCTGCTGTGGAAGTCAAAATATAGAATCAGATCATCATCTGTTGGATATAGTTCATCTTAAAGCAACACGGGGCTAATGCTGGAAGCTAAAACTGCAGCAGTGATGTGCAAACTACAACATTCATTGAACTGAACCCCTAATTTCTGATTCTCTAATATCAAAACTTGTTTGGGGAAGTGTGTATTTATTCACAGGAAAGTGAGGTAATTAAATCATAATCATCTCACTTTGGTGAGGCATATTTTCAGACTGCTGCTTTTTAGCCTTTTTTTTCCATAATCATATTTTAAGCAAAGTATTTGCGATACTAGGAGAAGTTTCACTGGAAAGCACAACCCAGAATCCAATTATGATCAGCAATAACCGATGAGATGAGGAACTTGTTCGACAGTTGAAAACATTTTGTAATGATTTGTACAGGCATGCGTGATGTAACTGTGTTAGCAATCGTGTGAAGATGCATTTGATCATACCTAACTCTTCTGCTTTGTGTATGTGCTGTGGACAGAGAAGGGCCAACTGCTTCATGGATTGGAAGGATCCACTCGCTGCTGCACAGGGGAAGTGGTAAAAGGTTGAACAGCCCTCAGCATGGCATCGAATGGTTGCACCCAGCCGTTTGCAGTATGCACAAAGCTGGAACAAACCAGTGCCAAATATCATTAAGTGTGATACTTCATGAAGAAAACTTTTGTTATTCCAAAACTTCTCATCTCATGACACTGAATCCACATTAGAGACAGCGCACTTACCCGCTGTGTCCCTGAGATAACAGCCTTATCCACGTTCTCCAACCCGTCATCATCCTTTTGTTGCACTCCTTCTGACCACATCGCACACCAGTGATGAACCCAACAACCCCCTGCATTCCAAACAGCATCATTAGTTCTTCAAGTCTCCAGTCAAACTTGGATTCATATCATCCCCAGATTCAAAGTAGTAACTGTTGTCTGGAAATGAACCTGAGTCATCAAATAGCGATGATAGGCAGATGGTGTCCGCAAATCCAATGGAAGACAATTCATCATTTCCAGGCTGTGGCAGCTGAGAAGCAGTCGGCTGCAGAGTTGGCAGTTCTGAAGTCGACCCAAAGTGTCGGAGTTCCCGTTGTCCATGAAGGCTGCGCTCCACACAGTTGCAAAGAGCACAAGCCCTTACGCTCTCTCTATTTCAAACACATACAAACAACACTGTGCTTAATATTGTCAACAGTAAGCAGCTTGGACGAGAATAGTGGAAAGAAACATACATAGGTGTACTTGAAGAGGCGGCAGTAGGACTGGACACATCCTCAGCAGCAGGGAGAGCCTGGGACTCTCCAAGTTGTCTAGCAGGAGCATTGTCATCAGCTAAAAAAGAATAAATCAATAAAATACAGGAGAACTGTGCTCAATAGGGTTATCACAATAATTGTTAGGACGATATTTCCCAGAAACTAGCACAAGAGCATAGTATTATTGATTTTTATTTATGACACAGATATATTACAGATAATCATGTAAGTCAATTCTTTTTAAGAGCAATTGACTTGATTGTTAAAAATATTGAACACTGGCTTTGAAATGTAGAACAATAAACAGAATACAGGCGAGTCAGCCAAGCGGCACTATTTGTTGAAGATCATCCCACGAATAGTGAAAAGCTGTCTATTTTGATGCCCATTTAAATGCTTGGTGGGGGTTGAATATTATTCCCAAACCCCCCAAAATTATTTTTAAAAGGCACAAAGTAGGGTGTAGTGACACTGTAGTTCACAGTGCAAAGTCCACACATATATGCAAACATTTTTGGATGCAGAAAATGTTCAGTGATTACCTGTTGGCTCAGAGTCGCTTTCGTCGCAGTTTGATTTCTGATCGTCCATCCCGCCCAAACTGACTTTGACCTCCTTGACAGAGATCTGCGGTGTCAGAAAACAAACACCTTATAGTCATGCAATACCACTATTGTCAAGTATGCTAACTACCTAAAATGATTTGAATATGACCTAAACAACAAGTCTAATGCAGTGACTAAGGTGACAACTACATAATGAGACAATACAAATTAAACAAAACAGATGGCTTACCATACAGCAATCAAGGACATGCAGATACTTCCATATGAAAATGTCAATGTTGATTACATGGCAGCGGTCATTTTGCTGTGACCACCAACTCTCCTGTTAGGTTGACTTTGCTGTCAAAACTCTGACTGGTTGTCAGGTTTATCAATTTGACATCTAAAAATGATATTGATATGATAATGATATATTTGATATCTAAAAATAATCAACCTATCACTGGTCAATTGTCGGAGGAATTCTGGGCCTGTCGTGAATCGGCTATTTTATTGTGATTACTGTAGGTTGGCCGTGAATAGTTTATTTTAGTGTGAAATGTAGGTTGCTGTGTTACGTTTCTCCAGGCTTCCACATGAACTGAATCCAGGTGTGGCCGTTAGGGTAATGTCAGTAAATTAAAGTGTTTCCTAATCATCACTTTTTTTTTTATAGGTTAAACGCTTGGACTTTTCTTAATTCTAATCCAGACTCATTTCTTAGATCAATTTTACCTCTATTTATTAAAAATCTCCTACTTATCCTTTCCCTAACCATAACTTCATATTTTTCTTTGGCCCGAATCATTTGCTTCTTTCACAATTGACCATCAAAATTGTTCAACTGCATAACTGCTCAATTCCTCAAAAAATATGTGAAACTAAATGGCTCATTTACAACTCCCAACTGGATGCAAGAAATTATAAACACAAAAAATGAATAAATAAACTGGTTTGTATGTCTGCCTCAAAGTGAAGAGGTCAAAGGTTGATTCTGGGCCCCTTCCTGTGTGGTGTTTGCATGGTATTCCCATGCCGTGTGGGTTTTCTCTGGGTCCTCAGTTTTCCTCCCACATTCCAAAAACATGCATGGTTGATTGGTTGATGGACCCTCGAATTTGTCCTTAAGTGTGGTTCTGTGCGCGAAGGATGTTTTGTCTCTGAGGCGATTGGGTGACAACCAGTTCCGGGTGTACTCCGCCTACTAACCTAAGACTGATGGGATAGGCTCCAGCACACCCACGACCCTTGTGAGGGTATAACGGTTTAGATTATGGATGGGTTCAGAGCAGGATTCGAAACCGTGAAGCGATGGAATACAGCAGCATCTTCGGGGCAACCGCTCTACTTCATGTTAAATAAGCCTTTTTCAACACCACAAATAAATAATACTTAATCGTTTCATACTAATCACTTTTCATATATTCAGACAAACAATGCATTCGGTTTTGTCCAAAAGTAAGGTGACTTGGAGTCCGTCATTGACTCGCGTGAGCAATACTGCAATCGCGTATGCTTGTAAATTGAACACTGGAGTTAACATCATAATTTACTTATTCACCCAGCGGTGCATTTTCCAAACCGGTTATATGGCAACACAAAAAAGGTTATATGTTGTAACCAGTAATTGTGGCATTTCACATAAATAGTTTTTCTTGTTTTCAAAATACACAAAGAATAGTAAACTTCCGCGTTGAAAACTTCCTGTTGCAACGCTCTTGTTGTCGGGCGGAACCAAAGTCGCTCACACTTGTGTTCCGCTCGGAGTTTCACGCCGTGGACGAAGTACAGTACAGTCAAACAACGGCCTCGCCATTGTTTCTGCACACAACAAATACCACCGAGTCGTGGAGTGGGTCGTGTGTGTGGCCGGCGAGCTGGCGTTTTGAGTAGCGTCAATGTCGATGGAAAGAGACTTTTTGCACGCAGCTCCGTTTCAGCTGAATGATAACATGGCAGTGTGCTCGTGTGATTATGATCTCTCAATGTCAGAAAATGAACCAAATGAATGTGCGCCGAGCAGCCGCTCTAATACAGTATGGTCTGCAACTTGATGCAATAGGCGCACAATTACAGAACAAAACATTTCTGTATTTAGAAGTCGAAATTCATCGTGTTCACACACACACACACACACACACACACAAATATTCGGCAGTTGGAGGAAAACTCGTCTTGGACGGACGAATGCCTTTCACGTGTTTGTCATGCATATAAGATATAAGCATCATTTACTACTTTTAAACTATTGGAGAAGAATAACGCGTACATACACAACCATCGTGCACATTTTTTAAAAACAAACTGAGAACAAAAACACCTTGAGCTCAATTTTAATCCATATCATTTGGTCAAACTCAAAAAGTGAACAATTCAGTGCATTTGGCGGAAGACGTTTTCGAAATAAATGTGACAAGTCGAAACACTCCAAGATAACGACACCATGTAATCAGCAAGTGTATAGCTAGTCAATTAATGAGCTCAGTCGGCTTTTTTTCTAAAATGCATTCGAGAGTGTCTCGCGAAAGCGCCGAGAGAAGGCAAAATAGCGTTAGCTGGGTTGACACTGAAAGTAATAACAAATTAACTTTCATAGTGATCGTATATGCTTCCACTGTGGTGATAATGTCAAACAACATCTGCATGTTGATGTCGTTCCAGAGAAAACGTAATACAGCTCGATGAGAACAGACAAGCCAGTCGTTACTCAATGTAAACACCGATTTCAGGGATTCGCAGTAGTCCAGCAAATAGCCTAGTCCATATCCCTAGCGACGGACTGAAACGGAAAAACTGGCATCTGGCGATGGTGACGTAGCAGCTAGGTGTCCCGAATATTCAAAACTGCGAAAACTACGCTTTGTGGCATAGATAGCGGCATTCACTTGTGGAAATGACAACGATTAGCTTGGACTAAAACACCCTGGGCAGCGTCACCGCGGAACAGGAATCAAGCCGAAGTTAGCGCCCAGGTAACACGGCTAGTACTCCAGCAAGTAGACAGCGTCATCTGCTACAAGCTAACAGCTAAATGCTACCGAGAGTGGAGCCAAGATTGCCCGGTCTAAGGTCAGGGTTAGTGTGTCTCTATTTACACTTGGCATGGCAAGATGACAAAAGTCACAAGTGACTCTACTGACCTTACGAAAACAAAAGCGTCTCCTCACACATCAGCAAAATCCAAAGAGCCCCACGGCAGCTTCCCGTATTGCTTCTAGTCGCTTCATTTTTTGTACCGGACTGTAGCTGCGGCTAGCCGGCTGAAGCGAGAGAGAGGTAGAGAGAGAGAGAGCGCGACTGAGAGAGAGCGAGAGAGAGAGAGTGGGGGAAGTGCGCGCAAGCGGAAGGCTGCCGACCGAGCTCGCTCGGTGAGCACTTGTCTTCCTCTAGTACGGTACTGTGCACCACCGATACAACTACGCCGAGAGACCGCTGGCTTTGCGAGGCAACCGCCGCTTCAACTTGCTCGCCCCAGGCGCATATTCAACACGGGCATCAAGAGGCGCCGATACGCCCCATAGTCCCGCTGCCTTCCCATTCGATGTTTTCTTTCAGATAACACACGACCGGGCTTGTGGATGTAGCTTGAATGCTAACAACGAGCCACTGCATGTTGTGTTGTGGAATCCTTCTCGCGAGGTCGTAGCTTTGTGCGGAATAGTGCAAAATAAACACTCATTTGGTGTCGACTTTGTCCGGCAACATATAGTACTTGACACTTTGCATGAAAATCCCCACCATACATTACACACTTGGCCAAAGTGCGCCAAAAGCAAAACATTTACCAGCGCTCTAAAATCAGCAAATCGTGCGAAACGAGCATTCAATGTGTCAACATTAGGGCGTCTAAAATTAAACTGCTGTGTGCTTTGTTTATCTTTTCCTGCACATCGCTGCACATTGTTGGCAGGCACAGCGCGGAAACATGATGGAGGATATTAACACTCGATAGTACGTACTGGAGGTCATTACATTTTCCTAAGCGTGGAAGCCATTTTCATGAGCTTGTTATAAATTGCAGGAGTAGGACTATCTTCGCGCAACGCACACAGCAGTCTGTTGTCATGAATGACCGACCCGGTGGCTCTCTTTTTTTTAACCCGTCAAATTAAACTGTAGAAGAATGAATTTGCCACAAGCGTGATTTATCTAAATTGATCCCAACTCTGCTCGGTTGGATGCAGGGCGCGTTTGGCTGGACTCATAAACAACACATCAAATTATAATTATGTAGTAACGATAAGTGTATCTACACTCTTGCTTGACAATCAAATGCATGCTCCCCAACTTCAAGCCTATGTTTAGGATTAAGGGTGCCTGCGTTGTGTACTGTACGTGCATTGACCAGTCACCAGCACCTGCTTCAGGGAAGATCGATTTGCAGTTTGACCGTGCCACTTTGCACTGTTGCACATTTGCAGAGACCTCCATGTGACCCTAATTCATGTCACTTCAAATGGAATTTGACATCTTTAATCCACACAACCTGAAAATGATGACCATTTATCAACTGAAGTCATCCAAATTCATGAGAGAATAATGCAGTCTGAAACAAAAGTGTTAAAATGGCTGGAGAAGGTCACCACGTAGTGGTACTGCCATGCCTTTGCATACATTAGTACATGACGTGCAGGTTTTCATTTTGAAAATACAGTAGGTTGTTACCAGGCCTCTGCACAGGATTAGTTAACTCCCCATTCAGCTTTAGCAAGATTGGATTAGATTTTTTTTTAGGGGGGGCGAGACTGATTGGAGGACAGGCTGATTGGCCAATGGCTGTAAATAGAGGCTGGTATTAAGGGCACTCGATTCCTCCCATTCGTCGGCCAGCAGAGTGATTCCCTTCCCATCTGCCTCCTGCATCTCAAGGATAATCCCTTTGAATATCTCCACAGATGTTTACAACAGAGCACGAACTAGGAGGACGTGAACACCATTTGTGTCTACGGTGTTCTATTTTGTAGGTTAGGTGTGTTTTCATTTGCTTACTCTATTGGTTATTTTTAGTGTGGTAATGCTCCAGTTGAAAGTTGACTCATTTGTTCGTATCATATACTGTAACCTCAGATTTTTCTGATGTTTTTCTGATTCTTAAAAGTCTTTTTTTCCACAATAAATAAAAGGCAACAATCAATGTAAAGTACTGCTTAACGTTACACATGAATTACTTCATCTAAGGATGAGCTCAGTGATGGAAGAGTGGTAGTTGCAGGAGAGAAACATATGAGGTGCCCTCGACCATAATGTCCAAACCACGGCCCAGGGGTTTTTACAGTGTCTTAATAAAAAAATCACTCAGGCAGCTGCAGCTGATCTGAAATGCTGCCACATGAGTCCTTACATCTACCAGAAAACTGGACCAAATCACACCTGTCCTCAAATCAGTCAAGGAATAGATTTTAAAATCTTGCATCTGGTTTATAGATCTCTAAATGGCCTTGGACCAAAATGCATGCAAGACGTACAGTAATAATACCCTCTGAATCATCCAGACTGCTCAGGTTGTCTGCGACAGGTCTCTTGTTTGTTCTCAGAAACAGAAGCAAACAAAGCGAAGCACCACGTCATTCTTCTGCTCTTTGCCTGCGGGACAAACTCACTGAATACCTGTAGTCAGCTCAAATAGTCGGTTCATTTCACTCAAGGCTGAAAACATGATGTTTACTGCAGCAATCTTATGAATCTATCCTTTATTGTCTTGTTTTAATCCCCATTTGCATACAATCTTTTAATCATTTTCATCAAATTCTTTTTGATGATTTTTTGTGTAATTTTTGAAATATCGTAATATTTTCTTTCTCTCTCTGTAATGCTCTACATGTTTTATGTAAAGCACTTTGAATTGTCTTGTACATGATGTGGACTATGCAAATCAAATGGCCTTGCCTTTGAAGTTAAAAATAACTAGAGAAAACATGATTCCCTCATTAAATTACATTTTAATGTTTGATGACAAAAGGTGAAGACATACAATACATATGGTGCAAGGATCAACATATGAAACATACATGACATTTCAGATGGTAGAAAAATAAACAAAATCGATTGATTTGACCAAAATTCTAAGGCGTGTGAAAAAATGTCCATATTCAAAAGAATAATTACACACAACCCAGTGCACAGACAAGCAAAGGAATTAGTTACCATGAAAACAAATAAGAAAAAAACCCAATACTTTTAAGGATGAAAAGAGTTTGAATCTAAAATAATAGATCCCACACTGTACAAAACTCGAGCATACCAGTGCACATTGGATGTCTGACAGTTGAGTCCTTCTTTCACTTTCATTCTCCGAGCTCCATCCATATCTTGATATCTGATAGGACAACTTTTACTCACATAGAAATCAGTGTTATGATGAAACGCTGTTGTATTAATGCAAGTTGTCTGCTCTTGCGTTGTGCTTTCCCCCCAAAGTCGATGCTGGAATGAGGAAATGAACCTCAGAGGTCCAAAGGCCCAGTGTGCCAGCGTGTGACCTTCCACGAGTGCGTAGCTGGACACCAGCACCCCATCCACAAATAAAGTCCCATCTTCTGTCAAAGGTGCATACACTCCAGTTGTCTTTTGCACCGAAATGGAACTGATTTGAGACGGACGTATCTGACCGTCTGCTCTGTGGATCAAAATGCAGTGGCGGGCTCTGGCTCTGCTGGCAAATCGTGCTTGGTACTTGCTGTTGTCAAGTGTGCAATCGGAGTCTAAGAACACCAGATGCTGTGGTGTGACGGCCAATCTATGGCCATCTTCTGTCTCCAGAGACAGAACAGTGGCCCAAGCTTCCTGATCCCGGTGTAGAAAGAACAGGACCAAGCTAAATACTATTTGACCTGTGCTAGACATGGCCATCACTCTGTCCCCGGGACTTAGTGATGACATGCTCTTCTGCCTCCCTCCAGCAAGAGTCACCCGGGCCCAGCCTGGGAAACAGCCTCCTTTTTCCACCGCAACTGAGTGATCTGCAGAGCGAAACACAACCACATCAGGTGAGTCGAATCAAAATGTTCTAGTTTGTGATACCAGTGAGGGGCAAAAATAATATTATAAAATGAGACTTCAAAATGTTGAAAAAATCAAGCTGTGTTCGCTGGATCGATTAAACGATATACCCAACTGAAAAATGGATCCTGCTTCTTTTAGCAACTTTCTGATGCTTACACATCCATACGTGTTTGAGCCATGAAAAAAAATATGCGCGGAAAGCCTCCAGTGGCTGGACTGCATCCCACCGGGTCATTGCAGTGTTTTTCACACCACGACAACAGGTGCTAGCGCACAGCAATCTCGCAGCCTAACCGGAGCTTTTCTTGACCGACGGACAGGCAGCGGGCTGAACAGACTTGTCAACGGTTTAACCACCTTGCAAAATGTTGTGTGTGTGAGAAAGTCCACCGTTTATTAAAAGCTGCGATAGAGGTTATTCATTTGAGCTGTGGCCTACATTACATTACAAACATAGGAACACACACTTCCTGCTAGTTGTCTTCCAACAATATTACAGTAGCCTGAATAACACAAGATGCGTAACACTTGGGAATTAAACAAAACTACCAAGATGTTAGTAAATTATAGAATCCAGGTAAGAATGCATTTTCGAGACCTAAGCACTGCTAGCTTGCTAATTGCATGCTGTCGTGGTTGAAATATAATTGCAACTAAGTAACTTAGTTGCCACATAGCTACTAATGGAACAAAGTTGTTCAGTTCTTAAATAGTGGGGGAGGGACAACTCATATTGGCTGTGTGTGTGTGCGTCACTGGGCTCCGTTTTGGCCACATTAAAAAAATCAGGAAAACTGCAATGATGAAAAATGGTTTAGTGCTACACAAATCAGAAGTACATATTTCTCTTGTCTATTTAATGATTACCTTCAAACAAGTACTGTATTTCGAAACAGTGGTCTGTTGTATTGTTGTTATTTGATATTAAATGTCTGGTAAAGTGCTTTGTTACATGTCTGACAATGTCTTTAAGTGTGTTTTAGAAGTGATCTTACCAGCTTTGACAGAGCAATGGATGTGGTATTTGGACTCATAGTGGACCCAGTCAAAGCCCGCCTCTACAGCCAGCTGGGCGAGCAGTCCGTATTTGTCTGTGTCTCTGTCGTCAGTCGTGATGTCCACAGCCCGACCTTCGTAGTGCAGAGATCCAGCAGGGTGGTGACCATCCTCGTCCCAGGCCTCTGTCACCCGCAGGTGCACCCCTGGCCACTGGTTCATAACTGCGATCGCCAGCCTGTTCAAACATTCCTTGCAGCGCTAGAACAAGAATCAATCACATCATCAGCATGTCATAAAATGAAACACATGAAATGTATTTTGTGTGTGTGTGTGTGTGTGTGTGTGTGTGTATATACACACTTAGTTAATCACTTTTGAATGAAATGATAATATATGGCGGCATAGTGAGCGACTGGTTAGCACGTCCGCTTCACAGTGCAGCAGTTAATGGTTCAATTCTGGCCCCCATACCTGCGTGGGTTTTCTCTGGGTGATGGATGGATGATAATATACATATAAAAATGAGAACTGTATTGTTGGAATTAATGATTTTACGTGAAGATTTTATTCTTCTTTTGTCTTTGAAAATTTCCTGGCTAAGTTGTCTATTTTGAATATTTAAATGTGACCCTTGCGCATAAAAATTGGCAATGATTCCCAAATTTCACTTAATTTGTCCCCAAAATATGACTTGTTGATTACAAATTCATACGGGTTCCTCTGTCCTTGCTTGGAACGTCGAGTGACGAAGAGAAAAATTAAATGGTCCAGCACGCCCACAACACTCGCGAGGAGATGGCAAAAGGTATCATAAACCTCTCTATTCACCTGTTGCCCTTTGGCCTGCAGAAGGTGTCAAATAAACAGGCCCACATTTCACAATTTGAAAGTAGCCTGCATTTGTGGGTGATTTGGGACGAGATCATCAATAGTTGAGTACTCATTCATTTTGTGACTCTCGGTTTGCTGTGGCCACAAGATATTACATGAAAATGGGTGCCGTGGCCAAATAAAGGTTGGAAAACACCGCAAAGAGTGAATTGTATCGAGGATACAAGCTGCCCCAAAATAGGTGTAGTTTTCTTTTTGTGCACTAGAGAGCGCTAAGAAGTTTCTTGACGGTGACTGAAGCTGCTGTGAAATTTAAACCAGCAAGATTGAACTGTACTGGTGCTGATGGTTGCTTGTTCGTGTATTGAAACTGGTCGGGTACAACAAAGCCAACACTCTTTATTGTATATTTCCATTTCTTTATTAAAAAAAAAAACCTATGTAAAAAGGAAATGTGTAATAATTCGTTTCAGTATGTGCTGCTTTTATCATGCTAAAAACCAATAGAAGTGTAAAAATATTGAATGGAATAGTTGTCGCACTCCTACACACAACATGATCAAAAGTTACTCAATTTGACGTGCATCGTTCAATGAATATTCTCATTGTAACAATTCTCAAAACTTTTCCCTTTGAGCTTTAGTACCGGTCTCAAGCACCACACTCCAGCAGTGTTGATTTGTGAGGTCCTGTCAAGGTCCATATAACTTGAGCAGAATATTATCCTCTGAGATGATACGTCAAAGATATACAACTCATATTTTTTGAATTTGGCTTTGTAAAGCTTTTCCAAAAGTAATGCTTTAACTTTGACAGCCCTAACTGTCAAAGTTAAAACATTACACTTGACTGTGTGTGTGTGTGTGTGTGTGTGTGTGTGTGTGTGTGCGTGCGTAGGGGTATGTCAAACTCCTTTTTGTCGTGAGCTCAATGTTTAATCGTCTCATTATATTATTAAAAATACTCTGTTAATGTGTTATTACATGTGAAAATTTGAAATGTCGACACAGATCTTGGCAAGGATAATGGAAGTTTGACACACATGATTTGTTTTAAAATTAGTTATAAAACGTGGTAATGGGCCAGATATGTGGGTAGAGCCTTGAGTTTGACACGCTTAGAGCATAGATTGCTTACCTTTGAGCGATTGCATGTCGTTTATTTCAACTAAATACAGTACGATAGATCCGAATATAGACTGATTCTGATATTCTGTGCTTGGTGCACTTGTACGCGCATGTTTGCAGCCCACTCAAGGACAAATGCCCTACACTTGTTTTCCTTTATTAACAGCGCGTTGAAGTGTGAGCGTGGAATTTGAATTTGACTGCGTTTCACCATTTCAACACTTTCTCTCCCATGGTTTAATTGCTTATCTGCTGGCACAGACATTTCTGCTTTCCCTCCTTAAATAACCTCCTTAAATAACCAGGATATGAGAAAATGGCCACAGTAGCGACTTGGCCGCATTCCTTTGCCTTTTTTGACAGGGTGACAGAATAATCAAGGCCGTTCTTTGCCTTTGCAGCTGCGATGGTGGCCAAGCAGGTGGCTGAGACATTTGATCAGAATTGTGACTCCTCGGCCTCTTTCTCTTGGCATAGTCGCGCTCTGGCAGAAAGGCGGTGTTGATGCAGAAAGTGATGCACTCATTCGTCGGGATGTTGCGAGTCTTGCGGCCTTCACTTGACTGAACAGCATTTGTGTCGAAGCTAAGGAAAGAGCCGTGGAAGGAAAGAAGCTGTGGGAGCAGCCGATCAGAGCATGGGAAGCGAGCGCCACTATGCACAAGGCAGATGGGAAAATGTATTGGCATGCATGCTGGAATGTGACAGCAAAGGGTGAGAAAGAAAGGGACAGAAAGCAAACTCGATACATTTTTTTCCCAATGCCATTGAAGAGAGGCGTTTCATTGTCACAACTACAATAGTGGCTTTTCCAACGGTGCCATTACTTCAGCAGGCGGGAATTTCGTAGAGGCGACCTCTCCAAGTGTGACGCACAATGAGCGTCTTTCACATTTGGGCAAAAGAGGGGCGCGCACGCTCAAAAGTGGGCATGAGAAGGGCACACATCACAAGCACTGATATTCATCACAGAGATTTATAGCCTAAACAAGCAAAGCAAGGCACAGCATCACCCCGAGTGCAAAGCATCGCTTTCCCACCGCATTTGCGGAAGCGTGAGAAATAAAATTTGTGCTCGGAAGTCAACCTTGCAGAAACTTGCAGGTCCATCCAGACATACACCCTTCAAACGGCTGGGACAAAAATAGTATGTTATTAAAAAAATGACAAAAAAATAAAACATACTGGGTTATGTTGAAGCCAGCTTTTTTCATAGCAGAATGGCCAATAATAAGGTGTCTGGTTCAAGATTAAAAGGAGCTGCACGTTCCTGAATGGGGAATTTGGCCTTTTAAGGGGGATTGTAGACTGTTTATTTATTTATTATTTTATCTTACGAAAAGGGAGGAGAAATATGTTTGTTGGTGCTCGGAGCTGGGCATGGTCGAAGAATGAATGAAGGTGATGTGATTTGTTTGATTGGCGCACAGTAATAGGAGTGTGAACATCTCTCATTGGAATGGAAGAGTAAAGCGCAGTAAGTCCTACCTTAGTCATGAAGCGGTCCGCATTGGTGTTCTCCTCATCTTTGAAGACAATGTCTGGGTTGTAGTTGCACACCAGCTCGTTGAAACGTTCCGAGTTCCTCGTGATCTTACCCTCCGCCCTGCCGCTGGCCCCCAGGTTGTTCTCAGAAAAGTTGGGGAAAAACTGCTTGTAGTGCATGGGCGTGAACTTCCTGGGCCTGGAGCGGACACCGTAGCCCGGGCCCGGCCCGCATCCCTCGGCCAGGCACAGACAGGTCCACAGGGTGAGCAGGCCCAGCCGGGTGCTCCGGGCCCAGCGGGGCTGCTTCATTGGGGAGGCTTGGTGCTTCAGGTGGGAGACATGTAGGCTGGGGTCACAGCTTGGTCCATTCCAAAACACTGGTAGTTTGAGCATAAAAACTCAGTTGGTGTTAGGACATCCTTTACGCTTGAGATGGAACAGGAGTCGGAACTGTAAAGCGCAAGTTGATGAGCTTCTAAAATCGACAACGCCTTTCGTGAAGGCTCTCTGCTCCGCTTGTGCTCATGATTATTAGCTGATTTAAAGCCACCTGAGCACTTGAAGTCAGCTTCATCTTGTACCTGTCATGTCGCGACAGCTCTTATAGAAGTGGCGCCCCTCTGCAGTCCTGATGCAAATCCTCCTCGTGCGCCACGGCATGCGCCGCAAAGTCCGAGTCATGAAGTCATCCTCTTTTGTCTTCCTCCTCTTGGGCCCTGCAGCGTTGCTGCGCTCCTGGCCACCTTGCAGCAGCCATCGGGTCTTATTAGAGTCGGCAGCAGATTGCCCTCCCTTCCTCTCTGCGCGCTCCCACTGCGCCGGGACAGCACACGCCTCCAATTCAACCTTTGAAAGGACTTGATTAGTCCACTTGTGTTAACACAATGACACCACTCCACCCCCGTCATCCTCTCCTACTTACAACATTTTGGACGTATCAGATCGGGACGCTTGGGCCACTTTGCTTGCATCCAGCTGTCAAGACAAATGAGGTGTAACAGTTCAAATGCACTTTTGGCTCATCAATCAATAACCAGGAAAAACAGGTCAAATGTTTGGGGGAAGGGGGAGGGGGCGCGAATCAAGTGCATGTTATTAATAGCTGGACTTGAAAGTGAAGAAGTGAAGGTCATGCAGAGAAAACAAGTTTCCAGCCTTGACACCCCCAAAAGTCTCCCTTACTTCCCGTGTTTGAGGAACCGAGTTGGTGCCCCCAAGACCTTTGAGACGAAAACAACACCTTTGTTTTTATCCATCTCAGAACAATAGCCAGGAGAACATTCAAATGTGTCTGAACATCATGCTATAAATCAGAATCAGAATCATCTTTATTGGCCAAGTATGTAGAACACACAAGGAATTTGTCTCCGGTCGTATAAGCTACACTAGTATTGCAATAACAAGCAACTACGATAAACACAGGCATGACATCAAAGTATCAAAAGACTTTCTGTAATGTATGAGTACCATCATGCAGTAGTACCACCCAATGACAGCTGTGCAACAATGTGCAAAGTCATTGAGCAGAGATAACGTGATCAGTGGTGTAATACAATACTATGACGGTCACGCAGTCGGTGCAGATAATCGTTGCATCATTTTTTTTAAGTGACCAGTAGCAGTAATTGTAGTACAACTTGAGGTGGGGAATTAAAGAGGAAGTCCTTTGAGCGCTTTAAAGTGTCTGGTGCTGTGGAATACAGTATTAAAAAGAGGAGAGTGCAATCATTTGCAGTCCCAAGACTCAGCTCACATCTGCAGTCACTGTCCATTGGGACCTTGACATACGAGTTTAAGAACGAATTAAACCATCACCACCCTCGTAATCCCTACATCAAATCATCTTGCCCTATTGAAATGAATAGAAATGTCATTAATCTGTTCCAGCCTCCCCCCACAAGAAAACAACCAAAAATGTGTAGTGTTTTTTTAATATGAAGATTAGCACTATATTTTACTTTATTAAAACAACAACAGAAACAGCCATGACGTAATTAAAGAAACGGTTAAGAAAGACGTTTTTCCCACATTTTTTTTCTTCAGTTTTATGGACATTGTGCTGCTTCTTCTGCTGTGCACACCTTGACCACTTGGGGGCAGTACAATACGGCTATCCATGAAGACAGCCACAGCCCAGCATTAATATTCGTCTTTCTTTGTAGAGGATGAGGAAAATATGTCTGGGACTATTGTTATCTGTCTAAATGTACTCGATTACTTGTGTTTAAATATCAGTTGCTTGAAGGGTTAAACATTATTTAACACTGATGCTACTCATTGGTATGTGCTTTTGGTACCTGGGTCCTTCAATGGGGCCTTTGTCCACTTAATCCACCTCTTAATGCAAACTATACAAAACATCAATGCTATAGGGCAAGGGGTGCCCAAGAATGGTCCTTGAGGATCCCTATACTGCGAGTTTTAGATGTTTACTTCCTCCAACACACCTGATTCAAATAATCAGCTCATTAGCAAGTTTTGCAGAAGCCTGATTACAATCCTGATCATTTGAATCAGGTTTATTAGAGGACAGAGACCTCTAAAAATGACCAGACTTGGGCAACCTTAATGTAGGGCAGCACGGTGGAAGACTGCAGCACATCCACCTCACATTATAGAGGCGCAGGGTTCGAATCCGGCCCCGACCTTCCTGTGTGGAGTTTGTGTGTTCTCTCCGTGCCTGCGTGGGTTTTCTCCGGCTACTACAGTTTCCTCTCACACTCCAAAAACATGCATTGTAGGTGAAGGATCACTCTAAATTGTCCGTGAGTGTGGATGGTTGTTGTTTGTCTATGTGCGCTCTGCGAGTGGCTGGCCACCAGTTCAGGGTTCCGCTTATTGCTTGAAGGATGGACGCAACTGTGCCCAGTACACATCATCTGGAGTACTTCACAATCATGACCAAAAAAATAAAACACTTCAATATCACCAGAGATGCTGATTATGATCATTTTCAGTGCTTGGAAATCGCGACAGGTGTATTTTTCAAACTTGGTTTGCTTTGAACAACCAATCAGAGGATAGCAAAATGCTGACATGATTGTGGACCGGCTAGATGGCCCTCTGTGGTCAATTTGAAATCTCACTGTTTGTCTCTCTCTCTCTCTCACTCCCTCTCTTTCGATCTATTTTGCTAGCTAGCTACCTAGCTGTCTGTGGACGCAATGTTTTCATTTCTTGTGTGCCAGATAAGCGTCTAAAATAGATTTGCATTACCTGCAGTGCTCTTGCAAAGGTTTCAGACAAGCACCTTCACTGGGGAAGGTTCCAGAAGAACCCAGGATGTTATAGGGAGGGGTGGCAGCGGCGGTGAAACGGCATTTTCCTGTTCTAATGAATAAACAAGGCCGAGCACAAGTCTGGCACAGGCAGCACAGATGAGAGATGTTGGCCTCAATGACAAATCCAGGGCCTTACTCAGACAAAAAGATAAAAAGTAACATTTGATTCTTTGCATGTCGACATGTTTCATCAAAGCAATTTCAAAATACAACATGAAAGGGAGAAAAGGAAGGAAGCAAGCATCTGTGGGATGGAGATGGAAATAAAGTTGTGGTTATTTCTTTTTTTTCCCCTTCTTATTTTGGCGCCTAATCCTTCTGCCTCCCCTTGTTGCCGCCTTCTGCCTCTTGTGAACTTTTTACTCCCCCATTTCAGGATGGGAGTACAGTACATGGCCGGGTGAGTGTTTGAGCTTCCTGCACAGCCGCACAAATGCAAATGACATCCACTGGTTAGCTCCAGATGGCACCTTGGTTTTTTTTAATCCAAAAACTCTTTTGGGCCAGTTCGGTGGCAGTGTTATTGCGTTGGTAGAGGATCTTCTATAAGGACATGGGCTTTGGAACCGCAGGGTTATGGTTCAAGTCCCCTTGTGAACAGTATATTCAGTTAGGTGTAAGTACTGTTACAAAGGGGTAGAAAATATCCGCTAAGTTTCCATGGGGAGTTAGTCTTGGGAATTTTACATTACAGTGTCCTAATTTTCTAAAAAAAATTTCCACTTCACTTGGGTGAAAATTGCTCATAACACAAATTTTGACTTGCAACACAGAGCAAAAAAAACAAACTAAAGTAAAAGTTTGTCCATCCATTATTTGAACTGCTTTATTCTCACGAGGGTTACGGGCATGCTGGAACCCATCACAGGTGTTTAAGGCAGTAGGCGGGGTATACCCTGATGGATGCCAGCCAAGCACAGGGCACACATTTGGGCACTGTTTTAAATTGAGAGGTAGATATGCAATGTGTTTACTTTAACACAATATAGTGATTCACTTACAACATGAAAATCTAAATAAAGAGTGTCGTCATTTTCTTGACTGTACCTCCACGTGGCTCTACAAACTCTGCCTAGCAATTTAGCAAAGGATTGCCACAACCAGGGACAAAAAAAAAAAAAATCGTTCAGCTATACAGCTAAATGAATGATTTTTGTTGTTGTTTGCTGCAGTTTGTGTGGCATTGAGTTGAGTTTCAATTTTGTTTGTTTGAAAGTGTCCTTGACTTGATGTGGCTTTCTCTCCCGGTTGAGCCAGTAACCATTATGTTGCCGCCCGGCCCACATGTGGCTACAGCATAACAGTTTTGGAACAACGTATAGACACCAGGTCCACCTGGGTTTTCCTGGCACGTCATATGTAAGTAACCCGCCGTTTTCGTTTTCCGTCATAGTAGACACTCGACTGCACGGACCTGTTGTCAAATCAAATGTATGCGTTGGAACAATGCTGGGTTTGACATCTCAAGCATTTGTCTTGCCTCTCAGAGCCGAACAGACGCTGTGCGGGTTCCACTTCCTCAGATGGAGGCCTGCCCGAGGGGTCGGGGGAAAGAAAAGTCAAGGTTCTGACAATGTTCCAACACCCATCCTTTCTTTCTTACTGCCAAGCGGCATCTCTCACTTTGTTATCAGCGCAGGAAGAAGCAGGGTGGGGTATTCGGATGTGCTTGCACGCCCACAACGGTGTTGCATCCAACTTTGGCTAAGCGTTTTATTGGTAATACTTGTCAACTATGCACAAAGTTAAGCATGCACACCAACACGTGAGCTTATATTTGAAGGAGAGACGGTGAGGTTAAGATCTTGTACTGTGGGGCTTGGGGGGGGGGGGGGGGGAATAATAGATTGAAAAGGGTGGAACTTCCTGACCCTTGACAAGGAGGTCAATGGATAGATATGATGCTCTACCTTGTTTTGAGAACCTGACCCAACAACTATTTTTATTTCTTTTTACGTTTAGCATCTGCTCACTGTGTACTATACTCTTTCAGAATCATTCACCTGGCCAAAACAACAACAACAAAATAACAATAGAAAAAAAAAAATCACACAGGCCTGCCCGTGTGAAGCAAGTGTGCCGTGAGCGTGCACGCAGGATGCTGGCCAGAGAGTGCGAGTGCCATTATCAGTTGATTAGCCAGCAAGTCTCGCCTTTTTCCTGTGAGTGCTTCGGTCATTTGCGAGCACACAAATGAGGGTGCAACGGCGTCTAATTCGTTTTGGCATACAGTTCAAATGGCCCACTGTCAGGAAAGCTAATCGCCCCCCCCCCCTCCTCCATCCCTTCATTCTTATGTTTTGACAATAAAGATAGCCTATCTCATCCCGTTACGAGCAGCCTGTCTGCTGCCTTGTCCAAGATATGCCTGACAACCAGTCTGATGGTGTGTGTCACCCAATGGGACTGCTGTAACCTTTTGATTGCACCACCACGGAGAGTTCATATTCTTGCTGCAGCGGGAGGCGCACTCCCAAAGTTGAACTAAATCAAAACTGATGCGAAACCCACGTTTGCTGTGATAATACCGCTAGCGCAATTTTAATGAACATTCAGTTGTTTAATTTTGTAGAAAAAAACTTTGTGGCTTTGAAACAAAAACAAACAAAAACATGTGGTTGTCAGTAACGGTTACTTGTTTGTACCAACCGGGGGGATATTGAATCACAAAATTTGAGGGAAACAAAAAGTTTCTGAAATTGTGGTGAAAAAAAAAAAAAAAAAAAGTGAACAATTCAACAAACTACTTGTACTTTGTTGCACCAACCTCTGGCTTGTCTAACAGAGGAATGGACTTAGTGAGTGTTAAAGAGTAGCCTACTCTTCAACAATCTGCCTCGCACTTTCTTGGATTGCCTTTACCAGATCAGCTTTGCAGGTTATGGAAGATTTTCAATTAGATTGGGATCCAAGGTTTGACCTTAGATGTCATTCTTTGTGAAATATTTTCACAGCTTTGGTGCTATGGCGAGATGTGTTATCTGGGAAACTGATTTCACTCTGCCCAAACATCCTTTCAATCGATGGGAGAAAGACAGCATCCCAAACGTCAGCGTCAAACTTGTGCATTTATTGAAGATGTCATTATAGCAATCTCACTGTGCCTTTAACTGAAATGCAGCTCCATCTCATCACTAGCTGTGGAAATTTGCAGCTTTTCTTCAGGCAGTCCGTCATCTTCATCACTCAATGGAACGGCGCCAAACAAAAGTTGGAACATCGTCACTTTACTCAATGCCGAGTGGCCATTCATTCACAGTCCACCGTTGCTTTTTCATCGTTTTCTTTCATAAGTGTTCATGCTGGCGTTCATTAAGCTTTATTTTGTATACAAATCCCATTTCCACGAGGCGCTCGGTCACAGACATTGACGCTAGTTTCCTCCCATTTCTTCGGCTGTGCATTTTCTGTTTTCAAAGTTTTCTGTCTTGACGCTTCTTCGTTGGTCTCCCACCAATATGCTTGCCTTGAACATTCCCATGCTTTTTGGAATTTGTCCAGATGTTAGACGCAGCTCACTGTGAACAGCCAACATCTGTTGCAGCATTGCGTGGCTGCTGATTTACCTTCTTTAGGAATGGGATCATCCTGTCTTTTGGTTTCGTTGACATCTCTCACGTTGAAGCCATGATTCATGTCAGTCCACTTGGTGCGACAGCTCGACATGGCGTGAGCAATCCTGTTTAACTGCAGACTAACAAGTAGATCTACCGTAGACTGCATGATGCAGGTGTTAATTTTGGCAATACAAATTTACAGTGATTACATTCTTTTTTTTCACCCCCTCAGAAGTTAGTAATTAATTGCATACGTTTTCCCTCTGTTTGGTGTAAAAATCTTACTGTTACAGATTACATTATTTTATTGATTTCTTTTAGTGTTTTTTCAAACCATGAAGTGGCAAGTTGAAATGACTATCGGTAGTTTTATGTGACGCCTGGATCAGCTTTTTTCCGCCTCACAAATTTATACTGAATGAAAATCCTCTGAGACTGGGGATTCCTTAATTTTTTGGCAGGGGGTACATTTTTGACGGGATGACCTGGTCCACTGTATTTTTATTTGATTTTTTTAGGTACAATATTATCAACTGCTATTGTCCGCGGCAATTTGGCAGTGTTCCCGCTACTGCCAAACTATCTATCCATCCATCCATTTTCCAAATCACTTATCCTTAAAAAGGTCGCAGGCATGCTGGAGCCCATTCCAGCTGCCCTTCGGGCGGACAAATTGCCTGCCATTTGCAGTAGTCCCAAACTATTTAGGCGAATTTGTTTAAACACATATGAAAAGTGTACCGAGTAAAAGTGCACTATCCTGTCTTTCAACACACCTTACATGTGGAACTTCCTCAGAGTTCAACCAGCCCCCAGATGTGCACAAATGCAACATCATTTGCGTTCATTTCCTTTTTTTGCAGAGGAAACAATGCAAAACAAACCCGAAAGAATATAAGCTTGATTAAGACATCCAAAGAAACAAAACAAGAAATGCAAACCCAAATCTAGCCAGAGAAATTAATCAAGGGGCGGCCTTTTCTTGAACTGACTTCAGAGGACGGGAGGGGAAAAAAAAAAGAAAAATCAGATGAAGAAATGGACAATGGACAAGGAAGAGTGACGGAAGAGAGGCGGCGGGCAGGATGGTGTAGACGTGAGGAGAGAAAGTCAGTCCTGCAAGTTCGAGTTGTATTTTTATCTGACACTTGCATCGAAGAAGGGAAAGCGTGGGCCCCATTCAGAGTGGCGCGGTGGATGGGTGCCGCTGAAAGACAGTCCAAAATAAGGCTTTCTTCTTTAGCTGATTAAAAGAAGTCTAACCAGAAGGGTGGAAGTCAAAAGTATCCACCACAGATCAATCCAATGCTTTTGTTACAATGTGCACTTAAAAAAAAAAAAGTCAACCAAACACACTTTTAAAACAAGACAATTGTTTATTGGGTTTTGCTGTTAAAACGACAACAGTGTTTCAAAGTAAACATTGAGCACTATTTGGCAATCTTTGAGAAGAACTCTAAAGATTTGGTGGCTGTATCACAACCAAGTTTCACAACTGATATGTGGGGTTAAGACTCCTGTGATCCTGTGATGTGAAGCTCCTCCAATGCCCTTACATATGATTGAAATCAGATTCAACAATATTGTGTTCCAACTTATTTACAAAGAGAAAAGGAGCGTGAGCCCTCAGCGATCCACGCAAACAATTTACTAGTCTGTGGTCAATAAATCAAAAAGGGCTGCTCAGACCGCACAGTCGGAAGAACTTGACATGCACTGCCCCCTGCTGATCAGTCCAACGTCTCATAACTTAATACAGCGGAGAAAGGCCACGGATGACTGGAGGATCATCGTTTCTGCATTAACAGCTGATCAAGATGAAATGGAAGTTATCGAAAAGTTGAAACTGACTTCATGAAAAACAACCACACAAACTAAAACACATTCACACCTACGAGGGGCAGTCGAGATAAACACAATTTAAAAATCACTTTTACAAGTTATGTGTGCTTTAACATATTGCACTCCCCCCCCAAAATAACAGAATAATTCACAGTATGGTCGGCCGAAGTCACGTGATCCCCTGACGGTGTTTCACTTGGCTTTCAATACGTAAGACACAAGTGTAAAGCATTCCTTTTGTGCATTTTTCTAAGTCAGAGTTTGACTTTGTAAACTTAGTCGCTCCTCCCCGCCCCCCCCAAAAATTCCAAAAACAAAATGTAAAGCAGCTCAGACTCTTTAGCCCTCAGACTACACAAGATACCCCGTCACCCCATTTCCCCTGCGCAACTTCCCACTCTCCAAACAACTGTACAGCAGTCCAAGCTGCACCACACGTGAGTCCGATTTCAACTCTTAAAATAGTGGAACATCCTTCGAGAAGAAAGTGCCGGGAAGTTTCCGAGAAGATGAGAGCGAGCAATCCATCAATCTGGAGCAGGAAGAGGAAATGGTCTCACAGCTACAGCATAACACTTGAAAATAGCTTTGCTGACTTTTACGTGTTTCAGAAGCCATCATCTCGGCTCCTCTTTTGGGGCTTCACTGCCCATGAAATGTGGCTTTGATTCACATTGGGCCCCCGGCCCCCTGAGCCATAACCACGTCTCTGGTTAAACCTGTCATTATGCTCATGTGAACGCACATGCCTTGAGATTTTGGTCATCGAACATCTGCGCAGACCACCCACTGCACACAGTCAAGTGGCCGCATCTCCCCTGGCCCTTTGCGCCGTACTAGCTTTGTTGCCAATGACGACGACAATGCCCTCCACAGGTGCGTTTGTCACTCAATGCTTTAAAAAAACAAAACACGATGACAAGGGAGAGGTCACTGGATTTTGGACAGTCCGCTTGCCAGGAGAAGTCTGAACGGGACAGTGGAGCGTGAGACAGTTAAGGGCAGTCGGTGGAGACCTGCAAAGGGAGACCATGAAATTAAATTGAGCACAATTGCAGGGTGGAGTGCTAAAACCAGGGAAAATAGTGGTTAAGGTGAAGCCAGAGTCAATTAATCATGGAACAAAAGTGAGCTGGGAGGCACTGGGAAAGAATAAGTGAGGTGGCCTTAGCACAGAGATGCTATCTAAACTGTAAGGAAGGGGGACTGCATGTGTATGTGTGTGTGTGTGTGTGTGTGTGTGTGTGTGTGTGTGTGTGAGCGTGCATGTGCGTGTGCTTGCTTGCTTGCTTGCTTTGAGAGCTTGTTTGTGTTGGGCGGAGGGTTCGTGGCTGTGTGTGCTGCGAGGGGGTCTAGGGCGGTGGGCCTGAAGGTCCCCCAAGGGGATCCGACTCTCCTCCTGTCCTTTGACACTTTCCTGTATGAATTGTATTCTTTCTATCTGAGGAAAAGCGGCCAGCCCACAGGGAAATGGGGCCCACGCTGGGAAACTCTTGACGGCTATCCAAGTGCAGTCAATTTCAGCTTAAAGCGCTCACGCCATTCAGATATGCTGTCATTTTGACTTGCAAAGCCACACAAATAAAAGAATACCGACCAAATGCACGGATGAGTTCCCTCTGCACAGCCCACGTGACCGTCTTGATCAGAGAGGCAGAGGTGAGGCCAGCAAACAGCATGTTGTACAGGAATACAACGTAGAAGTTCCCGAGCCAGTTGTAGCGACCAAAGTCTCCCAACAGGTCAAAGCGCGTGATCCCTAAGACCACAAGACAGTAATACAAGTGAACGACGCCAACGCTCAAGTTCGCCTCCACGGGTAGCAAAGGCTGCAAACGCCCTCTTGTGGCCGTTATTTAACTACAACTGCAAATTGCTGACTGTTTCCTTCCATCCTTACCAAGTGTCCGTGAAAAGACTGGAAGTGCTGAGCTCAGGATGAGAAGAGAAACACAGTTGGCAATCATCTAAAGGGAACAGAAACATACAATTGTTTTCATGTTTTACATGCCCATGCGCTGTTAATGTTGTATAGTCAGAAGATGAAAGAAAAGTCAAGTCATGGGCAATTGGGCTGAATTTATACGACTTGGTTCAAGTGGCAATTCCTATTGTTTGTTCACGATCCATGCATACACATACGTGTGCAGACCCAAACTGCACAGATAAAACTCCGGAGAACGCACAGGCCACTGAAATTTGCTAGGCCAGCAGTTGTATAGAAAGTAACTGTCAGGTTGATCAGTGGATGCAACATTCGTCTTCTTCAAAGTCCCCGTGAGCTGAAAATAAATATGGCATCTAAATTCATTACACCATAGAGAAGAGTGTTGATAACACCTAGCAAATTGGAATGATTAAAGAAAATAAAGTATACGAACTGAAGCTTGAAAATGGTGGTGGTGGTGGTGGTGCCCCCCCACCCCCACCCACCAAATGCTGTGGGCGTGTCAGCTGAAAGTGCCGTATACAACCAAGCACCTCTTTTGCAACCTGGGAAAATTGATGCTAATTTATCATCTTTCTTATTCCTGCTTGTTGGGCTATGAGAACATATCCACTTAAAGCCTCTATCTAGGATATATTCCACCAAGTCATCTCATGGCTTGCTGTGAAAATGAGGCGCTCTGAAGCTAGCTAACTAACTGCAGGTCATGTGCACTGGATAATCGCTTATGTGGAGCACAAGTTCTGAAAAAGTGGGGATTCATGCCGGCATCCAACTGGGCCTAATTTTACCCACATGCAAAAATCCAAACAAACAAAAGAAACCAGAAAACAGGTAACAAAAAAGCTTAACGCTATACCTCTACAATTGACTGCTCCATAGTTCTCAGTCTTTGCTCGTTTTCATCAATTATCTTCAAACAGGTACCGTATTTTGAAACAAATCTATTAATTGACCTAAGTGCAGTTTTTGCGTGTATTTTGGCATAGTGGATTGTGGAGATACCTGTGTGAGGTTAGTGTCTTGTGCACGAGGTACCAAGCTGGTGAAGAGGGGAGAGCTATAGAATCCAACAACCGATGAAACCATTAAATAGCTGTCAGTCATTATGAAGGACAACACAGAATTGTTTCAGCAAGTTTTTTCGAGGGCGATAGCTCCACACATACATCACTAAACACAAAATAGCCTGCTGGCCAATCACAGTGCCATTGCACTGAAAGGATACAGTATAAGGACAACTTGAACTGCTGCACCCAGTGAACCAAACATTGAGAAGGAGGCCATCCCAAGGTGAGGGTCCTGAATGGACAAAAAACAAAAAGAGCTGGACATGAAGAGACCCACAGCACTTGCTGCAAAAACCTCTCACGAAATCCTTACTTCCATTCCTCTGGGCATCGCTGTCTCGTCAAGGAGTAGCTCCAGCACATTAAAACACACCATCAGAACACACAACACCTGAAGACACACAAATATTTCCAAAGGTCTCATTGGCTGCCTGTAAGACTGACTTCAATCAGCCTGGGAGAACATTGTGAATAATTACGGTGAGGGCGAGGAGCATAAGCATGGCCAGCGGATAGCCCAAGTTTCTCTGCCAGGGCGATGCTTTCCTTCGCTTCTCTGTCAAGGCCGAAAGAAGAAACCTGTTAAGAAAACAATGACTGGACCTTGTGAACACCGTTGGAGAGGTGAAACGCACCCAAGGCGATACGCTTTGTTTGGACAGCTTGGTGCTCTTTCTTCATTGCTTCAATGTTCAGCTTGACCCAGCAGGACTGAGAACTGCCACCTTGACCCAGACAAAACATCAACCCTGAAACTTAAACAAAAACCAACAAGGTTCATAGGCTACTCACACTTCAATTTCCTGTTCAGCGAGTCCTCCTCCAGTGTGGTGCAGCTGAGGGCATCGTCGACATCTTCAAAGAGCTGAGCAAGAGCAGACAAACATTAGCTAAAAAAATAAAAATGCACACTGATCTTTGCTTTGCCATCCCTGATCCTGGTGACCAGTACCACGATACATGTTTAGTAAGCACACACGTCAAACTAATGCGTGAGCTGGATGAATCAGAGAAGAATTCCTAAGATATTGCAGTATTGTCCCAAATATTCCAATTATGACTTTTTTTTAAAAGGGTCATTGGGCGGTATGGTTCAGAGTGCACAGCATATTAAAAAAAAAGCAAAAATAGTTAGAAATTCTGAAGATGGACATTTGTACGGTGACCCTCAACTGCAAAACACAACAACAAATAAAAGCAATGTGGTGCCTCACTGAATATCAAGTATGTCACTCACCTGTGGTTTGACCAACAAGCGGCCTGTTACACTGAACATGCGAGACAACCCAAAAGGTGTGCACACTGAGGAGAACAAATACACAGACAATATGATAAAGCATCGACAATGTTGAACGGTCTCGAATGCACGAGGGAGACCTACGCAGGAGCAGCAGCACTCCAAAGAAAGAGATGCCCGAGTATAAGTAGGGAAGGTAATACTCCCACAGATCTGCAATTGACAAGCACACACAGGCAGACGTTTGTGTCAAAAAGTTCTCAAGTGTATCAATATACAGGTGACCGACCATAGAGGCTCTTCCTGGCCAGGTTGTCGTGCAGAAGGGCTGATGCCACCCACACAATGCCCAACACCAGGAGGGCTAACAGCAACAACAGGACAACTGCTTCATATACTCGTGCCATCACTCCCTGCACACACAAACAAAATGCGTACTCAAGCACAGATCTCAAAGAGCACGCTTTACTCAAAAGGTTCGTGATTACCTTTTTGGATCCTACAAATCCCTCAGACTCCGTGAAGAAGTACGCAAACGGCATGAGGAAGACCAGGGACAAATTAGAGAAAAGGAAAACGAGGTTCCACAACCCTGACAAAAGAGAAGAAATGTTGCCAGTTTGTTGAGGCTTTCATTGAAGTTCCACAGTACACCACTGAGAGGCAGCATTTTTCAACTCCGTGTAACTCGTCAAGCATGCATCATGCTTACAAAAAGGAAGAGAAACATTTTGGGGTACAGTGCAAGGTACACCATGTTAAAACAATCTCAGACATGAATCAGTTGAGGAAGTCCCTTAAAAAGTCACTTAGTGACAGTTTCTGATGCTTTGGAAAGTTAAGATACGAATACAAAAATGTACCGTGGATCAGAGAGCCATTGAGCCATTGCATGTAGTAGCTGTGTGGGAAGGTGAGCAAGACCTCATTGGACAAAATCGAGATGGGCAGAAGCAGCACGGCACACACAGCAACGGAGAGCGTGAATGTACACAACCACAGCCTGGAGGAGGAGACCAGAGGGATTGTTGATCAAAAGTCATACTCAAACGAAAGTCACATTTTTGTTTGTTTTTAACACTGGTCTGGTCTGGCAGCTTTGGTAAAAGTCCAAGGTGATGCGCAGGAGGTAAGACGACAGTGCCAGCGTGTAGGGGCAAAGGGCAAAGGGATACTGGACTGTTCCTCTCACAATCAGCAACCACACACTCAACAAGGCAATAAAGTTGGAGCTCAGCGCACTGCGTGCGTCTCTGTTCATTCACACTGCATGACGGCAATCAACGTGAGGGGGGTGGAGGGGGGACAGATTGCCCCAAGCCGGTTAATCATTACGAGCTTTTCACTTACGCAATTCTGTTGACAGTAGCATCCTCAATATCATCTGAAAGAGAGCACAGCAATATCTTTCATTGTTTTTCCATTGAGAACAACATGTTTGAGTTTAAAGAGGTGATTTTGAATGTAATTATCCAACCATGCATCCATCCATTTTGTAATCTGCTTATCCTCACAAGGGTCGCGGGCATACTGGAGCCTATCCCAACTGTCCTCGTTAAGTAGGCGGGGTACACCCTAAACTGGTTGCCAGCTAATCGCAAGGCACACATAGACGAACAGCCATTCATGCTCACACTCACACCTAGGGACAATTTAGAATGTTCCATTAATCTGCCAAGCATGTTTTAGGAATGTGGGACGAAACCGGAGAACCCGGTGAAAACTCACGCAGGAACTGGGAGAACGTGCAAACTCCACACAGGAAGGCCGGAGTCGAATTTGAACCCTGCACCTCTGCACTGTGAGGCGGACGTGTAACTGGTCGACTACTGTTATTACATTAGGTTTAAAAAACAACAACAACAACAAAAACGCGAGACCCTATTGTCATGACAACTCCAACCTCATGTATGACCAGCAGAGGCACGGGATAGTAGCAGCATTCATTGGTGCGTGTGTGTGTGTGTGGGGGGGGGGGGGGGGGGGTGTCACTGGCCTCAATGGGCATGAGGGAGGGGTTCTGAAACATTGTGTACAAGTATGATTGGAGTCTCCGGTAAAAAAGGATTTATCATGGAAAAAAAAAGTACAAAGAATGAGTCGCTGAGAATTCCATCTCTTCAGAAAATTATACTGAAAAACCTTCTGTTTTACATTGTGAAATGACAGCAACTAAAAGCTATTTTGCATGGCCATCTAAGTAAATACAGCAGCGGATTAAAAAACAAGTTCTTTGCTTCTCAATTCCACAAACAATTTGAGCTGAGAGCATCGCGTTGCATTGCTCAAGTGCCACTTAACTGCAGGGCTATACTGCTTTTGCATGGAGGCAGTTATCCACTGCACATAATGAAGTCCAGCCAGCCACAGCAAAGCAAAGACAACTTGGCCCGGTGGACATCCTCATCTGCTTTCAATGAAGGCAAGTTATTGAAATGGTTATGTAACCACCAGGCCCGGAAAGCCAAAGAAATTGAATCAGAATATTTGCACTTTTGACAACCAAAACTAACATGCTAGCATAGTGCACATTCGAGTCAATCAACAACATTCCTTGAAACAATTAGACATTGCACACGTGAGAAAATGTACCTACAAAAATATTGAATTAAAAAGAACAGGTTGACCCGTTTCTCTGCAAATTTTTTGCACTAATGTAAAACGTTAAAAAGGCACAACCCCGCTACAGCTTGTTCACAAGTGACAAGTTTATGAGCTAGCATGAGATGCTAACAAGGCAATCTACATCTTCAGTCTGGGGCATATTTTCCCATTTGCGCTTAAGTTCATTGCTTACGCGCCTTTCAAGGTGGAGCAATTCTCCCGTCAAGGCTTCCTACATACCCACACCATGCCGAACTTGGGAAGTCACGAGCCGCCACCGATGAGGCTTCACCCACTGAATTCTGACGAGCCATTCAAGTCCCGAATGGTGGAGATTTCCTGACAGATGTGAATTCCCCCGCAATACAGTAAACGTCACACTTAAAACATTAACAAGCCCAGTAGATCCGGAGGTAAGACTGATTGTCACCAGAGATGTGCGTGCGGCTCATCAAACAGCAACAAACATTTCAAATTGCATTCTGTATTTGAGAAATACAATAATAGTCATTTCATCAGAGTACTACTGAATGTTCATTATGGACCGCGTATCTGCATCAGTAGAAAAGCGAGTGAGCTGGTTGCCGATTAAGCATTGCTTAGCAACCTCTATGGATTACACAAGAGGCACATCTATCGATGAAATAAAAACAAATGATTCCAATGGCTACCATTACAATGACAGCACTGTTGAGAATTTGATAGGAAACTCCCTTGTTTCAAGAGTGTGTACATTTTATGAAGGTGTCTAAGTGACACACTTAAGTCGATGGGTTAACCTGCACAGCAGACAAAGTGCGCAGCGGTAGCGCGCCTTTTCTGACTTTTAAGCACACGAGAGAAGACGCCCCTTCGTGCGCTGCCCCTTCGTGCGCTGCCCCTTCGTGCGCTGCGCTGCGCTGCGCTGCGCTGCCTCATCAAACTTCACAACAGAGGGAACTCTAATGCATAACATTAGCTCAGAATTCAATCAAACCAATTACTAAATAAACTTGAAAGTAGAAACTTCGCAAAGCTAGACTGGTAAGAGTGTTAAACAATACACCACAGACTCAAAGCTTGTGTTCATCTATACAAGACTGCCGGTGATCATTTCTGGCTATCATGACACTTGAATCACTGACGGACGCTGGACAAAAGTCCTCACCTTTGTGTTTTGGTTGTTGAAAAGTTGTCGAGATGCTTTTGTCAGTGTAAGACGACCCCAAAGCTACAAGTCAACAACATTCTTCACCACCTCTTCCTTGTCTTGATCCACTGGGATATCGCCTGGAGTCAAAGCTGCATAACACCAAACATTCCTTCTGAACCTTCAGTGTTCTGTCCACACTTTCAGCCATGACACTGTGTATACATGGGTTGCAAACATTGCAAATTCCTACAAGTACCGGTAATCATTTAACACTGTATAGGAAAAGAATAATGGGCATGGTTGTTGTTTTTTCTTTTTTTTTTAAAATGTTCTGTGCCTGATGAATGTTTGAAGTGTTATATTGAAGATAGTGAACAACAACTGTACTTGCTTGAAATGAGCGACCTTCAGATTTAGCATTTCTTATCCAACCATCATTTTACCCTTGCACTTCTCAATTTCATGAATGCACATATCGCCTTTGCATTGTCCGTCAAAATAGCGTTTTAAAACATATTTTTCCCTTGTCGATGGACCCTGCGAATGGAACCCACGCAGAACGAAGGCCAAAAAGTAAACCACAAATTTCCCTGCTTTGTGCAACAGTGGCTGTGTGAAACGGTAAAAAGTGGAAAGCCAGGCATGAGGTGTCAAAATGGTTTGAGTTCTAACAAGGTTATTAGAATAAGAAGAATATTTTCAATCGGCGATACAATGAAATAGCTAATTAATTGCTCGAATGTATTTGATGATACATAATTATGGAAGGTGTTTCAAGAGAACTCCATGTAGTTGGAAACAGGTTGTGTCAAAAGGACTCATTTAGGCTGTTAAACACCCAGATTGTCTTCTAATAAATGACCCACACTTGGATCCATGCGGTCAGGGCAGGCAGGTGAGGCAGTGTGTGTGAAGAGCAAAAATTAACAAACAAAATAATAACTTATTTGATTATATTATGTTCAAGTTTAGCTCTATGGTCCATCGTTTACACTGATTTCCTTTCCCAATCCAAAAATTCAACATTAAAATAGCTGAAGGGGCATATTTTCGGTTCAAATACATGGGCTCAAGAGAAGTGATCGTCATAAGACCAAATGATAGTATATATATTTTTTAGAAAAGAGAGATCGGACAACAAGACCAACGACAAAAAAACAAGCCAACACGTGAACTCTCTGGTACGTGTTCCAACGGTAAGGCTTTACTGTAGGGGGAGAGGAGAGGTTTCCCATTAGCATTGGATCCCTTCCCCCACAGATGGGGAATGCTTCGCAGACTGGCCTAACTCCAATGTGGATACACAGCTCGAAGGCTTTATAAAACACTTCCTAGATGGGTCCAAGTAATGAAGGGCAGTCAGTTGGCCGTGCATTATCTCCACTTAATCCAAAAGCAAACAAATAATGGTTTTACTCACCGGTGACAAATTCTGCAGTCTTCTTGAAGCGGGCAAGGATGAGGTAGGACACGATGTAAAGGCATGTAAACAGGAGTACACAGATCTGCACAAGACACAGAAAGATATCACTTTTGAGAGACATTCAACAGAGAAAGGGAAAACGTTCCAAATGCCCTGTTGTGGACTTTCATATACTGTACAACTGATTTTTCCGCGTTTCAAGCCTAATGCAGTCAATGCATTTGAGACTCTGATGCCGACATTGTCCACAAGAGGCACAAACAAACAAAAAAACAAAAACAAACAGGTTCCGTTATTGTAGAATATTTCAATTTGTACATATTCAGATAAAATACAAAAATGCATCCGATTAATATCAAAACAGATCAAGTATGCTCGCAAAGGCACGGACAGACAGACAGATGGGGCTAGAAGATTATCACCTCATTAAAACAAAGAGTTCTAAATGGGTGAGGGTGTTGTATAGAAAAGCGAGATTAAGAGGGAAATGTGGTCTGGCATAGCAAGTAATGATGGGCTGCCTGCAGATATCATTGTTTTTGACATTATGCTGTCAAATATGTAGGTCAAATCTATTGTTCATGCTCTGCTGGCTGATGAATCTCAACATTTTGCCCCAGAATGAGGTAAACTGTCGTGTTGCTTGAATCGGCAGGCCAAAAGAAAGAAGGCATCTAGCAACACATCTTCACGATGGCTGCCTTAGGGAGAACCGAAAGCCGACAATCACCTGAACAGTGTTTAAACACGCCCAACTGGATTTCCAAATTTGTCTCTCAGCGGTGTCATTCTCACTGAATAAAAAGGAAGTGAGCTCACAGTCAACAAGGCCAAGATCCAGTTTGGAGGTGCATCACAATTCATGCCTGTGGGAGTGTTAATGCTGCAGCAGACTGCGAGCATGTCAAAACACTCAACACCAAGTTTCCGCTGATATGTCATGATTGATGATACGCGCAATGGCAGCTCCTGTTTCACACAACAGTTACAACAGTTCTTTGCGTGAACACATATCTGTCATTGCCCAAGTAGCCATTTACACCACAAAATGAAAATGTTTTATTGATTTAAAAAACATGCAAGGATGGCATCAGGATGGAATTTCATCAGTCTAATGGAAAAAAAAAATAGAACCGGGTCACTTTAAACAGCAAGCAATTAGTCTCCACCCAAGGATTACTTGACCTATTGTTGCTTTCTTTACATGTCATGTTTTCAAAATATAACCATCATGACAACAGATTCACAAACATAAGTCAGAGGTGGTAGAAAAAAAAAGCCAATGTGGTGACTCACCACATTTAAGTGAATAAAGACACGCACAAAAGCAGTAGGATTTGCCTCAAAGAGCGGCATCCTTCCTTGTCACTCGAGACCTCATTCTACCTTTGAGTGAATGTCTGACGGTTGTCATCCGACGGGGTCCTACCTGAAGCTCGAACCCACACTTCCACCCTCCCCCGTCTTAAGAATCGAGTACGCTGACCGGCAGGCTTTAATGGCTGCCGCTACACTTAACGCTCAATCCAACTGTTCATTAATGTTAGAGTTGATTTGTCATGCCTGGAGAGTTAGACAAGGATGAGGCAACAGAATAGCAGTAGTTGTTATGAAAGGCTTATTGTTGTGTATTATTTATAATTTTACATGTGGTTTTATTGTTCCTGTTTTGATTGTAAGGTGTCCTTGAGTGTTTTGAAAGGCGCTTATACGGTATATAAAATGTATTATTATTATTATTATAAGGTTTCACATGCGACATTAGCATAGCAGCAGAGCTAACACACTTGCCCACACATCAAAGTAACGTTCTAAACCAAAGTAGGCTATTAATATCGTAGAGCAGTGTCTTGTTGGGAAAGTTCAGAGCCAAAATACACTTCTTGCGTGTGACATCATCATTGATATCGCTGGCATTGAGCTGAAAACTTCTAAATCACAATGTGGTAATTTTTTTTTAAACAAATCTATACTACTGGCCACTCCACATGTGTGAATGATCTTTTTTTTTTTATCTTAAGTGCTGAAAACGGCTTGTGCTCTTTTGATGATGCCATGTTGATGGTTGAAACAACATGACATTTTTGGGGTCTTGTGAAAAGTGAGGATTTTGGAGCAACAAGAATTACGCCCGATGCCAGCGCGTTTTAGTTTATGTGTTCTGTTGTATTATTGTTATTTATGTTAAATGTTCTGTAAAATGCTTTGTTACAGCCGAAGCTCTTCTAAAAGTTATATATAAATAAAGATGCATTGGACTGTACTGTAAGAGGAATCAATCAGGAATCATTAGGCAAGCAAGCAAAATCTCAGAACCGGTTATTTCCGATCCCTACTTTCAAGTCAACGTCATTAAATCTGCGGTTGTGGGCCAGAAGCAGTATGTCAGCTGCCAGATCATATTGTGAATTTACTCATCACACATCCTTCTTGATCTCTATCCAGGTGCAAGGTGTGGGCTGCGCGTGTCTCCGGCATCTACTTAACATTATGTTCCACTGACCAAAGAGGCTGAATTCTTGGTTGTGTTATTTCTGTTTGTGGGTCAATAATATGCACCCCCCCCCCCAAAAAAAACACCCCAAAAAAACGTGTTTTTCATTAACTCTATGGTGGCAAAATGAGGCCTGGAAGCACTCATCAGTGCTTCACAACAACAACAGGGATTGCGAATCATGGGGGACACATGGAATTATTTTTGACTCCTTTGAGTACAGTATTCCAGCACCACTGGACTAGGTGGGCTCAGTGTGAAAACCTGGCTCTTAAATAAATGAGAATAAATGATCAACAAATATCCCTGCTACAAGAATTGGCTTTAGTGTGTGTTCATATTTGGGAAGATGGTCGCAAACTATGATTACACAATTGAAAACCATTCAAAACCGTTTTGTTTTGTTTTTTTGGTGCAAGAAAGGAAGGCAAAATGTGCAATGGAATCTCAGTCAGGAATGTGGAAAATATGCAA